>CM035846.1:225196640-225831350 GCA_020510985.1 Pholidichthys leucotaenia
GCATTTTTTTTTTAATGAGCAGTAACGTGAGTTCCCTGGTCTGTTGCTGGTATTGGGGACTTCAGGACCTGAGAGGGTATAATGTTTGGGGTTGTGTGTGTGTGTGTGTGTGTGTGTGTGTGTGTGCACGCGTGGGGGGGGGGGGATTCCAGGACATGTTTTTTTCTGTAACATTGCAAGACTGGGCTTTTTGGGCCATTTTCATTATGGTATTCATAATCATTATGAAGTAGAGGACCCTCAGAGGGCACATACCTTTGCCAAGTTCTGTCTGGCTGTGTGTTTGCGAGCAGGGTTACAGAAAAACTAATGGATGAATTTTAAGAAAAAAATTCTTGGCTTAGGTGGCCCTTGGGCTGACAAATCCATTAGATTTGAGGTGATCTGGGTCAGGATACAAATTCTGGATGACTTTTTGCTCTTTCTTTAAAGGTGCACTCCGGCACCTCTAAAACCACCTCAAAACAAATATGTATTGCTCAAAATGAGTCCCTCCAGGATTTTGTGGGATGTTTTTATGATGAAAAGCCTGAATTTGAGGGAGCTTTTTTTAAAAAGCTGCGATAAAAGTTGTGATGTTTTGAGAAGATTTTTTGCAGTAAAAGTTATAGGAAGAATTACAAATTTTAAAGCAGATGGTTTTTTCTAGTTTACTGCAGTGATATTCTATATAACAATACAAGGAAAGCACAGGATTGTCAAAAATTTTCTATTATAGTGATTTGTAAATTAAGCTGAAACTTCTGCTATACAGAAAACATCAACACAGTATCCATTACAACAGCTAAATTGCAAAGAATGCATGTTAAAGAGTATAGATTTGGAAATTATTGGCAGCACCTTCGTTTGAAAACTCCCTATGGTCCTCAATCACTCGGTACCGAGTGGAGAGGAAAAAATAAATAATTTATTCTCTTACTCTGTATTGTCTATCAGAGTCTGTTTTTCTGAAAAAAAATTACAGACAGTATTCTCTCTCTTTCCGTGCCTAAGTCCTACCTGTCTGTCTGCTGCTCATCTTGACACACACCTGCCTCATCAGACACTCATCTTTCATTTACGGGTGGGGGTGGGGGGGTGTCCGTGTCCAGACCAGAGATTCACAGTTTTAAAGCTTATTGACAAGATGTAATAATGATTTTACCTCTAAAGATGTATAAAATGTTCAGACACTGGCTGTAGTGTTAATAGTCTCTCCTCACGTGCGCTCCTGCGAAGGGGTGCTTTTGCGGCAGGCAGGCGTTTTTCAGCACAAACCCAACACTTCGTACACACGGTCAGGACAGAGACATGGTAAGACGTCCACCGGTAGACTGGGGAGACGGAGGAAGGGACATTGTTGGAAACCTTGCGGGTGAGTGTTTTTTTAAAATCACGCACTCTGTTTTTGCTGATACGTTCCGTTAATACTCACTGTAAACATGGAAGTGAATGTGGTGCAGCGACACATTTGGTTGGTTAGACTGAGCGTTTGAGTGCCACTCAGGGATGAATTTGATTGGTGAAATTAGCTGAAGTTGACAAGGACTGGACAAAATTCGGGGAAAGTTGTGGTGATTGTACAAAGTTTCAAGCTCACACAATAATCGCGCTGGTTGGCTGATTTCGTGTGAATTGACGCGATCACAACATTGCAAAATCCTGGAGGGACTGCAAAATAGTATATTGTGGCTTTTGACCCACAAAAAAACTTTCATTGCCTTAGAATTGCTTGGAAAGCGTTTTTAAATCTTGCACCTACTATGTGCGGATCTATGAATATTCTAAGTAGCGGCCTGCAGGGGTTACACGTGATTGGTCGCTGCGCTCCCGAGCTGCAGGGCTTGCACGTGATTGATGAACACATCCGGGTCTTTCCAAACTGCAAACCCTGGATAACCAGTGACATCCAGGCTCTGATCAGAGCCCGCAGCTCAGCCTTCACACAGAGGGACAGCTCTCTGTACAGCACTGACAGAGCTAACCTGAAGAGAGGCATAAAACTCGCTAAAACCGCCTATAGAAGGAAGGTGGAGGGCTTCCTCTCAGACAACAACCCCTGACAGATGTGGAGAGGCATCCAGGCCCTCACCAACTACAGGGGCCAGGGCCCCCCAACATCAGACAGCGGCCTCACTCTGGCAGAGGAGCTTAACAGCTTCTTTGCCCGGTTTGAGCACCCCTCCAACCCGTCCCCCACCTCCTCCCCTCTCTCCCTCTCCTCCCCCCTCCCCCTTCCTCACCCCCTCTCTACAGGTTCATGAGGTGAGGAGGCAACTGAGAGCAGTGAACCACTGCAGAGCTGCTGGTCCAGATGGCATCCCAGGAGCAGTGGTCAAAGCATGTGCAGACCAACTGGCAGGGATCCTCACCAAGTTGTTCAACCTCTCCCTGACACATGCCACCGTCCCCTCCTGCCTCAAGGCCTCCACCATCATCCCCATCCCCAAAAAGGCCGCAATTGACAGCCTGAATGACTACAGACCTATAGCACGCACGTCTGTAGTCCTGAAATCTTTTGAGCGACTGGTGTCCCAGCACATCAGGGACTGCCCCCCCCCCCCCCCCGGTCCTTCGACCCCACATCAGTTCGCCTACAGGGAGAACCGGTCTACGGAAGACGCCATCACCACCACTCTCCACAGAGCGCTGAGCCACCTGGAGAACCCAAGGAGCTACGTGAGGATGCTCCTTGCGGACTACAGCTCAGCTTTTAACACCATCATTCCGGACATCCTGATCAACAAACTGCACCTCCTCCATATGCCCCCTACCCCCCACCTGCTCCTGGATAAAGAACTTTCTCACCAACCGCCCACAAACAGTCAGACTTGGTGCCCACCACTCCTCCACGCTGTCCTTCAGCACTGGGTCCCCCAAGGCTGCGTGCTAAGCCCTCTACTGTACTTCCTGTACACCTTTGTATTCCAACCCACCCAACCACTGTCGTTGTGAAATACGTGGACGACACCACCTTGGTTGGGCTCATCACTTGACGATGATGAGAAGGCATACAGGACGGCGGTAGAGAATCTGCTGCTGTGGTGCCAAGCAAACAACCTGAAACTGAAAGTCCAAAAAAACCAAAGAACTCATTCTGGACTTCAGGAAGAACAGACAAGACCACCCCCTCCCCCTTCTCATAAATGACGACCGTGTGGAAAACGTCCCTGCCTTCAGGTTCCTGGACACCCACATCTCCTCTGACCTCTCCTGGACTGTCAACACCAAGGCCCTGGTGAAGAAAACCCAGCAGCGGCTGCGCTTCCTCCATGTCCTGAGGAAGCACAACCTGGACCAGAAGATGCTGCTGGCCTTCCACCGCTGCTCAGTGGAGAGTGTGTTCGCCTACTGTCTGGGTGTGTGGTACGCCGAGCTCCACGGCCGAGAACAGGAAGGCTGTGCAGAGGGTCATCAACACAGCCCAAAAAATTATCAGCAGCCCTCTGCCCTCCCTGGAAGACATCTCCAGAGCCTCCTGTCTCAGAAGGATCAAGGCCATCAAAGGAGACCCCTCATATCCCGCCCACCACCTGTTTGACCTGTTTCCCTCTGGATGACGGTTCAGATCGATCAAGTCCCACACCTCCAAACTGACAGTTTCTTCCCCTGGGCCGTCTGAACTGCAAACAGTCAGAGGCCCCACCCCCCTCCCTCTGAACACTCACATGCACAGAACTGAGGACCTTTAAATTATCACTATAACTCACCTGACTTTGCACTCCTCACTCTCATGTATATTGACTCATCTGTGAAATCACTACTGTACATATTTTCCATAATCCTTGGGCCATTTTACTCGATTAAGTGTTCTGCACTCTGCACTCCTATGTACATAGTTCCACCTGCAAAGCCACTACCATACCTGTGTATATACCAATGGGCTATTTATTATTTTTACTTTTACCTTTACTCCAGTCATATGGTTAGTTATATGTTCTGTAACTGTTTTTATTTAAAATTCTTCTCTGTAACTCAGTAACAACTGTACAATGACAATAAAGCCTATTCTATTTGATTGGTCGCCACAACTCCTGGTGGGTGGGCTGCTAGTCTGTTTATGTTCAAGACGCTTCCAGATGTTAACGTTGTCTATATCTTCAAAAGTAAAAAGCGAAACGTATTTGCCATGTGCAGACAACATAATGTCTTTTGAAGAGCTGAGGATCAAATTTAATCTCAATAGAACACATTTTTTTAAATATCTTCAACTTAGAAACTTTATTCGATCAAATCAAAATAAAGCTCTCACTCGACCTATTTATTCATCCTTGGAAAAAATGATGATGAAAGATAGTAAAAGAAAGGGTATTATTTCAGAGTTTTATAACTCATTGACACTATCTTCAAGTGAAAATTCACTGAAAAGATTAAACTACTGGA
The DNA here is from genome assembly GCA_020510985.1 of Pholidichthys leucotaenia. Classification (NCBI taxonomy): domain Eukaryota; kingdom Metazoa; phylum Chordata; class Actinopteri; order Cichliformes; family Pholidichthyidae; genus Pholidichthys; species Pholidichthys leucotaenia. The sequence continues at coordinate 225,201,003 of CM035846.1, forward strand.
AAGAAGATCTGCAAATTGAAATTTCAGAGGAACAATGGGAATTGGCTTGTACAGAAGCTCAAACCAAATCAATAAATGCACGCCTTAAATTGATACATTTCAAATGGTTAATGCGGATGTATGTTACACCGGAGGAGTTAAATAGATATAACAAAAATATACCAGATACATGCACAAAATGCATGGAAAGTAAAGGAACCCTATTTCATTGTTTATGGGAATGTAGATTAATAAGAATGTTTTGGGAGGAGGTGAGGGTAACAATTGAAAAAATAATCTCAAAACAAATCATATTGAATCCTAAACTGTTTTTGTTGGGTCTGTACCCAGAAAAGCATAATTTCAATAAAAGTGAAAGAACATTCATAGACCTCAGTTTGCTTAATGCCAAAAAATGTATTGCACTATTATGGAAAAAGACTCATAGACCAGATGTGACTCAGTGGTTAAGACAGATGTTAACAAACCTTCCATTAGAAAGAATAACATATATACTGAAATCAAAGGAAATTGTGTTTGAGAATATATGGAGACCTTTTATTGATTATGTAAAAATTTAAACATAACTCTTGAAGAAGAAGGTGAATGATGTGTGTGGACCTTGTAAATTCCAAACTGGTGAACATAATATGTATACTAATGTATTGGATTGTCTAGACTAAACAGAGGAGCATTGTTGAAGACTTGATTTTGTTGGTGGTTGTTGGTGTTTTTAGGGTATTTTTTTTTTTTTTGTAGTACTTTAGTGTTAGTGTTTGATTGTTTGTATCATGTTTGTTAAAAAAAAAAAAAAAGGTTCAATAAAGATATTGTGGAAAAAAAAAAGCGAAACGTTTTTCTGAAAGCAGTTGAGGTGAGAGATTAATGTGTAGTTACCAAATATGTGTCTACTTTTCACAAACAGACTGAGCAGGGTGGTGGTGGTGGTGGGGGTGGGTGGGGGGATTTGAATGTGGCTGCTCTCAGCTGACAGGGCAGTGCTCGTCCACTGGTGAAGTGAGCCGAGAGCCACTCATTCAAATCGCCCCCACCTCTCTTCGCTCTCTCTCTCTCTGCTGTTACCCAGGCATGTGGTTGGTCGCCTCCTCCTCCACTGCTTTGCTATGCAAAACGGACGCCCTCATCCCCCTCAGCCTCAATCCTGCTGCTCCTCGGCTCCTCCCTCTGCCCCCAAGGTAGCCAAGAGTATCCGTAAGCAGGAATACTTATGTAGCTACAAAATCACCTCCATAATCTAATCAGCTCATTCATAACCCAAAGGCCACAAAGAGCAATTTAAATACTGTAGCTCTACACTGCTGATATTACAAGTGGTTTCTCTAAATTCAACATAAAATGACACTTTTAATGACTAAGGTAGTCTCATTTTTATTTTTATTTCAGTCGTGTGTTTAATCGTGTGTTCTGTAACCGTATTTTATCTAATCCTTCTCTCTTACTTTATTATGTAGTAGCCTGGTGGAGCACTCACAATTTTGTTGTACTGTAGAACTGTACAATGACAATAAAATCTATTCTATTCAAAATTATTCATCCCCTTCATGACAAGCATCTTTAGTATTTAGCAGAGTGTGGGGCACATATATGCACATATGTATATGACTGCATGATTCATACGTATACCACCTTAGGCTTCACATCTGAGACGGAACAAAGGACTGAGCCGCTCTGGAGATAACACGAGGGTGTGAAGTTTAGTCTTTGGCATGCAAAGAGATGGCCTTGGGGGATTTCGCCCAGCGGCCAGAGACTGAGAGGTGGAGTGTGTTAAGATCGGGGGGAAGTTACATTGTGACTGGGATTAAGTACCATGTGACTGTATGTTTGATGTCCTGGGTATAAAAGGGACAGATGTTGGAAGATTCATTCTCTTTTTCTCTTTCTGTGTTTGGATGAAGTTGGAGAATGTGAATAAATCTGATTTGGGAAATAAACTCAGCCTCATCTTTCCCCATTCTCCACACTGATGACCCTATGACGTATCATGAGCAGAAGTAATTCCCCCGAGCCGGACTCGTCAGGAGCCAGCCAGGCGAACGCAGCCACAGTCAAGTTACCAGACTTCTGGCAAGACAACCCGTGCTCCTGGTTCCACTTGGTCGAGGCACAGTTTGCCCTCTGGGGGATAACGGTAGATGACACCAAATTCTACCACGTTATTTCCAAGCTCGACAACCGCACGGCTCGATATGTGCAGAGCTTTTTGGAGCGCCCACCGGCCGACGACAAATATGGCGGGTTGAAGGCTGCGCTCATCCAGCGTTTCACTCCCTCAGTCCAGGAGAGAGCGGAGAGACTCCTGGCCCTGAACGACTTGGGAGACAGCACGCCCGTCGACCTGATGGAAGACATGCTGAGGCTGAGGGGCTCAGACGGCGACGACTTCCTCTTCACCCACATTTTCCTGAGAACCCTACCGTCGGCCACGAGAGCGACCCTGGCCGGTTCACCGTTGATGGCCCAGCGGGACTTACACGCGCTGGCCCAGGAGGCACAACGGATTCTCAATGCCAGCAGACAGCGCGCGGCCACCGCAGCAGCGACGGAGCTCGGCACGGTGGCCGGAGACAACAGGGGGCCAGGGGCGGCGGTAGCAGACCCACCGACAACGGCGGCAGCGAGGGCCAGGGATCGCGGAGGAGACGACTTCTGTTTTTACCATCGCCGCTTCGCAGAGAGGGCACGCAAATGTATACCACCGTGCCAGTTCAGGAGCTCGGGAAACGCCAAAACCAGGGATCGATAGCAGCTGCGGCCCTCAGGGAGGAGAACAAGCTGCTCTACTTGACGGATGCACGATCGGGGAGGAAATTCCTCGTGGACACAGGCTCCCAAGTGAGCTTCATCATGCCTACATACGCTGACCGGCTGGCGGGTCCCGGAGGTCACGGAGCGTCAGCAGCGAACAGCTCGAGGATTAAGACCTTTGGTGAGAAGACTCTGCTTCTGTCCCTACATGGCCGTACATTTGAGTGGACTTTTGTTATAGCTGCAGTGAATTTCAATATGTTAGGGGCTGATTTTCTGTGCTCACATGGTTTGTTGGTTGATCTTGCTAATAGGCGCCTGGTTAATGCACTCTCTTTTTATTCTATTCCCTGTGCAGCCCGAGTGACCCCGCCCACAGCACAAGCCAACGTCGCAACAGCAGGTGGTAAGTTTCACACACTGCTCACTCAGTTCCCAGCACTCACAGTTCCCACATTTTCAGCAGCTGTCGCTAAACACGGAGTGGAACACTTTATTACTACCACCGGACCGCCCGTTTTTGCAAAAGCTCGGCGCTTGGATGCAGCTAAACTGTCCATAGCGCGCGAGGAGTTCGCCAGCCTTGAAAAGTTGGGCATCATCAGACGTTCGAAGAGCCCATGGGCTTCCCCGCTTCACATGGTCCCTAAAGCCGACGGCTCATGGCGTCCTTGCGGAGATTTCCGCAGGCTGAACAACGCTACAGTGCACGACCGCTACCCAATAAGATAAGATAAGATAAGCCTTTATTAGTCCCACAACGGGGAAATTCCAGGATTGCAACAGCACAGGGATAGCAACACTCAGAGCAACAATCAGAAGGCAAGAAAAAAACAAGCAAGCAAGAGCAGCTAATATACATATGTACATATTACTATAAAATATATATATATACACACACACACAGACACACAGTGCAGAGCATTGTAGCTGGATGGAATAAATATATGAATATATGAACACACAGTGCAGAGCATTGTAGCTAGATGGAATAAATATGTAAATATATAAACACCCACAGTACGGAGCATTGCAGCTAGGTGGAATAAATATGCAAGTATATAAACACACACAGTGCGGAGCAATGTAGCTAGATGGAATAATATGTAGATATATAAATATAAACACACCCAGTGCTGAGCATTGTAGCTAGATGGAATAAATATGTAAATATATAAATTTACAATCCCACATATCCAAGATTTTTCCGTTCATTTGGCGGGGGCACGCATTTTTTCTAAGATAGACTTGGTCCGCGGGTACCATCAAGTCCCAGTACGCGCTGAGGACATACCCAAAACGGCGGTAATAACTCCGTTTGGCCTTTTTGAGTTTTTGCGCATGCCGTTTGGGCTTAAAGGCGCTGCGCAGACGTTCCAGCGCATGATGGACGCGGTGTTGCGTGATCTCCCTTTTGTGTTCGTCTACCTGGACGACATCTTGGTAGCCAGCGCGTCCGAAGACGAACACGAAAATCACCTCACGGCAGTTTTCCAGAGGTTGGGGGAGCACGGGTTAATAATCAACCCAGCGAAATGTCAGTTCGGGGTGACGCAGATTAATTTTTTGGGGCATCGCGTCTCTCCAGAAGGAGCGGTTCCGCTGCCTGACAAAGTGCGCGCGGTAACAAATTTTCCCCAGCCACAAACGGTCAAGGCGTTACAGGAGTTTTTGGGAATGGTGAATTTTTATAACCATTTCCTCCCCCGCGCAGCGCAGCTCATGCAACCATTATATGCCGCACTGAAAAAACAAAAACCCACAAGCAAAATCGAATGGTCTCCTGAGCGGGAGCGCGCATTCGCGGAGGTCAAAACAGCCCTGGCAAACGCTGCGTTGTTAGCACATCCAGACCCAACGGCCTGCATAGCGCTCACTACTGACGCGTCAGATGTGGCCATAGGAGCGGTTGTAGAGCAGCAGGTCGCCGGGTTTTGGCAGCCGCTCGCCTTTTTCAGCAGGATGTTGTGCGATAGTGAGCGAAAATACAGCGCATTCGACAGGGAGTTGTTAGCTCTCCACTTAGCCATTCGCCACTTCCAGTTCTGGCTGGAGGGACGCCGTTTCACCGCGTTCGTTGACCACAAGCCGCTTACTTTCGCGATGGCCAAGGTTTCAGAACCGTGGTCGGGCCAGCAGCAGAGACAGCTGGCTGCAGTCTCAGAGTTTACTACCGATATTCAGCACGTAGCGGGTAAACTTAATGTGGTGGCAGACTGTCTCTCGCGCACTGTAGCGGCCCCAGTCCGCGTAGGGGTAGATTGTGCAACCATGGCCGCGGAGCAGGCTAGCGACGCGGACGTGCGCGCACTCCAGTCTGGACCAACAGGGTTAAGGCTGGAGAACAGGGTGTTACAAGATGGTATGCCCCCCCTAATCTGCGATGTCTCCACGGGTCGACCGCGCCCGGTGGTACCGACCGCGTGGCGCCACCGCGTTTTTGACTCGATTCATTCACTGGCGCACCCAGGGGTGCGCGCATCGGTCAAAATGGTAGGAGAAAAATTCGTATGGCCGAGCCTGCGCAAGCAAGTTAAAGAGTGGGCAGCAGCCTGCGTGGCTTGTCAATGAGCCAAAATACACAAACACACTACAGCTCCCTTGGAGCCGTTTCACATCCCGGCTAAGAGGTTCGATCATGTGCATGTCAACCTCGTAGGCCCCCTCCCGCCGTCACAGGGGTGCACACACCTTTTGACAATGGTGGACTGCACCACGCGTTGGCCGGAAGTGGTCCCACTGGCATCAACCATAGCCGAGGAGGTAGCGCGCGCGTTTTTAACGGCATGGGTAGCGCGTTTTGGAGTTCCGTCGGACATTACATCCGACAGAGGTCCTCAATTTATTTCCGAGCTTTGGTCAGCGATGGCCCGCAGCCTGGGGGTAACGATCCACCGCACTACCGCGTACAACCCGCAGGCTAATGGTTTATGTGAACGTTTCCATAGGTCATTGAAAGCAGCCCTCAGAGCGTCGCTTACGGATGCAAATTGGGTGGACAGGCTACCATGGGTTTTATTGGGGTTGCGTTCTGCACCTAAAGAGGATTTAAAAGCCTCCCCAGCTGAGTTAGTTTTTGCACAGCCACTCCGGCTGCCCGGGGAATTTCTCCCGGATAATCCTGCGCCAGAGTGCCCCCCTGCTCAGCGGTTGCAGAGCGACACGGGATCGAGCACGCTTCCTGGCCCCGTTCATCACAGTTTTCCGCGCGTTTTTGTGCCTAAGGCTTTAAAAAATGTGGAGTTTGTTTTTGTCACACACGATGCGCATCGCCCCCCCGTTGCGGCCACCTTATGATGGACCTTTTAGAGTGCTGGAAACAGGGGATAAGCATTTTTTGCTAGATTTGGGGGGCAGGGAAGAACAGATTGGCATAAACAGACTCAAACCCGCCTTTGTGTTGGCCGACGAAAATGTGCTGTTGGCTACGGCTCCTCGGCGCGGCAGACCCCCTAAGGAGCATTCATCAGGACACCCACAGGGATTGACTAACAGTTCTAATCCTCAGGCAGCAGCTCCCCAGCAGGAGGGCACCACGAGAGTGGCAAAGCCCACTTACAGCAGATATGGGAGGCGACTGAGGCCCAAGCGACGTGTGGACTGATGTGTAATAATTTTACCATGACTTGCAGACTGTTATTACAGTTGTTCCATCTTAGATGTTTGGGGGGGGGGGCATGTGGGGCACATATATGCACATATGTATATGACTGCATGATTCATACGTATACCACCTTAGGCTTCACATCTGAGACGGAACAAAGGACTGAGCCGCTCTGGAGATAACACGAGGGTGTGAAGTTTAGTCTTTGGCATGCAAAGAGATGGCCTTGGGGGATTTCGCCCAGCGGCCAGAGACTGAAAGGTGGAGTGTGTTAAGATCGGGGGGAAGTTACATTGTGACTGGGATTAAGTACCATGTGACTGTATGTTTGATGTCCTGGGTATAAAAGAGACAGATGTTGGAAGATTCATTCTCTTTTTCTCTTTCTGTGTTTGGATGAAGTTGGAGAATGTGAATAAATCTGATTTGGGAAATAAACTCAGCCTCATCTTTCCCCATTCTCCACAAGAGAACCCTTTTGCTGTTATGACCTGTTGCAAATGTGATCCATAGCCAGACAATAACTTCTGGCAATGTTGCTGAGGAATCTTAGCCCACTCCTCATGGGCAAAGGCCTCCAGTTCACTAATATTATTGGATTTGTGTGCTACAACTGCCTTTTTCAAATCCCACCAGGGATTTTCAATGGAGTTCCAATTAGGTTGCCTTATTTGTATAGTTTTGAACAAATTGGAGGTGACTTTTCTTGTGCTTTTGGGTCAGTAGTTGTGTACGTCTTGGAGTTCAGTCATGGAACCCTTCAGTGTTTAGTATGTGCCTTACTGTGGAAACTAAAACTTCAATGCCTGCTGCCACCAAGTCTTGCTGCAGGTCTTTTGCAATCATTTGAGGGTTTTTGACCACCTTCCTCCTCAGAACTCTGGTGGCAGCCATTGATAGTTCCTCTTTCTGCCACATCCAGGTAGTGTAGTTATTCATTGTATCGGTACATTTGACCGCCTACGATACATAAAATAGTTTTATTGTGTATATTTGAATATTTGTCACGTTAATATGAGCTGCCACTGCGAGACAGGTCTGTCTGCTTGGCAAGCAGAGAATAAATGTAGGCTCCCCTTAATCACAGGAAATGGGGGGAGCCAGGAGAAGATAAACATTTCGAGTCTGAACTCTACAGGTAACTATTCACTTAGTGAATGAACTTTCAAAATAAGAGCTCCTATCCAGTCCTGCAACCCTTCAAAATAAAAGCAAATGGCTCACCAAATAATGAACCGATGAAATGTAGACACATTAAAAAAAAAAAATACAAAAATAAGGGACAAATTATACTTCTGTCACTTATTAGACCGCCAAATATTAACTATGTGTGGTAAACTGAAACATTTCTACCCATGTGCATAAACTTGATTACTTGATAATGTGAGCTCTGTTCAGCAAAGGAAAAAGACACTTTCCTCAGTTACATATTGTTGTGAAGACTTTTCTCTGACACAAGTTTTCATTTTATTTTATTATTCAGCTTTTTCATAAGTGAAATGAATGTATTTAATTTCTAATAAAAATGTAAGTAAAACCAAATTTTAAAGGACAGCCAGTACACAAGACACATAGATATGCACCGTGTATTGCGATATAGAGAGAATGTATCGCAATACATTTTTTGACCTACTACATCGCCAAGTCTTACTTCCAACTGTATCTCTAGGAACATTCAGTGCCTTTGCTATCTTTTTGTATCCTTTTCCTTGTTTGTGCAAGACAATGATTTCTTCTCTGATCTTTTTGGACAGTTCTCTTAACTTAGCCATATTTCTAACATGCAATCAAACGTCATTGTCAACGGGCTGTGTTCGGAACGTTCACTCTCGCCCTCCCTCCCTACTCGCTATATAGTGAATTTAGATGTAGTGGACTATATAGTAAACTCAATATAACAATTAAGTTAACAGCTTTCAGACACTACTGGCCTTGTTTTCATGGCGCGGTTAATGACGTCATCATGGTGAGACAGTAAAACATAACAGACTAACGGTGGTAAAAAATGAATTCCTGCATGTAATTTGTAGTAAATATGCATTAAATCAAATCTTTTTTGCTGAATTAATAAATATAAATGCCTTAAGGTAGTTTATGTTGTGATGTGAAGCTCTCCTCTCGCTGCTCCATTAGCTGCGCATTGCATTATGGGATATATTGGCTAACATAGTGACCATCCGTTGTACACTACTTTTCAAAATGCGTTGTGGGATATTTTGTGTATTATATAGTGAATGAAATTTTCAGTTAAGATTTCGCACAGCACTACAAAATGGCGGATTCACTACATAGTACACTATATGGGAAGGGAGGGAACATTTCGAACACAAGGTATTTGAGGTGTTGTGTCTCAAGCACACCTGATGCAACTAATGAAGCCCTTGATTGGTTGCATCAGGTGTGCTTGAGACCACACCTGATTTGCAAATGTGTGCTGTTATGAGGAATTCTATTCAGACTGCAGTCACTGAAAGTAGGATTTAGTGTTGAATTTGGATAAAATTCTTGTCATATTAGTTTTATTTAATTATTCAAATTGTTCTTGTGGAAAATGTTTATAGCAAACACCTGACAACTGGTAAATTTCGCCAGTAAACCTAAAATGCAAAGAGGGCTTAATATTTTTGATTGCAACTGTAACCTCCTTGGCAGAGGTAATTATGCATAGAGTGCTTTGTAACTGAGTTATTTAATCAGAGTGCACAGCTGTCTGTATTAAATTGAATCAAAGCTACACTGACAATGAAATTAAAAGTTCGATCAACAATGCTGATCACGTCAAACCTGTTTATTTGGCGTGTAATGAGATCTCAACACACACCTACTAAAGAAAAAAAAATCTTTTGTTTTATATACAGGTGTAACAGAGTCAATAAAAGTATTCCTACTTGGCTTGCCAAGTGGGTCGACCCTCTTGGCGACACAGGAAGAGTGTTGGACTCTGGAGCCAGAGGTTGTGGGTTTGAACCCTCAGTTGGACATCACCAGTTGGGGCTTAACTGCCCATCCCCTTGACTACACTTGGTGCTGTGAGCAGGATTTACTGGTGGATTAGTTCCATTCCCCAGATACCGCAAGTGGTGCTTAGTCCCCACCACAAGAGGTGTTGCTGGTAGGACTCACTGGTGTTGACATAGTCAGAAGGTGGACACCCTTAAAGCTTAAATGCACCTCTGACATCGGGACGATGTCAAAATCTGAGGGGGAATATGTAATAGAGTCAATAAAAAGCATTCCTTCTTGGCTTGCCCCCCTTGGGGACACAGGTAGAGTGCCAGACTCCAGAGTGGGAGGTTGTGAGCTCACACCCCCAGTTGGGCTTAACTTAACAGCCCATCCCCTTGGTCACAATCGGGCAGTTAAACCCCAGCTGGCAATGTCCAACTGGGGGCTTGAACCCACAACCTCCGGCTCCAGAGTCCAGCACTCTACCTGTGTCACCAAGAGGGTCAACCCACTTGGCAAGCCCAGTAGGAATGCTTTTATTGACTCTGTTACACAGGCAAAAATCACAAAAGTAAATTTCAAAATGGGTCTGTAGTGTAAGGACTAGTCTTTCACATTTTGTGGCTTTTAGGTCCAGATCCGAAATGTTTTAATCCATAGTAACATCTCAAGTCTCTCGTATTAACAGACCTTTCCACTGTTTTAATGCAGTGATTTTTTTGTAACTTAAGATTTTTATTCATTTTTCATTATATATATTGCATTCAGATCACAGTCTACATTTAAAAAAAACAAAGGGGCTAGAGTAAAAAAGAAAAAGGAGAAAAAAAAAAAAAAAAAAGGGGGGGGGGGGACAAATGTTGGAGCATCAAGTTTTTAGTTTCCATCTCTTAATTCTTCTGGTTTTTCCAGCGTCTTTGGTTATTCTTTCAATATCTGTCTCGTTGTTGCACTTTGTAGTGTGTCCATTTCCGCCATTTTTTTTCCCATAGTCCTTCTTGCATTCTTTGTCGATATGTTAGTTTTTCCATCATACGTATGTCCTCAATAATGTCAGTCCATTGCTCTTGGTCAGGAAGAACTTCTGATCGCCATTTTTTTGTGATTGTTTTTTTTACATGCAATCAACAAGATTTTAACTAGATATCTGTCCTTAGCCTGTATAACATTGTCTCTTTTAAGATCACATAGGTACATCAAGTTACAGTTCATTGGTATATTATATCCTAATATCCTCTGTATTGTCACATGTATAGATTTCCAGAATGATGAGATTTTGCAGCATTTCCAAAACATATGCGAGTGGTCTGCATTTTGAGCCCCACATCCCCTCCAGCATATAGATTGGGTATTTGTATACTTTCCTTGAATCTGTGGTGTAATGAAAAAGCGAATCAGGTTTTTCCATCCAAATTCCCTCCATGTTCTTGAATTTGTTGACGTGTGTTGTGTTTTCCATATTTCCTGCCAGCTTTCTTCTGTTATGTTTAAATTGAGCTCTTTCTCCCATTTCTCCTTTATATAGTTACTTGAATGATTGTTTGCCATAAGTTTCTGATATAGCTTTGAAATAATTCTTGTTTTATTTCCTGTATATGAGCTTAAAATGAATTGTATAATCTCGCTCACATCTGTTTGGAGGTTATGCCTAATCTTCTTCATATAATAGTCTCTCATCTGCAGATATCTGAAGAATTCCGATCTTTCTAGTTTAAATTTTCTCCTGATGTTTACAAAGCTCCCGAGATCTTTTTTTCCGATATTGCCCCATGCTGTGATTCCCTTGTTCACCAGATTTTTGTATCCCCTATCTTGTTTTGCCGGTTCAAACTGACTGTCAAATACTACCCATTTCAATAGTTTTATGTCTTCCTTTATATTATACTTTTGTACTATTTTATACCACAGTTCTAAAGTAAATTTAGTGATTGGGTCTATTTGTTTGATTTGCTTATATGCATCTTTATCTCCTATTATGCTTTGTACTGGGAGTCCCTCAATTTCCTTTTCCATTTCTTTCCATTTTGCCTCATATCCCTCGTCGCACCAACATATGATATATCTTATTTGTGCTGAGTAGTAATATTCCTTTAGACTCGGTAGGCCCATGCCTCCTTTCTCTTTTGGTAACTGGAGAGTTTTATATTTCACTCTTGGTTTTTTACCTCCCCAAACAAATCTCGATATCATCCTGTCCCACTTTGAGAATTGGGCATCTGGAATCTCTGTTGGTATAGCCTGGAAGAGGTAAAGTAATCTAGGTTGTATGCTGATTTTGACTGTCTCAATTTTTTAATTCAGATCCATATTTAAGATTGACCATCTATCAATATCTTTTTTTATTTCTTGTTCCAACCTATCATAGTTTGCTTTATAGATTTTGCTTAGATCTTTAGGTATGTTCACTCCAAGGTATTTTATTTCTTTTTGTTTCCAGTTTAGTTTGATCTTATCAGTTATCTGGTTTAGAGGGTTATAGTGGAATGTCAGTATTTGTGTTTTTGTTATGTTTATCTTGTATCCTGATAATTTTCCAAAATTTTCTATCAAGTTCATCATTTCCATTATTGATTCATCTGGTTGTTCAAGGTAAACTATAATATCGTCTGCAAATAGCCCAATCTTGTGTTCCGCCCCCTTTATTGTTACACCTTTTAATTTCTTATTTTGTCGTATCACTTGAGCCAATGGTTCTATGAACAGAGCAAACAAGGTGGGCGATAAGCAGCATCCCTGCCTAGTTGATCTTTGTATATTTACTTTGTCTGTTAAGCTACCGTTTATCTTGATTCTTGCCACAGGTTCTTGATACAGCGTCCTTATGCATTGTACTGATTTTTCGTTAAATCCAAAGCGTTCCAGCACACTATATAGGAATTTCCAGTTAACCCTGTCAAATGCTTTTTCTGCGTCTAAACTCATTATTACTGCGCTTTTCTTTTCTTTATGTATTTGATTAATTATATGTATTGTTCTCCTGATATTGTCATGTGTTTGGCGTCCCTCTATGAAACCAGTTTGATCATCTTCTATCAGTTCCGTCAAGAATGTCTTTATTCGTTTACATATAATTGTTGTATATATTTTATAATCCACATTTAATAAAGAGATTGGCCTATAGTTTCCGCATTGTTCTCTATCTTTCCCTGGCTTTAAAATGACTGAAATAATGGCTTCGTTCCATGATGGAGGTATTTTGTTGTTGTTCAACGTCCAATTAAATGACTTTAGAAGCTGTGGCATGAGTTCTTCTATAAACAGTTTATAAAACTCAGAGGGGTATCCATCACTACCTGGTGATTTACCATTTTTAAGTGACTTAATCACATCTCTAATCTCTTGTGTTGTTATTGTGGTACACCCAAATAGGGCACCACATTTGGAAATAATACAGAGAGACTGTCATTTTATTTTTATTTTAAGAGTATCTAAATATATTTTGAGATTGTGGACGATCAAAAATATTAACATTTGATATGTAGCCCTGTATAAATATTTAAGAGTAAGCAGCGGAACCTTAGGCACTGCGGTCGTTCCACCCCAGGTAAACAAATAGGGTGCACTTCCGGCCCCCCCTTTTAGTACTATCTGGAGAAAGACACGAGTGGTCCTGTGTTCTGTCTTTCAAAGACTCTTTTTGTATTTTACAGACCCAAGAGCAGACGCGAAGGATCACGTCTTTTCACGCTTTAAAACTATTTCTTTTTGTTATTGTGGTCACCTTCCCGGGACCCGTAACAAACTGTGGGGGCTCGTCCGGGATCTCTCCTCTACAGTCATCGAGGGAAGATCCAGTGATACCAGAACTACGAGACAACGGTTGCCAAGCTGCTACATCAGACACGTCAGTCAGTGGGTGTCCAAGGAGGAAGATCAAAGAGAAAGAAAGGATCTTCAACCAAAAGTGGAACTGCACTGCTGTCAAGAAGGTAAAACGCAGCCTAGTCACTGTACAAATAATACAACACTCGAACTACAGATAGCTAAAGTACCATGTCGACAGCACGAAAAGAACTGATATGGAGCATCAGAGGACGCTTGTTTGCCCTCTCAAGTAAGGATCTTTTCGAGCTAACAAAGAGCCTAGCAGCTGGAGACAAAGACACACAGTTCAGTGAAGACGATAATGAGAGCTGTATGGACTATGTCAATGCATATCTACGGTCCCCAACTCTGCTGAAACTTGAAGATGAGGGAATGAGTCAGTTGCTGATGTTGGATGACCTGCTCACTAAAGTGATACAAACGAGTGGCTCCACCACGCATTCAGCTGATCAGGCTGCAATACCAACCAAGTCAAGTCCTCATCCATCCAAGATGTTGCCAGATCCACCATCACCATCTGCTGTTCCACCAGGCACCCAAGTTAGTGTAAACGCAAACGCAGAGTCTGTAGAGGAACTGAGGAAAGCATATGAGACACTGGGAGAAAGACTAAGACTGTGTGAAGTTGTGACACTCCAACCACCTGTAGCACCCAGTCGTCAGAGCCACTCACAACCGCAGCCAAGGGAACAAGGAAGTCCAGAAAGGCATGTCACTCTCAAAGACCTTTCCTACCTGCCTCGGAGAGAATTCAAGGCTTTTGGAGGACAAATTGGAGACAACAGCTCTGAAATCAATTATAACAGTCTCATGAGACAGATCAATGAAGGATTAAAAGAAGGATTTTCTGAAGCAGAGGTCATGAGGGGGGTACTGAGAATTGTAAAGCCTGGCACGTTCAGGGACATGCTCATGCTCAAAGATGAACTGGTTCTTTCTGAACTTCAGGGCTTTCTCCGATCCCACCTTGGAGAAAAGGCAACAACAGAGATGTTCCAGGAGTTAATGTGCGCCCGACAAACTGAGCAGGAGTCCCCTCAGCAATTCCTATATCGCATGATTGGGCTCAAACAGAAACTCATCTTTCAGTCAAAACAAGCCACTGCAGACATCTCGTATGACCCAAGGACAATCCAGGAAGTGTTTCTGCACACAGTCTATCAAGGTCTGGGAGTGAAGTATGCAGACTTGCGGCAACGACTAAGACCTCTTACATCAAACAACAATGTAACAGATGAAGAGATTCTTAGTGAGGTCACAAAGATTATCAGTGATGAGAATGAGCACCAGCGAAGGTTAGGGCAAACCCCTCGTCAGAAGTCAGCACATAGCGCTGTGATTGCAACAAGGGACACGACAGCCAAAGACCAACAAGCCTCACAGACAATCAAACAACTCGCTGCACAAGTAGAGACTCTAACCAAGATGGTGGCAACTTTCATGGAACAGAAAGCTGTAAACTCCTCCCCTCAGCATTCTCAGCCTCCAGCTAACCAAAAGAAAACCTATCTCTGTCCGAAATGTACTGAACAAAGCTTACAGGAGTGCAGTCATTGCTTTGTATGCAGTGAGTCGGGACACAGAGCAGTCGGATGTCTGAAGCGACCCAAGAATCAGGGAAACGGGAATCGGTCTCTGTCAAGGGACAGCCAGAGATCGGTACAGAGCCAAAGTCCCAGCCAGTAAACTCTTCCTCTACCGAAGCTTCAACTCCGTGCCCCAGGCACCAGAGCAAGCAGCCGAGAAAGCAGGTCAAATGCAACAGAAGGAAAGGTCAGATTCCCTCCTGTCAGAGTGCCACCAAATACCAAGCTCCCCTTGTCGGTAAGAAAAGTCTGCTGAAATGTCTAATCGGTGGTTACCCTGCGACAGTGCTGTTTGACTCTGGCTCACAAGTGAGTATAGTTGACAGGCAATGGGTCAAAAAGCACATACCCAACACTGTGGTAAGACCACTCCAAGATCTGCTGAACGACGAGCTTGAGGTTTATGCAGTTAATGGCCAAGCAGTCCCATATGACGGATGGGTCGAGCTTACAGTCACTTTAGCGGGTCACGAAGATCCCAATCTCACTGCACAAGCGCCATTCCTAGTCAGTAAGCTGTCACTGAACCAACCACTAGTTGGAGCTAATGTGCTGGGAGCGATTATACAAGGCCAAGGGACAGATGAGGAAGCCAGTACAGTACTATATAGTCTACTGCGCAGAGCTCTTGGAATGGACGAAGACCAGGTAGTGGCCATGGTAAACTTCATTCAAGTGCCGCAAAGAACTGACTGTGATCCTGTTACACTCAGAGTCGGTAAAGACAACATGATTATCCCAGCTGGCAAAGCAGTACAAATATGTTGCAGGGTGCCCCAGAACTTTGACATCTCTGACCCTCTTGTACTTTACGAACCTGCTGAAGAGAACATTGCTTTGAGAAATTTGAGTGTGGGGGAAGGACTTTTGGAGATTAACAATTCCCAAAGACCTTTTGTAAAGGTCCCCATCTCCAACCATTCCAAACATGAAGTAATCCTGCCGAAAAGAACAGCCCTAGGCACCATCGAACATGTCGCCAAAGTCATTGAAACTGATACACTAGAGCCACCAGAAACCCAGCCCATACTGACATCAGCAACTACAGCAGAGGTACTAAGTAAGACCGCCCAAGGTGACTCTTCTGCCGAGCCTTGGTTGCCACCGGTCGATCTCAGTCATCTAAGCCCAGATCAGCAAAAGTCAGTCGAAAAGGTTCTGATGGAAGAGTGCGAGGCATTCTCTCGCGATAGCACTGATATTGGCTGTATCCCTTCTTTGCAAATGGAAATCAGACTCAAAGATGACACGCCAGTTCAGAGAGCTTACGCCTCCATCCCCAAGCCCCTGTATAGGGAAGTAAAAGAGTACATTCAGGAACTGATAGTGAAGGGATGGATCGTAAAGTCTCAGTCACCCTACGCAGCCCCAGTTATCTGTGTCAGGAAGAAGGACGGATCTTTACGTCTGTGTATTGATTACCGCCTCCTAAACAACAAAACAGTGCCCGACAGACACCCGCTTCCCCGGATCCAGGACCTCACCGACTCCCTCGGTGGTTACAGCTGGTTCTCGATCCTGGACCAGGGTAAAGCTTACCATCAAGGTTTCATCGCAGAGGGCTCAAGGTACCTGACTGCATTCACCACCCCGTGGGGTCTCTACGAATGGGTGAGAATACCCTTCGGGCTGTCCAACGCACCCGCAGCCTTTCAGCGGAGCATGGAAGAAATGCTGGACACGCTCCGTGACGAGTGCTGCATACCCTACCTTGATGATGTGCTCTGTTTTTCCAAGTCATTTAATGAACATGTCCAAGTGCTGAGGAAAGTTCTCCAAGCTTTGCAACGCCACGGGGCGAAGCTGAAGCCTGAGAAGTGTGAGTTGTTCCGCAGAGAGGTTCGGTATGTCGGTCGCCTGGTGTCAGAAGATGGAGTGAGGGTGGACCCCAAGGACATCGAAGCTGTGCAGGCACTCAAACACAGAAGGCCACAAATAGTTGGAGAAGTCAGACAACTTTTGGGGTTCCTGAGCTATTATCGGACGTATGTGCAGGACTTCTCGCGCATTGCCAAACCCCTGTACGACTTGCTCCAGGTAAAGTCTGACACACTGCCGTCCAAGCCATCCAAGGGCAGAGCAAAGTACCCACAGCAGTCTTCCCGAGCTCCAGTGAAATGGGACAAGGAACACCAAGAGACCCTTGAGCGCTTGATTGACATGTTGACCCAGCCACCTGTGTTAGCGTATCCTGACTTCACCCAGCCCTTCGTACTCCACACGGACGCGTCCCAGAAAGGCCTTGGCGCGGTCCTGTATCAAAACCAAGACAATAAGATGAGAGTGATTGGGTACGGGTCACGCACACTAACACCTGCCGAGCAAAACTACCACTTGCACAGTGGAAAACTAGAGTTTCTCGCCCTCAAGTGGGCAGTTTGCGACAAGTTCAGAGACTATCTCTATTATGCCCCAAGTTTCACAGTTTTTACGGACAATAACCCCTTGACGTATGTCCTCAGCACTGCAAAGCTCAACGCCGTAGGGCATCGTTGGGTGGGACAGCTCGCAGATTTCCACTTTGACATAAAATATCGCCCCGGAAAAACAAACATTGACGCTGATGTATTATCCCGTTGTCCACTCAACATTGAAGCCTTCATGCAAGAGTGTACAGGAGAACTGTCAGAGGAAGCCGTTGGTGCAGTATGGGAAGGGAGCAGAAGAGCCAAGCAAGGTGATGTAGCATGGATTGCAGCCCTCAGCCTTGCTTCACCAAGTTCACCCCTCAAGGAGCCACTGCATTTCATCGGCCACGATAAACTAGTCCAAGAACAAAGAGCAGATCCAGCCATCGGGAAAGTCATGGAGATGAAAGAAAAAGATATGACACCAACTGAAGACGACAAAGCCAAGCTTGACATAAGCACAAAGAGACTGTTGAGAGAGTGGAGTCGGATGCGCATTGAAAATGGCCTTCTCTATAGGAAAACCGCAGAACGCAAGCAGCTAGTTCTGCCCGCTGTCTACAGACAAGTAGCTCTCACCCATCTCCATAACAACATGGGCCATGTCGGTGTGGAGAAAGTCTTGAGCTTAGCCCGTGAGCGATTCTACTGGCCTTTCATGAAGCGAGAGATCGAGGAGTATGTCACCAGGAAGTGCCCATGCATAAAACAGAAAAAGCCAGCAACGCATGAGAGAGCACCCATGGGCAGTATAACATCCAACTTCCCACTCGAGTTAGTATGCATCGATTTCCTGCACCTAGAGTCCTGTAAAGGCGGGTTTGAATACATCTTGGTGGTAGTCGACCATTTCACCAGGTTTGCACAAGCCTACCCCACCAAGAACAAGGCCGCAAAGACAGCAGCAGACCGCCTCTTCAATGATTTCATTCCAAGATTCGGCTACCCCTCCAAGCTTCATCACGATCAGGGTCGGGAATTTGAGAACGAGTTATTCAAGTCCCTCAGAGAGCTAGCAGGTGTTGGCCACTCAAGGACTTCTCCCTACCACCCCCAAGGTAACCCGGTCGAAAGGCTGAATCGGACCTTGTTGCAGATGCTACGTACATTGAGAGAGAAAGAGAAACTAAACTGGAAGGAACACTTACCTCACACCATCCATGCTTACAACTGCACTAAGCATGAGGCCACTGGTTTTTCTCCATACTTCCTGTTGTACGGCAGACATCCTCGCCTCCCAGTAGACCTTCTCTTTGGCCTCATGACAGAAGAAGACACAGAGACAGCCCATGGATACGCTCAGAAATGGAAAGGGAAAATGACAGAGGCGTACAGGATCGCAAGTGCAAACAGTCAACAGTCAAGCTCTAAAGGAAAGACAAACTATGACAAACGATGTAGAGGTGTAGTCCTGCAAGTAGGAGACAGAGTGCTTGTGCGGAACCTGGGTGAAAGAGGTGGACCTGGCAAGCTAAGGCCCTACTGGGAACAAACAGTCTACATCGTGAGGGAGCAGGTTGGAGACAACCCCGTCTACAAAGTAAGTCCAGAGACAGGAAGTCGTCCCATCCGTACCCTGCACAGAAACTTGCTTCTCCAAGTCAACGACTTACCAGTCGACATCGTTCAAAGTCCAGTTGCCAAGTCACAAAAGAGAAACAACAGACCTACCGATATAAGACAAAACACACTGGAAAAGTCAAACAGTCCTGAGGCGAGTGATCCGGAAGAAGACGAACCCCTCTATTGGTTTTGTGTTCCTAGACACCTGCAAGAAAGTCAACGTCCAGTTGACCAAGTCCAATGTGAGTCACAAAGAAGACGGGGAACAACACAGCAAAGACAAGTACAAGTTCCTATTCAACCTGAACAAGAAAGAGACAATATTACGGAAGAAGGACAAGAAATACAAAGGGAAAGCGAACAAAACGTGGACCAACTTCAACCAGACGACGACGGGGAAGTGCTTCATATCCACCAAGATGTTCCTGCTCCTAGTCCCGGACCTGCAGCTCATCCTGAGCTGGTGCCCAGTCCAGAGCCAGGCCGTCGTCCTGAGTCACCACCACGTCTGAGGCAGTCCACCAGACAGAGACGACCCAACATGGTGTTCACCTATCCGTCCCTGGGCCAGCCAGCCTTCCAGACTCGTCCGTCGGTGAACACTGTCAGTGTCCAGCAGTCAACACCATATCCTTTTATGTGCTACCCTCCTTTCTATCCTCAACCTTTTTATCTTCCTTCTTTCACCTCTAACTACTTGCCATGTCAGTATGCTATTCCTTGCTATTAAACTAATCAGATCTTGGATAATACCTGAAGATGAAAAGAAAGACGTTCCAGAGACTTTTGAATAGAGACTTTAATAGTGTTGAGATTTTGATTTGTTACTGTTAAGTGTCAGGAGCCACTTTTGTTGTTGGGGAGCGTGTGGTACACCCAAATAGGGCACCACATTTGGAAATAATACAGAGAGACTGTCATTTTATTTTTATTTTAAGAGTATCTAAATATATTTTGAGATTGTGGACGATCAAAAATATTAACATTTGATATGTAGCCCTGTATAAATATTTAAGAGTAAGCAGCGGAACCTTAGGCACTGCGGTCGTTCCACCCCAGGTAAACAAATAGGGTGCACTTCCGGCCCCCCCTTTTAGTACTATCTGGAGAAAGACACGAGTGGTCCTGTGTTCTGTCTTTCAAAGACTCTTTTTGTATTTTACAGACCCAAGAGCAGACGCGAAGGATCACGTCTTTTCACGCTTTAAAACTATTTCTTTTTGTTATTGTGGTCACCTTCCCGGGACCCGTAACATTATTTCTGCTGTTAGCTTTTCATTTTGTTGATTTCCTATTGATGGCAAGTCCAATGTGCATAGAAATTTTTTAATATCTTTAGTATTTGTTTCTTCAGGTTGCGAGTATAGTTCTTGGTAGAAATTATGGAATATTTCTTCGATGTTTTCTGGGTTAACTGTGGTTTTATTTGTGGTGGGGTCTTTAATCTTATATACATTATTCATTGTTTGTTGTTTTCTTAACCGTTTTGCCAGCAGTTTTGTGGCTTTTGGTCCCGTTTCATAATATTTTTGCTTTAGATATCTATTTTTCCTTTCAATTTCATCCATTTGTGTTTCTTTTATCTTTATTTTTTCTTCTTTAATTTCTTGATATATTTTTGGGTCATTTGTGCTTTGATGTTTATGTTCTAATTCCCTCAGTCTCTCACATCTTTGTTCATATGCTTCCAGTTTAGTCTTATTTGCTTTTCCTGTTTCAACAATTAATTTACCTCTTAACACGGCTTTTAGTGCATCCCATAGTATTGTTGGGTCCACTTCTTCATTGTCATTCTCTTGGATATATTCATTTATGTTTACTTTTATTCTTTCTTTCATTTTATCATCATTTAACAGTCCTACATTAAGTTTCCATGTTGTTTGTCGTTTTCTATTGTTTAAATTTATTTCCATGTATATAGGATTATGATCTGATATTTCTGCCCCTCCAATCCAACAATTTCTCACCCTGTGTCTGTCATCTTCATTCATAAGGAAGTAATCTATTCTAGAGTGTACTTTATGGACTGCTGAATAATGTGTATAGTCTTTTTCGAGTGGGTGCAGGTCCCTCCAAATGTCTACCATACCCATTTCTGCCAGTGAGGTTCTTATGAATTTTGTTACATGTTTTTTTGTCTTCTTAACACTTGTTGTATCAATTTCATGATCCATGACAGCATTTAAGTCTCCTCCACAAATTAGGACTCCTTCACTGTGTGTTGCTATGAGATCAAACAGATGTTGAAAAAAACCCTTGTCACTTTCTGGTGGGGCATAGATGCTCACTAATGTGATCTGCATTCCATCTATGCTACCCTTTATTATTACATACCTGCCTTCTTTATCCTGGATTTCCTGTTCACATTCAAATTGTATTTTATTTGAGATTAGTATCATAACCCCCCTTTTAGTTCCTCCCTTAAATGAACTGTAGTAGGAGTTCTTATAGCCAAATCTCTTTAGTTTCACATGTTCTGTCTTGCTCAAATGTGTCTCTTGCATAAATATAATTTCGGCTTTTTCTTTCTTGAATTTTCTTATTATTCTTTCCCTTTTAACAGGTGAGTTCAGACCATTCACGTTTAGTGTTATTATCTTAAGATTTTTATCCATAATCATGTTTTTCCATTTTTTTAACTTGTGCTCCTAGCCCCTTTAACAACAAAAATAACACATATTTATATAAAAACACATTAAAAAATCTCGACCTCCGTACTTTGGGCCTTTCTTCTGCCCACTGGTCCCTGTTGGTGGGTGGAGGGATTGTCCTCACCGAGTGTAGGGCCCTCCCTAGACCTGTATTTACTATCCAAGAAATAGTCATTAGTCTAGAAATGTCCAACAAATATCACTTAAACCTCTCCTAGCCGTCTGTTTCTCTTTTACCTTGTCTTCTTGGCCTTCATTTCTTCTGTGTCTTTCTTAATCTTTGTTATAATCTAGGCTTTCAGTTGAAAGCCTTGTAGTCTTTCCTGGGCCCGCTGCGCCACGTCTCCCCCCGTCTTTTGCCGTTCACTCGCCTCCACTCCGGCTGTCGTGATGCGTTCAGGGCCTCCGCTGCTCCTACCGTTTCCTCCGGCACGTACACCTCAAGGCCCCGCTCCATCATGTCCTGCGCTGCCTCTCTGGCTGTGTTGTAGGTTCTTACGCCGTTCTCCCAATGAATCCTCATCTTCGTTAGCGGCGTTTGGAATCTAATTTTTTTTTCTTTCAGCGTTTTTTTAATGTTGGCATATTTCTTCCGCTGCTGCACAATTTCCGCCGGGTAGTCATGATCAAAGAATATCTGCTTGTCGCCGATTCGTATCTTTTTTTTCCACGCTCATGTCAGGATTCTTTCCTTTACATCATATTTCAGAAAGTTTACCACAACTGACCTGGGTGTAGAGCGTGGGTTCGGGTTCTGTGCCGAGGCTCTGTGCGCTCGTTGAATCTGCAGATCCGCTTCGCTGGGCAGTTCCAGCTCTTTTTTTAAGAACTGATCCATGAATTTCGTCATCGAGTTGCCTTCAATGCCCTCCGGGATCCCGAAGATGCGTATATTGCCCCGTCTGGACCTGCTCTCCAAGTCGGTTACTTTCTCCTGCATCCTCTGCATTTGTGCCGTCAGGGTCTGCAGCTGTTCGCTTGCCTCGCTATTCCAATCTTCCAGCTCTGATATTCGGGCCTGCGCTTCTGTCATACACGCCCGCTGGGAGCGCAGCTCCTCCATGTTTTCTGCTAGCTTGCGCTCCATTTCTCTTCGGAGGCCCATAATTTCTTCCTTAATCTCTTTTTTCAGCTCCTCCTTAAGAGCCGCTAAATCCTGTTGTAGCTGCCGTTTGAAGTCTCTCAACTCTTTACCCAAACTGGCGATGCCAGTGTTCATGGTATCGAGTTTTGTGTCTTCCATTTTCTCTGCTGCGGTCACCTCGTTTTTTTGGGCCCCGTGTTCAGCGGTTTCTCCTGCGTTGTTGAAGAGGAATTCTTTAATTTTACTCTGCTTTTGTCCTTGTGCCCGGCTCCTTCGTGTTTTCATCCCTTAGTTTATTGATCCGCTTATGTCGAGTTGGCCATTTACCGATGATTTTTAATCCGGCTAGGGAGAGCTCTCTGTTTAAGCGTTATGTCTCTCCGCCATCTTCCCGGAAGTCCAATGCAGTGATTTTTAAATCCCAAAGGATTGCTGTGACTCACCTCCTTGTTTCATTTTGCCATTGGGGTGCCCTAATTATTAGAGTCTCAGAGGTGACTCTGAAGTTGTTGTTGTAGCAAAATACAGGTACCAATAATAAAATGAAGTTTTCCTAAACAGAAAAATGGATGGAAGCAAAATCAATCCATTAGTTTGTGTGCTGGTGGAGGCTGTGGTACAAGGCAAAACAGGCAGTGTTATATGATTGACACATTCATTCTCTCAAAATGAACACCAAGACAAAGACAATCAATTAACGCTAGTCATTAACCTCCTATCCCCTTCCCCCATCCTTGGAGTGATCTGCAGTTATGTCAGGATGAAGAAATGGTGTTTTTTGAAGTCTTTCAAGTCAAATCATTTCCACCCCTTTTTTAAAAAAATATTTCCCATGTTAGTAAGTCTGTTAACTAGAGCCAGAAACTCTGGGAAGGTCATAGATATTATTGTGTGCTATTAATCACTATTTCTGGGTGTGTCTTAAAATATGCTTCAAGTAAATATAGAAATTGATGCAGATCATACAAAACCGATATTAGTCCACTGTGCAGACTAGGCATTATGAAGAAATTTTACAAAGAAATGATTTGTACATATATTGATATTTGTTAGTGTCTTCTCACACAATCTGTTTCAGATTGACAAGCCACAACCAGCATCTTCTTTTAGTCAGTTTGTCAGTGATTTCATTTTGAATGGTCTCTGTTTTTGGTAATCTATAAAATTTCCTGTCTTTCTCCCTGTCTGCATGACTTGCATTCTCTAAAACTCAGCAGTAGCTTGCCATTTTGCACACAGCAAATCTTGCACAGCCAAGACACACTTTGGTTGCATGGGAAGCATCGATTCATCCAACGATACTTCAGTCATGTCCCCATAGTTAGTCTCCCTGCAAAGCCAGCACTGTGGTCTGCCAGAGAGATAACTGCAGGTGCATTTTTCATACCTTGGATAATTTCAACACGCAGTTGTTTACAATGTTAATTAGATAACTAACAGTAAACAGACTTGAGTCTTCTCTCTTGTTTCTGGTAACATATTCTACAGATACTGAAGATGAATGTTGACAGACCTGGGCAGCTTTACGTCTCAAGGATGCATTCATATCACATTATCTTCCATGCAAAAACTGGAGCTAAGTAAATAAAATATTGCAAAAAGGGAATTATTTGTAATGGCGATACTAAACTTAAACATGGAAAAAGCTGCTCATTAACACACACTTTCCTACAGTTCAACATGGATGCTATATATGTTGCCCCAGAACAAACTGGGGCAGTTAAGTCCTACAGGCTACTAAAGGGTAATTACAGCTTGACCCCTCACAGCCTCAACAGCCCTTGCAGTATGGGGCCCCTGGCACCCCTGGTTGGGCCTGATGGAGTGGAGCCTCATCTTCCTAACAGTCTGGCAAGCCTCCACAGGCCTGAAGGAGCGCAACAGGCCTCCACTGGGCCAACTGTCTCTGTCACATCTCTCACGGCCTATTGTCCAACAGTGCTCATTAACACTGCAAAGTCATGCTGGTGTCTCAGTAACGCATGTGCTGAGAGAAAAAACAAGCTCTGAAAATCAATGATGATAGCAATCCGTAACTTTAATCTGTTTTGCACATGGATGACAACAGTCACATCTCAAAAAATCAAATGGGAACATCAACAAAAATATAAAGATATTGAAACAATATATAATGAACATCTACTACTATGTTTCTTTCAGCATAAACAAATGTTCGCTTTTACCTTTGGTTTTTAATCCACTGTACTCATCAAAGATTCTAACAGTGGACAACAGTACTTACGATTTTGATGTTTTTGTTACGATTTGAAGACACTGTGATATCCCATGATTTTGAAACAGTTTTACATACAACACTGTTTGATTATAAAATGTTTCAATTTTGTGTAATTGCCAGATTGTTTTACTTTTATGTGATGTCAGTAAAAGCATTCATACTTGGCTTGTCAAGTGGTCCAACGCTATTGATAACATACTGTAAGTAGAGTGTTGGAATCTTGATTCTCTTCACATGCTGCCAGTGTTTCCTCCCATCCCATTCACATTTATATATGTATTTATAACAAAATGGCACAGTCTAAACACTCAGGCTAGTGTAGGATACTTTTCAAGCATCTTTCCCTTCATTTCATGACATACTATACAATTAGAGCCAGGAAATTACAACCCCGATTCTGGTGAAGTTGGGACATGGTGTAAAACATAAATAAAACCAAAATACAATGATTTAAAAGTCCTTTTTCAACCTATATTCAATTGAATACACTACAAAGACAAGATATTTAATGTTCAAACTGATAAACTTTATTGTTTTTTGGCAAATATTCACTCATTTTGAATTTGATGCCTGCAACATATGGCAAAAAAAGCTGGGACAGGGGCATGTTTACCACTGTGCTGCATCACCTTTCCTTTTAACAACACTCGATAAGCATTTAAGAACTGAAGACACTAATTGTTGAAGCTTTGTGGGTGGAATTCTTTCCCATTCTTGCTTGATGTATGGCTTCAGTTGCTCAACAGTCCAGGGTCTCCGTTGGCATATTTTACACTTCATAATGTTCCACACATTTTCAATGGGAGACAGGTCTGGACTGCAGGCGGGCCAGTCTAGTACCTGCGCCCTTTTATGAAGTGATGCTGTTGCAACACCTGCAGAATGTGGCTCGGCGTTGTCTTGCTGAAATAAGAAGGAATATCCCTGAAAAAGATGTTGTCTGGATGACAACATATGTTCCTCCAAAACCTGTATTTATCATTCAGTGTTAATGGTGCCTTCACAGATGTGCAAGTTACCCATGCCATGGGCACTAACACCCCCCCATACATCGCAGATGCTGGCTTTTGAACTTAATGCTGATACGTAACAGTCTGGATGGTCCTTTTACTCTTTAGCCCGGAGAAGATGACACCCATGATCTCCAAAAATTATTTGAAATGAGAACTTGTTAGACCAAATCACAGTTTTCTACTTTGCGCCTGCTTTGCATCAGTACATCTCAGATAAGCTCAGGCCCAGAGCAACCAGTGGCGTTTCCAAGTGTTGTTGATATATGGCTTTCACTTTTCACTTGTAGATGTAATGAACTGTGGTAACTGACAATGTTTTTTTTGAAGTGTTCCTGAGCCCACGGGGTAATATCCTTTACAGAATGAGATCGGTTTTTAATGTAGTGGGATGGTGAAGGATCAAAGATCCCGGGCATTCAGTGCTGGTTTTCGGCCTTCTTGCTTACATGCAGAAATTTCTCTAGATTCTCTGAATCTTTTGATGATATTATGGACTGCAGATGATGAAACCCCTAAATTCCTTACAATTGTATGTTGAGAAACATTGTTCTTACACTATTGGACTACTTGCCCACACAGTTACTCACACAGTTGTTCACAAAGTGGTAACCCTCACCCTATCCTTGCTTGTGAAAGACTGAACCTTTTGGGGATGCCCCTTTTGTACCCAATCATGAAACTCACTTGTTTCTAATTAAGATGTTCACCTGTGGAATGTTCTAAAAAGGTGTTTTTTGACCATACCTCAACTTTCCCAGTCTTTTCTTGCCCCTGTCCCAGCTTTTTTGGTACATGTTTCAGGCATCAAATTCAAAATGAGTGAATATTTGCAGAAAACCCCCCAATAAAGTTTATCAGTTTAAACAGTAAATATCTTGTTTTGTAGTGTATTCAATTGAATATAGGTTGAAAAGGATTTTTTAATCGTATTTTGTTTTTATTTACACCTTACACAATGTCCTAACTTCACCGGAATTGGGGCTCTAGAAGAGCAAGCAAGAGACATTGATACATTGACAATGATAGTCTCACACTGATAGATTTCTTCATTAATTTAAAGTTGGGCAATGTCAGTATAGTCATCAAATATGTAAATGAAACTAGTAAGTTTAAGATTTAAAACCCCTATCTGTCATGAGCTGAGCTCTGGAAGTTCTGCCAGACTCAGTCTTGTGGCTTTTTCTTTGTATTTATATATATTTGTTGTATTTTGTGCCTTTGAGTTTTAATACTGCTTTCTATTTTTCTATTTAGGCTTCAGTTTTGTTTCATTTCAATTTGTAATTATTTATTAATCTGCATTTGATTATGTTTATTCCTTATATTTATTCTGTGGTGTCCTTCTCTGGGCTGATAGCTGTCAGGCGGCATTTCCGGTTTTGTGCTCTGCATGGGTGTTGCCTGGTCAGCTGTCAAGTCCAGCCGCTCCTCCCTCATCTCTTTCAGCTGATCCCATTCACCATTCATTGTTCCCTTTTTACCCGCTCATGTGAACTCACATCTGTCATCACTTGTGTTATCTATTTCTGTCATAAACTGGTCCCTCCGGGGCAGAAAGACAGGCCCAAGCGCTGAACTGAAGTGTAACATTTATTAGCAAAATACAAAAAACAGTGCAGACAACATAAAAATTCAAACTAAGATTACTTACAGAAGATTCACTCCAGAGCAGGGAAGGCTCTGGAGGAGATGAAGAAAAAACATGGATGGAAAAAGTCCAAGCCAGTCCAAGTTAAGCAATGCTGCTGCAATGAAACGGTGAACTTGCAAAGCTTAAGTACTGGGCAGACAAATGAACAGCAGATGTGAGCTGAGCAGGCAGGTGAGCTAATTAACCTAACTGTCCACAGCTGAGCTGGCAGGAGAACAGACTGTGAACAGTTAGTGGGAGTGTCTGAGAGAGGAGGGCACTTAAGAGACAATAAACCAAAATACAGGCCTGGACAAAAATGATGGTACCCCTAGAAAACACTGAAAATAATGTGACCATAGGGACATTAACATCACAGGTGTCTACAAACTTGTAATCAGTCAGTTGGCCTATTTAAAGGGTGACACGTAGTCACTGTGCTGTTTGGTGACATGGTGTGTACCACACTAAACATGGACCAGAGGAAGCAAAGGAGAGAGTTGTCTCAGGAGATTAGAAAGAAAATTATAGACAAGCATGTTAAAGGTAAAGGCTATAAGACCATCTCCAAGCAGCTTGATGTTCCTGTGACTACAATTGCACATATTATTCAGAAATTTAAGATCCACGGGACTGTAGCCAACCTCCCTGGACGTGGCCGCAGGAGGAGACGGATAATACAAATGTAACAAAAGAGCCCAGAACAACCTCTAAACACATTCATGGTGAACTCCAAGGTCAAGGTACATCCGCATCAGCTCACACTATCCATCGTTGTTTGAGCCAAAGTGGACTTCATGGGAGACGACCAAGGAGGACACCACTGTTGAAAACAAATCATAAAAATCCAGACTGGAATTTGCCAAACTGCATGTTGACAAGCCACAAAGCTTCTGGGAGAATGTCCTATGGACAGACGAGATAAAACTGGAACTTTTTGGCAAAGCACATCAGCTCTATGTTCACAGACGCAAAAATGAAGCATACCAAGAAAAGAACACTGTCCCTACTGTGAAACATGGAAGAGGTTCTGTTATGTTCTGGGGCTGCTTTGCTGCATCTGGCACAGGGTGTCTTGAATCTGTGCAGGGTACAATGAAATCTCAAGACTATCAAGGTATTCTAGAGAGAAATGTGCTGCCCAGTGTCAGACAGCTTGGTCTCAGTCGCAGGTCATGGGTCTTGCAACAGGATAATGACTCAAAACACACAGCTAAAAACACCCAAGAATGGCTAAGAGCCAAACATTGGACTATTCTAAAGTGGCCTTCTATGAGCCCTGATCTAAATCCTATTGAACATCTGTGGAAGGAGCAGAAACATGCCATCTGGAGAAGGCACCCTTCAAACCTGAGACAATTGGAGCAGTTTGCTCATGAAGAGGGGGCCAAAATACCTGCTGAGAGGTGCAGAAGTCTCACTGACAGTTACAGAAATCGTTTGATTGCAGTGATTGCCTCAAAAGGTTGTGCAACAAAATATTAAGTTAAGGGTACCATCATTTTTGTCCTGGCCTGTTTCATGAGTTTGTTTTTTTAAAATAATTCTGTTGAGCCACAATTCAAAAGTATTGTCTGGTTTTCATTGGTTAATTTTCATAGACTTTTTATTTATTACCATTTTTGTCAGATTCAAGTTATTTCTGTGACCATCGTGGGTTTTTTTTTTCATTAACAGAGGGGTACCAACAATTTTGTCCACGTGTGTATATACAGAGAACTGACAAAATAATGACGCACATAAAAAAATCAGAAATAAATTGAGTCTGAGCTCAGAAGGAATATTTGAGCTCAGACTCATGACAGAGCCCCCCCCCCCCCAAGGGGTCGATGCCAGACACCCCCAGGCAACACCAAAAAGCCCCCCCCCCCAAGAGAAAGAGTACAGCAAAAACCTACCCCGGGTGGGAGGTGGGGGAAAACAGGTTAGGAACGAGCCTGCACACGACGCACACCCACACTACACCGGACCCCTGGGCCCCCTAGGCCCCCTAGGCCAAAGAACCCAGCTGTTCAGGTGGCTGGCCGAAGTCCCAAGCCAGCCTGATGGCAAGGCGGTATGAGTCGGGTGGCCTGCCGGAGAGTATAGACCACCCAACCCAGCGACTTAGTCTTTCAGGCGGCCGGCCAGAGTTCTTGAGCCACCAGGACTGGAGGGTTGACCCAGGAGGCTGCTCCCCCATGGGAAGGCCCAATGACGGAAAACAGGGCCGGAGGGGGGGAACAACGACAGTGTCTGGTGGTGGAGGAACGGGGACCATAACGGCATCTGGCAGAGAGGGAAGGGAGACCATGACAGTGTCTGGCAGAGAAAGAAGGGGGACCATGACGGTGTCTGCCAGAGGAGGAAGGGGGACCATGACGTCCTTTGGTTGGCCGGTAGCAACCTCAGTGGTCCCAGGTTGAGACGTTGTAGCACCTGTGGTGGCTCTGGGCTGGAGCAACGCTGCACCCGCAGTGGCTCCGGGCTGGAGCTCTACAGCACCCGTAGTGGGCCTGGGCTGGGCTAACGCGCCCTCGATGGGCCCAGGCTGGGCCAATGCTGCACCCTCGGTGGACCAGGGCTGGGCCAGAGTTGCACCCACGGTGGACCCGGATTGGGCCAGAGCTGCACCCATGGTGAACAGGCTGACGCACGAAAGCACTAAGCCAAGGAGGCGGTCCAACAACGGAACACCAGACAAGGGCGAAGGAGGAAGGTCCACGATGACCTCAGCAGGGGGAGCTGGACAAACAACGTCCTCAGGAGGTGAGCCCGGACCCACGGAGTCATCTGACGAAGTTGGATCTTTCCCGGCCACCCTGGAAGAAGGCTCAGAACAAACGAGCAGAGGTACAGGGTCAGGGTCACCGGCAGCGGCAGAGCCTGGCGAGGTGAGCTCAGGTGCAGCTGATGGCTGCACCCGACTCTCCTCCCCATGAGCCAGGCAAGATCTCTCCAAAACAGATAATAGGAAAACAAGAGAGAGCACTTGCCTGAGCTCGAACTCCACCGCTGTCCAGGACTCCATTGATCCAGACAACAACGTCTCAGTCCTGGTCTCTTGGAGGTCCAGCTCCGGTTCTCACTCTGCTGCGGCAGCCTCCGCAGCAGGCATGATGGTGATTGCAGTCCACGTCTCCCCAGATGAAGTGAACCACGCTGGTGGCTCCTCTGGCATGGCAGCTGGGGGTTGGCTCAACGCTGGCACTGGAACAGGGTCCTCCAGGGCCACGAGCTCCTCCATCATTCTGCAGTTCTGCTCTGGGGCCGGCAGACACTCAGGGGCCACAGGAGAGAACACAGAGAGGACTGGTGAGCAATTTATAACAGTAGCAGATGGGGAGAGCTCGGGGACTGCTTTTCCTGAGCCTCCCTACCAAGAATCAGGCAAGACATTTCATCATGAATTGAAGTAAAATGAAATAAAACTTGCCTGTTTTCCTGGATCTTGATGTTGTCTGCTGCTGTGTATGGAAAGTTGTCCCTCTCTGTAGCTATGGTGATTATGGCCCCTCAGTGGATTATGAAGGAGCTGCCCCTGTAGCTGTGGAGGCAGACGTAGCCGGAGAAAAAATGGAGGACCTCTCAGCAGCAGGAGAGCACATCGAGGGGCGGGAGTTGCAGCAGTAGTGAAGGAAGAGGAGGCTGACGGGACAGCTGGTGAAGGAGGAGAAGAGAGAAGGACTGCTGCAGGAATTGTCGGGCTTGAAGTCTGGGAAGTGGCTGCTGAAGAGGCAGGAGGATTCCCCTGGCAATCCAGAGTGGGACGATGGTGCCGTCGTGGAGCTGATGGAGCAGGCGAGGAGGAGGCTGATGGCGTGGGTGGAAGTGGAGGAAGGGAGACTCTCAGCACCCAGGGATGGAAGCACATGCTGGGTTTGATCACCAGTAAATTCGCAACTCCACCCCAACACAGCCTCTCGTCCTTACGGGATGAACAGTTCCGAGCACTGATCGTCATGTCCTCAATCATAGAGACGAACTCCAGCTCATCCCGACTCCACCTCCTCCTCCTCCAGTCTGCTTCACCTGATGGTGACATAACAGCTCCGCTGGACAGGTGAGTGGGAAAAAAAAGGAAAAAGGAAAAAAAGCACACTACAGCAGCTGGGCCCTAACTTGGTGGCAGCATTCTGTCATAAACTGGCCCCTCCGGGGCAGAAAGACAGACCCAAGCACTGAACTGAAGTGTAGCATTTATTAACAAAATACAAAATACAAAAAAAAAAAGTGCAGACAGCCTAAAAATACAAACTAAGATTACTTACAGAAGATTCACTCCAGAGCAGGGAAATCTCTGGAGGAGATGAGGAAAAACACAGAGGGAAAAAGTCTAAACCAGTCCAAGTTAAGCAATGCTGCTGCAGTGAAAGAGGGAACTTGCAAAGCTTAAGTACTGGGCAGACAGATGAGCAGCAGGTGTGAGCTGAGCAGGCAGGTGCGCTAATTAGCCTAACTGTCCACAGCTCAGCTGGCAGGAGAACAGACTGTGAACAGTTACTGGGAGTGTCTGAGAGAGGAGGGCACATAAGAGACAATAAACCAAAATATATACAGAGAACTGACAACAAAATAATGACACGTAAAAAAATCAGAAATAAATTCAGTCTGAGCTCAGAAGGAATATTTGAGCTCAGACTCATGGCAGTTTTGTCCCTATTAATGAACTGCATTTCCTTTTCTTATTTGCTGCTGTCTTGATGGTTCCATTCATCTTGTCTCCACCAGAGCCCTGCCTTGCTCTGGAGCGCAATCTCTGTAAGTTTTTCTCCTTTGCTTGTTTTGTGTTTTGAACGCTCTGTTGAACCTTATGTTTGTTGCCTTTTGCAATAAATTGCCCAAACTCACAGTTCAGAACATAGGTTTCGCCTTCCTGGCCCGAAGGGCACTTATGACACTATCACCTATTAAACTTTTCATTGTAAATCCATCTGCTCCAGTATCATATTTGTAGTAATACTTTGACCATCCTTTACCAGAAAGGATTAAGAGTAAAACAAGTTCATATTCAAGAATAAAATCTCATTTTCTTTCAAATGCAAAAAAGAGAGCTTGTTGTGGGAGAGGTGAATTTGAAGTAATTATCTGAAGTTGTTCTTTCCAGGGACATTTGAGAGGATCCTGTCTGTGGCTTAGAATCCAGGTTTAATCATTTTAAAAGCAGTAATGAGGTGCTAAGAAGCATGCATGTCTGTTTAAAATAGCCTCTCTGTCATATTCAGGTGAGCGCACGCCCCCTTCTTCCTGAGAATTTCCCCAACCTCACAGGTAATCACTTCAATTGTGTGATTAGAACGCACCTGCCTCTTCTGACTTGCCAGTGCATAAAAGACCACCAAGCGGAGACTTCAGCGCTGGCTCATTTGGATATACTGCCCCAGCAAGTATAAGCATTTCTAACCGAGGGTAATTTAATTAATTCCTGTTTTTTCTCTCCTTCTCAGGTTGCTGCCATCTGCGTGGTGTGTCTTCGGGGATTGTTGTGCGCTTACCTGCCCCATCATCTTCATCCCGCTTCAGCAGCCATCTCCACCCGGTCAGACACCACCCAGCTCCTTCCCTACCTGTTTCCACCGGTTTCATCCCGCTGGTTCGTCTCTTTCGCTGGGTCTCTCTCTCTGTCGGGTTCTC
Organism: Pholidichthys leucotaenia; assembly: GCA_020510985.1. NCBI lineage: Eukaryota > Metazoa > Chordata > Actinopteri > Cichliformes > Pholidichthyidae > Pholidichthys > Pholidichthys leucotaenia. The sequence continues at coordinate 225,233,910 of CM035846.1, forward strand.
TGCTCAGCGCACAAAAGTGGCAATTTGACTGTCCACTTCTATAGCCGCATTTCTCCATTAATTTGCTCTCACCTCTCTCCACAGGCTTAGTCTTCCTCTGGTGAAGTGGCGTTTTCCATAACAGTGCTTTCCGTTTTTAAAATCAATAAACTGTTTAAACGTTGTTTCTCTGTGTTGTGAGTGTTTTCTCTGGTGTGGCTCCCTGCACGTGAGCTGATCATTCTATCAATATGACAGAACGAGCCAGCCATAACGTAAGCTCAGTGGGAGATGCATCAGCGGAACACTTCCCTCTTCACCGTTTAGACAACACAGAGAGACAGGTGGCTGCGCTCACTCAACAGCTGCAAACTATTATGCAGCATTTGGGCACAGTCACCAAGCAATTGGCCCATATCAATCGTTCGGCTCCCTCCGCTCCACCTGCGGCCCCTGTTTCTTCTACCGTGCGCCGAACAACTTCCGTTCCCTCACCTGCCCTATACGTGGGGGAGGTGGGGAAATTTAAGGACGTTCTTTGTCAGGTTCGGCTTTTTCTGGGCCAGGTGGGCGGGGAGTATCAGGACAAGATTTCCAGAATTCATTTCATGACTCTATTGCTGTACTTGACAGTCCAGAGGGTCTCACCTATTCATTTGATCCCTTTTTCACTGAATTTTCCCATACTTTTGACCGCACGGAGAGTGAGGGTAGCATTATGAGCCACCTTTTTTTTCTCCGCCAGGGAAGCCGGTCTGTAGCCAACTTCTCAGTGGAGTTTCGAGTGGTCGCGGCGGACTCTGGATGGAACGACGTTGCGTTGCGCAACGTGTTCCTCCAGGGTTTAAACGTGAACCTCCACGATGACCTGGCAGTTCATTCTCTTCCCTCATCTCTGGATGGCTTAATTGACCAAGCTGTCGGTTTGGATAACCGCTACCGTGAGCGCGTGAAGGAGCACAAATCCTCCTCTCGCCCGCCCTTCGCGGGAGTGCCCATCCGGGCTACTGACTCAGGTGGAGCCGACTCCTACTCTGAACCAATGGTGCTCGGCTGGGTCTGTTTGACCCTGCAGGAGCGCCAACGGCGGAGGAGGATCGGTGCATGCATGTATTGTGGCTCTTTAGAGCATAAATTGGATAATTGCCACCTGACGCCTAAAAGGCGCAGTCCGTCAGTTGCTGTGGGGGGTTTGACGGGCGGGACTGTTCTTCATCCCCCCGGTAATCTATCTATTTCAGCCCTGATTCAGTTGCCAGGGGTCGAGAGGAGGGTTATGGCTTTAATTGACTCGGGGTGGAGCAGAATTTCATTTCATCCCAGCTCGTGCGGGAGATTGGTATTTCCATCACCAAATTATCCACCTCACTGAATGTCACTACTTTATCGGGCAAAAATGTGGCTTCAGTAACTGAATGCACGGCGCCAATACTGTCCTTCTTTCTGGGAACCACTGGGAGGAGTTGTCATTCCTTGTCCTCCCAAATTGATCCTCCCCGGATGTCCTAGGGTACCCATGGCTCCAGAGGCATAATCCCATAATTAATTGGACACAGAATTCAATTTTCTCCTGGAGCCCGCATTGTTTGTCATCTTGTTTAACTTCGGTTGAGTGTTCGCCATCCTTATCTATCTCTGCCCCTCCGGCTGAGCTGCCGGGACCTCACCCTCGTACCTGAGGTTTATCATGGCCTTGGCGAGGTCTTTAGCAAATCGAGAGCGCTCTCTTTACCACCTCATCGTTCATATGACTGTGCTATAGACCTCCCAGGTGCACGGCTGCCATCCAGCCGGCTCTATAGCATTTCAGGCCCAGAGAGAGAAGCGATGGAGAGATATATTAAGGATTCGCTGAACGCCAACCTCATTCGGCCTTCCTTGGCTCCTCTTGGGGTAGGATTTTTTTTTGTCAGTAAGAAGGACGGATTTCTGCGTCCGTGCATTGACTTCCGGGAATTAAGTATGATTACCGTTAAAGATAAATATCCTCTGCCTCTGATAAACTCAGCGTTTGAGCTCCTTCAGCATGCGTGGGTGTTTACCAAATTTGACCTACGCAATGCGTATCATTTAGTCCATATTTGGGGACTGCGAGGGGAACGAGTGGAAGACAGCTTTTAAATCTCACCTGGGACAGTTTGAGTACCTGGTTATGCCCTTTGGTCTCACTAACACCCCTGCCGTTTTCCAACCACTCATTAATGACGTCCTCCGCGATATGGTTAATCAATTCGTTTTTGTCTATTTAGACGATATTCTCATTTTTTCCCCACACGCCAGAGGAGCACAAAGTCCATATCAGAGCCGTGTTACAGCAGCTTCTGGAAAACCAACTGTTTGTGAAGGCTGAAAAGTGTGAGTTTTTCACCTGCACCACTTCCTTCCTAGGATTTATTATGGCGGAGGCGGAACTGAGAGCCGACCCGGCCAAGGTGAAGGCTGTGTTAGATTGGCCTACACCACACTCCCGCAAGGAGCTTCGGCGCTTCTTGGGGTTTGTGAATTTTTATTGCAGGTTCACCAGGAACTATAGTGGGGTCGCACAGCCTCTCACACAGCTGACCTCTGTTAAGATGACATTTCGTTAGTCCAAGGCAGCTGAACAGGCTTTTTTCTAATTAAAGAGCCTGTTCTCTAATACTCCCATCTTGGCTCAGGTCGACCCTCAGCTCCAGTTCACCCTAGAGGTGGATGCCTCTGACTCGGGGGTGGGCGCTGTCCTCTCACAGCACTCGGCCTCCAATCAGAAGATCCACCAGTGCGCATATTTCTCTCGGCGGCTCACCCCAGAGGTGCTATGATGTAGCGGACCGGGAGCTCTTAGCCATTAAATTGGCTCTGGAAGAGTGGAGGCATTGGTTGGAGGGGGCTATTCATCCCATAGTTGTGTGGAACAACCATAAGAACCTAGAATACCTCCGGTCAGCCCGCCAACTTAATGCCAACTTAACACCCCGCTGGGCCCTATTTTTCCTCAGATTCAATTTCACCATCACCTACAGGCCTGGCTCACGCAATGTTAAACCTGATGCCCTTTCTCAGCAATTTAGCCAAGATGATCTAGCCCCCCTCCCCCCCGTCCCTCCCCCAGCCTATTGTTCCACCTTCAAGCATCCTTGGACCCCTTACCTGGCAGATCGAGCAGAGGGTCTGACAGGCCCAGTTACTGGAGCTCGAACTGGCGGGAAGGTCTGGTAACCATCTGTTTGTCCCTGCCGCCCTCCGCAGTGATGTCATCCAGTGGGGCCATTCTAGTCACTTCGCCTGTCATCCTGGAGTGTTCTGCACCACGGACCTTATTCATCGAGTGTTCTGGTGGCCCACCCTGCGGAGGGACGTACAGGAATACGTGAAAGCATGTCAGACCTGTGCTCGAAACAAATCCAACTCCTCACACCCTGCTGGCCTGCTTCACCCCCTACCTGTGCCCGGTCGACCATGGTCTCATATTGCCTTAGACTTTGTTACTGGACTTCCTCCTTCCCAAGGCAAAACTGTCATCCTCACCATTGTTGACCATTTTTCTAAAGTGATTCATCTGGTAGCCCTCACCAAATTACCCACCGCATCCGAAACCGCTGACCTCCTCACTTCCTACGTCATCCGACTTCACGGTATCCCTTTGGACATTGTGTCTGACCGGGGTCCACAATTCACCTCCATGGTTTGGAAATCTTTCTGCCAATCACTTGGGACGACTGTCAGCCTCACGTCTGGTTACCACCCCCAGAGCAACAGGCGAGCTGAGCGTACCAACCAGTCCCTGGAGGCCGCCCTCAGATGTGTGGCAGCCGAGAACCCTTCCACATGGAGCTCACATCTGGCCTGTGTGGCGTATGCTCATAACTCAGCTATCTCTGCTGCTACAGGACTCACTCCATTTGAGGCCTCTATGGGGGACACTCCCCCCCGTTGCCCATGGCGGAGAGGGGGCTGCCGTGCCGTCCATGGGGGCTCATGCACGCCGCTGCTGCCAACTCTGGAGGGCCACCCGAGCCGCTCTCCTCCACGCACAACCGCCAATATGTGGACCGTAAGTGGGTTAAGGCTCCCAAGTACAAGGTCAGGCAGCGTGTCTGGTTATTGGCAGATCAAATACCACTGAAAACTGACTCCAGAAAGCTGTCACCCCGCTTCTTGGGTCCTTATGCCATCACCAAGATTGTCAACGACGCCACGGTCCACCTACAGCTCCCATGGGCCAGACGCATTCATCCTACATTCCATATGTCATGCATCAAACCCCTCTCAGTCAGTGCCAGTCCTCTCTGCCCCCCCCCCCCAAGAAGCCGCTTCCACCTCCTCAGGTCCTCGATGGCCAGACCACCTACACTGTCCAGAGAATTCTGGACGTTCACCGTCGGGGCCGGGGCCTTCAGTACCTGGTTCACTGGAAGGGCTATAGCCTGGAAGAAAGATCATGGATCCTCAAGTCCTACTTTCATGACAAGGGGATGGTCCGGGCCTTGTATCAAGCCCATCCAGAAAAACCCAGTGGACCGCCAGGAGGCGTCCCTTGGGGGTGGGGTGCATTGTCATGTTCAGGTGAGCGCACGCCCCCTCCTTTCTGAGAAGAATTTCCCCGACCTCACAGGCAATCACTTCACCTGTGTGATTTGACGCACCTGCCTCTTCTGCCTTGCCAGCACATAAAAGACCACCAAGCAGAGACTTCAGCGCTGGCTCGTTTGGGTATACTGCCCCAGCAAGTATAAGCATTTCTAACCAAGGATAACCTAATTAATTCCTCTGTTTTTTCTCTCCTTCTCAGGTTTCTGCCATCTGCATGGCGTGTCTTCGGGGATTGTTGTGCGCTCACCTGCCCCATTAACCTCATCCCACTTCAGCAGCCATCTCCACCCAGTCAGACATCACCCAGCTCCTTCCCTACCTGTTTCCATCGGTTTCATCCCACTGGTTCGTCTCTTTTGCTGGGTCTCTCTCTGTCGGGTTCTCTGCTTAGTGTACGTAAGTGGCAATTTGACTGTCCACTTCTATAGCCGCATTTCTCCACTAATTTGGTCTCGCCTCTCCACAGGCTTAGTCTTCCTCTGGCGGAGTGGCGTTTTCCATAACAGTGCTTTCCATTTTTGAAATCAATAGACGGTTTAAATGTGGTTTCTCTGTGTCGTGTTTTCTCTGGTGTGGTTCCCTGCATGTGAGCTGATTAGTCTATCAATATGTCACTCTCAGCCAGATTACGGTGTGTGACTTATGATAACCTCCCCCAACAGAACTCGGTGCTCTTCAAAAGCCAACTAATTCTCATATTCCCTTTAAATTCAAATTAAAGACCATTTTCAGGGGAGAACGTGGTTTTAATCACACATGCCTATTCTGCTTGAACCGAAAAGGAAAGTCTCAGATAAACCAAATGTACTAAAACAGTGGAGGGCTGAAGATCTTGTTGTCTAAACATGACTGATTAGTTACTATTGCTGATCAGGGAAATCTTGACCTGAGGATCTGTAAACAGGGTTATTTAAAATATGTGCTTTAATTATTGAGTATATTACCATTGCAAAAAATGTTAGAACACCACAAAATGAATACAGAAAACTTGTCATTCCATAGTAAATCAATATAAAAATGCTACTTATCTTGTTCTTCTCTATAATATCTGAAAGGTTATCAATACTGTCTGTAATTCATCATATACAAAATTATTTTATACAAAATTATATGTCACACAAGATATTGTCCATAAAGATTAGATCTTTTATGTGTGTGGCTAAAAAATGGTTCCATAAAAGCTAGATATTTTCTTAGTCAAAAATCACACTACTTTTACTGTGACACATATTAGCAGACAGAGGTTATATGAAGAATCAAAAGTTTTCCTGTTACTCCGCTTCCAGCAGTAACCTCTGCACCCACAGATTTGTTTTAGGTCTGTTTAATACTGACTTTAATAAAATATCTAACTTAAACCTCTTTGGTTTTGTGCATCTTCTTAATTGATACATGAATCAAAACAGTTTGTAAACATTCACAGGACCAGTTATAGAATAATCCAGTTGTATTAAATCACATGTGCTGCCAGGTTTTATCCATTGATTGAATGTGCTCTTTGGCCTTCATCCTGAGTGCTGCGATGCTTGAACTCCTGTTGTCCTCCGTTGGGAATTTATCGTTGAAAGTGGGTGTGCACTGGTATGGAGGTGGGCCAATGGGCTGCATACCTTGGACCATGCCAGGGGGTGTGTTAAGGAAGCCGTGGCTTGTGTAGGTAGGCTGCAAGCCCTGTGGTGAACCCATGAAGCCTGGAATGGTATGCATGGGTGTGGCACTGGAAATAGGCGATGTAAGCCAAGGATCTAACGGCATTGGGTTTCCCACTGGCCCTACATTGGGTGTCATTGGGGAACGATTGAAGGATAGCATTGGTGAATCATGAAGCTTCATGGGGTTAGTGTCCATCTTCTCTTGACGTCTCCACTTAGCTCTTCTGTTCTGAAACCACACCTAGACAGAATGAAAGGGTATATGATAAGATGGTGCAGTGATGTCGAAACACTCAGATACATGTGGTACAATAGCAAAAACAATGCAAACAATATATTTTAAGGTAACACAAAGGGGTGGGGCATCTTTAACGTGCTGCAACAAAGGGAAACAAAAATTAAAATTAATACTCAGCTATGTACCATGAAACTTGCTGTTTGTTCGCTACATATTTAGACAAGCAAATTGACAGAAAATCAGTCTTTTATACAAATACAAAAGGCTAAAACATAACTATCCATCCATCCATCTTCTACCGCTTATCCGGGGTCTGGGTTGTGGAGGCAGCAGTTCAAGCAGAGAAGCCCAGACTTCCCTCTCCCCAGCCACCTGTTCCAGCTCTTCAGAGAGGATACCAAGATGTTCCCAGGCCAGCTGGGAGACGTAGTCTCTCCAGTGTGTCCTGGGTCTGCCCGGACTCTCCTCCCAGTGGGATGTACCCAGAATACCTCAAGTGGGAGGCATCCAGGAGGCATCGTGATGAGCAGAGGTGGACTTACCATTAGGCAAAGGTAGGCGACTGCCTTACGCCCCGATCTGCTAAGGGCCCCTATCTACTAGGAGTCCCATATTTTTTTTAAATGTTTAGTATATTTAATATGATGTCCGACAAAATAAAGAAACACCGATATTTACATAAACGGCAAATCAATTCATGAACATAACATCCTCACCCCTTCTCCTCAGACTGTTGGACTCTTCCATGTTGTCTCTGAGACATGCGCATGTGTGTATCTTTGGTTACATTGTAAACAAACCGTACAGCATGTAGAATAGCAGCAAAATGAAACAAAGTTATGCGAGTGGCGCAGAGAAATGAAGAAAAAGGGAAGAGCACAGAAAATTTTTTATCTAAACAACCTTTTTCACTTCAACCTCAGAGGAGACTTACCCTCCCGAGGAGCAGATAGCAACACTGCTTGTACGAGCACACATGATGCTAATGACGAGCACCTGTTGTTAATGAGGAGGCAGCGGTGACGCCGGTTGCTGACAGTACAGGTGAACAACACATTTTTTTTTTTTTACTATTTTTTCCTAATTGCAAGATTTGCAGAGGCCAAGGCTCACAAGGTTAAATTTAGATATGATCAACTGTGCTAACCAGCCATGCACAGGATATCGGAAACCTAAAAGCAGATGACATTACATGAGATTAAATATAGTTTGTTTGTTTTATTAAGATCCTCATTAGCACTTGTATAAAACATTGACTTCCTGGGATCTAACATATATATTCTCCCTTGTGTCTACGTTGTACAGAGGAAGGAGCACAATAGATGCCCCTGCAAAATGGACCAGTCAGCAGACCCTGAACAGGACCCTGCTGGAAAATATGAGTAAGTCAGTCCCTCCAGGATTTCACAGGATGTTTTGATGATTGTTGTGGCCCAAAAAGTCTGAATTTGCGGGAGCTTTTTTTAAAAATTGCGATAAAAGTTGTAATGTTTTTGAGGTTTTTTTTGCACTAAAAGTTGTGGGAAGAATTACAAATATTAAAGCAGATGCTTTTTTTCCATAGTTTACTGCAATGATATTCTGCACACCACCACAAGAAAAGCACAGGATTGTCAAAAATTTCCTATTAAATAGTGATTTGTAAATTAAGTAGAAACTTCTGCTATACAGAAAAACTCTTTCGTGCAACAACAAATACAGACTTTAACACAATTAAGTGAGAATGAAGTAGCTACTCATAAATTTGTCATAAAAATGACCAACACTGTCGGCTACTCTTGCTGAGAGCTTGAATAAAAAGGATGAAAAAATAATTATCCATTACAAAAGCTAAACTGCATTGAATGCATGTTTAAGAGTATAGATTTGGAAATCATGGCAGCACCTTCATTTGAAAACTCCCTAACCGCAGTGGTGCTCAACCACTCGGTATCGAGCACAGAGAAAAAAGAAATCATTTATTCTGTTGATCTGTTTTGTCTGTTGAAGTCTGTGTTTTTCTGAAAAAAACAAAACAAAACAAAACAAAACAAAAAAAATTACTGAATATTCTCTGTCTTTCTATGCCTGACTCCTACCTGTCTGTCTATCTGCTGTGCATCTTGACGCACACCTGTCTCATCAGATACTCATCTTTCCCTTACCGGGAGTTTTACCGGGAGGAGGGGCTCTCCTTGGGGGTTTGCTGGCACAGGGGCACGCATTGGTCCGTGTCCAGACCAGAGATTCACAATTTTAAAGCTCATTGACAAGATGTAGTAATGATTTTACCTCTAAAAATGTATAAAATGTTCAAACACTGGCTGTAGTGTTAGATTTGCTTGTTTGTTTGTGGTTTTACGGCGTCTCTTCTCATGCGCGCTTCCGCAACGGTGTGCTTTTCAGGCAGGCAAACTTTTTTTCAACACAAACCCAGCACTTCGTACATGCAGTCAAGACAGAGACCTGGGGAGACGTCCGCCAGTAGGCTGGGGGAGACGGAGGAAGGGACGTGTGGGAAAGCTCGTGGGTTAGTGTTTTTTTAAATCACACAGTTTTTTTGCTGATGTGTTCCATTAATACTCACTGTAAACATGGAAGTGAGCGCAGTGCAGCAGTGCATTTGATTGCTTATACTGAGTGTTTGAGCGCTACTCAGGGAAAAATTTGTTTGGCAAAATTGGTGGAAGTTGATGAGGATTGGCCAAAATTGCGGGAAAGTTGCGGTGATTGGACAAAAGTTGCAAGACTGCTCAAAAGATGCAGCAATGGCTTGATTTCGCATGAATTAGTGCGATCACAAATTGCAAGGTTCTGGAAGGACTGGTATGTGTGAACAAACAACAGATCTTCCATGTGAATTGTTGTTGTTTTTGTATAATAGACAAGAGTCTACATTCAGTTTGTTAAATTTCTTTGTTTTTCTACAGACTAGTGCATATCCAATCATGCCCGTAGAAACCAAGTATAAGCAAGTATTTTGCATGCCTATAGAAAGTTACCATGGCAACAGTAACCATGGTGATGCCTGCCTTTGATCTTTGACATCACCACTCATTCAGTGATGCCTGCCTTTGATCTTTGATGATGTGTTTGCCTGGCAACAGTAACCATGGCAACATCTGTGCATCTATGAAATCATAGCTATGAATGCCCATAGCTCCCCTATGAACGTTCATTAAAGATTTCCCCTCCTAAACTTCCGCGTATCTGGGGATGGCTGAAATTCGGGGATGCACACCCTTGTAACCTCAGCACAGCATGTATAAAATCTGAGGCCAGTCCGATGAACGGTTCGGGAGATATTTGCAGAAACACACACACACACACACACACACACACACACACACACACACACACACACACACACACACACACACACAGATTCCTGGCATTATAATATGATGTAATTCCTGATACCTGCATGATATCATCATTTGAAAGACTTCTGAGGACAATAAGTTTAAAGTAGGATTTCAATAAGGCCTGAAAAGAACATGTAGAACTAGAAAAGTACTCAGAGAGCGCAGACCTCCGCCAAGCGCCACAGTTCCCCCCCATACAGTGTTTGTGTGTACGTTTTCAGATTCCTTGACCATGAAAACATATGACTAGCAATTGGATTCACAATGATAGGATTAGTGGTTCAGTAGTAAAAGCATTACCTCCTTGGCGGAGGTAATAAACTGAAGTGTTGGTGTTGTGTCCATCTCCTCCATGTGCATAGTCCCAGGCTGCGAGCGTTTTCATAGATCACTGAAAGCAGCACTGAGGGCTTCACTGACGGATGCAAATTGGGTAGACAGGTTGCCGTGGGTTTTATTGGGTTTGCGCTCCGCGGGAAAAAAGAGGATTTGGAAGCTTCCCTGGCAGAGAGCTGGTTTTTGCGCAGCCCCTATGGCTGCCCGGGGAATTTCTGCCAAATAATCCCGTGCCGGACAGCTGCCCGTCTCAGCTTTTGCAGCGTAGCGCAAACACAGGCACGCTGCCGGGCCCGGCCCATCACTGTTTTCCGTGTGCTTTTGTGCCTAAAACTTTGAAGAACGCGGAGTTCGTGTTCGTCAGACACGACGACCAGTGCCCTCTATTGCCCCTGCACACATGTTGAAAATGGCCGTATCTCACAATGTTAAAGAATCCTTTAAAAAATTCCTGTATCCAGACGGTGATCCGGATCATCCCCAAAATTTAACCAGTTCTTCCTTGTACCATTTCCAACAACGCCTGGAAGTTTCATCAAAATCTGTCCAAAACTTTTTGAGTTATCTTGCTAACCAACAGACAGACAAACAAACAGACAGACAGACAGACAAACAGACAAACGCTGGCAAAAACATAACCTCCTGGCCTTCGGCCTGGCGGAGGTAACAAAGAAAAGGTAGGGCCCATTTCTGTCTTTGCCTTGGGCTCCAAATGGACTAAGTCCACCCCTGCTGATGAGATACCCAAACCACCTCAATTGGCTCCTTTCGATGTGGAGGAGCAGCGGTTCTACTCTGAGCATCTCCCGGATGACTGAACTCCTCACCCTATCTCTAAGGGTGACTCTAGCAATCCTATGGAGAAAGCTCATTTCATCCACTTGTATCCACGATCTCATTCTTTCGGTCATTACTCAAAGCTCATGACCATAGGTGAGGGTAGGAAAGTAGATTGACCAGTAAATTGACATCTTTGCGTTAGAGCTCAGCTCCCTTTTCACCCAACAGACCAGTGCAACATCCGCATCACTGCAGATGCTGCTCTGATCTGTCTGTCAATTTCTCGCTCCATTCTCCCCTTACTCATGAATAAGACCCCGAGATATTTAAACTACTCCTCTTGGGGCAGGAGCTCATCCCCAACCTGGAGAGGACAATCCGCCCTTTTTCCGGCTGAGCACCATGGACTCGGACTTGGAGGTGCTGATTCTCATCCCAGCCACTTCACACTCAATAGCAAAGACCCAGCAAGACCTGTAGGTCATTGCTCGATGAAGCCAACAGGATGACATCATCTGCAAACAGAGAGATGAGATCTTGTGGTCACCAAACATGACACCTGTCGTTCCTTGGCTGCACCTAGAAATCCTGTCCATAAAATTTATGAACAGGATCGGTGACAAAGGGCAGCCCTGATGGAGCCTAACTCTCACTGGAAACTGTAGACCGGACAGCTTGTAGCAACAAGCCCAACACCCTATACTCCTGAAGCCCCCCTCCCCCCAACTAACATTTTTCTGGCAAATGGAGGCGCCATATTCTGTAGGTAATTGTTTTGACAGCTCCTGCAGCATTGTGATAGTAGGATACACAGACAATTGTTTGTATTTGTATTTATTTTAATTATATAAGTAAGTTGTGTATATGGAATGTGGAAGTGCTATTTATTTCATATAACATATACGTTCTTGAGCCAGAATAAAGAAAGTGCAGTAGAATGAAGAAAATGCAGTACATAGCCTGCGCTGCTCAGTGACTGGCCAATATGGCAGTCATGCTTGTCCGACTCCAACTAGTCTGGCAGCTACCCATGTCAAGTTTGGTGTATTTATGACATCAGTGGTCCAGATCAACTATTAAAGTGACACGCCACCAAAAATCTAGTTTTTTTTCTTGTTAACATGTCTGTAAGATGTTTTTTTATGACTTACAAAACATATCAAGAGTGAAATCACTCAAATGTCTCATGTCTCTATTTTTTTGCTTTAAAGTTTTACTTAAGCCCCGCCCCCTGCAAAAAGGTGAGTTGAGACGGAACGTTTTTGGTGACGTAACTATGCATGGCGCTGGCATGTGGGTAGTGTTAAGCCAATCAGGACTCTCCGGCCTAACTGAAGTTATCCTCCAGGCTAGTTAGCACTTTTTAAAGAAACTGCTTTGAAAACTTGACCAAAATTAAGATGGGTTTTACCATTAAACTGCTTTTAAGGACCAATGCAGTTTCAGTCATTATCCTGGACCACCATGCATACAACTGGGCATGTCCTTCAACTGGTAAGTCTTTTTATCACAGGATTTATTCTGATAATGTAGAGCTAGCCACTATTAACCTTGTGGGATGTGGTTGGGCCTAATAATCACAGATTCTGACATTTGAAGGAGGGGGGAAAGTGAAAAGAGTTTGCATAAGAGTAAGACAAAAGGTTTTGCTTGAAGGTAAAAGGGCATAAGATACCATTTTAGACTATGTATATTTGTTTTATAGGGGATTTATAGCAACTGGAGTGTGTCTTTAATATAAATTTGGTGATCCTAGCACTAATACTAACAACATAATGACCAACACTCTGAAATAAGGACATGTAATATATAGGGATAAGGACCTGTACTTATATAGCACTTTTCTAGTCTCAAAGACCACTCAAAGCGCTTCACTTCACTAGTACTAACCTTCTATTCTAAGGGCCTATAGGAGACAGATATCTAGGGACAAATTAGAACAACCAATTAACCTAACATGCATACCTTTGGATTGTGGAAGGAAACTGGAGACCCCGGAGTAAACCCACACAGCACAGGGAGAACATGCAAACTCCACACAGAAAGGTTCCTACCCCTGCCAGCCTGGGGATTCGAACCTGGAACCTTCTAGCTGTTAGGACTTTTTCAAGTCACAAAGACCACTCAAAGCATTTAACTAGTAGCTACACTAACCCTCTATTCAAAGGGCTACAGATACAGTGGTGTGAAAAAGTGTTTGCCCCTGTCCTGATTTCTCATTTTTTTTATATGTTTGTCACACTTAAATGTTTCAGATCATTAAACAAATTGAAATATTAGACAATGATAACACAAGTAAACACAAAATGCAGTTTTTAAATGTAGGTGTTTGTTGTTAAGGGTAAAAAAAAATCCAAACCTACATGGCCCTGTGTGAAAAAGTGATTGCCCGCTAAACCTAATAACTGGCTGGGCCACTCTTAGCAGTAACAACTACAGTCTAGTGTTTGCGATAACTGGCAATGAGTCTTTTACAGTGCTGTGGAGGAATTTTGGCCCACTCATCTTTGCAGAATTGTTGTAATTCAGCCACATTGTAGGGTTTTCAAGCATGAACCACCTTTTTAAGGTCATGCTACAGCATCTCAACCGCATTCAGGTCAGGACTTTGACTAGGCCACTCCAAAGTCTTCATTTTGTTTTTCTTAAGCCATTCAGAGGTGGACTTGCTGATGTGTTTTGGATCATTGTCCTGCTGCAGAACCCAGGTGCGCTTCATCTTGAGGTCACGAACAGAACTGGCCGGACATTCTCCTTCAGGATTTTTTGGTAGACAGCAGACTTCATGATTCCATTTACCACAGCAAGTCTTCCAGGTCCTGAAGCAGCAAAACAGCCCCAGACCATCACACTACCACCACCACCATATTTTACTTTTGGTATGGTATGATGTTCCTTTTCTGAAATGCTGTGTTACTTTTACGCCGGATGTAATGCGACACACAGCTTCCAGAAAGTTCAACTTTTGTCTCGTCAGTCCACAGAGTAGGTTCCCAAAAGTCTTGGGGATCGTCAAAATGTTTTCTGGCAAAACTAAGACAAGCCTTTATGTTCTTTTTGCTCAGCAGTGGTTTTTACCTTGGAACTCTGCCATGCAGGCCATTTTTGCCAGTCTCTTTCTTATGGTGGAGTCATGAACACTGACCTTAACTGAGGCAAGTGAAGCCAGCATTTCTTTGGATGTTGTTGTGGGGTCTTTTGTGACCTCTTGGATGAGTCGTCGCTGCACTCTTGGGGTAATTCTGGTTGGCCGGCCACTCCTGGGAAGGTTCACCACTGTTCCATGTTTTTGCTATTTGTGAATAATGGCTCTCACTGTGGTTCACTGGAGTTCCAAAGCTTTAGAAGTGGCTTCATAACCTTTTCCAGACTTAGATCTCAGTTACTTTGTTTCTCATTTGTTCCTGAATTTCTTTGGATCACAGCATGATGTCTAGCTTTTGAGGATCTTTTGGTCTACTTCACTTTGTCAGGCAGGTCCTATTTAAGTGATTTCTTGATTGAGAACAGGTGTGGCAGTAATAAGGCCTGGGTGTGGCTAGAGAAATTGGTCTCAGCTTTCCAAAGATGTGATAAACCACAGTTAATTTATGTTTTAACGGGGGAGCAATCACTTTTTCACACAGGGTCATGTAGGTTTGGATTTTTTTTACCCTTAATAATAAACACCTTCATTTAAAAATTGCATTTTGTGTTTACTTGTGTTATCTTTGTCTAATATTTAAATTTGTTTGATGATCTTAAACATTTAAGTCTGACAAACATACAAAAAATGAGAAATCAAGAAGGGGTCAAACACTTTTTCACACCACTGTAGCTAGGGACAATTTTTAGAATCACCAGTTAACCGAACATGCATGTCTTTGGATTGCAGGAGGAAACCAGAGCAAACCCACACAACATGCAAACTCTACACAGAAAGATTCCTACCCCTGCCAGCCTGGGGATTCGAACCTGACATCTTCTAGCTATAAGACAACTGTGCTAACCACTGTACCACCACGCTAAAATACTGAGACCCTGTGACCTTGAGCTTTGATCTTTTTTATAGGGGTCAGTGACTGAAAAATGGTGTGTTTGTAGGTTTTAACCATCTGAAATGTGTCTGTTGGTCACATGATTATAAAAAATATCAAAACAGTCATTTCTCATAAAAACACAAACAAACAAAGAAAAACCAGCCTTTATCTCTTTTTTTCTCCCCAAGAAACATTTTGACTTTTCCGGGGTTTTTCCTCTACATCAAGAAATGGGAAATGTCACTAAAAGGTAAATGTCACTAGCCTTGATACCTGCCCACTGCTCTATTACTGGCCTGCTTAGCTGTCTGTCATGTAGACGGAAGGGGATCTAAAGGTATTAGCTTACACTGGTAACTAGGAGGCTTGCAACAAGCACGGCCTATATTATAATTTTCTTCAGATCTTAGTCACCCTAATAGCTAACCCTTTTACCACCTCTCCCAGTAATCCACAGTTAATAATATATCTTGTGTCATTCTGGCTCATTTTTTTAATAATTTCACTGTGATTGTGCAATAGCGCTGTCTACACTTACGTCACCAATCTCATGAACGCGCACTAACGACACGTCAAGGTATCAACAAACGACGATTTCAAAGCATTTCTATGGCAATGTTAGCTAATTTTAAACAAAGAAAATGTTGAAATGTTGCGCAACTGGCTCATGTGGCCATCACCATCTTATGAAAGATGGCTATAGCAATCAGAATAAAAGTTTTTTAGATTCACATCGGCCAGCAGAGATTACTGAAGGAGGATTTTGTGGGCTGCCTTTTCATGAGTTGGCTGAGGGATGATGTGACCCACGTCTCAGTTTGGCCACAAATGTTGCTGGCTCCTGCTGCAGGTATGTCTGATTACCAAACTATGACTCTTATTTATCATTAAAAGTAACTTGCCTACACTTAAAGTTAATGTGAACATGTGAAAAACACCCAAATTTGCATCAGAGGGAGTTAATAGCTAAAACAGCATTAGCATAGAAACGTGTCGGCTCAATAGGAATATTAATTCCAATATGAGCTGCTAATCAGTCTTCGAGCAAATGTATCAACACTGCAATTAAACTAGTTTAAAAATAAGACTGACACTCAACTGCTGACAAATGGACCGAAGCTCTGTAGAGCTGAAACGAAGTGTCGGGATTAACACAGTGAACGAGTGTAAATAAACAGGTTGTTTTTCCCGTGAGCTCCGGTGGATAAATTTTGCAAACCTAAACATGAAAGCTTTTTGGGGATTTCCACAGCAGGTATAGTTTATTTTCTATTACTGGAGTATTCCGCCAATGCACAGCCAAGCTGGTGCATGTATTCGTCATTACAAATATCAATAAATATTGTTTATGGACACTGTTGAATCATTCTTCCACATACTGGCTGGTAGACGGTAGGGACACTTTCTGAGATCACAAATTTAAAGGTTTTTTTTTTTTTTTTTTTTTTCATCATATCTAATATGATCTTGCAGTGAAAGCTCATCATAATATTGATATGCCATATTGTTTCAATGGTAAACTGCTGGTTTTTCTTACCTCTGCGCTCTCTCTGGTTTGTGCATTCCTGTGTAAGTACCCGGATGTGTAGACAGCCCTATGAACTGTTAGCATGAGCGTGCTAGGCAGTTCACGTTGGTCACCGTAACCAGGACACAGCTCACAAACAGGGATTAGGTGACAGACAGACAGCATGGATCAGGCTGATTAAGATTGCTATTTTCTATAAATTCTATTCACCCCCATTGGAATCCTTGTTCATCTAGCAACAATTGACCATATGTTTCATTCTTGGATGTTATTTTGTCTTCATTGGGTTTTATTTTCTCAGGCTGGGATCTGTGGCTATTGGCTGGAACTGGCGGTTTGGCCACTCATTTGTGTATGCTTCTGTGCTTGGTGTGCTCTAGAGACTGGTCGTGTTTTGTCGACCCCTGGGACCACATGTCCCTGTTAACCAGTGATGCTTTGTTTCGTTCATTCTTTGAGACGAATGTTTACAGTGGGGAAAAAAGTATTTAGTCAGCCACCAATTGTGCAAGTTCTCCCACTTAAAAGATGAGAGAGGTCTCCAATTTTCATCATAGGTATACCTCAACTATGAGAGACAAAATGAGAAAAAAAAATCCAGAAAATCACATTGAAGGATTTTTAATGAATTAATTGGTAAATTCCTCGATAAAATAAGTATTTGGTCAATAACAAAAGTTCATCTCAATACTTTGTTATATACCCTTTGTTGGCAATGACAGAGGTCAAACGTTTTCTGTAAGTCTTCACAAGGTTTTCACACACTGTTGCTGGTATTTTGGCCCATTCCTCCATGCAGATCTCCTCTAGAGCAGTGATGTTTTGGGGCTGTCGCTGGGCAACACGGACTTTCAACTCCCTCCAAAGATTTTCTATGGGGTTGAGATCTGGAGACTGGCTAGGCCACTCCAGGACCTTGAAATGCTTCTTACGAAGCCACTCCTTCGTTGCCTGGGCAGTGTGTTTGGGATCATTGTCATGCTGAAAGACCCAGCCACGTTTCATCTTCAATGCCCTTGCTGATGGAAGGAGGTTTTCACTCAAAATCTCATGATACATGGCCCCATTCATTCTTTCCTTTACACGGATCAGTCGTCCTGGTCCCTTTGCAGAAAAACAGCCCCAAAGTATAATGTTTTCACCCCCATGCTTCACAGTAGGTATGGTGTTCTTTCTCCTCCAAACACGACAAGTTGAGTTTTTACCAAAAAGTTCTATTTTGGTTTCATCTGACCATATGACATTCTCCCAATCCTCTTCTGGATCATCCAAATGCTGGTACTGGCACTGCAAGATTTGAGTCCCTGGCGGCGTAGTGTGTTACTGATGTAGCCTTTGTTACTTTGGTCCCAGCTCTCTGCAGGTCATTCACTAGGTCCCCCCGTGTGGTTCTGGGAATTTTGCTCACCGTTCTCGTGATCATTTTGACCTCACGGAATGAGATCTTGCGTGGAGCCCCAGATGGAGGGAGATTATCAGTGGCCTTGTATGTCTTCCATTTTCTAATAATTGCTCCCACAGTTGATTTCTTCACACCAAGCTGCTTACCTATTGCAGATTCAGTCTTCCCAGCCTGGTGCAGGTCTACAATTTTGTTTCTGGTGTCCTTTGACAGCTCTTTGGTCTTGGCAATAGTGGAGATTGGAGTCTGACTGTTTGAGGTTGTGGACAGGTGTCTTTTATACTGATAATGAGTTCAAACAGGTGCCATTAATACAGGTAAAGAGTGGAGGACAGAGGAGCCTCTTAAAGAAGAAGTTACAGGTCTGTGAGAGCCAGAAATCTTGCTTGTTTGTAGGTGACCAAATACTTATTTTACCAAAGAATTTACCAATTAATTCATTAAAAATCCTTCAATGTGATTTTCTGGATTTTTTTTTTCTCATTTTGTCTCTCATAGTTGAGGTATACCTATGATGAAAATTGGAGACCTCTCTCATCTTTTAAGTGGGAGAACTTGCACAATTGGTGGCTGACTAAATACTTTTTTGCCCCACTGTATGTCTCAGGGGTGGTGGGTCGGAGCAGCTACTGGTGCATTGAGTGGAGAACCTCTCACAATATTCCTCATATTTGTGTTGGTGACCGAGAAAAGTCTTTAAGTTTTACAGAAATTCTCAGCTCGCGCCATTATTCCCATCTCTCATGGAGTGGCAAGCACCAGCACCCGAGGGGCTCCGGAGGGCCTTCCCCTCAGATGGTCCACAAGACATTGTCTTTGGAGATCTTAGGACCAACCCCAACAGGCGACTTGACTTGTATTTGGTTGAAAATGCATCTGAGCCAGTGACACTGATCTGAGGTAGAAGGAGGCTAAAAGCTAAACGCTAGAAGCTAGTCAGATAATGGCTAAGTGACATAAGAGGGTGGAGATGAATAAGTGAAGGATTTATCTTAAAGTGATTGGCTTTCAATCACAGTGCTTCAAGAAAGGCGGGGAACAAGGCAAAACAAATTTGCTGAAATAATTAAATGATTAAAGAAAATGTGGAAAAATATGTCACAAACATTTTATTAAGACGTGGGTGAGCTGTTAAGATGTGGAAAAAAGTACAATCAATGGCCCCTTTAAAGAGTAGGCGAGTTTTAGGGGACCAGAAGTTCAGTTCATGTACCATGTTTGGTGATATTGCCCCTGTGGATCTGAAGTTGCAGCAGCAGATGCACAGACAAAAACAGAGACTTGTGAATGCATACAGATTGGGGAAATCCATCTACCCCTGCCTGACTTTGTAAGTGGAAGCGAAGCATGGGTGTTAATAACAGACCTAAGTATAGGTCATGATAGACAAATCAGACATAGAAAGAGTTAACTGGCCACAATAATAGCCCGATGACTGATGCAGATGGTACATCATTTCAGCTTTAGCGTTTATCTCTCAAAATGGGATTGTAATGGTTTGCCTTTTTTGGCTTATTTTTTTATTCATTTAACTCTAATACTTTCTTACTTATTTACAATTGTTGTTGTAGCCCTTTATGTGTTACGCAATGATTGAGCCAGAGATGACAGCATATTGAAGTTTGCTGTTGTTTGTGATGCCCCAGGGATCTGATAACCTGGATAATATTTCATTTAACTAATATGTACTTTGAGATTATAGGAAACAAGTGATGTGAAAGTTGGTTATTTAAAGCAGAATAATGACCATAACAAACTCAATTCAAATGTTTTTATACAGCAGCAGAATAGAACCCTGTGTATCCTAAGAAAGACTATTGTTCCATTTAGTTTTGCACGTAGTAGACCTCTATTATCAAATAATAATTTGCTCAATATTTAAGAAAATTAAGAATTTTACATGTGACATTTTGATATGTGTAAATTATTTTTGAAAGATAGCTTATCTGATAGATCATCTTTTTTTTTTCTGTCAAAATATGCCACATAGACTTTATCTTCATTTTCATATTATCCTTACCTGAACCCGAACCTCAGGTAAGTTGACTTTCATTGCCAGCTCCTCACGACTGTAGACGTCTGGGTAGTGGGACTTTTCAAAGGCCCTTTCCAGCTCGTGAAGCTGATAGGTGGTGAACGTGGTTCGATTCCTTCGGTGTTTCTTTTTGGAATGCTCTTCCTCCTTAACAGTCTCTGGAGACCTTTCGGTGTCATCCTCTTCCTTGTGCAGGTTGCTCATTTCAGCCTCACATTTGTCACCAGAGAAAAGGTCGGACTCTAAAATGAGATATACATATATTCATATTATGAAAATACATATCATCCGTAATATGCTATCCTAGTTATTTGATATCATTATATCCTAGTGTTTAGTCTATCATGTCTGGCTTATCAAAAAGTGAAATCCTCATTCTTCCATGATAAAAACTGCTTAATGACTAATGATCCCTTGCCTTTAAGGGTTTGTTAGCTCCAGGGGGTTGGCAAGTCCAAATAACAACACATCTTTCACTGAATGCTTCCCTTGCAGTAATCCCATAGTAACAGATGCCACCAATAAGTCCGCACTCCCCCTAATCTAACATGGGACTTTAACTGGCATCTCCTCAAGTCTGTTGAACAGTTGTAACTAGGAATGCGTTTTCCAAGAAATGGCTATACAGCAAAGTAGGGCACGTGAGCCACATGTTAAAGCTCAACAAGTCATTTTCACATACACTAAATATGAAAAACGGTTGACTTTTATCGCCTCCCACTTGAGGTGTTTCAGGCACGTCCCACTGGGAGGAGACCCCGGGGCAGACCCAGGACTCGGTGGAGAGACTATGTCTCCCAGCTGGTCTGGGAACGCCTTGGTATCCCCTCTGAAGAGCTGGAGCAGGTGGCTGGGGAGAGGGAAGTCTGGGCTTCTCTGCTTGAACTGCTGCCTCCGCGACCCAGACCTCCGGAAAAGCGGTAGAAGATGGATGGATGGATGGATGGATGGAGTTGACTTTTATGACTATTGGTCATAAAACTGAATAAAAATGCATTAGTATATACAGCATTTTTGTTGTGCTTTTGTTCATTACTGAACAAATGGAAGACATCTCTATCCTCCAGTAAGTACAAATAGTAAGACATTAAGGAGTTCAAAGACTGCTTTATGAATTCATCCTAAACAAAACCTACAGAATTAGGACTTACTATAAGCCCTAATAATGCCCTGGTTTCCTGTTCTTCTTTTGCTACTAATTACATGCAAATATTCAGTATTAGGAATATGAGTTTACCCTTTAACAAAAGCCTAACTGTAAAAACAAACCCAATAACAAGGTTTTTCTTGTCTTTTCAATTTCATTAGTGGACACTTGGGTGTTTCAGTTATCACTGTGGTACAGTGGTTAGCACTGTTGCCTAACAGCTACAAGGTTCCAGGTTTAAATCCACAGGCTGGCAGGGGTAGGAACCTTTCTGTGTGGAATTTGCATGTTCTCCCTGTGTGCGTGGGTTTTCTCTGGGAGCTCCAGTTTCTGCCACAAGCCAAAGACATCATGTTAGGTTAACTGGTTGTTCTAAATTGTCCCTAGGTAACTGTCTCCTGTAGGCCCTTAGAATAGAGGGTTAGCACTAGCGAAGCTCTTTGACATTAGAAAAAGTGTTATGTAAATACAGGCCCTTATCGCCACCATTAATATTTTTACTATCCACATTAATGATTAATGTTTTAACAACTCACCACAAAAACAAATTAAACTTAGAAAGTGTACCTTATCAACTAAATGCTAATTTACATATTACTTTGTTTTTAATGAGCATTTGGATTTAATATTTTTAAAGCCCTTGAAAGCCCAAGTGAGACCTACAGTATATGCTGCTGTCCCCTTCACACACTTCTCTTATTGACAGTTTCACTGCTCTTAGGGATCATTTAATGTGAATTGTAATAGCTCATTAGTTTTATTTTTAATCACTCTAAGAATGTATTGTTATTGGTCAGATTTTTTATAATTTCCTTAAATGTTCAAAATGATTTACAATATATTTTTAGGCTTTTCTCCAGTTTAACCCTAATTTCAGTTTGGGATTCATCTATTCATAATTTTAATACAGCTGTTTGCCTTTTTACGCAGGCATTACATTTTATTTTATGTGTTACATGTTTTTAGTCAAACATGTTATTGTTATAAAATTGGTATGTATGTTATAAACTATAAGCTTTCTTTTTTTTTTTTTTTGGCTTGTTAACCTCTTCCTACTGTCCAGAGGCATCAGATTAGCAAGTCTTTCCTTTCTTGACTAGTATTGCTCTAATCCTCGGAACATTATTATAAATTTGCTCAACGTACCAAAATAATCAGTTTTTTTAAAATACAGAATTAGTGGATGTCTTGCATCACACTCAAGGCAAGAAAGACTAAATTGATAAATGAACATAAAGAGTCTTTATTGGCATGTTACTTGTGTATTGGTATGCATAGTAAATGAGGGCCAAAGCTTAATTACAGTTTTTTACAAAACACTTATCTTTTCACTTGATATATTTAATTTGTCTGAAAAAAATGTAAGCTTCATCCATCCTTCCATTTGCTCTATGGAAGTTCAAGAGCATTTGAGTGCATCTCAACCATGTAGGATCAGAGGTAGATAACAACTTTGCCCAGATTGCCACTTCATCTCTGAACGTATGTCGCCTTTAAAATCATCTAAAGGTCCTTTTGATATGAAAATCAAAATTCAGCAGTCAGATTTCTTTGCTTTTATTTTTCAGTTGTGTGAATGTGACCGAGTGAGTGTAGTTAAAGTGATGTTTTTTTGTGTATAACTCCTTGTTTTAATAAATTTTGCAAACTAAATGCTTAAAGAGAATTTAAACATACATTACATTAGTGACATTTGGACAACCAGGTAACTAAACATGGAAGTTGTTTCTGTTAAAAACACCCATACACAAACTTTTATATGTTAACTTGAGGAAACTGGTACAGAACAGATAGTGGGATGCAGTTTTAACAACAGTGCTTAATATATTATTCATTTATCTTTTCACATTTTATTTTCAGAGTGATTTGGTGCCTGGCAATGACTTAACTGTTTGAAAGACTCACCGTGGTAGGAAGAATGGTGGGAGGTGTCACCGAGGTCTGGTAGGTGAGCATAGGGGTCCGATGGATCCATTTTTTCAGGATTTTGAGGGTTTGCTCCATTGGCTTTTTGGCTGTCATCAACTTCTGCTGAATGGAGCAAAGGTTCCTGGTCTTTAGTGAATCCCAGTATGACATCGATACTGTGGACCCGGCCTCCTCCGCTCGACCCAGCGCCTTTAGCCATGTCATAGTTGTCCAGGCAACTATCATCCACTATTCCAAGGGTATCCATTGACAAATGCATTCGAACCAGTGGGGACACTGTCTTGCTCCCCTTGTCAGAAAATAGCAAAGGTTTGCCAAGTAAGACAGGGTAAAGCAGTTATTCTTCAGATGTGTTGTTCTGCTTGAGATTTAATAGAATATATGTGAAGCGTATGGGCTGTGTCCTCCAAGGACTGTAGGTCCAGGCTGAAAGGGATGTCTTCAGAAAAGCAGAAAAAAACACATCTTGTGTCTAGACATGATGAAGGAAAAAGAATAAAAGATATCATACTAAAGCAGTGCAATTCTTGTTTTTTGTTTTTGTTTTACATATAAGAATTGTACATCAGTATTTTATTTACTCTATATAAGCAATTTTTTGTCAGTTACATAAATTAGCTGATTTACTTGCAAAATATTACAGGTAAAACTATTTATTGTATCTGGAACAGATAATCAGACTCTCAAGACTGATTTCAAGCATCACTCTTACTCAAAAGTTTTGAAATAATTATGCGTTTACACTATTTATTTGTTTAAAATCTAACCAGTCATTTTGAAATTAACCCAAAAAGCACAAAAAGCAAAGTTCACTAATACACTATTTTCATCTGTTGCTTGAAAACTTGTGCACTGAAGAGTATTCAAGCATGCGTATCATAAAACTACGCAGAGGCAGATGACATAATAATGTAATGAAGTAGATTAAGTAATCTTACCTTCCTTTATGTTTCTAACAGGCTACTGTATGCACATGGTGTCTCTGTAGTCCTTAAGCAGACAAATGACACGAACAATATCTACTGTCGGCATTTGCTGCTCCTAGTTAAGTCCTTGAAATCCCCTGGAAACACTGAGCAAAGGACCTACTACCGGAGTCCTGTGCAGTGAGCACATGTAAAGTCTTTCCTGACAAAACTTTCCTTCACCACACAAGATACCAAAGCTGGCAGGTGAATTGTAGTAAAATCAAAGGGTTTAAGGTTTATTAACTGGAATCCTTCCCCTTTAAGAATGACTGACAGTTGTTTTCTGGTCAAGTAATTGCTCCAAACGTGTCCTGCATTCAGACCACAGAGGGAGGCCATTGCTAATGAAGGCTCCACAAAACTTTCTTTCAAAAAATCTATTGTCTGAAAGATAATGGCTTGCACTGAGAGTTTTTCCACTAATCCCTTCATTATGAACAATGTAATGGAGAAAAAATACAGAGATGGTCTTTTAACTTAAATGAGTGCCCACTACAAGGCTTGCATTTGTGAATAGTTCCAGTTATAATACAACTTTCAACTTTATTTGTTTTCTTTTAAAAATTGCCTGTATTAACCATTATATTGTTATATTATTATATAGAATAATAGAATGCACACTGTTATAAACAAGGGCCGATATCATTGTTACTATAAATGAAAAAAAGATTTGAAATGTTTACATGCATAATGAAAAATATACCTTTTTTTTCAACCAGTATGAAGCAAAAACAAAATGTTAAAATTATATGTATTAAATTTAAAAAGTAAATAATGGGGCGGTTAAAAATGGCATTATTTCTCCACATGTGATATAGTTTTCAGAGATTCAGTGGTGTTTCATCCTGTAGCATGTAGGCTTCTCCATCGCCTGCTGGCACAAAGACCATAGCAGCTGCAGGAAGTGTTGCAGAGATCAAGACCATCCTTAATTAGCCTAAAGACTTCACTAGAGATTTCCTCTGACCTCACTTCTCCTGACTGGATATATTTAGGAGTTCCTGGCATGTCAGACACAAAATCCAACGACCAAATGTAGAGCAGAATGAACTTTTCCCCCCTGATGGAGAGTGTTCTGTTTTAAAAATTAATAAAGAATACTGCTATGTTAGTTATCATCTGCTAAGCTACAGCAAGACCATAATGTGTTTGTATTGTCTTGATGTCACTTTAACTGCATCACCCATCTTAGGGCAGTCGGGTTATATTCAAGCATATCATACCGTATACGTGCCATATAATATTCTAAGATAATAGGGACAATGACGTATTTAGCATAGCCCTTTAGCAACACTAGGCCAGATGCATTTAGTACCAGAATGGCTGTAGGTTAAGTGGTTTTTCCTGACCACCTTTTCTTGTCAAAGTTGTTTTCCTACAAAAGAGAGATTGAACAGTCCATTACTTTTGCCTGTGAATGAAATAAAGAAGTTAAAGATGGCCCCCTGACAGAGATTTGCCTGTAAGTAGGCAGCTACCATATGGTGACCGAAAGCTTGGCATTCAAGCATGGTATAGTGCCATCGTCCTCCAAATTGCAAAAAACAAGCTGAAGAAAAGTAGTAAAGAAGTAAAAATGCCTTTGTTCATCAGTCGTGTTTATTTATGTGTCCATCAAGACAACACACTAGAAGAACCATGATCATAATCTGCTTTTGCAAGTTTATCCCTAAACAGGGACATTAGTTAGTGCTCAGGGATGTTATTAAGAAGATTATTTGTGAATCAACACAACTTGTAATTTTTTCCAAGTAAATTAATACCTTCAATTTTAAATTGCTACAGGATAAATAGCCAAAATTGAAAAATGTTTATTGTGCTTTGTATTGTGTTTGGAGGAGGTTGCATGCCGACTCGGCTTTAAATGTTTAAGATAAGATAAGATAAGATAAGCCTTTATTAGTCCCACAATGGGGAAATTCCAGGATTGCAACAGCACAGGGACAGCAACACTCAGAGCAACAATCAGAAGGCAAGAAAAAACAACATCTAGCAAACATATGTCCATATTACTATAAATGTATATATATAGACACACAGTGCAGAGCATTATGGCTGGTGGATGTGCAGCAGAAAGTCTAAGCTCTCTCTCCGCGGATGCAGCGGGCCAGCTGGAAGTCTTTGGGCATGATGGTGACCCCCTTAGCGAAGAAGAGACCACCAGGTGGGTCTCGCTGGTCTCCTGCAGAGCCATGACGGCGAAACTCAGGAAACGCAGGACGGTCTTGAAGTCCTGAGCGATCTCCCTCACCAGGCGCTGGACGGGCAGCTTACGGATGAGCAGCTCCGTGGATTTCTGGTAGCGACGGATCTCTCTCAGAGCCACGGACCTGTGACGGCGAGGCCTCTTCACTCTGCCGGTGGCCAGAGCGCCTCTCCGAGCAGCCCTGGTGGCTAGCTGTCTCCTGGGGGGCTTCTTCCTCCAGTAGATTTTACGGGCGGTCTGCTTGGTTCTTGCCATCGCTCTTTATTATTCTGTCTTATATTTCTTTCACGCCACCTAAACTCCAGCCCGGCACCCGCTTCGTTTTCGCTACAGCTCCCGGTATGTCGAGTTTCCCATTAGCACTGGGCGGCGGCCAAGTGCTAGCTAGCACTAGCTCCTCCCCGCTGTAACGTCTCCCGCTGCAAACCGTGGCTCCGTCCGCCGACCCGGGAGACCCCCGGGGCGATCCGTGCGTCCATGATATATATACAGAGTGAAAGGTGTAGAAAGAAGAAGGAAGATAAAAAAAAAAAAAAAAAAGGCTGTTGCAACAGGCAGCCGACTCGTGTGGCGCCGCCGGTCCGGCAGAGCCGGAACCGGAAAATGTTTAGATGTTTAGATGTTTTGGTGCAAAGTTTGCTGGGACCCTGAATGATGCACATTTGTGGAGTCAATCAGCCAGGATAGTTTCACATCTGTCTGATAGGACAGATGTCTGCAGTTCTTTTATATCGAACTACCAGGGAAATGATGGCATCACTTTTGACACAAAATGTGACAAAATATTATATTAATATTTTGATCTTTCCCTTAATGGATGATAGTTAGATACATTAATAGTGTCCAAGTCAAAGGATAAATGATAATCATTTTATCACATTATTATATTAAAGCTGCCTCTCTTTGCCTGTTTCCCCATTATCCTAATTGAGTGCAAATTGGTTAAGAGGGTGCAGTGCAGCTATCAAGCGCCTTAGTTTTATCAGATGACAGTTAAAGTCTCTCAGATCCTATTAGGAAGAAAGCAGCTAATGTTTAAAGGTGCTGTGTCAGCTTACAGGGGGAAAGGGGGATGGTGAGCAGCAGGGGGACGACAGAAACATGATGGGACAGGGAGGTGTATGTGTGTTGGGGGGGAGTTAATGCAGAGATTTGGTCTAGGGGCGGCTGTGGCACAGGTGTAGTGTGGCCGACTACTGATCGCAGGATCAGGGGTTCGATTCCCAGTCTGTCTGCAGTCTGCGTGTTGAAGTGCCCTTGAGCAAGACGCTGAGCCCCCAGTTGCTCCTGGTGGGTCAGGACAGCGCTGGTGCATGGCAGCTCTGCCTCCATCAGTGTGTGAATTGGTGAATAGCAGGATCTATAAAGATCATCTAGAGATGAGAAAACGCTATATAAGTGAACACCATTTACTATGTTATCATTTCAAACAGAAATATGAAGAAAAATCTAATGTGGAGCATCTTGTTTGTGTTCATACATCTTCACAGTTCATCATTTTTGCAGGACTTTTATTAAGGGAATTATTTTGAAAGGACTTTGAATTTTTATTAATTCAGCACATAAAATGGATGAACCGCACTCTGAAATATAGCCTTGCAAACTTTCGTTGCATCAGAAACTCACTCATTTATTTTATTGATCCCCAGAGGGGAAATTCAGGGCATCCACAGTACAGTGCCATCCCTTCACCATTCACACCTAAGGCCACTTTAGAGTCTCCAGTTAACCTAACTTGCATGTTTTTGGCCTGTGGGAGGAAACCAGAGTGCCCAGGGTAAACCCACACACAGGGAGAACATGCAAACTCCACACAGAAGGGTCACTGATGGTCAGGGGGTAGGATCGAACCTGTGACCTTCTTACTGTGCTGCTACTGTGCTAACCACTGCGTCACTGAGCTGCCCAAAACTCACTTACTCTAAAAGGATCAAAAACCTTTCTTAATGCCATGAATTTGACACATTTCTCCTATTGCATCTCATGCTGGTCATAAGCCAATAGTACGACTCTGAAACCCTTGGAATCCCTGTACAAACAAGCCATCAAAATTATGGATAAGAAGACACAACAGTATCACCGTTGTGGTATACTTGCCAAACATAAGATGTTAAGCTTTGAAAATATGTATGCAAATATGTATGTATGCAAATATACGGTTGGTCTTTAAAATTATCTATGGTACTGCACCCCCCTCTTCCTTAAGACTTTTGTGTACCTTACTTCTGAACAAAATACCAGAGTAACAAGGACTTCCTCTAGGTGGCATTGTTGCATCCCCCTATGTAAAACTGCTTTTGGACAATCAGCTTTCTCATAGAAAGTTATAACGGAATGGAACAAGCTCTCCACTGCTTTGAAGACCAGAACAAATTACAGGGACTTTACCACAGAGACTAAAAAATGGATTTTAAGTAATCAAGTCTGCCAGCATTGTACTCTTAAATTGTTTTTATGTGTGCCGTTTCTCTTATCTTTGTCATAATTTACACCCGAGAGGCTCAAACGCAGAGCAACCACACCGGATGAACACTGAGACTCAGGTGATGAAAATGAACACGACTTTAATGAAAACACAAAACTCAAAATACACAACTCTAAATAAAGCAGCAATAATACAGAATAACACAAAAGAGACACACACTTAAATTGACACAAAACCACGGGAGCACACTGGAGTGCACGTAGACTACAGGAAGAGAACAGAGATTATTAGTGATAAGAAGCACTCAAGGGAAAGGAGAGTGGAGATGAGAGGAGGGCGCATGCTGTATGGAGCTGAGGGCCAAGCAGGGTGCTCCTGCATGGAACAAGGGAAGTGGAGAGGATGGGGAAACGGACAGGTAGACCTGTGTGGAGAGTTTGTTGTCTTGACAGGCGAATGGTTCAGGCAAGTGTGGCCAGCCCCGGAGAACACACCGCTGAGATTGTCATGGCGGCCTCTGGGCCGTCATTAGTGTCATTAGCCCCAGCTGCGCACAGACCAACAGGTGTGAATCAACGGCTGTTAAAAGCCAGTGTCGCTGACAGCCCGGCACGGAGTCGTCTGTCTTCCTCAACGGAGAATGAACCTGCACTCCGCTCTCTGGTCTCGTCAAGAATATCTCTTGTCTCGTCTGGAACTTTGTCTGTCTCGTCAAGAACTTTGTCTGTCTCGTCAGGAACTTTGTCTGTCTCGTCTGGAACCTCGTTTGTCTCGTCAAGAGCTTCACTTGCTGCATCCAGGAACTCTTCCCAGCGTCAAGCAAGTAAGCGCACCATTTGCTACTCAACGCCAAACCTTTACCCCTGTGCACAGGTGGACCACCTTGGCGGCGGACCTGCGTCCCCAGCTGACGGGGTAACGCCATCACGTCTTCGTAGCGGCTCGCTACCACCACGCCTACCGGTACGTCTTGCTCCTCAATTGCCAGAACTGTTATTGTATCAGTTACAGGAGTATTGGCCAACGTTATCGGTGGAATCGCTGTCATCAGCATCAGCTGTGTCATCATTGTCACTGTCTGTGGAGTCACTAACCTCGTCTTTGTCTGCATCATCATCTGTATCATCGTTATTCCGGTCTGTGGAGTCACAGCCGGCGTCATCGTCAGGATCATCATCATCCCGGTCTGTGGAGTCACAGCCGGTGTCATCGTCAGGACTGTCATTGTCACAGCCACGGGTTGTAACCCCAGCACGGTCACAGACGCCTTCACCTCCACGCTGCCCGGCCGCTGGAACTCAGCAGAGCGAAGCCAGTGCTGCTCTCAAGTAAGTCTTGTTATCTGCAGCTCTCTGCTAGTGTGGAGCATTAGTAATTTGTCTCTGCTTATCTGTTCCAGGGTTGCCGGGTCTCCGTCCAGGTCGCTCAGCTCCAGTGACCAGAACGACATTCTCGCACTCACACTCGCATTACACTCACTCACGATTAAATAAAGATTATTGTCACTATCTGCTCGTGTCAGTGTCTGTCTCCTGGGTCCCGAAGCATGTCAGAGATGGCAGCAGACCTGAGGAGAGGAGAACACAGAAGTGAGACAACGAGGAGATAACATCAAACAACATATATAGTAACTGCGTGGTTGCTTGGCAGCAATACCCAACAGTCCAGCGGCGATAATTCACACAGTGGATCTTAAATACGCTGGCAGCCCAGAGAGCAGCAAGTGCAGTGAATCACACATGTGTGCTGATGACCCCAGAGCCGGGAAAACAGGAACAGGAGGGGAGGGGGAGCACACTCGCCTGATCATCACAATCTTTTTACCTTTTAAACTTACTCCCTGCTTGTTTCAGGGTCAACAGTTTCTGAAACCCGACCTGAACTGCTTTCTACATGTGTTGTTTTTCTTTTAATATCTTCCTGCCTGCCTCAGGGACTACAGATGGAAATTAGTGAGAACAGTATAATCTGGTACAGAGCATCTTTACCCTGTGTTTCATGTTTTTTCTGTACATGGTCTCTGACAAATAAACCAATAAACTAAATTAAGGGTGCTTTCACACCTAAATTCATTTAATTTGGTCCGAATCCGTTGACAAGTTTGTTACTTTGTATCATTTTCTCCTTGGTTCGGTCCCCTTTCACACAGGCAAAAACACAAGCAGACTAAAGTGTGTCACGTTAAATCCATTGAGACTTACGTCAGAATGTTCTCCGTTCTTATTGGTCATATTTTATTGCCGCGAGAACAGGAAAGATAAATACAGGAAGTAGGATGACTACTGCGCATTTATGCATTTCTGGGGAGAAAATAATACAAATCGTAGCATAATCTACGGGGGGGGTTTTATTGCCCTGGTTATCGTTTATTACATACGTACATATACCACTTTCGGCAAATTGTACAGTTTGAAAATGAAGCGCTGCTACGGATGGAAAATAACATGTTAACGTTCATTAATCCTCCAGAACCGTGACATGCTCAGCCACAGATATTTTCAAAGATCCATCAGGTATGTAAAGTGACATAAAATGCTTTACCGTTTGCCACTGCTTCTGTTTTAGTGCGGTTGCTTTCTTACCTGCAGGACCACACCAGAGTTTGCCATTTGATTGGAATCGAGACCATCTCTGTCAGGATGCCCCTCCTGACACGACCCTTCCCATTTACCCAGGCTTGGAACTGGTGCTAGGGGTACACTGGCTTGTGCTCCCCTCGTGGCTGGGTAACCAGCTGTTCTTTCCTCGTTTTGTTTCTGCTGACAAAGCAGAAAGTGCCATTTTATATGGTCTTTGGTATGACTTGGTTGGGGCTTGACCATACAACCTCCCAGCTGTGGGGCAGATCCTCTACCACTAGGCTACCACTCAGAAGAATAAGAATAAGAAGCCAACTTTATTGCCATTCAGTCCATACAGCCAATCATGTACAGTAGAATGAAATTACATTTCTCCTATCTACGATGTTAATTACATCTAGAATCAGAGGGGCCACTGCCATGCAATGTGCCACCACAAGCAACTTTTCCTTCCCCCATTCTATTATGCTGAGCACCAAGCTAGAAGGCGGGAAGTACCATTTTTAATATGGTCTTCTGTATGACCCGGCCAGGGCTTGAACCCACGACCTCCCCGCTGTGGGGCAGATGCTCTACCACTAGGCTACCACTCCGGATAGCTTGTAAATATAGTAAATTCTTATATTCATCAAGATTAGGACCGTCCCATGCTTTGCACTTAACTTCTTTACCACTCTAAATAGACAAGCACTTGTGAGCAAATGTCATAAAAAGAATTTATTATTATTTCACTCTTTATTCATGATTTTAACAGAAGCAGAAGAAATATTAGGAAATAAATGTAACAAGTAAAAATAACTCAATAATGCATACAGTATAATAACAATACAGTTAATACTTACAGCACAAGAAATATAACAAAACATAGAGGGGGATTTTTGTCAAAGTCATTCACTGATAATAAACAGCAAATCTGATAGATTTGTCCATGTGAAAAAATAGAAAGCAGTCTGAATAAATATCTCTCACATAATGGTGCATTTCTCTTCTGCAGTCTGCTTTATCTCTGTCATGGTGGCCTGGGCCTTAGTTTTCAGAGTATCCACATCCATATTCTGAAGTTTATTCAGGAAAGAATCATTCACCTCCTCTTCTTCCTCGTCTTCATCCACCATTTTTGCGAGTTCCTCTGGCAGGTCAACATTATCCCCAGCCATCTGAATTAAGGCAGTGTCTTGACCACTCTGTTGTGAAGTATAAAAAGAAAGGAACACATCAAAAAGTATAGCAAACTGTAAAAGCAATTGTCATAAACTAAGAGTAAGAGCACGGCTGTAGCTAATGACATCAGCACGAGGTCTCCAGCATTTGAACAAGTCATTAAAATTACCAGCAAGTTCGCACACAGTATACGAGATTTTTGAGACTGAACCAAAGCCAATAAATTTTGCAAGTAGCAGCCAACTGCTGTATGTTTCCAACATTATTTTTATTGTTAGTTTCCTACCAACAAATACTTCTGTAATTAGTAGGCGATAATGGTTTCTTACCTCGGGAAGTCTGTATTTATCTCGCAGTGCAACTCTTAGATTTGCCCTCTCAGCCTTCCTTGTGTTAAAGTCTTTGTCACGCTGAATCCTGAAAAAAAAACAAACCAATACTTTTTTGTATATAAGGCATATGATGATTGAAAGGCCAACTGTGCATCAAAGATCTTCAAAACAAAGTGTATATTTTGAAGAGACCTGCTTTTTCAAAGAAGCTATCATGTACCTAAAAAACAAATGTATTGTAAGGATGGTGTTTTAAAATATTGATGGGCAGACAATAACAGATGGCTTGGACTACAACATACATAGCTGAAAAGGGAGCAATGTCAGTGTTGCCAGATATATGATAATTATCATATTTATATGATAGTTTTAGAGCCTATATGATATACAATCAATACTTTTTTAAAAGGTCAAATACAGAATACAGTAGTTTTGGCATTTCCATGCACTCCCCAAAAATGTTTTGATTTATGTGAACACCCACACATCACCAGAAACTGATGCCTGCTCATAGCTGATCAGATCATACCTGGCTGGCTCCTCCTCACTGCCAATCACATCAGCAGCGCTCAGCTCATGTTTGTTTGTGTAGCTGTACTGACACCGCAACAAAGTTAAAAAGTGAACATGAGTTTGGACTCGAAGGAAAAAGAAAAGAGTCCAGCAGCACAGACACAGGTAAAAAAACAAAGCAACCCTGCCAGGCACAGCAGCTTTATTGCCCTGCCTTGGCATTATAACGTACATTAAAGTGACACGCCACCCAAAATCTAGTTTTTTTCTGTTGTTAACATATCTGTAACATGTTTTTGTGACTTATAAGACATATCAAGAGTGAAATCACTCAAATGTTTCATGGTGCAGCACGCCAGCTGGCTCGCCTCCTTCAGAACAAGCCGAGGAGATTCGTGGCGAGTGGGCAAGCAGAGACCAGCAGGGAGCCCTCCAGCCTCCATGTGGGGCCGGGCAGCGACTCTCCGCTCCGCCAAGAATGATCCTTCCACAGGTTCACCTATGGAAACCTTGTTATGACTTTTACTTTCTCAAGTTGGATCAATTTCTGGGAGTCCTTGTTTTCTTCTAGCTACTGGTGGGTGGGGGTATGGGTGGAGCTAATTAGAATATTCATAGATCCACACATACTTCAGTAGATGGAAGATGTAAAAGCTCTTTCCAAGCAATTCTAAGACAATGAAAGTTTTTTTGTGCATAAAAAGCCACAATATACTATTTTGGGCAATATACATTGGTTTTTGCGGTGGTTTTAGAGCCGCTGGAGTGCGTCTTTAAGGGATGGCTTCAACCTGCTGCTAAAGCAGCTGCTGCAACATTCAATTGGTGTCATTGCAATTATGAAAAAATCATGCCAAAGGAAATAAACAAACAAAATGTACAGTCTCTGGCTCCAAATCAAAACTCCATTGCTCACTTTTTGTAACAAATGTATTTATTCCTTAGGTTATTGCAGTTCCATGCACATAAAATAGCTTTGTTTTTAAATGCATTGTCCTGTGATTTTTCAAATTGTTCCTACATATGATAGTTTGGGTCAAAATACAATAATTTAAAAGCACCAGTACGATATTTCTTCATTTCCTATCTGGCAACACTGGGGGCTGAAAAGTTCATAGGCTGACCATGATGCAATGGTCAAATGTGATCAAATGTGGTTTATTTTCCAACATAGTCTCCCCTTCAATCCAAACACTTCTTACATCTGTGTTGCAGTGCTTGGATCCCTGCAGTATAGAAGCTCTCTTCCTTGATCCTCAAAGACATAACTGTGATGATTCTCTCTGCCTGCCTAATCCTCCACAGCTGCACGCACACCTGCTTTCCCTCATCACCGGAGCTATTTAGGCCGTGCTGCCCACAGATCAGCGTGGAGTCGTCTCACTCCTTGGTCTGAAGAGACCGGCACTCTTCTTCGCCCTCTTCTGAGTCATCGTCTTCGTAGTCTACGTTCTGCAAAGAAACTCACTTCTCTTCGTTGTCCTCCTGGAAGGGCTACGTCTCCACGACACGTAAGCCTTCCTCTCCTTCACTATTATTCTGTGCTCTATCCCCTGTGCACAGGCAGAGATCCATGGCGGCAGACCTCTCTCCCCTGGCGGCGGACCGAGCGTCACTATACCGCACTGCATCCCCATCATCCCCATCCACAACCGGGACAGCGGACGCTGTCTTCCTGGCCGGAGCCTTCGGGACCAACCTGAGCCTGTTCGCCACCTCATCAACAGTAAGCTCCACACATCACTGTACATTCCCTCCTGAGTCAGACACTAATCCTCTCTGTCTCTGCTCATCCCTAGGGTTGCCAGGCTGCACGATGCTCTGCTTGTCCCAGCTTCACGTATACACATACACGCACGCACATGCACACTCTACACACAATAAAGATAATTGAATCTACTTTTGAGTCTGTCTGCTCACTGGATCCTAAAACCATGTCAGTACGACTCCACCAAAATGATCCAGCAGACAGCGCGCTAGCGCACAAAGTTAACACCTTGGAAGCTCGAGTAGATCAGTTATCTTACCAGCAACAGGTAATACTCACCCAGCTGGTCCAATTTAATTCCCGGTTGGATCGACTGTCGGGTCCTCAGGCCTTCCCTCCAACCTCGGGTAGCACCTCTTCTCCCGCTAGCTCCCAACCTACTCAGTCTCCATCATCCCGTCTGACACTGATTCCCACCCCCACTCGCTTTAGCGGCAAGCTAGGGGAGGCTAGGGGGTTCCTACTACAGTGTGGGATAGTTTTTCAGCGGGTGCCTGGGGACTTCCCCACTAATCACAGCAGTATAGGCTATGTAGTTAATCTTCTGGAGGGACAGGCGTTAGCCTGGGCTTACGCGGTGATGGCTAGGGCAGACTATGCTAATATGACTTATGACCAGTTTGTCAGCGAATTTAACGAGGTGTTCGACTACTCCGACCGTGACAGTGTGCTTACCTCCCGGCTGCTTAACTTAAGGCAAGGAACCAAGTCCGTAGCCAACTATGCCGTGGATTTCCGGGTGGTGGCCACAAAGGTGGGGTGGGAGGATGCCTCGCTTTGTAGCATCTTCATCAGGAGCCTTAGCCCGAGCCTGTGGGATGTGCTAGCCCTCTTAGAGAAGCCCAATAGATTAACCGAGCTGATCTCTCTAGCCATTAGCTTAGATAATCGGCTAAGGGAGCGGGCCACCGAGCGTAAGGCTTCCGGTCACTCGGGCATCCAGTTTCGCTGCTCCCTGCAGCCCCCCCCCGCTGGCCCTACCTCCCTCTGATTCCCTTGATTCCCCCGAGCCAATGGTAATGAGGCAGTCTAAACTACCGTTAGCGGAGAAACAGCACTGCTACGAGTTAAGGTTGTGCCTCTACCATGGCAGCGAGGAGCATGAGGTCGTTACCTGACCCATAAGGCCAAAAGAGGGAGTCTGTGCGTTGCAGTAGGGGGACTCATGGACTCATCTCAAGACAATCCCCTCACTAGATTCCTTTTACCCATCCATTTTGTTCATAACCAGACTGAGATAGCCACACACGCTCTAGTGGATTCAGGGGCTGAGCAGAGCTTTATTTCTGGGGAACTGGCAACCCGGTTGGGGCTCCCGTGTCATCAGTTAACGATTCCCTTGAAACTAATCGCCCTGTCTAAAGCCCCACTGGCAGTGGTATCTAAGCAGACCACCCCATTTTCTGTCATCGTGTCTGGGAATCATTGGGAACAGCTCAGGTTGTTCGTGCTGCCAGTGTCCACTTCTCCTGTTATCCTCGGCTACCCCTGGCTTCAGTTACATAATCCTTCCATTGACTGGCGCTCAGGGAGCGTAGTCTCCTGGAGCTCTTTCTGTCTTAGTACCTGCCTTCAGTCCACTGCTTTCTCGCCATCCATGCCCCTTGGTGTCCCCGTCACCCCCCCTCCTGATCTGTCCAAAGACCCCCCAGAATATCACGACCTGGGGGCCACTTTCAGTAAGACCCAAGCTCTATTTCTCCCCCCCTCCACCACCCATACGATTGTGCCATCAACCTCCGGGCTGGCGCCCCACTACCATTAAGTCGGCTCTACAGCCTGTCAGCACCGGAGCGGGTGGATGTGGAGACGTATATTAAGGAGTCATTAAACTCGGGCATAATCTGGCCTTCATCCTCGGCGGTGGGGGCGGGTTTCTTCTTCGTGGGCAAGAAAGACGGCTCGCTGAGGCCCTGCATCGACTTCCGGGAGCTCAATAATATCAGTATCAAGGACAAATACACGCTCCCCTTGATCAATTCGGCATTTGATTCCCTCCAGGGGGCCTCCTGGTTCACCAAGCTTGACCTCCGCAACGCTTACCATCTGGTGCGGATTCGGGAGGGTGATGAGTGAAAAACAGGGTTCTGGACCCCTAGCGGTCATTTCGAATATCTCGTTATGCCGTTTGGGCTGACCAACGCCCCCGCTGTATTCCAGCCCCTTATTAATGATGTGCTGAGGGACTTCTTGGGCTCATTTGTCTTTGTATACTTGGATGACATCCTGATTTTTTTCTCAGACCTTGGATGAGCACCGGGTGCACGTGAGGCGAGTTTTGCAGCGGCTACTTGAGAACGAGCTCTTTGTGAAAGCTGAGAAGTGTGAATTCCACACCTCCAAGACATCATTCCTTGGATTCATCATTTCTCACAGTGAGGTCATCGTGGACCCTGAGAAGGTAAAGGCGGTGGTAGAGTGGCCAATTCCCTCCTCCCGGAAGCAACTCCAACAGTTCCTGGGGTTTGCCAATTTCTACCGCCGCTTCATCAGAAACTATAGTATTATTGCCCTGCCTTTGACCCGTCTCACCTCCTCCAGGGTGCCCTTCCAGTGGACAGAGGAAGCTGAGGAGGCCTTTGTTTACCCGAAGTCTCAATTTTCCTCTTCTCCGATATTGGCACAGGTGGATCCCGCACTGCAATGTCTGGTGGAGGTGGACGCCTCGGACTCTGGCGTGGGAGCCATGCTTTCCCAGCGCTCCCCGGTTGACGATAAGATCCGCCCCTGTGCATTCTTCTCCCGCCGCCTTTCCCCGGCGGAGAGTAATTATGACATCGGGGACAGGGAGCTCCTGGCGGTCAAGCTTGTGCTGGAGGAGTGGCGGCATTGGCTGGAGGGGGCTTCCCAACCGTTCGTCGTCTGGACGGACCACAAAAATTTGGAGTACCTCAGAACGGCCAAGTGCCTGAATGCGCACCAGGCCCGTTGGTCCCTGTTCTTTGATTTCACCATTACCTACCGTCCTGGGTCTAAAAACACCAAGCCTGACGCCTTGTCCAGACAATTTGCCTCAGATGCAGAGGAGGTGTTGGGACATCCCATCGTGCATCGTGGGCGCCTTCTTGTGAGCATCAAAGAGGAGGTCCTGAGAGTGCAGGAGACCGAGGCGGACCCGGGCGGGGGACCAGCGGGGAGGCTGTTTGGTCCATCTGCCGTTCGGGGCGAGGTAATCAATTTGGCCCACTCCTCCAAGCTCTTGTGTCACCCTGGCATGGCACGCATGGTGGCACTCTTACAGAGGACTTTTTGGTGGCCTTTGCTCCGGAGGGACGTTAGAAAATATATCTGCGCCTGTCCCCAGTGCGCCACCGGCAAGATGTCCTCCTCTCCTCCAGCCGGCCTTCTCCATCCTCTTCCTACCCCTGGCAGGCCCTGGTCCCACATGGCCCTGGACTTCATCACTGGTCTTCCACCCTCTAGCCACCACACCATCGTCCTCACCATCGTGGACAGGTTCTCGAAGGCAGCCCACTTCATTCCCCTACAGGGGCTGCCCACAGCGAAGGAGATGGTGGACCTGCTTGTCCTTCAGGTGGTGAGGCTGCACAGCATTCCCCTGGACATTGTTTCCGACTGGGGGCCCCAGTTTGTTTCCCAGGTGTGGAGATTGTTTTGCAACGCCATCGGGGCTACGGTGAGCCTGTCATCAGGGTACCACCTGCAGAGTAACGGACAGTGTGAGCGGGCCAATCAGGAGCTGGAGGCTGCGCTGTGGTGTGTCACCACTGCCAACCCAGCGTCCTGGAGCACCCACCTCTCGTGGATTGAGTATGCACAAAACACCACCGTGTCATCAGCGATAGGCATGTCCCCGTTTGAGGCATCTCTGGGCTATAATCCCCCACTGTTTCCCGAGGAGGAGGGGGACATTGCTGTACCATCTGTTCGAGCCCACCTGAGGCGCTGCCGCCGGCTGTGGAGAGCTACCTGGACCGCGGTGCGGTGCACGGTGGAACGCAACACCACAATCGCCAATCGTCGCAGGATGCCGGCTCCACCCTACTGGGTGGGTCAGCAGGTATGGCGAAACACATCAATATCAAGGCTGAGTCGAGGAAACTCTCTCAGCGGTTCATTGGGCCATTTGCTATAACCCATATTATTAATCCTGTGGCTGTGTGCCTAGCTCTCCCCCCCCCTCCCTCCGCATCTGTCCCACCTTTCATGTCTTTCAGGTCAAGCCGTTCTGTTCCAGCCCTCTGTGCCCCCCTCCCAAGACGCCACCTCCACCAGTGGTGATCAATGGCGACCCGGCGTGGAAGGTCAACGCCATCCTGGACGTCTGCAGCCGGGGTCGCAGCCTGCAGTACCTGGTGGACTGGGAGGGTTACCACTCTGAGTGGAGGTTCTGGGTGCATTCCTCCTTTGTGTTGGATCCTCAACTCATCAGGGACTTCCACCGGATGCACCCGGGTAGGCTGGATCGGTCGCCGAGAGGCGCCATGTGGGGGGTACTGTGATGATTCTCTCTGCCTGCCTAATCCTCCACAGCTGCGCGCACACCTGCTCTCCCTCATCACCGGAGCTATTTAGACCGTGCTGCCCACAGATCAGCGCAGAGTCGTCTCACTCCTTGGTCTGAAGAGACCGGCACTCATCTTTGCCCTCTTCTGAGTCATCATCTTCGTAATCTACGTTCTCCAAAGAAACTCACCTCTCTTCATCGTCCTCTGGGAAGGGCTATGTCTCCACGACACGTAAGCCATCCTCTCCTCCACTATTATTCTATGCTTTATTCCCTGTTCACAGGCAGAGATCCATGGCGGCGGACCTCTCTCCCCTGGTGGTGGACTGAGCGGCACTATACCGCACTGCATCACCATCATCTCCGTCCACAACCGGGACAGTGGATGCTGTCTTCCTGGCCGGAGCCTTCGAGACCAACCTGAGCCTGTTCTCCATCTCATCAACAGTAAGCTCCACACATCACTGTATATTCCCTCCCGAGTCAGACACAAATCCTCTCTGTCTCTGCTCATCCCTAGGGTTGCCAGGCTGCACGATGTTCTGCTCGCCCCCGCTTCACATATACACATACACGCACGCACATGCACACTCTACACACAATAAAGATAATTGAATCTACTTTTGAGTCTGTGTCTGCTCACTGGGTCCTAGAACCATGTCAATAACGCCTTCTTATGCCTATGAACTTTTCAGGCCCCCTCATTGTATTTTAAACTACAAACTCTTTGATCAGTGTGATTTTCATACATCAGAAATTGCCAGGAAGTTTGAAGTTTTTTCTGACTTCAGTCAAATTGATTCACTGCTGCTTCACAGATTTTTAAGAAATGCAATTATAGTTACAGATCTTGCTGAAAGCATAAATGTTACTTTTTTATATCAGACTCACTGTAAAAAAAAAAAGACATACCATTAAAACACTCTGCTGATACTCAATTGTAAAGTTTAAATTGGAAGAGAGGGTGGAAACTTTTACTTAATTTCCTCTTCAATCCAGATTTACTTCTCTGGAAGCACTGAACAAACGTCATTTGCGTTAGCCCACTTCTGTAACTGTAGCTACAGTAATGTCAGAGCTGACCCTGCTTAATAAGATTAGCTGCAGAAAGAGCTTCAGCTTGGCACAAATCTGGGGTTACTTGATGGTTTGACCAGGGCTGCTCTCCCTCACCTTGTTCCCCCTCTTTGCTGTGCCGTTAATACACTGAAACGATATCCAAATTTACTGAGCAACAGTTTGCATCTATCACAGTACCTGCAGGAGGCAAACTCAGAAGGCTTCTGATCTTCAGTAGTAAAAGCAATGCTGTCACTTTCTGGACAGGGTAGATTTACTAAAACTGTGACTCGATGACTGCACTGTGCAGTATACAGTATAAGCTTGATAAATCAACATGAAGCCTTCTAGGTTATACTTTCTTTGGCTGTTTGAACTTAAAGTCAACAATTTGTAAAGCACATTTTTTCTTTGACAATAAGATT
This sequence comes from Pholidichthys leucotaenia, assembly GCA_020510985.1. Lineage (NCBI taxonomy): Eukaryota > Metazoa > Chordata > Actinopteri > Cichliformes > Pholidichthyidae > Pholidichthys > Pholidichthys leucotaenia. The sequence goes on from CM035846.1 coordinate 225,274,775, forward strand.
TTAACTTAATTACAAATTTCCTTTTCTTCTAATTGAAGATTGGTTACACTTTAGTGTTACTTGAGAATGTAAGGTGATTAAATAATTATTGTTTTAAAGCATGCTGGCTAACAGACATGTTTAATGGTGGCTTCTTGAAACTGAGCCATGACAAGTTATTACACACAGAGCCTAATCTTCTTCTCTGTCTAATTTGAGGCGCAACAAAATAAAGCCGTACTTAAAGCTAACATATAAGCCTGTCTCACATCCGGTGATGTCACACATGCCTTACAAGTGAGACGGTGTAACACAGACAGGTAAACAACAGGATGTCTCTGTACGGTTGTGGATTATTTACTGTGCTACAGTGCATTCGGAAAGTATTCACGGCGCTTCACTTTTTCTACATTTTAGTATGTTACAGCCTTATTCCAAAAGGGATTAAAATCATTCTTTTCCCTCAAAATTCTACACACAAAACCCCATTAATGACAAGGTGAAAAAAGGTTTTTTGAGATTTTTGCAAATTTATTAAAAATAAAAAATCAAGAAATCACACGTACATAAGTGTCATAAGCCTCCTCGTGCGCTTTTATGCAGCGCACGGAGGAGGGGAAGGAAGAATGGATTTACTTGCAGGATTTCACCACAACACATTTATTAACACAAAAAGGCAACAGTGCACACTAAAGGGACTCACACGATTACCGTGCAGCGGGCTGACCGCAGTGTGCCGTGGCCACAAAAACAGAGACGCTCTACTGTAGCAGGAGGGAAAAACTGGGCTAGGGCCTAAGCGTAGCAGCACCGCTGCAGCAGGAAACACTAAACAGTTTGTACTCATGGCACAGGAGCAGTCCAAAAGGTCCAAGTAACCAGCGAACATACACAAACAATGGCTACCCTGAGGGGAATGGCGACGGTGTAGCTTTCCCTCAAAAGACAGTACGACCATGCGGCGATTAACGTCTGCATGGTAATGCAGAATGGTCCAGCAGTGTTTGACTGGCAAGGACCACCTAAGTACAAACACTGCTGGCTACACAAATTGGACACACCTGGGCAAGGCGCGGGAAAGATAATTACCGGGGTGAATCAGCTGGCTGTCAGAGAGAGAGGGGGCGTGGTAGGACCGATGAATGTTAGACAGCACCCACAAAAAAATGGGTCAAAACGGCTGCCCAACAACTGCCAGCCAGAGCGGTGGCTACAGGCATGGAAAAGAAAAAGAACACAGCCATAAAAACAACAAAAACTCAAAAGATAACAATGCATAATAAACCCGATGCCTGAGCCATGGGGAACGGTCAGAACCGAGCCTGCAGGATAACACGGGCTCGGTTCGTGACACATAAGTATTCACAGCCTTTGCCATGAAGCTCAAAACTGAACTCAGGTGCATCCCGTTTCCACTGATCGTCCATGAGATGCTTCCACAGCTTAACTGGAGTCCACCTGTGGTAAATTCAGTTGATTAGACATGATTTGGAAAGGCACACACCTGTTTATATAAGGTCCCACAGTTGACCAGTGCATGTCAGAGCACAAACCAAGCATGAAGTTAAAGGAATTGTCTGTAGACCTCCAAGACAGGATTGTGACGAGGCAGAAATCTGGGGAAGTGTACAGAAAAATTTCTGCTGCTTTGAAAGTCCCAATGAGCACAGTGACCTCCATCATCCATAAATGGAAGAAGTATGTAACCACCAGGACTCTTCCTAGAGCTCGCCAGCCGAAGGGCCTTAGTCAGGGAGGTGATCAAGAACCCGATGGTCACTTTGTCAGAGCTGCAGCGTTCCTCTGTGAAGAGAAGCGAACCTTCCAGAAGGACAACCATCTCTGCAGCAATCCACCAATTAGGCCTGTATAGTAGAATGGCCAGACGGAAGCCATTCCTTAGTAAAAGGCTCATGGCAGCCCACCTGGAGTTTGCCAAAGGGCACCTGAAGGACTCTCAGACCATGAGAAACAAAATTCTCTGGTCTGATGAGACAAAGATTGAACTCTTTGGCATGAATGCCAGGCATCATGTTTGGAGGAAACCAGGCACCGCTCATAACCACACCAATGGTGGTAGCAGCATCATGCTGTGGGGATGTTTTTCAGCAGCAGGAACTGGGAGACTAGTCAGGATAAAGGGAAAGATGAAGATGAAGCAATGTACAGAGACATCCTGGATGAAAACCTGCTCCAGAGTGCTCTTGACCTCAGACTGGGGCGACAATTTATCTTTCAGCAGGACAACAACCCTAAGCACACAGTCAAGATATCAAAGGAGTGGCTTCAGGACAACTCTGTGAGTGTCCTTGAGTGGCCCAGCCAGAGCCCAGACTTGAATCCAATTGAACATCTCTGGAGAGATCTGAAAATGGCTGTGCACCGACACTTCCCATCCAACCTGATGGAGCTTGAGAGGTGCTGCAAAGAGAAATGGGCGAAACTGCCCAAAGATTGGTGTGCCAAGCTTGTGGCATTATATTCAAAAAGACTTAAGGCTGTAATTGCTGCCAAAGGTACATCAACAAAGCATTGAGCAACAGCTGTGAATACTTATGTATATGTGGTTTCTTATTATTTTTTATTTATTTTTAATAAATTTGCAAAAATCTCAAAAAACTTTTTTCACATTGCCATTATGGGGTTTTGTGTGTAGAATTCTGAGGAAAAAAAATGAATTTAATCCATTTTGGAATAAGGCTGTAACATAACAAAATGCAGAAAAAGTGAAGTGCTGTGAATACTTTCCGGATGCACTGTATATACTCCAGAAAGGACTTGGGGCACATAAGTATTTGCATCAATTTGACTTAATTTAAATTACTGCATTTATTAATTTTATGAAAATGACAGAAGGAAGGAGGTTGCACAGAGTTCATGAAGGAGATGATACAGGCTTTGAGTGTTAGGGAAGAATTACCAGAGGACTGGGAAAGTACAGCAAAAGTATTGAGGGAACTGGCTAGAAAGTTATGTGGTGTATCATCTGGACAGAGGAAAGAAGACAAGAAGACCTGGTGATGGAATGAGGAGATACAGGAAAGTATTCAAAGGAAGAGGTTGAGAAGGAAAAAGTTGGGTAGTCGGGGAGATGAAGAAAGTAGACAGGAGTACTTTGAGTCTAGGCCTGTAGCAAAAAGAGAGGTGGCAAAGAACTTGTATGAGAGGCTGGACACTAAGGAATGAGAAAAGGAGTTGCACTGATTGGCTAGACAGAGAGATCAAGCTGGAAAGGTTGTGCAGCAAGGTAGGTTGATTAAGGACAGAGATTGTAATGTACTAAGTGAAGTGTACTGAGTGAAGCGAGTGTGTTGAGAAGGTGGAAGGAGTTCTTTGAGGAAATGATGAATGAAGAAAATGAGAGCGAGAGGAGGATGGATGAAGGAAAGATGGTGAACCAGGAAGTTCCAAGGATTAGCAAGGCAGAAGTGAGGGCAGTGATGAAGAGGATGAAAAATGGAAATGCAGATGGTCCAGATGACATACCTTTGGAGGTATAGAGATGTTTAGGAGAGATGGCAGTGGACTTTTTAACCAGATTGCTTAACACAATCTTGGTGAGTGAGAAGATGCCTGAGGAGTGGAGAAGAAGTGTTTTGGTACCAATTTTCAACAACAAGGGTGATGCTCAGAGCTGTAGTAACTACAGAGGCATAAAGTTGATCAGCCACACTTTGAAGATATGGGAAAGAGTTGCTGAAGCCAGGTTTAAGATAAGCCTTTATTAGTCCCACAATGGGGAAATTCCAGGATTACAACAGCACAGGGATAGCAACACTCAGAGCAACAATCAGAAGGCAAGAGAAAAAAACAAGAGCAGCAAGTATACATATGCACATATAAATATAAATATATATATATATATATACACTACCGTTCAAAAGTTTGGGGTCACTTAGAAATTTCCTTATTTTTGAAAGAAAAGCACTTTTTTCAATGAAGATAACTTTAAACTAATCAGAAATGCACTCTATACATTGCTAATGTGGTAAATGACTATTCTAGCTGCAAATGTCTGGTTTTTGGTGCAATATCTAGATAGGTGTATAGAGGCCCATTTCCAGCAACTATCACTCCAGTGTTCTAATGGTACAATGTGTTTGCTCATTGCGTCAGAAGGCTAATGGATGATTAGAAAACCCATGTGCAATCATGTTAGGTCTGCAATGCTGTAATTGCTGCAAATGGAGGATTCTTTGACAAAAGCAAAGATTGAAGGAAAAAAATATTATTTCAAATAAAAATCATTATTTCTAACCTTGTCAATGTCTTGACTATATTTTCTATTCATTTTACAACTCATGGTGGTCAATAAGTGTGACTTTTCATGGAAAACACAAAATAATTGTCTGGGTGACCCCAAACTTTTGAACGGTAGTGTATATATATAGACAAACAGTACGGAGCATTGTGTTACATCTGTGTGTCATCTCTGTTAAGAACAGAGATGACAATCAGTGGGCAGCAGTATGGTTTCATGCCAAGAAAGAGTACTACAGATGCAATGTTTGCTTTAAGTGTGTTGATGGAGAAGTATAGAGAAGGTCAGAAGGAATTGCACTGTGTCTTTGTGGATCTAGAGAAAGCATAAGATAGGGTGTCAAGGGAGGAAGTATAGTACTGCATGAGGAAGTCAGGAGTGGCAGAGAAGTATGTGAGGGTGGTGCGGGACATGTATGAGGATAGCGAGATGATGGTGAGGTGTGCTGTAGGAGTGACAGATGGATTCAAGGTGGGGGTGGGATTACATCAGGGATCAGCTCTGAGCCCCTTGTTTGCCATGGTGATGGGCAGACTGACAGATGGTCAGGCAGGAGTCTCCGTGGACCATGATGTTTACAGACGACATTGTGATCTGCAGTGAGAGTAGGAAGCACGTGGAAGAGAACCTAGAGAGGTGGGTGTATACTCTGGAGAGAAGGGGGATGAAAGTTAGTAGAAGCAAGACAGAATACATGCGTGTAAATGAGAGGGAGGTAGGTGTAATGGTGAAGATGCAAGGAGTAGAGGTAGTGAAGGTAGATGAGTTGAAATACCTGGGGTCAACCATCCAAAACAATGGAAAATGTACGAGAGAGGTGAAGAAGAGAGAGTAGACACGGTGGAGTGGGTGGAGATGAGTGTCAGAGGTGAATTGTGACAGAAGGATCGCAGCTAAAGTGAAAGAGAAGATTTGTAAGATGGAAGTGAGACCTGCTATGATGTATGGTTTAGAGACGGTGGCACTGACAAAAAGACATGAGGCAGAGCTGGAGGTGGCAAAGTTGAAGATGCTAAGATTCTCACTGGGAGTGACTGGGAAGGAAGGTATTAGAAATGAACATATCAGAGGGACAACTCAGGCTGAGTGGCTTGGAGACAGTTTGGACATGTGCAGAGGAGGGATAGTGGATATATTGGACAAAGGATGCTGAAGATGGAGGTGCCAGGCAGGAGGAAAAGAGGAAGACCACAGAGAAGATTCATGGATGTAGTAAAGGAGGACATGGAGAGGACTGGTGTTACAGAGGAAGATGCAAGGGATAGGGTGAGATGGAGACAGATGATCCGCTGTGGCGACCCTGAAAGGGAGCGAGAAGAAGAAGAAATTATGTTCAGATCGGAAAGAATTAGGACAATTTCATCAGTTATAATTCATGAAACAAGTTTAAATATGGTATGTTGTGACACCAGCAAGATTAATTTACATTTAATGTATTTACATGTAATGCATACATTTAAAATGAACTAATAATAATGGATTAGATCTACAGTATATGGTGCTTTACATGTCAAGTGACATTTCAAAGCACTTACAGTGAGTCCATTATTTATTCACTCCAGACAGACATTGATAGTGGTAAGCTACTCCCCTAACCACAGCTGCCTTGGGGGCAGATTGACGGAAACATGACTGCCAATCTGCACCAATGGCCTCTCTGACCACTACCAAGCATTTATACACCTTTATACCTCGTGTCATGAACACTGGAGGAAAGCTGGGTAAAGTGTCTTGCCCAGGGACACCATGGCAGGATGGCTGGGCAGAGCAGGATTCGAGCTGCCAACCATCTGGTTATTGGATGACCCACTGTACCTCCTGAGCCACTGTCGCCCCAACTAGATTGACTTAGAACACATACAACGGGGAAAATTAGTACTAAACACATCAACATTTTTCTCATTAAACATATTTCTGATGGAGCCATTGACCCGAGATTTTCACCAGGTAACAGTAACAACCCAAGTAATCCATACATACAAAGAAATCAAGGCAACTGTGTTCACAAAACAAGTTATATTTAATAACGTGGAATGACACAGGGAATAAGTATTGAACACACAAAGAAAAAGAGGTGCAAAAAGGCATAGAAAGCCAAGAAAATAGCTGAAATTCATCAGAATTTAGGAAACCATCCCATCCCCCATCAGTGCAAATTAGTTTCAGCTGGTTAAGTCCTGACTGATAACCCTTAAAAAGGTCTGTGAATATCAGATTGTCACACCACAAAGAACTCATGATGGGTAGAAGCAAAGAGCTCTCTCTAGACCTTCACAACCTTATTGTTGCAAAACATAATGATGATATTGGTTACAGATGCATTTCTAAACTGCTGAATGTTCCAGTGAACATTGTTGGAGCTATCATTCAGAAGTGGAAAGAACATCATTTTACTATAAACTGGCCACGACCAGGAGCTCCTTGCAAGATTTCTGACAGAGGAGCCAAAAGAATTATCAGAAAAGTTATCCAAGAGCCAAAGACCACTTGTGGAGAGCTCCAGAAAGACCTGGAGTTAGCAGGTACTGCTGTTTCAAAGAAAACAATAAGTAATGCGCTCAACCAACATAGGCTCTATGCCCGCTCACCTCGCAAGACTTCATTGCTGAAGAAAAAGCATATTGAAACTCTTTAAAGTTTGCTGCACAACATTTGGGCAAGACAGTAAAATACTGGGAGATGAAAGCACCAAGGTGCTGATGCCTCGGTGCCAGAGCCTTGGCGGCGGTATGCATTCCAGATCATCACCAAAATGTTATGGGTTCCTCTCTAGCCCAAGGACCACCTCTGGTAAAAAATTTCATCCAAATCCATCATGTAGTTTTGGAGTATTCTTGCTCACACACTGTGAGAAGATAAGAGCCTTGGTGGAGGTATGCATTCTGGGATCTTCACCAAAATGTTATGGGTTCCTCTCTTGCCCAAGGACCACTTCTGGTAAAAAAATTTCATCCAAATCCATCATGTAGTTTTGGAGTATTCTTGCTCACACACTGTGAGAAGATAAGAGCCTTGGTGGAGGTATGCAATCTGGGATCTTCACCAAAATGTTAAGGGTTCCTCTCTTGGCCGGACCACATCTGGTAAAAATTTCATCCAAATCCATCCAGTAGTTTTGAAGTACATGCATGCACAGTGAAAATAATCTGCAGTTCATACTGTATACCTGTACTGTCGGCGGCAGCCAAGAGCCTGATTGAACTGATTTGAACAGCTGCAATCCAAACAGAAGAAGAGCACGGTGGCAGATGTTTTAAATGACGGAAGCGGAGCTCAAAGGTGTGGCCCCTAGCAGGAGTTCGTTCAAATGCGTGGGGTGGTTTTTGGCAAAATTGGAGGCGGGGTGGCTTTGAGGCAAGATGGCAGACTTACTGCTGGCTGTGGGTAAGGGCCACAATTATGTTTGTTGTACAGACACAAAATTTGGGTGAGGTGTGCATCTCCTCAAGACATGTAGTATCGCCGATACAATACAGATACTTTTTAATCATTAAGGTGGATAGCATCATCAAATTACTAAATCTGAATGAATTTTCATCACCTTTAAGTGTTTTGTGATTTTTCCTTTGGATTATCAATTAGTTAAAACCCAAGAGAGAAAGTTTGGAGGTAAATACTGTACATGTAGTTTCACTTTCACAGTTAACACAAAAGGGTAATTATATTCAATCAAATCTGAGCCATATTATATTCAGTATATTTGTTTCAATTCTAGTAAATGTAATCATTTACAGTAAATAAAACGTTTCAATTGGATAAAACATTATACCAAGGTCTTAACATAATTTATACTTTCTGAGTTGGCTAAAGTAACAAATGACCAGTTGCACTTTGAAAATTAATATTAACTAATGCCGAAGATGACTAAAATACCTGGATTTTCTCTGCCAAACTGAAAGGCCTCTGCCAATTATCTCTACCTCTGGGTTGGGGCCAGGGGGTGGGGTATTTCTCTCCTCCTCTCTCCGTTTCTGTAGCTTGGCATTGTCTTTTGGATGATTTTTCAAATGCTTGTATAAATTAGTTGTGTTACCACTGTATTTCACAGCCTTTTTACAAATTGTACAGCTTGCCGTTGTTTCATTTTCGGCCTGGAAATATAGCCACATGACATGGCGCTCCTCTTCCTCGCTACCATTCTTCTGCTCCGTCTCTGTGCTATGTGTGCACACTGTGGTAGTGCGTCTCTATAAGTAGCATAGAATTATAGAACACTGGCACAAAACCGGTGAAAACAGAGGCATATGGTAATCAGTCAGTTAATGTGTCTGTGTGTGTGTGATTGTTCTTTCCGTCTGTCTGTCTGGCTGTTACCAGCTTTTCAGCTCGCCCAGTCAAAATTAAGTGCAACTAAAGGCTTGTATTATTGTATTGCCATATTTTCTCAACTTTTAATTTGCCAGAATTTCGAGATAAGGTTTTGTTTTTGAAATAAACACAAATTTAACTCACCTTTACCATCAACGAAGCCAGGGGAAAAGGTATTGTAATAACTATGCCGGGCCACTAGAGAAGGCAGTGTGACTTTTTTTTTTTTTACAGCACATGGATGACTTCCTGTCACAGTCGATGTCTAGCTTTAGTTTTGCAGAGGAAGAATGAGCTATTTTCTTCCTGGAGTTTTCAGTTTGCTGAATACTACAAGTCCCAACATTCCTCACCTCAAAAAACATTCACGGGGTTGGTTAGGTGACCATGCTGATGCCTGTCCAAAATTTAAGCAAATGTAAATAAAGTCTGACAAACGTTTGTGTTGTAATTATTTACATTTGTTTTTCATGCAGTTACTCAGGGAGTAACAACTGTATGACTGTATTCAACAACTGTATGACAACTATATTCAGCCGCTGGACTAAAGTGGCCAACCGGTGGAAAAGTAGTATTTGTTGGTGGAGAACTGGCATTTGCCGCTCTGCCGAGACCAGTCTACCATTGGCCACTTTTCAATCTCGCTGTCTCGCCACAGCAGACCACTGCAGCAGATGCCTGTGTGGAATAAGTTTTGTGCAAAAATTATACAGCGATTTCAACATTAAAACACCAATAACTCCTACAACTGCAATATTTGATTCTTAAAGCTTAAGTTACGTCACATTTTTTTCCAGTGTCTGATTTTTTTTTCTGTATGGGGACTGCTTGGTTCCATTACTATAATTTAACCTGTTAAATTGTTTTCTAAATAGTTTTCTCTGAAGTTCAGTGACATGCTTCATTCACACTTTAAAATGATTCACTCACTAAACCAAGCAATTTATTAATCTGAGGAGAAACATGACATCTGCATTTTTTATATATATCACATCTGTAACAATAATCACATTTTTATGCTGTTTTTCTTTCCTCTTTGTCTCTGAGGTCCATGGAGGTGAACATGAGGGTCAGCAGTCAGAGCAGCTGTGAAGATAACAGGCTGGAAGCTAAATATGAATGTTACATGTTTACTGTTTATATCAGAAACTGGTACTGTATTTCACTAAATTTTTTGGACATAGTTGTTTGCACGATTATTTAAGAAACTCTCAATATTCATTACACATCAGTGTGAAACATTCCAAACTGGTCTGATTTAATATTTATAATTATGCTTTTACTTCTGGAAATTTTGATATGTTTACCTGCTATTGCACGCCATTATGTAACTCTACATGCATTCAATTAATAAAATCTGTTACTCTTGCTTTCTTTGTGCTCCCAGTTTTATTCTTATGTTTCTGTATTTGTATGCCTCAGTACAAAGGCAACATAGCCATATGGTAATCATTCCATGTGTCTGTGTATGTGCGTATCTGCCGGTTACCAGTTTTTCAGCTCACCCACTCAAAATCAACTGGAACTAAAGGCTTGTATCATTGTATCGCCATATTTTCTTGATTTTAATTTGCCACAATTTCCAGATAAGGCTTCGTTTTCAAAATAAACACAAATTTAACTCGCCTTTACCATCAATGCAGCTGGGAAAAAAGGTATTGTAATAACTATGCCGGGCCATTAGAAGTGGCAGTGTGACTTTTTTACAGCCCCCCATGCTACCATGCCACAGGCACCCAGGCATCAGCACTTTGGTGTTTTCATTTACCTGGGCACTGCTGAGTCACGTGATGGTACAACAGGGAGGAGGAGGGAGTAGGTAAAACCACAAAAAGAAAAGGAGCAAAGTGTGGCTGAGTGTGCCTGCTGCATGCTCTGATGGGAGCGGCAACACAGACACAGAATATCGATCTCGTTACACTGGTATTGATCAATATCAATACCAATGTTGGTATTGATATTATCGATATTTGGATCGATCCACCCACCACTACTGAGTACTTTCCTCTGGAGAGAGTTTTCCAGGGCGCATACACAGTACCGTTCCATTGATGGTAAAGGTGAGCTATTTTTGTGTTTATTTCCAAAAACAACGCGCTATTTCAAAATTCTGGCAAATTAAAAGTCGAGAAAATATGGTGGTACAATGATAAAAGCCTTTAGTTTCACTTAATTTTGACCGGGCGAGCTGAAACAAAGAGGCAGACAGACAGACAGACAGAGAGAAGATACACAGAGCCACAAACAGGCGTACTAAACTGACTACTGTATGCCTCTCAGTTTCACCGAGGCATAAATATAGTCTGGTCAGATGAGACCAAAATTGAACTTTTGGATGCCACAACACACAGTATGTTTGGAGGAGAAATGGCACTGCACATCAGCCCCAAAACACCATACCAACAGTGAAGTCTGGAGGTGGGAGCATCATGGTGTGGGGGTGTTTTTCAGCACATGGTACAGGCAGACTTCATATAATTGAAGGAAAGATGAATGGACAAATGTACAGAGTAGGGGTGTGCCATATCGTATCGTTCATGATAATACCGGTATAAATTTTGATACCGGTGTAAAAATGAATATCGTGATATTTGGGGTCTGCTGCGTGACAATGTCACACCGCAGCAGACAAAACAAGCAGCGGGAAGCTGCCACTTCAAAATCAGATTGTCTCCAGTTGAGTGGAAATATTTAAGTTTCACTTTCTGTTTCAGACTGCTGTCATGTTTAAAAAAAACAAAAAATGGTGCAGCAGTATGAATAATCTCCCTGCATTTTTTTCCACATATCCAGAACACCGCTGGAGCGGTATTAACATTGAACAATGTGCAGCTCGAAGTGGCTGTAGATTTTTACTTCAATTTTACCCACTTCATCTTGAGTTTATACAACCACCCAAAGAGAGGGAAAAAAAAACATCCGTTCAGAGAGCCAGAAGCCAAAGGACGGGTCCATGCAATCTTGTAATATTTGATACAGAACTAAAAAATATTTTAAACTAAATCTGAGCTGATGTTTGTTTTCCCTGAATATGTTGAAGGTAAATAATGCTGGCCTGTGAAACTGTCCTTTTTGCATAGATTTATAAGAAAAAAAAAAGTGTATTCTCTAATATCGTGAAAAATATTGTTATCGTGAAAATTCACAGAAATATCATGATATAATTTTTAGGCCATATTGCCCACCCCGAGTACAGAGACATCCTTGATAAGAAACTGTTTCCATCTGCCATGATGTTGAAGATGAAACGAGGGTGGACATTTCAACAAGACAATGACCCCAAACACACGCCAAGGAAACTCAACTGGCTCCAGAGAAGAAAAATAAAGCTGCTAGAATGGTCCACTCAGTCACCTGACCTGAATCCAATTGAAAATCTATGGAATGAACTGAAGGCCAGAATTCATAGAAGACACTCAGAGAACCTTCAAGATTTTAAGACAGTTTGTGTGGCAGAGTGGACTAAAATCACTCCTGAGCAATGCCTGTACCTAGTTTCTCCATACAGGAGGCATTTGGGAGTTATTACCAACAAAAGTTTTTCTACTAAATATTAAATGAATTTCACCAAGCATGTTCAATACGTATTCACTGTGTCATTTCACTTAATTAAATATAACTTGTTTTGTGAACACAGTTGCCATGATTTCCTTGTATGTATGATTTAATTGGATTGTTTCTGATATCTGGTGAAAATCTCAGATCAATAGCTCCATCAGAAATATGTTTAATGAGAAAAATGTTGACGTGTTTGTTACAGTATGTCCACAAACCTGGCAATGACGACTGACGAGGATGCTGTAGTCGAACTCAACTTAATTACAGGACTGAAATACAAAGCACGTGTAACAGTAGTCTCACAAACTAACCGGCTGGCTCCCAACTCACTCTCCAACTCCCAGTGAGATGGCGGACCGCCCAATATACAGGTATAGTGGTGTGGTGATGTCAGCCGCAGGCCGCGTCCCACTCCTAATGTGCCCTTATTTATACACCACATTTCTCCCCCCCCTTGCAAAAATGCAGAACACAATGTAAAATTAGCAGATCAGGCCTCTCTAATTTAGCATGTCAAATTTCCTTAATAACAGCATATTATCAATTGAACACACATTTCTTAAAGCATTTGTATACTATATCAGAACCTTTAACACTACTATTCAGGTTAACACATAACTACTTTTTTATATTTTAAAGAACACTTTTTTTTCAAAGAACACAAAATCAAACCTAAGGACTAGGGTCTGCGGGTAGACAACCGCTGGACCCAACGCGACTGGGTGGGTTATTCTGCCATCGTCTCAGCCGTGCGCCTACCTGAACAGTCCTTTTTTTTTTTTTTTTTTTTTTACAGTCATCCACGGGGAAAGCAGTTCTGTTGGAGGGGTCTTGTAGCGGGCCTGTGGCGGACGCATCCCTGGAGCTGTTGGACCCCTGGGGAGAGGGCCAGTCTTCATGACGCTGGAGCCTGGGTCCCATACTGTGGTAGCTGACTCCCGCGAAGCCTTGCCATCTGGAGCAGCCACCTGGACATGCCGTAGTTAGTTCGCGTGCCGAACCAAACTGTCTGATGGATCCCAGTTTTGCCACAATCCTCAGTGATGCCCATTGTCTCATTGGCTGTGGCCCAGTCAGTTGTTGTCCCGGTCTCTCACTGGTGCGAACCCAAACCCAGTCCATAACTTGGAGCAGCACCTTACTCGGTTTCATGTGTTGTTGTGATCCCAGTGGCTCTACGTGCTCGTCTGGTTTGGGACCTCCGTCATGCTGTGGCGGTTCCACTGTCACTGTATTTGTTACGGACCCTTCACCCGTCGTCTCCGTCGTTGTTACCGTAGGCTGAAGCTCGTCGTGGGTATGGAAGGTGTCCGGTGTCTCTCCGGTGTCGCTGGTTGAAGTGGACTCTTTTTGCTCGGTCATAACTTCCGTAGCCTGTCGAGCGTGGGTATGGAAGCAATCCGGTTCCTCCTCTCTCCCGTCTGAAGTGCTCTGTTGTGCCATGTTGTGAGCTTTGTTCCTGGTTGTTGTCCCTGTGCTTCGGGGCTCTATATGTGCTCGGGCTCCCTCTCCTGTGGCTCTGGTTCTGGGTGAGTGAGGGACGGAGGTGAGTGAGGGATGGAGGTGAGTCCGGCCGCTGCCCCCCTCCCGTGCAGCTCTTCTCCTGAGAGCGTGGGGCGGATGCTTTGGTGTTGGTGCCGTTCTGAATTACCTCATCCCACACCACATCATCATCATCGAGGTCCGTCGTGCCCCAATTGCCGCACCCGGACCATTTGGGCCCAGTGCTGTCTCTGATAGTGAAGTCCAGTCTGTAGAAGAGGTCACATCCCATAATATTGTCACCCTGCACTGCTACCTGGAACGTGAAGTCGTACACAATTTTGGACTTGTAGTAGACCGTCAGCTTGACTGTTCCCATATTGCACAGTCTGTGACCACTGTATCCACTGCCGTTGGGTTCTTCTTAATTTTGTGGTTGGGGAAAAACTTCTTCACCGTGGCCCAGCTTAACATCGACCTCATCACCACTGTGTCAAGCAATAGCGGTACAGTTACCCCATCTAACTCAACCATGCCGTACAAATAACTGTTGCTGTCGGGGCTTACCGCATGAATGTTGTTGGCGGGCGGCTTGGCTTACTTGGCGGGCTCTACCGCACCGACAACCGGCACACTCTGGCGAAGTGGTTTAAGCATCCACACTTGTTACACTGTTGTCCTCTTGCCGTGCAAAAACATGCTTTGTCCTGGTGCATTGTGGACCCACAGCTACCACAGACAGGGCCTCTCTGAGTGGACCTTCAGCTAACGGTGTTTGTCTCGTACTCTTCTGCCATGTCCTCATCTTCCTCCATGCCCACCGTGTTAGCTAGCGTCGTCTGTCCAGGCAGCTTCTGTGTTTGGCGCCCACTTAGCTCCGTTGCTAATCTCTCCGCTGCCTCAAGCTGGAACGCTAGCTCTATCATACTAGCTAGCGTCATGTTGTTTGGCGCTGTTAACATCTTAGCTTGTAGCCTTGGGTTACACATGTGCTGAGCTAACTGGTCCCTCACCATCTCATCTTCCAACAGTCCAAAACGGCACATGCTAGCCAAATGTCTCAGGTCGGCAACAAATTGTTGTATGGACTCATCAACTCCCTGTTGCCTCTGGCGAAAATGAAATTGTCGTGCTATCACATTGTCCGGTGTAGAAAACTAGCTAGCAAGTAACTTGCCAGCATCCACATATGACTCGGTTGGACACAACGTGTGGAAAATCCTCTGACCCTCTATGCTGAGGTTGTGGACAAAAGTGCTCCTTTCCTAACTTTGCCGATTTTTCCCAGGTCCAACGCTGCGACGTAGGTTTCAAACGTGTCCAGCCATCGTGGCCATGGGACCGTTGGTTCACCCGGGGACTCCAGAAAGGGCCGTAGTAGTCTCAAGCACACTTCCATGGTTCGTAAATCTCGTAGCCAAATGTTATGTCCACAAACCCGGCAATGATGACTGACGAGGATGCTGCAGTCGAACTCAACTTTATTACAGGACTGAAGTACAAAGTACGTGTAACAGTAGTCTCACACTCTAACTGGTATTTACAGGTGTTTACCGGTATTTACAGGTGTAAATCATTGGCAATGAAAGTGGCAATAGATTTTATAATTTGTTTTGTCCTTTCCAAGTTGAGTGGCAGTTTTGACATTGCTTGCTCAAAGGACCTCTGGTCGGTGGCGGCAACCACAACTGTTTTTCTCTCTCCGTCCTGTGATGTGTGAGTTTGGGGAGGTTTGGATTCTGGAGCTTAAGCCGGTGTCGGGTGTCAGACGGCAAAATGTCAGGCAGGCTGCAGTCTGTGTATTTATGTTCATGTCTTCTTGAGTAAAGGGCAGTTCATTGTTCAGCATAAAATGGCTCACGGCTTGCTTATTTCATACATAACATTTGGCGATGAGAGGTAAAACCATGGGAGTGTGCGAGGGATCACCACCTCCGTTCCTGGAGTCACCAGGCGTGTCATCCACGCCATGGCACCACTGGCTGGACTTATTTAATAACTTTATCAGTGCAGCTGGCTTGGATGACACCGACGAAGAGAGACAGAAGAACGTGCTGATTCATTGTCTAGCCGAGGAAGGACAGCGAGTGCTTCGCACTCTGTGCTGTACGAACTCTCTGGACAACTGTTTGAGCCTAATGGACGAGTTTTTTGGTGAAAAGTGCAACGTTACGATACAAAGATGCAGATTCTTTGACTGCTACCAAGAAGCGGGTGAGTCCATGCAACACTATGTTACGGAGCTCCGTAACTTAGCGAGCACATGTGCCTTTGGGCCTTTGGAAGATGATCTAATTCGTGACAAGCTAGTGCATAGCACAAACAACAAGTGGCTAAAAGAGAAGCTATTGCTAGCAACGGACAATTTCATGCTAAACCAGGTGATGCCGATAGCTAGCCAAATGGAAGCCGCCACCCAGCTAGCGAGGCAGCTGCTAGCTAATGAACGACTAGCCTTCCAAACAACACCAAGACACCAGGCCGATAGCAACACAGTTAGCTACTCGGTGGAGTAGTAATAATGGATAACAAATTGTGTTGGAAGTCACATATTAATTATATTAGAGGTAAAATATCCAAATCAGTCGCAACACTACGTAGAGTGAAATATTTGCTGAATCAACCCACACTATATGTATACCCTATATCATTCATTAATACTCCCATACATGATATATTGTACTGAAGTATGGGGAAATACATATAAAACAAACATATATCCAGTTTTTATGCTTCAGAAGAGAGCCATTATAATAATAAGCAAAGCTGCTTACAGGGAACCAACAAACCCACTTTCTCTTAAATTAAAAGCCCTCAAGTTGTAAGATCTGGTTGATTTTAAAACTGCGGTAATAATGTTTAAAGTGAAGAATCTATCACTGCCCGTAAATATCCAAAAGTTGTTCCAAATAAGGGAGAAACAATATCATTTCAGAGGAACATGTATATTTCAAAAACCTTCAGTGAAAACTACCACCAAGCAACACTGTGTTTCAGTGCAGGGAGTCAGACTGTGGAACGCTTTTGGAGCTGAAAATCATGTACAATCATGTACAATGCTTTTAAAGAAAAGAATGATCTGCCCGCACACTATTTCCAGTATATACAATAAGTGAAAGTGATAAAATTGAATTACTGACAAGAAAGCACCAGGGAATGGGAAAATATAATGGAAGCGGAACCGGAACTGCAGGTGGACTGGAATGTGGAAGTACATTGCTCTACTTTGTGCAAGATGTTCATTAAAACAAACATTTTGTCCGAGGCAACATCATGAGTAAAAATAACTCAGATTCCAAGGTGAGACAGAGAGCTTGAAAAGGTCTCAAGACCAGTCTCAAGACCAAGACCGATCTGGAGTACTCCAACACTATTGTCATTTACTAATTATTTGGCATAAGTGTCCCTGTTTACTTACTTTTCCTCCACCAGCTGCTTCTGGTACTCCTCAAACTCCTCCCTGGACATGCCTTTGGACTCTGCCGTTTCCTTCCCGTCGGCTCCCGTTTTACTTTTATCTTCACCTCCTCCAGTGAAACTCTTCATCTTATCACTCAACATTTGATTCATAAGAAATGCCATAGCTCACTGTAAATACTCACTTTTATGTGGCAAGAAAAGGCAATAGCAGAAGGATTAAATCTTAATGTTAACAAGAGCTGTAAATATTTTTCAAATGGAAACCCTGTCTGTTGTGCGTTGAGCTTATAAGACAGTATCAATAACTTGTGGCTGGAGTAAAACCGCTAAAGAGCTTAGCATATAATTGACAGCCTACAGACAATGGAGAATGTTTATCTTGTAAACAACATGCAGCAGGATACAAGCTCACAGTGGACACTGTTGTTTACCTATGAAAATGGAACCAAATAGTATCAAAGACCTGCAATAATAAATAAAGATCTTATCCAGAATCTGTATTTGTTACTGAAGATGTCTCACAAACATTTAAACAATATTATAGAAACAAACTGTAACTTAATTCTGCTGGACTGATGGAAAAATTCTGTTATACTGACTTATATGAATTTTTATGAAAATGAATATGAATTTTTCTTTATAAAGCTTAATGTGTATACCTAGGAAATCCTGTTACCATATTTGGAGTTGTTGAGTAGTGGAAAAAACAGATTGAAGGATGGTGATGTGACTGTGAACATTCTGTTCTATCACTACTGACTGTTCAGCTTATCACTAATGTTTTTTGCATGGACCCAGCAGATACAATCATGAATAAAATAATCAAGATGCTCAACAAACTTTATCAATTGAGTCATGAATGAACTGTACGGTGCTGCACGGTGGCGCAGTGGTTTAGCACTGTGGCAGCACAGTTTTACCCTCGGCCGGGGGATCGCGGGGATCATGAGATCGTGGGTTCGATCCCAGCCCCCGACCAACAGTGAGCTGTGTGGAGTTTGCATGTTCTCCCCGTGTTGCGTGGGTTTACTCCGGGATTTCTCCGGTTTCCTCCCGCACACCAAAAACATGTAGGTTTAGGGCGCTCGCGCACGCAACGACCAGCAGCCGGTGGCTTGTCACCAGACTGCAAACCAAGTCTACCTACGGGTACAAATAAGTAACAAAAAAAAAAAATGAATTATCAAGAAGTGACCTCACCCCGACGGCCCCTTGGCTATACATAGCCAGAATCACTCTGTTAGTTAAGCCAATGCACTGCAGCAGTCTGTGAAAGCTGTACTCTGTATTGTCTTTCGCTGATCAGTGCATATTAAATTTGCTGAAACTTTGATCCTGCCTGATTTTTGATGAGGAATTTTTTCAATATACTTGGCAACTGAGCACAGGGACTCCAGATATCCCTCTCCTCCTGTTTCCGGCGTTTTTGGACCGAGGCAGCTTGTGCACGGCTGTGAAAGAAGACCTCCCCCACCGACTCCAGTGGGTCGGCTTTGCGGAAGTGAGGCACGGTCCAGAGACGCTGGGAGCAGATCGGAGGGTGAAGGAGCTGAACTACAGGTGGATTGAAGTGAGTAAATTCAATTATTAATGATTTAAAAATGTTTCATCCCAGTTAGAGTCCGCAATTGGTCTGAAAATACGTGTAAAGAGTTGAGAGTTAAGAGTTAGTTACTGTAGGTCCAGGTCCATTCGGTAAAGCTTAACTGTGCCCCGGATAGAGTTCATCAGTGAAGTACATTTCTGCTGAGTAAACGGGTACAAACAACGTGCAGGGGAATATCACGGCAGGATACCCCCGGAAAAATACAGGCAGCAGGTTACCACGGAGTGATATAAACGACCGAGAGAGAAGAGGCAAAAACTAAAAGACAAAAAATAGAGAAGATAAAGGTTATAATAAGAAATAACCTTAAAATAAGGAGTGAGAGAGACAGAGAGAACAAAAAATAAAAGACAAAAAATAGAGAAAACAAAGGTTATAAGAAGAAATCATCTTAAAATAGAGAGAGAGAAAGAGAGAGAGAGAAATAAAAAAGGCAAAAAAAAATAGAGGAAAATAGGGTTATAGTAAGAAATAACCTTAAAATAAAGAAACAGCATTAATATAATAAGGATTAACCTTAACACGATAACAACAACCAAAATACCTTAAGGTATAACTCAAAATAAGTTTAAAATAAAATAAAATAACCTCTAACTATAATAAAATAAAATAAATACATTAAATAAATATCTGCAGTTTGTTTGTCTGGTCGTTCGTGTGTGTGCGTGTGTTTAAATAAATAACATCTCTAGGGTTTTACTTTGATGGAATATGGGAAAATCTCAAAATTCGAGTGTAAGCCTTTACAGCAATTCCCATATGTAAAAATATGAGGCAAAAATACAGTGATGAAAGTGTCTTGCTGGTGCCTATCTGGTCTGAAATGGGTTTTCCAGATGGAGGATCATTTAGTCTCCATCAATTACATTATCTTTTCTAAGATAGACGTGTCTTTTCTAAGATAGACCTAGTCCGTGGTTACCACCAGGTCCCGGTGCACGCGGAGGACATAACTAAAACGGCAGTAATAACCCCGTTTGGTCTGTTTGAGTTTTTACGCATACCCTTCAGATTAAAAGGCACGGTACAGACATTCCAATGCATAATGGATGCGGTGTTGTGCGATCTGCCGTTCGTGTTCGTCTACCTGGATGATATCCTGGTGGGCAGCGCGTTCGAGGACGAACACGTAACCCACCTCAGGACGGTTTTCCGGAGGTTAGAGGAGCACAGGTTAATAATCAACCCGGCAAAATGCCAGTTCGGCGTGACGGAGATCGATTTTTTTGGGCACCACATCTTACCGGAGGGAGTGATACCCTTGCCAGACAAGGTGCGTGCGGTGGCGAATTTTCCCCGGCTTCAAACGGTCAGGGCACTGCAGGAGTTTTTGGGGATGATCAAATTTTATAACCGTTTCCTCCCCCGCGCAGCCCAGCTAATGCAGCCATTGTACGCCGCACTCAAGAAACGGAAACCGGTGGACAGAGTTGACTGGACTCCTGAGCGGGAGCAGGCATTCTCTGAGGTTCAAACAGCCCTGGCAAATGCCGCACTGTTGGCGCACCTGGACCTTGCGGCTCGGATAGTGCTCGCTACCGATGCCTTGGACGTGGCCATAGGGGCCGTCGTGGAGCAACGCGTCGCCGGTTCTTGGCAGCCGCTCGCTTTTTTTAGCAGGTCTTTGAGTGACAGTGAGCGTATATATAGCGCGTTCGACAGAGAGTTACTGGCTCTCCACCTGGCCATACGCCACTTCCAGTTCTGGCTGGAAGGGTGCAGCTTCACCGCGTTCGTGGACCACAAGCCACTAACGTACGCGATGGCCAAGGTTTCGGAACCATGGTTGGGCCGGCAGCAGAGACAGCTGTCCGCGATCTCGGAGTTTACGACGATATTCAGCATGTGGCCAGTAAACTGAATGTGGTGGCGGACTCGTGCGCAGTAGTGGCCCCAGTCTACGTAGGGATAGATTACACAGCCATGGCCGCAGAGCAGATTGGCGATGCGGACGTGTGCGCACTCCAGTCTGGACTAACAGGGTTGAGGCTGGAGAGCAGAGTACTGCAAGACGGGGGCCCCCCCAATCTGTGACGTCTCCACAGGACGCCCGCGCCCGGTGGTCCCATGCGCTTGGTGCCGCCGCATTTTTGAGTTCGTTCACGCCATGGAGCACCCAGGAGTGCGCGCATCAGTCAAATTGGCTGGAGCGAAGTTCGTATGGCCAGGCCTGCGCAAACAGGTGAAAGAGTGGGCTGCAGACTGCGTAGCGTGCCAACGAGCCAAAGTGCACAGGAACACAAAGGCCCCTTTGGAGCCGTTCCGTATCCTGGCTAAGAGGTTCAACCACATTCACGTGGACCTCGTGGGCCCCCTCCCACCATCGCAGGGGTTCACACACCTCCTGACAGTGGTGGACCGCACCACACGATGGCCAGAAGCAGTTCCGCTAGCTTCCACCGCGTCCACGGATGTGTCGCGCACCTTTTTGACAACATGGGTGGCACGTTTTGGCATCCCTTTGCACATCACGTCCGATCGGGGCCCTCAGTTTGTTTCCGACCTCTGGTCCACGATGGCCCGTAGCCTGGGCGTCGCAATTCATCGCACAACCCTGTACAACCCATGGGTTATGCAAGCATTTCCATAGGTCACTGAAAGCAGCACTCAGGGATTCGCTTACGGATGCAAATTGGGTAGACCGGTTGCTATGGGTTCTATTAGGGTTGCGTTCCGCGCCAAAAGAGGATTTGGAGGCTTCCCCAGCGGAGCTGGTTTTTTTCTCAGCCACTGCGGCTCCCCGGGGAATTTTTACCAGATAACCCCGCGCCGATCACCCATCCGTCCCCGCATTCACGGCATAGCGCAGATGCAGGCATGCTACCTGGCCCGGCCCACCACTGTTTTCCACGCATTTTGTGCCGAAAACTTTGAAGAACGCGGCGCTCGTGTTTGTCAAGCACGATGCCCACCGGCCCCCATTGCGCCCACCCTACGATGGCCCGTTTAAAGTGCTGGAACCTAGGGACAAACATTTTGTGTTAGACTTGGGGGGTCACTGGGAGAAAATCTGTATAGACAAGCTTAAGCCCGCCTTTGTGGTGGCAGACGAGCAGGTGATGTTGGCTCGAGCTCCTCGGCGTGGAAGACCCCCACTGAGAACTCCCCAGGTAAACGATTCATCAGAGCAGTCACACAAGCATGCTGAATGCCCCCCCCCTCCATTGTCCACCCACAGACGGACACACCCCCAGGAACCCCCCACTGGCACAGCAGCGCCGCGGAGCCGAAGACCCTTCGTTACAGCAGATACGGGAGGAGGCTGAAGCTGAAAGGACGTGAGCGTTAACGCTCAGTCTGAGACTCTGGGGGGTGGGGGAGGTATGGGGAACCCATGCTGTGATATTCATCTCAGACTGGAAGGAAGGGAGAGGGAGTAAATTCCTCTGCCGGAAGAGCAATGGGGGAATATAAGGCAACTGGGGGGACAATAGGAATTGTGATGGGAGAATGTATTGTGATGCAAGACCTCAGGCAGGCAGGATTAAGCAACTGGGGGACAAATAGGAATTGTGATGCGAGAATGTATTGTGATGCAAGACCTCGGCAGCAGGGGGGTGAGTGTGTAATATAAAAGAGAGACCCTGCAGCATGAGGTCAATGCTTTTTCTGATTCTGAGAGATGTGAGAGTGAATAAAGTTCATCTGCTGTGAATGCTGGCCTGATTATTCCTCTCTCCACAGCGATTTTATTTAAGTCCTAGTTTAATTTCCATGTGGATGATATTATGATCAGAATATAGCGGCTCAGAATCTTTTTCTCCTTTGTTTTGTTTTTTTTTTTTTAGGGGGCAAACTGAACCGTGGCAGACCAGTGCTGACTTTATTGTCTCATTGCTCCCCTCGCCCCAGCATCATCACCCAGTGTCAACACCAACATCATCACCAAATCCAGCCATCAACCAGCACTACAGTATGCACACCTCCAACAACAAGTATGACACTTGGATACAATAATAATGTTTTTTTCTCCTTTTTTTCTTTTTGAGACACTGAGACCTTAGCTTTATTAGAATTCATGTCCTAAGTGACAGTGATATTCAGTGTTTCACAAGATGTTTTGACACCATGGTTAAGTAAAGATAATACTGATGAAGGATCCTTTCTGTCAGCATGCTTAATCAAAAATGCAGGGCACCCTGATGACACACTGTCGGTGGGAGAAGGCTTCAAGACCTGACTGAAATATAGTTTGATTCTAAAGTAAACTGACTATTGATGTTTTGAAGCTTGACATTTAGAGACTGGACTTAGATGACCTGATTATTACATTTAGAATGACTTCAGATGACACTGATAATGTCATGAATCCTCATGCACCATAATGCGGCACACGAGCAAGGAATGGAAAGCCCAATTGTGAGAGTAGAAAGTGCCATTTATTAATTTAAACCATGAAAATAACAAGTCCAGTTTAAACCACACAAATACAGGAAGATGCAATGATGAGTTAAGCCACCAGACATACAGGGCGCCACTCAGATGCTCAACAGCCTGGCGACGGGAATGCCTAGCGCCACAGAGCTACCATTGACACAGGGAGAAAGGCAAATATAGCTTACTGAACTGAAGTGATCCGGGGCTATCCGTGCAGTCTGGTGGAAGAAGAAGTGAGGCAGAGTCAGCTGCTAACATCCAGGAATAAGACGTCTGTAAATGTCAGGCTGAATATGCGAAGGGAGTTGTACAACATTCATGAAGGAACACGCTGCCACGAATGAGGGTGAATGCTCTGACAATCTCTTTCCACAAACGCAATGTATTTATAATCCTGATACAAACAAGAAAAGAGATTGCCAGTGTGAGGAAGCGTGGGATGAACATAATTGAACCAGGTGTGTAGGAGTGCGTGTACGAGCGTGTGAATGGGAATGAATGGAGTGTGTGTGTAAGTGTGTGGGAACACCCATGATGAAGCACAGCTGATGGCACTTGACAGGAGGAGGGGGCGTGCCCGAGCTGTTAGGGAGCGAAGGACCCAAACAGCTCCCTGACGCACCTGACGGAAAATAGGGTAAAAACAAAAAATAAGTTAGAACTGGGTTTGGAACAACCAAACCCAGATTCATGACAGCCCCCCCCCCCCAAGGGGTGGATTCCAGAGACCCCAGTACCATCAGCCAAGAACAAAAAGAAAAGAAAAAACACACCTCAAGGAACCCCACCACCACCACCACCAGCAATAAACAAACCCAGGGTGGGAAGTGGGGGAAAACCGGTTAGGAGGGAATCAACCGGTGAAAAACACAATAGTAAACAACTAACAAGCAGTGCCCCTCCTAACAACCCCTCCCCCCACCTATTACACTAACCCCCCTCTCCAGAAGTCCAAAGCTCAGGGGGTCGGCCAGAGTCCCAGGCCCCGGCACCCGACTCTCCTCCCCAAGAGCCAGACAAGATCTCTCAATTATTGGCAAATGAACTACAGGAGAGGTTACTTGCCTGCGCTCAAACTCTACCGCCGTCCAGGACTCCGACGACGCCGATGATGACATTCCGGGTCCCATCAGCTGGAGGTCTGGTCTGGGGAATGACTTCCCTGCCACGCCTCCGCTGCAGGCGTAATGGTTGTTGCAGTCGCGGTATTCCCGTGCGCCATCCTCCACGCCTCCGGCTCCTCTGGTGTGATGGCCGAGGACGACCTCTCCACTGACCCCTGGGCTGGACCCTCCTGGGCCTCCGGCTCCTCTCCCCTCGAGCAACCTGGATCCAGAACCGGTGGGCTTGTAGGGGCACACAGAAAGGAGTTGGTGTGGTCAGGTACAGCAGCATTATATGCCGCTGGGGCGGAGCACTCAGGGGACTGCCCACCCTGAGTCTCCTCGCCAGGAGGCAGGCAAAATTGTTCATTAACTGTGAAAGTTATATGAGAAAAAACTTGCCTGTTCTCCTGGCACTGGACGTCCCCAACGGCCTCCGGAATGTCCTCTCTCCTCTCCTGGCGTTCATCATCGGGTTACGGCTCCCCCTCCCTCGGGGAGAGTTCTTTTAATCTCCCGGCCATCTCCGGGAGGAGCCACGGCTTCACCTCCAGGATGAGGTCTGTCTCTGCCAGAAGAGCCAGCCTGCATTCCTCCAATTCCCCCCGGGACGGAGCAGAGCATGGCTCGGAACGAGGAGGCAGGGCTGTCGTAGGTGGGGCTGGACATTTCTTTTGACGGGGATTCCTCCTCCTCCTCCTCCTCCTCACGGGCAACTCGGGAACCAGATAATCTGGGATGTGGAGCACCGCGCTGGGCAGCGGATCACCCATGAAGAGAAGCCCGGCATTTTCTGGAGAAATGAGCGGCAGGGCCACGAGGAGCTCGAGCACTGGGAGATCCTCGGCCGATTCCTCGGCATGAGGGAAGGAATGGAAAACCCAATTGCGAGAGTAGAAAGTGCCATTTATTAACTTAAACCATGAAAATAACAAGTCCAGTTTAAACCACACAAATACAGGAAGATGCAATGATGCGTTAAGCCACCAGACATACAGGGCGCCACTTGGATGCTCAACAGCCCGGCGATGGGAATGCCTAGTGCCACAGAGCTACCGTTGACACAGGGAGAAAGGCAAATATAGCTTACTGAACTGAAGCAATCCGGGGCTATCCGTGCAGTCTGGTGGAAGAAGTGAGGCAGAGTCAGCTGCTAACATCCAGGAATAAGAAGTCTGTAAATGTCAGGTTGAATACGCGAAGGGAGTTGTACAACATTCGTGGAGGAACACGCTGCCACGAATGAGGGTGAATGCTCCGACAATCTCTTTTCACAAACGCAACATATTTATAAACCTGATGCAAATGAGGAAAGAGATTGCCGGTGTGAGGAGGCGTGGGCTGAATATAATTCAATCAGGTGTGTAGGAGTGCGTGTATGAGCGTGTGAATGGGAATGAGTGGAGTGTATGTGTAAGTGTGTGGGAACACCAATGATGAAGCACAGCTGATGGCACTTGACAGGAGGAGGGGGCGTGCCCAAGCTGTCAGGGAGCGAAGGACCCAAACAGCTCCCTGACGTGCCTGACGGAAAATAGGGCAAAAATAAAAAATAAGTCAGAACTGGGTTTGGAACAACCAGACCCAGATTCATGACCAATAATCTTCCTTCTTCTACCTTTTCTGTTCTTCTTTCGTCTTTTGTTTGATGTCTGTTTGTTTTGTTCTGAATTATTTATTTGGTCTATGTTTGTCTATCTGCCCTTGGGGTGATGTAAAAAGAAAAAATAAAGAAAAAAGGGGGTCGGGGACAATATCTGGAATATACTTTATGACCAGTTTCCTTATTTGTTGGCATTTTTTTTTCTATATATAGTCACTTTGAGACAATATTATAAGTTTGGCAAATCTTATTAATTTAGAGACAAAAGTGATTAAATTTTGGTTGGTTTAAAATACATTGTTATAAAAGAAGACAATGTTTGAAGAATAAAATGTCATGCATGTCCCTTGTGGGGCATCACTGAGACGCTATAGGCCAACCAGTGAGTTTGCATGTTTTATTAACAAAAGACTAGACTGACAAAATAAATGGCCATGTGGGGCTAAAACACGAACATAGGCTTAGACACAAGATAGAAAACTCTGAGGAAGAACACTTACAAGAAACTATGAATCAAAAAGGAGACTGGAGTCGGGGTTAGGGGCTCCAGTCACGTACACGGAGGAGCACGTACTGTTGTGTAGGTCGCAGCGAGGAGAGAGGAGAGAGCCTCAGCTGCTCCCTTAAATGATAAGTCACAACCAATCAAAAAAGGAGAATGTAAGTAATGAGATGACTTCCAGTTGTCACGGTGCGGCTCGGCTCTGACGGCCGGAAGTCCCGCCGTGACACTGTCAAAATAAAAGCCCAGGAAGGCCAAATGACAAAACCAGAAATAAGAACGGGGAAAATACTGGACAACCCGAGCGTGGATAGAATCAGCGCTCAGGCCATAACATAAAAATTATTGGGGATTAACAGTTACTGATATAGGTTAAATTATTTGGCAAGCAAACAAATTAAATTATAGCTAATTTAACTTGAATATATATACAGTATCTCACAAAAGTGAGTACACCCCTCACATTTTTGTAAATATTTTATTATATCTTTTCATAGGACAACACTGAAGATATGACACTTTGATACAATGTAAAGTCAGTGTACAGCTTGTATAACAGTGTAAATTTGCTGTCCCCTCAAAATAACTCAACACGCAGCCATTAATGTCTAAACCGCTGGCAACAAAAGTCAGTACACCCCTACGTGAAAATGTCCAAATTGTGCCCAAAGTGTCAATATTTTGTGTGGTAACCATTATATTCCAGCACTGCCTTAACTCTCTCGGGCATGGAGTTCACTGGAGCTTCACAGGTTGCCACTGGACTCCTCTTCCACTCCTCCATGACAACATCATGGAGCTGGTGGATGTTAGAGACCTTGCGGTCCTCCACCTTCCGTTTGAGGATGCCCCACAGATGCTCAATAGGGTTTAGGACTGGAGACATGCATGGTCAGTCCATAACATTTACCCTCAATTTCTTTAGCAAGGCAGTGGTCGTCTTGGAGGTGTGTTTGGGGTTGTTATAATGTTGGAATACTGCCCTGCGGCCGAGTTTCTGAAGGGAGGGAATCATGCTCTGCTTCAGTATGTCACAGTACATGTTGGTGTTCATGATTCCCTCAATGAACTGTAGCTCCCCAGTGCCGGCAGCACTCATGCAGCCCCAAACCATGACACTCCCACCACCACGCTTGACTGTAGGCAAGACACACTTGTCTTTGTACTCCTCACCTGGTTGCCTCCACACACGCTTGACACCATCTGAATCAAATAAGTTTATCTTGGTCTCATCAGACCACAGGACGTGGTTCTAGTAATCCATGCCCTTAGTCTGCTTGTCTTCAGCAAACTGCAGGCTTTCTTGTGCATCATCTTTAAAAGGGGCTTCCTTCTGGGATGACAGCCATACAGACCAATTTGATACAGTGTACGGTGTATGATCTGAGCACTGACAGGCTGACCCCCCCACTGCTTCAACCTCTGCAGCAATGCTGGCAGCACTCATATGTCTATTTTCAAAAGACAACCTCTGGATATGATGCTGAGTACGTACATCTTTGGTCGACCATGGCGAGGCCTGTTCTGAGTGGAACCTATCCTGTTAAACCACTGTATGGTCCTGGCCACTGTGCTGCAGCTCAGTTTCAGGGTGTTGGCAATCTTCTTATAGCCTAGGCCATCTGTATGTAGAGCAACAATTCTTTTTTTCACATCCTCAGAGAGTTCTTTGCCATGAGGTGCCATGTTGAACTTCCAGTGACCAGTATAATAGAGTGTGAGGGCGATAACACCAAATTTAACACACCTGCTCCCCATTCACACCTGAGACCTTGTAACACTAGCAAGTCACATGACAGCGGGGAGGGAAAATGGCTAATTGAGCACAATTTGGACATTTTCATTTGGGGTGTACTCACTTTTGTTGCCAGCGGTTTAGACATTAATGGCTGCCTGTTGAGTTGTTTTGAGGGGACAGCAAATTTACACTTTCATACAAGCTGTACACTGACTACTTTACATTGTATCAAAGTGTCATATCTTCAGTGTTATAATATTTAATATTTAATATTTATTTAATTTATTTATGTAATATTTGCAAAAATGTGAGGGGTGTACTTACTTTTGTGAGATACTGTATACCATAAAGTTGCTCTGATTGTGTAGGTCTAATGGATAAATCAGCATGGAGAACACGAAGTGCGGGGGAAGGGAGGAGTTCGCTGGCGGGGACCAGTGATGCCACAAAGGACATCACTGGCACATGGCTAAAGCAGCAGCCGAGTCTCCCATTAACCGAGTAATACCAGTGTCCGGCCGGGCACTCCGCGATCGTTCGCGGGGAGGTACGCTCAGCCTGCCCGGTCAGTGGTAGACGACAGTCCTGACTGCTGCTTCACTGTGGAGTGGAATGACCAGATTAACTGCATATTGCATGCGGACACATATGTATGCTTTGACTAAACAACAACAAGGTGCAAAAATACCAAAATAACGAAATAAATAATTTTTATTTAAATATTTACAGACAAATGGGCAACACTGATGCATAAGTTGCAGCCAAACGGCTCATTTTCCTCTGTGTGTGTGTGTGTGTGTGTGTGTGTGTGTGTGTGTGTGTGTGTGTGTGTGTGTGTGTGTGTGTGTGTGTGTGAATGGTGAAGGGATTGGCACCATATGTGGATGCCCTGAATTTCCCTCTGGGGATCAATAAAGTATACAAGATACAAATGCAAATAATAATAATAACAATAATAATGTTTGGTGTTCTGTACTTATAATATCGCTAAAATATAAAAGGATGCACTACAGTGGTTCTCAAATATTTGTAAATGTGTCCTGTTATAGTACTGCATGAGTTTATTGATGATTATTATTATTATATTATTACTGATGACTATAAGCTACACATACAGTATAAACTAAATTATAATGGTGACTGAACAACTCCCATTCCCCAAAGTGCAAGATACACTATTATGAATATGAGTCATAAAAGATCACACAAATAAGTGATCTGACGAAAAAATAAACAAGCGGTTCATAAACAGTAGCTACTATTGGATGTTCCATTCATTTTCAATTATTCTGTAATTAATATTCACACAATCAAATAAATCTCAGTTAATTTCCTTTCATATTTGTCAAAGTCTAACGTGTGATTGCCTACATATAGGCTATACCTCTGTATTCCACTTTCAAACACAGCCTACATTTGGGCCTGTAAAGCCTGATTGGGATACCTGTTTCAGACAGGAATATTTGCTTTCTACAGGCAATGCACTAGTAATAAAAATAACACAGAATCATTTACCAAAATGTAAAATAATTCTGCCTGGTTGAGTCTTACTGTAATCAATTCTCCTGACAGAAAACATTCAAAAAGTTAATCTGACTCCCATTAATCCATCCATCCATCTTCTAGGCAGCAGTTCAAGCAGAGAAGCCCATCCTTCCCTCTCCCCATCCACCTGCTCCAGCTCTTCAGAGAGGATACCAAGGCGTTCCCAGACCAGCTGGGAGACATAGACTCTCCACCAAGTCCTGGGTCTGCCCCGGGGTCTCCTCCCAGTGGGACATGCCCGAAACACCTCAAGTGGGAGGCGTCCAGGAGGCATCCTGATCAGATGCCCATACCACCTCAACTGACTCCTTTCAATGTGGAGGAGCAGCGGTTCTACTCTGAGCCTCTCCCAGATGACTGAGCTCCTCACCCTAACTCTGAGGGTGAGTCCAGCAATCCTACGGAGAAAGCTCATTTCAGCCGCTTGTATCCGCGATCTTGTTCTTTCGGTCATTACCCAAAGCTCGTGACCATAGGTGAGATTAGGAACGTAGATTGACTGGTAAATTGACAGCTTTGCCTTAGAACTAAGCTCCCTCTTCACCACAACAGACCGGTACAACGTCCGCATCACTGCAGATGCTGCTCTGATCCATCTGTCAATCTCTCACTCCATTCTCCCCTCACTCGTGAATAAGACCCCAAGATACTTAAACTCCTCCACTTGGGACAGGAGCCTGTCCCCAACCCAGAGAGGACAATCCACCTTTTTCCGGCTGAGGACCATGGACTCAGACTTGGAGGTGCTGATTCTCATCCCAGCCACTTCACACTCCGCGGCAAACCGTCCCAGCAAGAGCTGTAGGTCATTGCTGGATGAAGCCAACAGGACAACATCATCTGCAAACAACAGAGATGAGATCCTGTGGTCACCAAGCATGACATCCTCCATTCCCTGGCTGCGCCTAGAAATCCTGTCCATAAAAATTATGAACAGGATCGGTGACAAAGGGCAGCCCTGGCGGAGTCCAACTCTCACTGGGAATGAGTCCAACCGAGTGTTAGCAATACGAACCAAACTCTCACAACGGTCGTAGAGACCGAATAGCTCGTAACAACAAGCCCGATACCCCATACTCCCGAAGCACCCCCCACAAAAAACCACGAGGGACGCGGTCAAACGCCTTCTCCAAGTCCACAAAACACATGTAAACTGGTTGGGCAAACTCCCACGAACCCTCGAGAATTCTCGAGAGGGTAAAGAGCTGGTCCGATGTGCCACGGCCAGGACGAAAACCACATTGCTCCTCCCGTTAATGTGCCTCAAAATACATTGACATCATGTTAGTGTCTTAACATGAAATGATAGCTCACTTAAACATTAATATTATGGCAGACACTGTGTATAAAATGTGAGTTTATGATACATCTTTCCAGTTTTTCCTACCACTGAGCTGCTGTTGCTGAGACTTTTTATCTTCGCTAAATTACATAAACAGCCAAGTGACTTAACACTACTGAAGGCATATCAGCATGACTTCCCCTCTGATATTATTGCTTACCTTTGTCAGTTTGTGAATTGAAGCACCATTGCCTGCAGCTGCTGTGTTTTCAAATGTGACCGCCAGGGCTACTGGATGTGTGCGTGTATTTGTGAGGTTCGACGATGCAGCATAACCGTAAACAAGGGCTCCACCCAAGGCAAAGGCAACTCTGGCTGCTGTAGTTGATAAAGTGGCCAAGATTTAACCATTTTATTTCTCTTTTTATTTATTTGTATTCATGATCTTACTCTGCCTCTTATTGTATTCTATTATATTTTATTATATTTTATTTTATCTTATGTTATTTTTAGTTCTAGTGTTTCCTCACTGGAGTGCTGTTGTTACTGGGAGCTGTAACTGGCACTGGCGGTGGGCATGCTGCTGTGGTGGTGGCCCTGCCTTGGTGGGATGGGGGAGTTCAGTGGCCCCTATGGCAGTGTCTCTGCAGCTGTGGGCTGAGACCGGCTCCTGGTGCTCATGGTCCCCCTATGATGGTGTTTCCTCACTCTGGCCCTCAGTGCTCAGCTATGTTTTAACTATTCTTATTATTACTTGTGGGTGGGAGGAGGTGGGCTCTTGGGTGGGTTGGGGCTCAGATGGATGGATGTCTTGGATGAGAGTGGGGGCGGGGATTAGACTTGAGGAGGCTTTTCATTGTTTTGTTTGTGTTTTATCTGGAACTGAACTGTTTTTAACTGTAAAGCACTTTGAGCTGCAGTTTGTTGTATGAAAGGTGCTATATAAAAAAATAAAGTTTAAAGTTTAGGGCTGCCACACCAAACTTTTTTATTTTTGTCATCACACCAAGCTGCACTGCTGAAGAAGTGATTCAAAGTTGGTTAGCCCTCAAAGGCCTCCTACTGGCTTGGGGCATAAGTATTTGTCTGCCTTGTCTGCCGGCACAGTGCCTCTGACTATTAGGAATTTTATTTTATGAATTAAAAAAAATTGAGGGCTTGCAGCTGCCCCCCCTCCCCAGTAGAGGGCGCCCTAGGCAACAGCCTAAATGGCCTATGCTTTGGCCGGTCCATGGTGTAGGCTACAAAGACAGTAGATTGGCTGTATGCTAATTTGAATCATAATAGTTTTTAAATTTTACCTATCTAATTTACAATAAAAAGATTAGCTCAATAAATTTACCAGGTTAGAACAAGAAAACTTAAGTAATCAACTTACAGTCAAATGTTTCATCACATTTGAAGTCGAGTTCTTTTACGTTGAAATACAGTATTCACATTTTTAGGCTGGCATAGTTGGTAACTTACTAAAACAAGTTATTAAAAGAAAGTTCAAATCTGTGGTTAGTTATCCTCTTAAAAATTTTCTAATGTAGATTTGGACTATTCTGGTTTAAGGTGTAACCACAGACACAGAGAGGTGGGCTACTGTAAAGACAAAGCGCACACTCTTCTTTACTGGAAGTAAAACATATAAGCTTCAGTTTAGTTTAGTTTATTCACACACACACACACACACACATTATCAACAGCATGAATGAATTACAATATGAGTTATCAACAGCATGATTAGCAGTATACAACAGGCTTTTTTTTACATTGTTTTGGAGTGTGAACGGGTCATCCCAAATAAGCTATTTAAAGCTTTTAGTAGGGAGCTCAATTCTACATTGAAATAATGATGGAAATCAGTCTAATGTCTTTGTGTGAAAGAACAAACAAACATATGACAGACATATAGCACATAATCCCAGCATTTGTTTACACTGAAATAGTAGGTGAGTTCGAGATATATAGTCAAGTTATTAAATACTATTGGAGTAAATCAACATATAAAACAAAATTACTATGGAGTAACAACTCATCAGTAAGCAAGTTTGTGTAACAAATAGCAGATTAATTATATAATGATAGGAGTTGCGTTTTTATTTTTTTCTTGAAGATGGAGATGGAAGGTGACATTTTAAGATTCTCATCAGCTCTTTCCAAATCTGCTGTCCTCTGCACACAATACTAAACCTGGTGGATTTTAGTCTTCATTTTTTCCCAGTAATTTGTTTGTTTTTTTTCTAGTGGTATAGGTGTGCATGGGTAGGAAGGTTGGAATGAGTTCACGTAATTTATAGTTAAGTTTGTGGACAACCTGATACATTATACAGGTATTCTGGAAGTAATTATGCTCAGCAAGTCTTAGAAGATTATAACGATGGAAAAGATGACTACTAGTAGGAGAATTATATTCAGACCATGATAAGGCACATATGACTTTCTTTTGGGGAATTTTTAGCTTTTTTAGGTGAGTTGGAAATGTGTAACCCCATATGATATTGCAGTAATGTAAGTGAGGCTCAAATAAAATTTTATATAGAGTGAGAAGTGCTGAAAGCGGTAGAAAATGTCTCACTTTATAAAACAGAGCAGCGTATTTGGCCAGTTTCTTGGTTAGATTGTCGATGTGACATTTGAAATTGAGAAATTCATCAATGAGGACCCCCAAGAATTTTATAGAGTTAACTCTTGTAATATTCTGTCCATTAATTTTGGGGCAAGGTTCTTTGGTGTCTGGCTTTTTATTGGAACAGAATACAATATAATTAGTTTTACTGATATTAAGAGAAAATTTGTTACACTGAAACCAGGTGTCTATTTTCATAAGTTCACTATTTGTTATCTGTTCAAGTTCATTTGGATTCTGGTGAGCAAAAAATAAATTAGTGTAATCAGCAAACAGTACTTTATGCAGTAGAGACGAGGAGTTAGCAATATCATTTATATACAAAATGAATAGAACTGGTCCTAAAATGGAACCCTGGGGAACCTCATGATCGATGGATTTATATGATGACTTGTGGTTATTAATATAAACATACTGAAGTCTTCCAGACAGATAATTAATAAACCAATCTAATGCAAGGCCTCTGATACCGTAATGTTGTAATTTATTAATTAGGATGTCATGGTTAATGGTATCAAATGCTTTAGACAGGTCTAAAAAAAAAATGCCAATACCATAGTTGCCTCTTTCAATTGCATCATTGTTTTTTCAATTACAGTAGGTCAAGTATTGCCATATAGGTAGTGTGTTTCTTTCTGAAGCCATACTGAGATGGTATAATAATGTTGAACTTATCAAGGTAACTGGTAAGTCTGTTATAAACTACTCTTTCCAAAACCTTTGAAAGAGTAGGCAGAATGGATATTGGACGATAATTAGTCAAATCATTCTTATCACCTGATTTATAAATTGGTATAATAGTAAAGTGCACTCCTTTTTTTGAAGCAAGATTTGTGTGTGTTGTGGGGGTGGGGGTGCTATCACTCTTGTTAGCAAAGTGTCTCAAAAGCGTTCCCCTTATTGACCTGACCAGACCCCGCCCCCCCCCATCCCCATCTCCATTATTAATGCAAGGATAATTTATACAGTACACTGAAAATGTCAACTTCTTCTTCTTCTTTTGGCTGCTCCCTTTAGGGGTCACCACAGCGGATGATCTGTCTCCATCTCACCCTATCCCTTCCAGCTTCCTCTGTAACACCAACCCTTTCCATGTCCTTCTTCACTACCTATGTATCTTCTCTGTGGTCTTTATGGGTAACCCCCACAACAGCCATGGACAAGCAGAGCGCTCAGCGGGAGCAATTAACACAGCAGTGTGATCTATGGACTGATAACAATATGTAGATGTGCCTTGTAACCTCTTTTGTCCTACAGCTCCGGAGCAGAGGCGAATTCCGGCCAGTAATCTTCCTATTGTTGTGTGTCTCTCAAATGCAAATGTCCATACCTACTGCTGTGAATGCATTGTCTGTAGTGGGGTATAAAAACTGCATTGCTCTGTAACTCGCTCTCTCTCACTGCTCATCTGACTACACGCATTGCCTATCTGCTGGAGAGCCTCCGGGCTCGCTCTGGCGCGCATGCACGGCGCCAGAGTGAGTTCTCGTGATGGCGGTATGATTAATAAAATCCCTCAAAAACTCTCAGTTCGCCGTGCCTTAATGTCATACCGCCACAGTCTTCCTCTTTTCCTCCTGCCTGGCAGTTCCATCTTCAACATTCTTTGTCCAGTATATCCACTGTCCCTCCTCTGCACATGTCCAAACCATCTCAGCCTTGCCTCTCTTACTTTGCCTTTGTCTCATTTGTCATGATCTGCATGTTTGATTTGGCAAAGGTTTTACGTCGGATGCCCTTCCAGACACAACCCTTCCCATTTACCAGGGCTTGGAACCAGCACTAGGAGTACACTGGCTTGTGCACCCCGTGGCTGGGTTACACTGATATGTCAAACTTTTCCCAAATTATTGATCATTTATCATGGCTGCTAAAGAAGCAGACAGACGTGGCTTTTCTTAGCCCCGTTCTTTAGCTGACATTATAGATTTCTGTATGCTTGTTACCATGGTAACACCAGAAGTTGAACTGCGTGAATGTTTTGGTTAAATACTATTTTGTTTTGTTTTTCGCAAAATTCAGATAAGAATTACCATTCTTGCATTGTACATACCATATTTGTTGAAGTCATTTCTGTATTATTCTTTAATATATTAATTAAAGTTTGTCTTTTTTGTAGGTACATGATCATTAGAGCCACCAGATGGTAAAATTGGGAAAATACAATAGAAACCCAAGCCTCTCTAGAAACAAGGAAAAAAAAATAGCCACAAGCAGCAATTATTGTGTTCCATACATCTGGAGACTTCATGGTGTTGTATTGTTTAGCAACAGCATTTAAAACTCAATAAGACTGACGAGCTAGCGGCTATCTCCCACTACGAGAGCATGTTCAGAGAGATTAGCTTGATGTTGTTTACTGAGACGTGGCTAACAGAGCTAGCAACAGATGCTAACATCGAACTGGAGGGTTTCCACGCAATACGGGCAGACCATACACCAGACAGTGGGAAGACAAGGGGCGGAGGAGTGATAATGTATGTCAATAACAGCTGCTGCAGACCGGGACATATCACGGTTAAACAACAACACCGCAACAAAGACATTGAGCTGCTAGCTGTTAGCATGCGGCCTACCTATCTCCCGAGGGAATACTCACACGTGATCTGCATTGTTATTTATGCAAATCCGACGGCGAAGCGCGGGGAACAGTGCATGATGCCATTCACTCAGTAACTGGCAGCTGCAGACAGAACACCCAGATGCTCTTCTCCTCATCTCAGGCGATTTCACTATATTCACTGTCTCCCATTCTACCCACGTTCACGCCAGTATGTCACATGCCACACTAGAGACAATAAAACACTGGGACTTATCTAAAAATTCTACGCAAACTCTAAGGAGGTTGTACACCTCATCACCCCACTCCCCACTCGGGAGATCGGATCCCAACTAGGTTCATCTCCTGCCGATGTACAAACCCCTAGTACACAGACAACCTCCGGTCATGCGCACGGTGAAGATAATGGACTGAGGAGGTCATGGACGCTCTAAAGGACTGTGTTGAAACCACTGCCTAGGAGGCAGCTCTGCGATCCACATGGTGAGGACATCGATGGCCTCACTCACACCATTACGGACTACATCACCTTCTGTGTGGACAACAACCGTACCCCACCAAGACCATACGAGTTGCTCAAACAACAAACCCTGAATCAACCCTGAGATAAAAACACTTCTGAGAGAGAAGAAGAGGATCTTCAGGTCAGGGAACAGGGAGATGCTGAAGTCCGTACAGAGTGAGCTGAGGAGGAAGATCAGAGAAGGCAAGGACAGCTTCAGGAAGAAGATGGAGGACAAGCTGCAACAGAGCGACATCGGCGGGGTCTGGAGAAACCTTAAAACCATCTCTGGGCTCCAGAATACCTCCTCCCAGGCCACGGGGGGCAGGGAGTGCCCCCCCCACCCGCTCCCAGCACACAGCCCCCCAAGCTGACCCTCACTAAGACCCAGGTAAGGACGGAGCTGAGGAAGATCAAGGCGAGGAAGGCCTCGGGACCGGACGGCATCAGCGCGAAGCTCCTCAAGTCCTGCGCAGACCAGCTGTGTGGGATTGTGGAGCACATCTTCAACCTGAGCCTGAAGCTGGGGAGGGTACCACAGTTGTGGAAAACATCTTGTGTGGTACCTGTACCAAAGACTTCCCACCCCAAAGACCTGAAGAGCTACAGACCAGTGGCCCTGACGTCTCACATGATGAAGACCCTGGAGAGACTGCTCCTTGCTCAGCTCCACCCCCTGGTGGGACCAGCGATGGATCCACTCCACTTCACCTACCAGCATGGCATTGGGGTGGAGGATGCAGTGATCTTCCTCCTTCACCGTTCCCTGTCCCACCTGTAGAAGCCCGGGAACGCAATGAGGATCATGTTCTTTGACTTCTCCAGTGCTTTCAACACCATCCAACCGATGATCCTGAAGGACAAGCTGCTGTGCGCAGGGGTGGACCAGCACCTGTCATCATGGATCCTGAACTACCTCACTAACCGGCCACAGTTTGTGAGAACCCGGGACTTGTGTGGTCCAACACGATCATCGTTAGCACGGGGGGGCCCCCAGGGAACGGTTTTGGCTCCCTTCCTGTTCACCCTTTATACTGCGGACTTCTCACACAACACAACACACTGCCATCTACAGAAGTTCTCTGACGACTCTGCGATTGTCGGCCTCATCTCTAATGGAGATGAAGCTGAGTACAGAGGATTTATCCAGGACTTCGTGGACTGGTGCCATTGGAACTGCCTCCAGATCAACGCCAGGAAAACTAAGGAGCTGGTGGTGGACTGCTGCAGGCAAGGACAATCCCTCACAGCACCAGTAAACATCCAGGGAACAGACATTGAGATGGTGACATCCTACAAGTACCTGGGTGTTCATCTGAACAATAAACTAGACTGGTCACACAATACCGATGCACTCCACAAGAAGGGACAGCGCAGGCTGTTCCTACTGAGGAGGCTCAGGTCTTTTGGTGTACAAGGGGTGCTGCTGAAGACATTCTACAACACGGTGGTGGCATCAGCCATCACTTTTGGAGTGGTCTGCTGGGGCAGTGGCATTACAACAACCGATAGGAAGAGACTGAAGAAACTAATCAAGAAAGCTAGCTCTGTCCTGGGGAAACGCCTTGACCCGGTGGAGGAGATAGGAGAGAGAAGGATGGTGGCTAAACTGTCATCTCTGCTGGAGTCCGAGTCCCACCCTATGCAGGACATACTAACGCACTGAGGAGCTCATTTAGCAGTAGACTACATCATCCTAGGTGCGCAACCGAGAGGTTTCACAGGTCCTTCCTACCTACAGCTGTCAGACTGTATAACCTAAGCAGGGCTACTCGCAGAGATAGCAAAAAACGTGACGGCCTAATAGTATTGAATGCAAAAGACGCAATAGACTTACACAAATGGTCCCCTCCAGTATTCAACTAGGACAATATCAGTCGCTACGGAGGGTGACAATATGTATGGGTACATATTCATACCATGTAGGGTAACTAAATAGGTGGTTATGCTGTTTATTCCATCTAGCTACAATGCTTCGCACTGTGTATATACAGTATATTTATATATTTAAGTGTACATTCACTGCTCTTATTTTCTTATCTTCTTAATTATTGCTCTGAGTGTTGCTATCCCTGTGCTGTTTCAATCCTGGAATTTCCCCATTGTGGGACTAATAAAGGCTTATCTTATCTTATCTTATCTTATCTTAAAACCTAAGCCGTGCTATACATATTTGTTTCTGAAGCAGCACTATGTAACTTTCTTGTTCCTGGTCGCAACACTGGTCAGGAGTAGATACTTCAGAGCGGCCTTGAAAAGTGCTGGGCGGGGTTTAGGATTGACTCGGTGCGGACTGGATAAAACTCGGCCAGAGCAGTTCATGCTGTGGTGCTGACTTTGTCAACAAAACACAGAAACAAGAACACTCTGAGTTAAGTGCAATATCCCCCACCTCCATTTTCTTTGAAGATCCCAATACTTACTGACAGAGAGCAGTTTTCAACTTTTTAATATAATTACTGTGGCAGAACCAAATTATGATAAGCCCATCATCCACAAATATACAACAAAGTATACAACCCATAGTTGGAGGGCAGGATCCTGAGGTGAACCTGTGTAACAAGTTTGGTGACCCTAGAGAGCTTTCCACGTTCTATAGTAAGACAGCATTGCCAAATTTGACCTTTTGACCGCAAATCCATATTCAGAGGTCATGATCCCAAAGTGAACCTGTGTAGCAAGTTTGGCAATTGTAGCTTTCTTTGTTGGTGAGATATAATTTCTAAGCCATTTTGATGTTGACCTTTGACCTTGCGGTCCCAAAACCATAGTCACACTTCAGGGTTATAGGGTGAACCTGTGCACCAAGTTTGGTGACCCTAGTGCTATTTGTTGTACAGTAATAAGGCATAGGAAATGTTAATGTTGATCTTTGATCTTTTGACCCCAAACCCATAGTCAGAGGACAGCATCCCAAGGTTAACCTGTGTACCAGGTTTGGTGATCCTATCTTTACTTGTTGTACATTAATAAGGCATAGGGAATGTTAACCTTGACCTTTGACCTTTTGACCCCAAAACCATATTTAGAGGTCAGGATCCCAAGGTGAACCTGTGTAGCAAGTGTGGTGACTTTAGCTTTCTTTGTTGTTGAGATATAGTTTCTAAGCCATTTTGATGTTGCCCTTTGACCTTGCAATCCCAAAACCATAGTCACACTTCAGGGTCACAGGGTGAACCTGTGCACCAAGTTTGGTGACCCTAGCTTTACTCGTTGTACAGTAACAAGGCATAGAGAATGTTAACATTGACCTTTGACCTTTTGACCCCCAAACCCATAGTCAGAGGTCAGAATCCCAAGGTGAATCTGTATACCAGGTTTAGTGGCCCTAGCTTTACTCATTTTATAGTAATAGTAAATTTAGCATTTAGTGCAGCTGGAATGTTTACTTTTACCTTTGACCCCTTGATCCCAAACCCATAGTCAGGTCAGGGTATAAGTTGTTCTAGATGTGTATTAGATACAACTGCTGTATCGATTTGAAAAGCCTACATCATTTCTTTCAGTAGTTATTGTGTTTAAAAGATTTTGGGAAATCTGACCTCTGACCTTTGACCTCATGGTCATCCGATGAGAGTGAAATTGCAATATGCACATCATCAGAGTAAATCAAACCATGGTACCAAGTTTGAAACATTTGGAACAAAACTGTAGGAGGAGTTGATTTCACAAGACAGTTACTGTCTATGAAGTGAGGTGAAATAAGAGGTGATAGGTCAGGGGCAACAACTCCTGCAAAAATCATCCAATCAGAACCAAATTGCAATATACCCATCATCAGTGTATATCAAACCATGGTGCCAAGTTTCAAAACAATCGGAACAAAACTCTAGGAGGAGTTGATTTCACAAAAGTGGCCCAGACAGACAGGCGGACGGACGGACGGACTGACCCATAACAGGTCAGCTGTGGCACAGGTGTAGTGTGACCGACTACTGATTGGAGGGGTGGTGGTTCAGTTCCCACTCTCTCTGCAGTCTGATGTCGAAGGGTTGTTGAGCAAAACATTGAACCCCCAGCTGCTCCTGGTGAGTCAGGCCAGCGCCTTGCTTGGCAGCTCTGCCACCAACAGTGTGTGAATGTGTGCATGATTGGGTGAATAGCAGGATCTGTTAAGTGCTTTGGTCATCCAGAGATGAGTAAAATGTGCTACATAAGTAAATGCCATAACATACAGTAATCCACCTTCGGTCTTCGCCCAAAGGGGTCGAAGAGCCTTTTGGACTTCGACCAGCGGGGGATAATAATAAAAATCGGCAAATTTGACCAGAAAAAGATGGTAGTGAAGATCTAATGCTTGAAAAATTATAATATAATGCTGCCATGATTGTGGAGGGTCTAACAGACTATTCAGCATATATGGAGAACATGAGTTTTACAGCAGAGCAGTACAGAGCAAACACCAGCCACTGCCACGGTCCTTTACCGGGACGTGAGTCCATCCATCTGGCCAATAGTAGACCGCAAGTCCCCGCTGGTGCTCCTCCTGGTGTGCTCGCATGTCTATCATAACTCAAATTTTAAAATACTGCCATGATTGTGGAGTGAAGCAGCCAGCTTGATTGTATATCATATGCAGCCACATAAGCATCGAGTCCCCTCAGTTGGTTCCTGGTCTCTGGTAATGGCAACTGGGGTATTATTGACCAAAACTCTCAAAGCATACCTAGCTTCTGCCAGAGCAAAAAAAATAAAAGCTAGAAATCTTCAGTGAATAGCAGATTTAATAATTCTTTGATGCTCATAACCACGGGCACATCAGTTGTCCTTCCATCCATCCATCTTCTTCCACTTAATCCTTTTCGGGTCGCGGGGGGGCTGGAGCCTATCCCAGCATCTTTGGACGAGAGGCAGGGTACACCCTGGACAGATCGCCAGTCCATCACAGGGCCAACACAGAGAGACAGACAACCATTCACTCTCACAGTCATACCTAAGGACAATTTAGAATCCCCAGTTTGATGCCAGTTAACCTAACATGCATGTTTTTGGCATGTGGGAGGAAACCGGAGAAATCCCGGAATAAGCCCACGCAGACATGGGGAGAACATGCAAACTCCACACAGATCACTGTTGGTCAGGGGCTGGGATCAAACCCAGGATCCCCCGGCCAAGGGTGAATTGCTGTGCTGCCGCAGTGCTAGCCACTCCACCACCGCGCTGCCCAGTTGTCCTTATAAATGTAAAATACTCAGTTTACCTCTTGGGGCCCAGTACATTGGCAGGCTATAAAGAGATTCTTAATATTTTACTGCTGAGCTAGTTGCGAAGAGTAAATTTGTCCCCTTGTCCAAATCCATGGAAAATAATCATAACTTTGTATTCTGGGTTTAATTTCACAAACTGTACTTGCTGTCATATGTTGTATGAAGTGGAATGACAACATTGTTTTTGTGGCTGTCTTTATGCCACATAGAGTTGCCATAGTATTCATGGATAGTGCAGTTATTAGCAGATAGAAAATTATTTGAGTAATTATCAAAAATATGAATCTTTACGTTGTATAGAGTTTTTTTGTCCTTCATGTGCATGTTGTTTTGGTTTCGTCCCTGAAGAAACATTTTATTCTAATAGTCAACTATTAATTATTCAGTTTTTGAGCACAATCAGTGAACATACACACACTAAACACTTTTAAGACTCATTGTAAAAATTGTCTGTTAAACAACTAAAACTGTACCCATAACTAGTGGTTGCTCTGCGGCACGTGCATATACAGTATATACAGTTTGTGCCCGTGCGTCACACACATATACCCCGCCTCTTGTCTGTTGCTGTTGTTTGTTGTTGTTAGGTGCTTGGGTAAATGTATGTGTGTACGCATACACAGTACTTCACTTGTGTGACATTTGAATATTTTGTTTTGTAGCATCTTAATTCTTGCACTTTAGCATATCCACTTTGTACAGCTTCATTGCAGATGTTCTTCTTGTGTATGATTGTGTGTTTTTGTGACCTGCTGAGGGACTACAGATGCAAATTAGCAGTATTGCTAAATCTGGCATACTTACATTTGTATTAATGTTCATTAGTATGTAATATCCCTTTCAAATAAACATTAAACTAAACTAAACAATCATTTCCTACCTTTCAAGAGCCACCACAGAGTCCTCAGATGCAGAGCACAATAGTGATGGAATCCATAGTTCACTAAAATGTACTGAATCAGTTTGGTTTGTTCACTAAAAAAATCCATTC
This sequence comes from Pholidichthys leucotaenia, assembly GCA_020510985.1. Taxonomy (NCBI): domain Eukaryota; kingdom Metazoa; phylum Chordata; class Actinopteri; order Cichliformes; family Pholidichthyidae; genus Pholidichthys; species Pholidichthys leucotaenia. The sequence goes on from CM035846.1 coordinate 225,317,413, forward strand.
TAAAGATTTGTACATCGAATCACTCAGTGCTGTACTAGAGCTCTAACTGTCTGCCACTCACTGAACTGAAAAACGTGGCTGAACTGAGCAGGCAGAGCTCACTCCACTGCTCTTCAGTGTGCTCACTGACTGAACTGACTGAACTTGGCTGAGCAGCGCTCTGATTCACTGATCCACAGTCAATGGTGTATCTCGTGTCAGTCCGGTGTACCTCCCAATAAATTTTGCCGTGATTCCACAACAAATCGCTAGCAACGCACGCTGGACAATCACCGCAACCCAAGGCGAGCTACCAAGCCAAGGGATCTCAAAGAGCAGTGTGGCTCTGTGGGACTCCACTCTCCTCTCACAGCCAGCTGAAAGCTGGAGCAACTACGCTGCCCGTGAGAGCAGAGCGGATCCATGGAGGATGGTGGGGTTGCTGGGCATGAGAGCCAACAGCATCTGGTCCCGGGACATTTTGATTGCAGGGTGCCGGAGGCTTCGTCGTGATTCCGCGGCTGATCACCTGTATCTTGGGCTTGTGGCTTGCATGGCCAGCTGAAGGCTAAAGGTAGCCTATTAGCCCCTGAGCTGTTAGCCCATGAGCTAACACTGGTACCAGGACACTGGCTTTTAGCTCGGCTTATATTGTTACTTTTCTCGGCTCTTAGTCACCTTAATAGCCATCCCCATTATCACCTGGTTTGGCGGTGTGCCTCGAGTCACTGCAGTCCATCTTTGTGATTTTGTCCTGATTCCGTGGCGGATCACACGTACCAGTGTTATGCCGATAACTCCCCTGCCAATCCGGGGGAGTTCTCGGCATAACACCACCCAGTAGCCCTGGTCCCGGGCCATAAAAACGACCGGTGTGCCATGACGAGTGGTCTGCCGCAGAATCACGATGAAACCACTCGGAGATGGGTCGGTGTGAACCAGGTGGTAACACGGATGGCTATTAGGGTGACTAAAATCTGAAGAAAATAATAATATAGACCATGCTTACAGCCAGCATCCTGGTACCAGTGTTAGCTGGTGGGCTAATAGCTCAGGGGCTAATAGGCTACCTTTAGCTTCCACTTCGATCTATATGACGGACAGCTAAGCGGGCCAATAATGGAGCAGTGGGTGGGTCTTTCATACGGCAGTGTGTGGGCTTTTTCGAGATTTGACGTAGAAAACTTACCCAGAAGAGACAAAAAATGTTTTTAAGATAAGCCTTTATTAGTCCCACAATGGGGAAATTCCAGGATTACAGCAGCAAAGGGATAGCAGCACTCAGAGCAATAGTCTACAAGATAATAAGAACTGGTTAGCCAAAGCAGTAAATGAATATACATATGTACACGGATATATACACAGCGCAGGAGCATTGCAGCTAGATGGCATAAACAGCATTATGGTTTGTTAAATGACCCTGCAGAATATGAATATGTACCTAGACAGTATATTCTGTTAATCATGATGGCTCCAGCTAGCTTTTTTGATCAGCCTGTTCAGTCTCTTCCTGTTGGCTGCCGTGATGCCACTGCCCCAGCAGACCACTCCAAATGTGATGGCTGATGCCGCCACCGAATCATAGGTCTTCAAGAGTGCCCCTTGCACTCCAAAAGACCTGAGTCTCCTCAGGAGGAACAGCCTGCACTGCCCCTTCTTGTAGAGTGTGTTGGTGTTGTGTGACCAGTCTAGTTTATTGTTCAGGTGAACACAAAGATACTTGTAGGATTGTCACTATCTCAATCTCTGTTCCCTGGATGTTTACTGGTGCTGTGGGGGGTTGTCCTCGCCTGCGGCAGTCCACCACCAGTTCCTTAGTTTTCCTTGCATTGATCTGGAGGCAGCTCCGTAGGCACCAGTCCACGAAGTCCTGGATAAGTCCTCTGTACTCCGTATCATCCCCATCAGAGATGAGGCCGACGATCGCAGACCTGTCAGAGAACTTCTAAGACAAGATAAGATAAGATAAGTCTTTATTAGTCCCACAATGGGGAAATTCCAGGATTACAGCAGCAAAGGGATAACAGCACTCAGAGCAATAATTAATAAGATAATAAGAACTGGTTAGCCAAAGCAATAGATGAATATACATATGTACACAGATATATTCACAGTGCAGGAGCACTGCAGCTAGATGGAATAAACAGCATTATAGTTTGTTAAGTTACCCTGCAGAATATGAATATGTATCCAGACAGTATATTTCGTATTTGAATCACAGTGTTGTTGTCACCCTCAGTAATGATTGTTATTGTCCTAGTTGTATATTGGAGGCGACAATTTTTATTGTGCAAGGTTGATAAGGCCGATGATCGCCGAGTCGTCACAGAACTTCTGTATATGGCAGTGTGGTGTGTTGTGTGAAAAGTCAGCAGTGTAGAGGGTGAACAGGAAGGGAGCCAGAACTGTTCCCTGGGGGCCCCCCGTACTGCAGATGATGGTATCAGACACACAGTCCTGGGTTCTTACAAACTGTGGTTGGTTTGTGAGGTAGTCCAGGATCCATGATGACAGGTGCTGGTCCACCTCTGCACACAGCAGCTTGTCCCTCAGAATCATTGATTGGATGATGTTGAAAGCACTGGAGAAATCAAAGAACATGATCCTCACAGTGCTCCCAGGCTTCTCTAGGTGGGACAGGGAACAATGTCGAAGGAAGATCACTGCATCCTCCACCCCGATGCCATGCTGGTAGGCAAACTAAAGTGGATCCACCACTGATGTCACTCTGTTGCAGCTTGTCTTCCATCTTTTTCCTGTAGCTGTCCTTCCCATCTCTGATCTTCCTCCTTAGCTCCCTCTGTACGGACTTCAGCTCCTCCTTGTTTCCCGACCTGAAGATCCTTTTCTTCTCCTTTAGCAGTGATTTTATCTCAGGGTTGATCCAGGGTTTGTTGTTTGTGAAACACTGTATGGTCTTGGTGGGTATGGTGTTGTCCACACAGAAGTTGATGTAGTTTGTGGTGGTGTGTGTGAAGCCATCGATGTCCACACCATGTGGATCACAAAGCTGCTCCCATACAGTGGATTCAAAACAGTCCTTCAGAGTGTCCCCCGCCTCCTCAGACCATATTTTCACAGTACGGGTAACAGGAGGGTGTTACCCGATCTTCCGAGGGGGGGAGTGGTGATGAGGTGTAAGCCTCCTTGGTGTTTGCATAAAATAAGTCCAGTGTTTTATTGTCTCTGGTGTGGCACATGACATACTGGGTGAAAGTGGGCAGGATGGAGGACAGTGAAGTATGGTTGAAATCACCAGAGATGAGCAGGAGAGCATTTGGGTGTTGTGTCTGCAGCCTGCTAGTGACTAAGTGGATGACAACACACTCTACCTCAGCGCTCGCAGAGGGGGGTACATAAATAACAATCCTGATGACATGTGAAAATTCTCAGGGGAGGTATGCCGGTCGCATGCTTACAGCTAGCAACTCCATGTCATTGCTGCAGTGTTGTTCTTTAATCGTGATGTGCCCAGGATTACAACATCTGTTGTTCACATACATTATCAGCCCCCCGCCTCTGCTCTTCCTGCTGGGGTCCGATCTGCCCATATTACGTGGAAACCCTCCAGTTCTATATTAGCATCTGTTGCTAGTTCTGTTAGCCACGTTTCAGTAAATAACATACTGCTACTCTCTCTGAAGATGCTCTCATATCGGGATATAGCCACCAGTTTGTCCATCTTGTTAAGCAGCAATCTCACATTTCCTATAATAATAGATGGAAGGACAGGTCTGTAACTTATTCTCCTCGTGCTTCGCTTCACTCCAGCTCGACATCCCCATAGTTTTCATCTGATTTCTCGTGGGATATTGGGTCTTTGCGTTAGCACCATGTGGCAGCCCAATGCTAACAGCTGGCTGCTACTGTAAACAATAGCTCCTCCGCTCACTGGGTCAGGAGTAATTAACGATATGAGCCAAAAGATGGCTAATATCAATGCCAGTGCGGCGAGCTATGTGTCCTTGGCGTCCGTTATGGATGCAGGGTAGCAGGATCAGAAAGCTGTAGCAAGAAAAAAGATGGATAGTAAATAAAAAACGAGAAAGAAACTCAGAATTGAGCTGCTGCTGCAAAAAGGCAGCCAACTCGTGTGGCTCTGGAAGTAGAAAAAGGGAGTTTCTCTGACAGAAAACGAGATAAAGGCAGTGTACTTTTTTCAGATCGTAGACTGGAAAATTTTTGGCAAATTATGTGACCAGTTAATACATTTGAGACAGTTAATGTCATGTATGCTGCGTGATTGCACAGCGCACAAATAAATGTATACAAGCCCAATATGCAGGTGAAGTGAATGTGTTTATTTACAAAGGAACAAAAATACAAAATGTTCAATGAGTGCAGTCTGAAAATGAAGTCATGGATGAACTGGCTACAAACTCCATTGGCAAAGGAGGGAGCTACGTCACGCCCCTGGGTATACAAACCACAGGAGAAAAAACTAGAAACATAACCAAAATAAGGAGGAAGATTTACATGCCGGGTCGGAGCGGAACAGGCTCTGGAAACAACAACACCGAACACAGTCCAGAGAGAGGAGATCAACAAGGAGTGAGCCTGAACATCTAGGGTAGACTTACATCGAGAGTAGACTTGAGTTGACTTACGCCGCCACACTGAGTGCTCACACTGTCACCCATAAATACCCTGTGTACTTAATGAGTGATAAATGGATGCAGGTGTGCGGCGGCAGCCGGTGCATGAGTGCGTGTCAGCGAATATGAGTAAGAATGAATGTGCGTGTGTGTGAGTGGGTGAGAGTGTAGGTGTGCTGAACAATGCATCTATGTATGAGTGCGTGAAAGTGAGTAAGGATGAATGTGTGTGTATGTGTGCATGGACAAATGAAAATGACAAACAGCTGGTGGATGCCAGCAGAGACAGAGAGGCGTGGCTGTAGGCTGGCAGAGGGCCCAGCCCCAGAGGCTCAATAAGCCCGCCAGCTGAAAATTAAGACAACAATCAGAGAAACTACAGCCACAATTCATGGAATGGGGTTGAGACATCAACCCCGTTCATGACAGTTAAAACCTACAAGCACACCATTTTTCAATCAATTATCCCTTTAAATACTATTGGCTACTGTTCCTTACTGAGGTGCATCACCCAAACGAAGAGTTCTGTTGTTTAGAGAGCTTTTGCCCCTGTTACACAGACACCTTTTATTAGTCTGGCATTTTAGAATTTTGCTTGACAATTGTTAGATATGACAGTAGGTTTTATTATGATTTTTTTTTAAGTCTTTTTAACTGATCTGGATCATGCTCTTAGACTTGCTAAGCCTGATTTCAGCCGCAGCTGTCTCAGTCAGAGCCCACATACAGTATGTCGTTACCTCGCATTTAAGTTTCCTCATTGTCCCCCTTATTGTCATATTACAGATTTTACCATGGAGTGTAAACCGGGAACGAGGTAAGATCAGAGAGTGCATACTTTTTAAGTTTAAATAATGGCTGAAAGAAAACCACTCTTGGCGTTTTTTCCACTGTGGCACTTCACTCCATTCATTGTCTATGTGGAAAGCTTTGTGGCGCATTTTGGGCAGGTTGTGGGCTTTACTTTTCAGCTGTTGAACTGAATCAACTTAAAACTTTTAAAGGAGCAAATGTGCGTGTCATATAAAAACAGATTCAGCAACTAAATGATATATTTCTCACTTCAAAATAACTTTCACTGTTTCATTTCATTGTGTTGAATCCATCCATTGTTACTTCCTGGTTCAGGCCAGGCCAGGCAGGAGGAGCCTTTCGTTAACGACTTGTCCATTAAAAGCAGCTCCTTCCGGAGCTCCAGGTTTGCAAGGCTGTGATAGGCTGTAGAAGGCTAGGAGAGCTACCAGTCAATGACATGTACATGATTTGGAAGTGGGGAGATGAAATAGTCGCTATTTCTTAAGTGATTTGTTCAGTTACGGGAAGTGATTTAGTGCAGTTCGTTTACCCAAAAGAACTAGTACACTGGAACGAATCCTCCAACTCTAGAGCACAAACAAAAGCACCGGTATTGCAGGTAGAGTTAATGTCATAAACTGCCCTCTCCGAGGGCAAACAGGAGGACGTCACATGCAGGCTGTGAGTTTGCAGATTTATTAACAGAAAACACTAACACACAAACACTGAAGCACTACAAAAACAGGTAAACAGAAAAACACAGCTCTGAGGTTGGGGTGCAGAGCGCCAGGAAAACCAGGCAGAAGCGTGGAACACACACACAAATACCGGCAGTTAAATAACTTACTGCTGAGAGGAACGGGGGATGCCCTGACATGTTTCGGGACCCAGGAGACAGACACTGACACGGGTAAATTAGTGAACAATAATCTTTATTATAGTGAAAGGGTGTGTAGTGCAAATGTGAGAGTGTGGATAGTATCCTGGTCACTGGAGCTGAGCACTCTGGACGGAGACCCGGCAACCCTGGAACATATAAGCACAGACAATTACTTTTGTCCCACACTAATGACAAGCTATCAGTAGTGAGGCTTACTTGGGAGAAGCACAGGTTACGTCCTGCTGAGAACCAGCGGCCGTGCAACGTGGAGGTGAAGGCGTCCGTGAACATGCTGAGGCTTCCACCTGTGACTGTGGCGAGGACAGGTCTTCCAGAGACTCCGGCTGTGACACCACAGACCGGGACAATGACAAACCAGCTGATGACAAGACCAGTGATTCCACAGAATGTGGTGACGATGATAATCCAGCTGATGACAAGACGAGTGACTCCACTGAGCGTGGTGACCATGACAATCCAGATGATGACGAGGTGAGTGATTCCACAGAACGTGGTGACGATGACACGACAGATGACGATGACACAAACTCCACCGGTAACGGTGGCCAGTACTCCTGTAACTGATACAGTAACAATTCAGGAATTTGTGGAGCAAGACATACCGGTAGTCGTGGTGGTAGCAAACCACTACGTGTGCGTGTTGGCGTTACCCCGTCAGCTGGGGACGCAGGTCCGCCGCCAAGGGGGTCCACCTGTGCACAGGGGTAGAGGTTGGGTGTAGAGTAACAAACAGCTCTCTTACGTGCTTGACTTTGAACAGAAGTCCTAGGCGAGGCAAGAGAGGTTCTTGACGAGGCCAGAGAGGTTCCTGACGAGACAGATCCTGACGAGACAGATCCTGACAAGGCAGCTTCTGACGAGACAGACTCTGACGAGACAGTTTTTGACAAGACAGTTCTTGACGAGGCAGACTCTGACGAGTCAGTGTTAGACAAGACAGTTCTTGACGAGGCAGACTTTGACGAGTCAGTGTAAGACAAGACAGTTCTTGACGAGACAGTTTCTGATGAGACAAGAGAATACCTTGACGAGGCCAGAGAGCGGAGTTCTGGTTCTTTCTCTGACGAGGAGGACAGACGACTCCGTACTGAGCTGTCAGCAACGCTGGCTTTTAACAGCTGCTGATTAACACCTGTGGATCTGTGCGCAGCTGGAGATAATGATGCCAATGACGGCCCAGAGGCCGCCATGACAGTACTCCCCCCTCTAGCAGTGCCTCCAGGCACCTGCCCAATCCTACCTGGATTCGCCCGGTGGAAGTCGCGAATCAGCTGCTTATCCAAAATCAACGCTGGGCGAATCCAAGACCGATCCTCCGGTCCAAAGCCCTCCCAGTCCACCAAATACTGAAGGTCCCGACCCCGCCTGCGAACATCCAAGATGGCAGTCACCCCCCAGGCCGGATGGCCATCGATCATCCTTGGGGGTGGGGGTGCCGCGGGAGCAGGGCACAGGGGGTCAGAGACGTACGGCTTGACCTGGGAGACATGAAAAGTGGGGCAGATACGCATCGAAGAGGGGAGAGACAAGCGCACAGACACAGGGTTAACAATCCGATTAATGGTGTAGGGACCAATAAAGCGTTTAGTTAGCTTACGCTTTTCAGCCGGCACACCAATATTCCGAGTAGATAACCAAACCTTCTGACCCACCTTATAGTCCGGGGCGGGTCTCCTATGCCGGTTGGCCACCTGGATATTACGTTCAGTGGTCTTCAACAAAGCTTGGCGAGCGAGGAGCCACACTCGCCGGCAGCGCTTAATATGTGCCTGGACTGAAGGAACCGCTACCTCCTTCTCCTCCTCAGGAAACAACGGAGGATCAAACCCACACGAGGCTTTAAATGGGGAGACGCCCGTGGCCGTGGAGATCGTGGCGTTGTGAGCGTACTCAATCCAGGGCAGGAACTTGCTCCAGGAGGATGAGCAGGAGGAGATGACACAACGGAGGATTGTGATTCTGATTAGCCCTCTCACACTGACCATTACTTTGAGGATGATAGCCAGAGGAGAGGCTGGCAGTGGCTCCAAGTGCCGTGCAGAAGGCCTTCCAAACTTGAGATACAAACTGGGGTCCTCGATCAGACACAATATCCGCAGGGATGCCATGAAGACGTACCACGTGTTGCACCAGGAGGTCCGCAGTCTCCTGGGCCAAAGGCAGACCCCGAAGTGGCACAAAATGGGCCGCCTTCGAGAACCGGTCAACAATGGTTAACACTGTGGTGTAGTCATCTGAAGTGGGTAACCCAGTCACAAAGTCCATAGCTACATGAGACCAGGGGCGTGAAGGAACAGGTAACGGATGAAGTAAGCCCGCCGGGGGAGATGACGTCGTCTTCCCGGTGGTGCACTGAGGCCAGGCCCGGATATAGCCAACAACGTCCTTCTGCAACCCTGGCCACCAGAAGGTCCTTTGGAGGAGATCCACAGTCCGACCCACTCCAGGATGACAAGCCAACTTGGAAGCGTGACCCCACTCAATCACCTTGCCTCGGACAGCGCGTGGAACAAACAAGCGGCCCAGCCCCCCCCCCCCCCCCCCAGGGTCCGGCTCAGTCTTCTGGGCCTGGCGAACCATCTTGCAGATTCCCCAGGACAGGGCGCCCACGACGCAGGAAGGCGGCAGGATAGGGGTCTCCTGGTCCTCGGAGGATGGGGGGTCAAACTGCCGGGAGAGAGCGTCCGGCTTACCGTTCTTGCTTCCCGGCCGGTACGTGATGGTAAAATTAAACCGGCCGAAGAAGAGGGACCAGCGAGCCTGGTGTGCATTCAGGCGCTTAGCCGTCCTGAGGTACTCCAGATTACGGTGATCAGTCCAAACCACGAACGGCTGAGCAGCCCCCTCCAGCCTATGTCTCCATTCCTCCAAGGCCAATTTCACAGCCAGTAACTCCCTGTCCCCGATGCTGTAATTCCTCTCTGCAGGGGAGAGACGATGAGAGAAAAAAGCACAAGGGCGAATCTTACCATCCACAGGAGATCGTTGGGAGAGTACTGCTCCACCTCCCGCATCAGACGCGTCCACCTCCACCAAGCACTGAAGCTTCGGGTCCACCTGGGTAAGGACTCGGGCCGAGGCAAACTCCCTCTTGAGCTTCTCAAAAGCATCGGCTGCTTCCTTACTCCAGCAGAATGAAATCTTAGGGGAGGTGAGAGCAGTCAAAGGACGAGCAATATTACCAAAGTCAGGCACGAACCTCCTATAAAAATTAGCAAACCCCAGGAACCCTTGAAGCTGCTTTCTGGAGGTGGGTGCAGGCCATTCCACCACTGCCTTGACCTTGGCAGGGTCAGGAATCACCTGGTTACGAGCAATAATAAATCCTAAGAAGGAGGTCTGATCAGTGTGAAACTCACATTTTTCGGCCTTGACGAACAACTGGTTCTCCAGGAGGCGCTGTAATACCCTACGGACATGCACTCGATGTTCCTCTAGTGAGCAGGAGAAGATGAGGATATCATCAAGATAAACGAAAACAAATGAGTTCAAAAAATCCCGTAGTACATCGTTAATCAAACGCTGGAAAACGGCTGGGGCGTTAGTCAACCCAAACGGCATTACCAGGTACTCAAAATGACCGCTGGGGGTCCGAAAAGCCGTCTTCCACTCATCTCCTTCTCTAATGCGCACTAGATGGTAGGCATTCCTGAGGTCCAGTTTAGTAAACCATGATGCCCCCTGGAGGGAGTCAAACGCAGTGTTCATCAAGGGCAGAGTATATTTATCCTTGACCGTTATTTCATTCAGCCCCCGGAAGTCAATACAGGGGCGTAGTGAACCGTCCTTCTTACCAACAAAGAAAAAACCGGCCCCCACGGCCGAAGATGACGGGCTGATGATACCAGAGGCCAAGGATTCCTTAATGTATGTATCCATGGCCTCGCGCGCCGGGGCTGACAGGCTGTAAAGGCGGCTAGCAGGTAGTGGGGCCCCAGCCTTCAGATTAATGGCGCAGTCATACGGACAATGGGGGGGTAAAGACAACGCCCGAGATTTGCTGAACACTTGCCCCAAATCGTGATAAACCTCAGGTACCTTAGATAAATCCGGTGGAGATGAATCGGGCAGAGGCACTTTCACGGATGGGGCGCACGCCGCTGATTGGAGACAGGCACTAAGGCAGAACGTACTCCATGCCGTTATTCTCCCAGTTTGCCAATCAATAGTGGGGTTATGTAGGCGCAGCCAGGGATATCCCAGAATAACGGGCGAAGAGGAAACGGGGAGCACTAGGAACTGAATCTCCTCCCTGTGATTCCCTGAAACAATAACGGACACAGGCGCTGTCTGAGGGTTAATGGTAGTCAACGACGCCTTGGACAGGGTAATCAATCTAACAGGGGGTTCTAAAGTCTGACAACTAAGGCCCATCCGGGTTGCCAGGTCTCTAGAAATGAAATTTTGCTCAGCTCCAGAATCGACTAACGCTAGTGTGGAGTGTTCTGTGTGAGTATGAATGAGTCTGAGGGGTAAATGACAACAAGTAAGGGGTTCCTCTGTGTTCTTGCCCATGAATCCCCCTACTGCGATCCACGGGCCTTCCCTTTTAACTTACTAGGACATTCAGAAACCTCATGTGACTCCTTTCCACAATAAAAACACAGGCCTTGATCCCTACGGCGTTGTTTCTCAGCTGCAGACACCTTAGAATGACCAACAATCATGGCTTCCTGATCCGGGGCCTTCTCTGACGCGGGTAAAGCGAGAGGAAGAGAGTCAGTGACACGAGGGCGGGGTTTAACCGGACGGGAAGTAACTCGCCGACCAGCCGCCTGTTCCCTTAACCTACTATCGATACTAACTGCTAAAGCCATTAAATCGTGCAAGTTATCTGGTTTATCCCGTGCTGCTAACTCATCCTTTAGCTCGTCGTTAAGACTGCGTAGAAAAATACCACAAAGAGATGGCTCCCCCCACCCAATCTCTGCGGCTAAGACCCGGAAGTCAATGGCGTAATCTGCAGCTGATCTCTTTCCCTGCTGTAGGCTTAAAAAACGTTCTCTCAACACCTCTCCCCTATCCGTGTGATCAAATACAGACAGAAACTCAGTCACAAACTCCTGGTAGGTAAGCAAAGAATAGCTAGGTCTAGCCATGATCGAATAAGCCCAGTCCAAGGCTCTACCAGCCAGCAAATTTATGACATAGCCTATCCGGCTAGAGTCGAGGGAAAAATCTCCAGGCACACGCAGAAAAACTGATTCACACTGTAAAATGAATCCTCGAGCTTCCCCGAGTTTTCCGCTGAACCGGGCAGGTGTTGGAATAGGAGTGAGGCGAGAGGACGAGGAGGTGTTAGCTAGTCCTGACGCCAAGCCTGCAGGGGTTGAAGTACTTGCGGTCGGGGGAAACGTTTGGTGTCCCTCCAAACGGTCCAGCCGACCATTAATTTGAGTCAATTGATTCAAGATTACTGTCTGCTGGTGGGCTAGCAAATCTACCCGGGCGCTAAGAGTGTTAATTAAGCGCGACAGTGAGCTGTCCGCTGGGTCAACGTGACGGAGTCATACTGACATGTTTCGGGACCCAGGAGACAGACACTGACACGGGTAAATTAGTGAACAATAATCTTTATTATAGTGAAAGGGTGTGTAGTGCAAATGTGAGAGCGTGGATAGTATCCTGGTCACTGGAGCTGAGCACTCTGGACGGAGACCCGGCAACCCTGGAACATATAAGCACAGACAATTACTTTTGTCCCACGCTAATGACAAGCTATCAGTAGTGTGGCTTACTTGGGAGAAGCACAGGTTACGTCCTGCTGAGAACCAGCGGCCGTGCAACGTGGAGGTGAAGGCGTCCGTGAACGTGCTGAGGCTTCCACCTGTGACTGTGGCGAGGACAGGTCTTCCAGAGACTCCGGCTGTGACACCACAGACCGGGACGATGACAAACCAGCTGATGACAAGACCAGTGATTCCACAGAATGTGGTGACGATGATAATCCAGCTGATGACAAGACGAGTGACTCCACTGAGCGTGGTGACCATGACAATCCAGATGATGACGAGGTGAGTGATTCCACAGAACGTGGTGACGATGACACGACAGATGATGATGACACAAACTCCACCGGTAACGGTGGCCAGTACTCCTGTAACTGATACAGTAACAATTCAGGAATTTGTGGAGCAAGACGTACCGGTAGTCGTGGTGGTAGCGAACCACTACGTGTGCGTGTTGGCGTTACCCCGTCAGCTGGGGACGCAGGTCCGCCGCCAAGGGGGTCCACCTGTGCACAGGGGTAGAGGTTGGGTCTAGAGTAACAAACAGCTCTCTTACGTGCTTGACTTTGAACAGAAGTCCTAGGCGAGGCAAGAGAGGTTCTTGATGAGGCCAGAGAGGTTCCTGACGAGACAGATCCTGACGAGGCAGCTTCTGACGAGACAGACTCTGACGAGACAGTTTTTGACAAGACAGTTCTTGACGAGGCAGACTTTGACGAGTCAGTGTAAGACAAGACAGTTCTTGACGAGACAGTTTCTGATGAGACAAGAGAATACCTTGACGAGGCCAGAGAGCGGAGTTCTGGTTCTTTCTCTGACGAGGAGGACAGACGACTCCGTACTGAGCTGTCAGCAACGCTGGCTTTTAACAGCTGCTGATTAACACCTGTGGATCTGTGCGCAGCTGGAGATAATGATGCCAATGACGGCCCAGAGGCCGCCATGACATGCCCGACAGTAAAGACTTTTTCCGCTGCACCAGGGAAGTGGTACAATCAGCTTAAATAAGGACCACGGATTGAGAACACCTGTCGGATCATGAGTGATGTTCATTACCGGCAGCCGTGACAGCCCGTGAACAGAGTCTGGCAGCCAGAAGTGATGCACGAGCTGTCACAGCGCCCGCAATAATCACCGTGGCAAACAATAAGAGAATATATAGAAACTAATAATGACCTAACCATACGCAAGTAGCAGGAACCAAATACAGCAGACAAGGTGAACAGGGAAACAAACAGAAAAAGACTAAACTAAACTGAAGCCTGGGCATGGCCCCCGCCGTGCTCAGGATCATGACAGTTAAAGGGGTCTTTGATTGCACTTTTTTCCACAGTTTAAGATTCAAAATTCAAACACTTTATTTGTCAATACTACTATATGTACAGGACATACAGGAGAATTGAAATGCCGTTTCTCTCTTTTCAGTGGTGTGCGCGATATAAAAAAGGAATAATGCTAGAAAAACAACAGCAGTCTATGTACAGTAATGCTACCCATAGCGCAAATAGCGACAAAAGATAAACCCAGACATCCCATAGTCAAATAAAGATATATGATAAAACCCAGCAATCCTATATGCAGAACAAGTAGAGCAGTAATACTCGTAGTTGCAAGTTTGATGTCGTAGTGTAGGTGCAGACAGTGACATATTGGACTGCACATGATCAGTATTGCAATAACAGACAGCAGCAGATATGGCATTTGTGCAAATGGTTGCAGTAAAGTGCAGAGACATACAGCAGCAGATGTATTGCTGTTGGTGTGCCAGTGTTTCTGTGCCAACAGCTGAGGTAGTTATTGTTCGGGTGAGTGCATTACGGTCCGGGAAGGGGGCGGGGGGGCTGGACAGAGTTCAGGGTCCTGATGGCCTGGTGAACAAAGCTGTTTGCCTGTCTTGTGGAGTGGGCCCGAAGGCTCCGGTACATTTTTCCCAAGGGCAGAGGGCTGAAGAGGGAGTGTGAGGGGTGGGAGGTGTCGCCTGCAATGTTGATGGCTCTGTGGGTGAGGAAGGTGATGTAGATGTCCAAGAAGATGGGGGGGGGGGGCAGAGGGGCACTGATGATCTTGCTGGCTGCTTTCAGTGATTACACATCTCAATAAAAATATTTGTGACATATTTTGTTCACATTTTCTTTAATTATTTAGTTATTGCAGAAAATTTGTTTTTAATTTTTCCAGCCTTTCTGGAAAATCCTGCCACTTCCAGAAAAATCCCTAAATGATTCAACTCCATCCAAAAATCCCTAAATGATTCAACTCCATCCTCCCACTTACATCTCTTAGCCATTAGCTGGCTAGCTCCTAGCCTTTAGCTTGGATCAGTGGCGCTGGCTTGTATTTACCTTGAGCTGAATGCAAGTCAGGTCTGCCCTGGGATCTTTAAGGGTAGTGTCTCGCAGAGTGGTGGGGTGGGGGGTGGGGGGTTTGCTGGTGAGGGTTTGATTTGGGGGAGAGTTTTTTTGAGGTTTGTGGAGGGGGTTTGTGCTCTGGTTCACTGCCAGAGCCATGATATGGCCCCCCGTGAGCCCTGACCTAGCCCTTCGGGTTGCAGCACTCACTGTGTTCACTGCTTCTCTGTGGGATATGGGGGTAATGGCACGAGCAGAGAATTTATGTAAAACTATTAATGATAATAATGGATTAGATTTATATGGAGCTTTACATGTCAAGTGACATCTCAAAGCGCTTACAGTGAGTCCATTATTCATTCACTCCAGACAGACACTGATAGTGGTAAGCTCAGGGCTGGCCCAAGGCATAGGCCACGTAGGTTGTTGCCTAGGGCGCCCCAGCTGGACGGGGTGCAGGTGCAAGCCCTTAATTTTTTTTAAATTAATAAAATAAAATTCCTATTAATCAGAGGTGCTGTGCAGGCAGACAAGACAGACAAATGCTTACAGCCCCAGGCCAGTAGGGGCTTTTGAGGGCTGACCAACTTTGAATCACTTCAGCAGTGCGTCCTGTGGGTTGAATCTCCACTACAAACAGCTCCATCTGGGTCCTGTGTGTTGCCTCTCAAATATTGTGACGTTTTAAGGCTTCACTCAATAATGAGAGAGGATTTGGAACATAGCAAGCATTTATTTCTTCACTGGCAAATTATGCAGAGTAAGGCGGTGGGGAGGTCATTTACACACACACACACACACACACACACACACACTTCACTCAGGGTGACACAGACACTCTCACAAACAGGGAGAACAACACTATCACAATCAGACTTATAACACAACTACAATACTAACAGCAATAACGCTCAGAACACAAGAACTATAAATACTTATGTGAAGCGGCATGAAAAATAAGCAGCAGTGCTGTGGTTTTAAGCAGGTTTTATTAATCATGTCGCCTTCACGGGATCCCCTCTCCGGTGCATAGTGGAGCAGCCCGGAGCGGGATCCCTAAGCTCTCAGAGAAGGAGAGGCGGACACAGTGTGTCCACCTGTTGCAGGATCAGAGTGAGAGAGTAAGAGAGAGATTGCGTTACAGAGTTGCACCTTAAATACTTGATCATAACAATACATCAAAAAGACATACCCCACAGTCTAGAATGATCAAAGGGACAACAGAACAGGCAGGAGGTATTTGCATTTGTAAGCCATACATCACAATGGGCAGATTAGCTAGACCTCGCTCTAAGTGCAAGACAAAGAGGCTAACAAGCACATCTACATATTGATCTGAGTCTCTAGGTCACAGTAAGGACAGGACGCATGAGTACAAAGGATGAAAGGCATCGATTAACATCACATAGGTGAGACAGAAGAAACTCGTCTACCTGTAGACATTAATACACCAAAGCACATCTAAGATGCTCAGAAAAAGCACAGTAAGGACAAGCCATATGCACTCTATACAGAATGGCGCATTACATCACAACACATGCATGTTTGCATCACAAATACATGAATGGCACATTGCTTCTCAGTAATGCAGCAGAAAAACAGAGAAAAGAGGGCTGAGTGTCCTTAGTCTGTTGTGGGGTTAAAACGAACCGCCACACGCTCCCCCCCAGAGGACGCGGCAGGGGGCCGCGACCTCGATAATCCATCTGTGTGAGCGAGCTGTGGGAGAAGCTCGCTGCAGGCGGAGGGGGAGGGAGGGGAGGGGTGGTAAGTGTCGGCAGGAGCTGTGAAATCGTCCTGAGCCGCGCAAAAATTGCTTGCTGCTCCGTGACGTCGAGGGGTTGTCCCGTTGCACGTGCGGAGATCACAAGAAGAAAAACTAGTCTCTGACTCCTCTCGTGGCCATGAAGAAAAGCAGGGGCGGCTGTAAGAAAAAAAGTAAACAAAGCATAGGGACTGTTGGCTTTGGGTGCTGAAGCAACCCCAAAGCTCCCGGGAATAGCTGACGGCTGAAATCCCGTTGTGCCGTGGCTAAGACCATTAAAAAATCCAGTGGCGAGCTGCGTGCTTGCTTCAGGTGAACGAGCAGCCCTGAAGGTTCTGTGGGCAGCGGCGGAGGATGATGGCGGTCTGTGGCGTGGCTGAGACTGTTAACAAATCCTTCCAGTATGCTGCATGCGTGCCTCAGGTGAGCGAGCAGCCCTGAAAGGCAGCGGCGAAGGAGGAAGGCAGTCTGTGGAGCCATTACTTGTCCCGTGCGTGATGCGCCGTCCTTGTAACTCCCCGATGCGTGCGCGGGGGTTCAGTGCGTGGGTGGGCCGCTGGAGTGGTGAGTCAGGGTGCAGAAACTTGGTGGAGAACGGCGCAGACGGCGCCGGTAAAATCCAGGTTGAGCTGTGGCTGTAGATTGGCCATGGTGCGTTGGAGCGGTGAGAGGAAATAGACGATCTTTAGTCCCTCAGGCCCGTGCAGAGGCGTTGGAGCGGCGGGAGGGAATAGACGATCTTTTGTTCCTCAGGCTGATGCAGCTGCGTTGGAGCGGTGTGAGGAAGTAGACGATCTCCGTCCCTCGGGCTCGTGGAGGCGCGTTGGAGCGGTGCGAGGCAATAGACGATCTTTGTGCCCCGGGCTCGTGCAGCTGCTTTGGAGCGGTGAGAGGGAGGAGACGATCGTTGTCGCTTGTGCGGCCATGGTGCGTTCAGTTCCACGCGCTGCGCTCCCCGTCGGCCCTGGAGGTTGCCGTCTGGGGAGAGGACGAGGTGCGTGCGCTCTCTGTGAGAGCGGCCGGTCCAGCGTGGTTGTGCAGATCTCAGGCGAGGGTCGCGCCATGACGTTTTCTGCAGTTTACCCGGTCGTGGGTGATGTCCGGAGAACGGCTCGCCTGTGTTGGCTCCGCGTCGAAGTCTCCCTGAAGCCGCAGGGAGGGGGAACCAGTAGGCCGCTGCGACGGAGCATTCATGCCCGGGTGTTGCGTTCGCTGGCCGCTCGTTTTTTTCAGCGTCACTTCGCCAGCGTGGCCATCCAAAACAGAAGGCTGCGTTGCACAAAGCGTGTGCGTCTTCAAGGGGCCACCAACGCAGCTGTGTGGCTGTCCAGCTCGGAAGGTTGCTTTCGCACAAAACGTGTGCGTGTTCGAGGGGTCACCAGTGAAGCGGCATGAAAAAATAAGCAGCAGTGCTGTGGTTTTAAGCAGGTTTTATTAATCATGTCGCCTTCACGGGATCCCCTCTCCGGTGCATAGTGGAGCAGCCCGGAGCGGGATCCCTAAGCTCTCAGAGAAGGAGAGGCGGACACAGTGTGTCCACCTGTTGCAGGATCAGAGTGAGAGAGTAAGAGAGAGATTGCGTTACAGAGTTGCACCTTAAATACTTGATCATAACAATACATCAAAAAGACATACCCCACAGTCTAGAATGATCAAAGGGACAACAGAACAGGCAGGAGGTATTTGCATTTGTAAGCCATACATCACAATGGGCAGATTAGCTAGACCTCGCTCTAAGTGCAAGACAAAGAGGCTAACAAGCACATCTACATATTGATCTGAGTCTCTAGGTCACAGTAAGGACAGGACGCATGAGTACAAAGGATGAAAGGCATCGATTAACATCACATAGGTGAGACAGAAGAAACTCGTCTACCTGTAGACATTAATACACCAAAGCACATCTAAGATGCTCAGAAAAAGCACAGTAAGGACAAGCCATATGCACTCTATACAGAATGGCGCATTACATCACAACACATGCATGTTTGCATCACAAATACATGAATGGCACATTGCTTCTCAGTAATGCAGCAGAAAAACAGAGAAAAGAGGGCTGAGTGTCCTTAGTCTGTTGTGGGGTTAAAACGAACCGCCACATATGAATCCCCCGTGGCATGCAAAGCATGCCGGGAGAACCCACCTCCCCTTATAACTGCCCCAACGTTACACTATTGACAAAACAGTAAAGGTAGGACAAAATTTATTGTGGGTGTTTGTTCTTGCTCTTCTTGTGTGTGCGTGTGTGCACACACAGTTGTTTGTTGCAGCTTTGAAATTAATATGATCTGTCAGAATAATGACAGATGGTGTTTCAGTTTAACTGGCAATGGATTAACTGGGGAGGATAAAGAAATGTGCATGAGTTTTGCTATTAAAACATCTTTTTCACATAATTTCAAATAGACGTGCATTCTTCAACTGTGAAATGGCTGTCATATGTCAGTTTTTCACTCAGAACATCAAAACAGTAAATTATATTCATACCAATTTCCCTGATTTTTGTTTCTCTGTCACTGCTGTTAGATTAATTTGTGACAACAGCTGCTACAAGTGGGAAATACAGGTAGGTGTGCTGACGCTCGTGTTGTCTTGGAACGAAACTGGTATGAATATAATTTACTGTTTTTGGTGCTCAGGGTGAAAAATTGACAGATGAGCAACTTCACAGTTTAAGAATGCACAACGTTTATTTCGAGGTTATGTGAAAAAGATGTTTTGATAGCAAAACACATCTGTTTATCCTCACCAGTTAATCCGTCGCCAGTTAAAATGACGCAGCGGTCTTCTGATTATTTTCCACTCCTTGTCTCTGCCCGTTTATCCATGTTTCCTATTCAAATCTCCACTGAATTGAGGTGAGGTGGCCGACAGCCCACACTGCCTTCAGGGCCATTTAGCCAGTCAGCTGACATGCGCAACCCTATTCAGATAATAGCAGAAAGCCTCCATTGAAAGGGGTTTATGCAATTTATTTATTTATTATTATGAGCAGTAATGTGAGATCCCTGGTCTGTTGCTGGTATCCGGGATCCGGGGACTTCAGGACCTGAGAGGGTATAATGTGTGTGTGTGTGTGTGCATGTGTATGTGTGTGAGGGGCAACGTACCCTAATCTTGTCTAGGGCGCCAAAATGGCAAGGGCCAGCCCTGGGTAAGCTACTTCTGTAGTCACAGCTGCCTTGGGGCAGACTGACGGAAACATGGATGCAAATCCGCACCAATGGCCTGTCATTATTAAATTAAAAGACTTTTCATTATTAATAGACTTGTCTTGGTCACCAACAAATGTAAGGAATATTGTAAGAGATTCTGTGCTCGAGGCACCAAGCATCCCAATGCTGACCTCATGAGCCGACAGGGCCAGTGGCTGACCCGACCCTTTACCCCTGAGGAGTGAATGTTTGTCTTAAACAATGAATGAAATTAATGCATCATTAGTTTACAGGGGTGGGTGGTTTTAGCGGTTGATAGAATATGTCTCTGGAGTACAATAAGCACAAAAACGTGTGAACGAGTGGCTAAACTGCTAGCTTAAGCTAGCAGCCTTGTAACCCAGTTTGAGAAAATAAAAGTATAATTAAACTAAAATAATTTTTAAGAACAAAATATATGGTCAAGGGTTGTTAGATGAACAGTGATTCCAGTGGGGATGAATAGCTTTTATAGAAAATAGCAATTGAAATCAGCTGAATCCATGCGGCCTGTCTGTGACCTAATCGCTGTGTAAGTGAGCTGTACCCTGTTAAGACTGCCCGTGCGCTGCGTAGTAGACCATATAAAAAGTGGAACATCCCTGCCGTCCAGCTTGGTGCTCAGCAATAATGGAACAGAGGAGGGAAATTTGTGGGAATTTGTGGGGGTACATGTACTGTACATGATTGGCTGAATGGAATGAATGACAATCAAGATGGCTTTACCTTTTTTTTTTCAGTGACCTCGTGAGCCTCCACAAATATGACTGGTCAAATATGAGCACATGGTTGGAATTAATACAGCATTAGTCATGACTGAGTAAAAAAAAACCCAAAAAAACAAAGGTAGGAGCAGATGGATTAATTTCATTGGGTTTCAATGGGTTTTAATGAACACAGGTGAGTGAAGATATACCGTAGTGGGATTTATACCCAGATAGGGTTACTTCCAGAATAAGTACAAGCAATGAAGGAACTTCCTGAGTGGAGAACAGGAGCGAATGGGTGAATATGATATGCTGGTAATTTTGGTGAGTGTTTATTATTGAGAGCATTGTGGTTAATTAACCAAGTGAAGATTGGAGGGAGAAAATGCAAGTCAGAGGTAGGCAAAAACACATTTCTTAGGTTTAAATCCACTGAGTGAGCCATAGCAAGCTGGGAGTACAGTCCCACTTCAACTGGTAGGTGAGATCAGTTTATATAGAGGTATGTTGATCACCAAACATAAGTAGGTGTCTCTAATTAGCAGATGCAGCCAATCAGCTCCTTGTTGACTCCTGCAGAACAAAATGGGATGAGGCAGACACAAAGAACCATAAAAGGCTCCAAGAATCAGATACTCAGGGGTAGACTAGCAACTTGGAGAACCGGGACATTCCCCGGTGGCCTGGCCTGCCATAAGTGTAAAATGGCCTGGACAAGCAGCAGCAAACAAAGCAGAGAGAGAGACAGACAGAGACGATGTCCAGTGCAACGGTCATTCTCTACTAACAGATGTTCACCTGCAGAAGTTTCTTGTTTGAGGGAAACAGCAGGCAGGTAGGCCAGCATATATTCTGTATGATAAAAATAATTAAATAATAATTGTTTTAAATAACCCCACTCCCTCCCTGTTTTTAGTTAGACCCTCTTCCTGACTCTGTGAAATAAAACATAGTAGACTAAATAAATTTAATATGTCAAAAGGGCCCAAACCCCCCCATGCCCCAAAACATAAAAAAGAGAAAATGGGAGGAAAAATGAGGGGGGGAAAACAGAAGTAATGAGGTGAATGAGTAATTTTGCTTATATTATACTGTTGTAGCAGCTTAGTTTAGGGTTAATGATATCTAATGTAATAAATAGGTTACCCATTAACTTTAAGATAAGATAAGATAAGCCTTTATTAGTCCCACAATGGGGAAATTCCAGGATTGCAACAGCACAGGGATAGCAACACTCAGAGCAACAATCAGAAGGCAAGAAAACAAAAAGCAAGAGCAGCTAATATACATATGTACATATTACTATAAATATATATATATATATACACACAGACACACAGTGCAGAGCATTGTAGCTGGATGGAATAAATATATGAGTATATAAACACACAGTGCGGAGCATTGTAGCTAGATGGAATAAATATGTAGATATATAAACATCCACAGTACGGAGCATTGCACCTAGGTGGAATAAATATGTAAAAATATAAACACACACAGTGCAGAGCATTGTAGCTAGATGGAATAAATATATAGATATATAAATATAAACACACCCAGTGCGGAGCATTGTAGCTAGATGGAATAAATATGTAAATATATAAACACACACAGTGCAGAGCATTGTTGCTAGATGGGATGAAACAGCACAACCGTCTACTTAGTTATACTACATGGTATGATTATGTACCCATACATATTCTCACCCTCCATAGCGACCGGTATTTTCCTAGTTGTATGCCGGAGGGGACCATTGTGTAAGTCTATTGCATCTTTTGCATTCAAAAACTATTAGTTTGTTACGTCTTTTTGCTATCTCTTCGAGCAGCCCTGCTTAGGTTGTACAGTCTGACAGCCGTTGGTAGGAAGGACCTGCGAAACCTCTCGGTTGTGCACCTGGGATGATGTAGTCTGCTGCTAAATGAGCTCCTCAGTGCATTCAGTATGTCCTGCATAGGGTGGAACTCGGACTCCAGCAGAGATGACAGTTTAGCCACCGTCCTTCTCTCTCCTATCTCCTCCAGCGGGTCAAGGCGCTGCCCCAGGACAAAGCTAGCTTTCTTGATCAGTTTGTTCAGTCTCTTCCTATCGGCTGCAGTAATGCCACTGCCCCAGCAGACCACTCCAAAAGTGATGGCTGATGCCACCACCGTGTCATAGAATGTCTTCAGCAGCGCCCCTTGCACACCAAAAGACCTGAGTCTCCTCCGTAGGAACAGCCTGCGCTGTCCCTTCTTGTAGAGTGCGTCAGTATTAAGTGACCAGTCTAGTTTATTGTTCAGATGAACACCCAGGTACTTGTAGGATGTCACCATCTCAATGACTGTTCCCTGTATATTTACTGGTGCTGTGAGGGGTTGTCCTTGCCTGCGGCAGTCCACCACCAGCTCCTTAGTTTTCCTCGCATTGATCTGGAGGCAGTTCCGATGGCACCAGTCCACGAAGTCCTGGATAAGCCCTCTGTACTCAGCTTCATCTCCATTGGAGATGAGGCCAACAATTGCAGAGTCATCAGAGAACTTCTGTAGATGGCAGTGTGTTGTGTTGTGTGAGAAGTCCGCAGTATAAAGAGTGAACAGGAAGGGAGCCAACACCGTTCCCTGGGGGGCCCCCGTGCTACCGATGATCGTGTCGGACACACAGTCCCGGGTTCTCACAAACTGAGGCCGGTTCGTGAGGTAGTCCAGGATCCATGATGACAGGTGCTGGTCAACCCCTGCGCACAGCAGCTTGTCCTTCAGGATCATCGGTTGGATGGTGTTGAAAGCACTGGAGAAGTCAAAGAACATGATCCTCACTGTGTTCCCGGGCTTCTCCAGGTGGGACAGAGAACGGTGAAGGAGGAAGATCACCGCATCCTCCACCCCAATGCCATGCTGGTAGGCGAACTGGAGTGGATCCATCGCTGGTTCCACCAGGGGGCGGAGGTGAGCAAGGAGCAGTCTCTCCAGGGTCTTCATCAAGTGGGACGTCAAGGCCACCGGTCTGTAGCTGTTCAGGTCTTTGGGGTGGGAAGTTTTTGGTACAGGTACCACACAAGATGTTTTCCACAGCCGTGGTACCCTCCCCAGCTTCAGGCTCAGGTTGAAGATGTATGCCACAATCCCACACAGCTGGTCTGCACAGGACTTGAGGAGCTTTGCGCTGATGCCGTCCGGTCCCGTCGCCTTCCTCGCCTTGATCTTCCTCAGCTCCGTCCTCACCTGGGTCTTGGTCAGGGTCAGGATGGGGGGCTGTGTGTTGGGAGTGGGGGGGTGTTGGTGGAGTGGGGAGTGGGCAGCGGGACTTGATGTCTTTAGAGGCAGCAGTGGTTGTTGTGCAGTCAGGGGGGAGGGCGGTTGGTCAAACCTATTGAAAAACAGATTCAGATTGTTCGCCCACTCCCTGCCAGGTATTCTGGAGCCCAGAGATGGTTTTGAGGTTTCTCCAGACCCCGCTGATGTCGCTCTGTTGCAGCTTGTCCTCCATCTTCTTCCTGAAGCTGTCCTTGCCTTCTCTGATCTTTCTCCTCAGCTCCCTCTGTACGGACTTCAGCATCTCCCTGTTCCCCAACCTGAAGATCCTCTTCTTCTCTCTCAGAAGTGTTTTTATCTCAGGGTTGATCCAGGGTTTGTTGTTTGAGCAACACCGTATGGTCTTGGTGGGAACAGATTTGTCCACACAGAAGCTGAGGTAGCCCGTGAAGGTGTGAGTGAGGCCATCGATGTCCTCACCATGTGGATCGCAGAGCTGCTTCCAGGCGGTGGTTTCAAAACAGCCCTTTAGAGTGTCCATTGCCTCCTCAGACCATAACTTCACCGTGCGCATGGCCGGAGGTTGTCTGTGCACTAGGGGTTTGTACACCGGCCGGAGATGAACCAAGTTGTGATCTGATCTCCCGAGTGGGGGGAGTTGTGATGAGGTGTACGCCTCCTTAGTGTTTACGTAGAATAAGTCCAGTGTTTTATTGTCTCTAGTGTGGCATGTGACATACTGGGTAAACGTGGGTAGAATGGGAGACAGTGAAACATGGTTGAAATCGCCTGAGATGAGGAGAAGAGCATCTGGGTGTTCTGTCTGCAGCCTGCTGGTTACTGAGTGGATGACGTCACGTGCTGTCCCAGCGTTCGCCGTCGGATTTGCATAAACAACAATGCAGATCACGTGTGAGTATTCCCTCGGGAGATATGTAGGCCGCATGCTAACAGCTAGCAACTCAATGTCTTTGCTGCAGTGTCGTTGTTTAACAGTGATATGTCCCGGTCTGCACCAGTTGTTGTTAACATACATTATCACTCCACCGCCCCTTGCTTTGCCACTGTCTGATGTTCGGTCTGCCCATATCATGTGGAAACCCTCCAGCTCAATGTTAGCATCTGCTGCTAGTTCAGTTAGCCACGTCTCAGAAAACAAAAGGAGAGAGCATTCCCGGTATATGCTATCGTAACGGGAGATAGCCGCTAGCTCATCTACCTTTCCCAGTAACGACCGTACATTCCCCATGACAATAGATGGAAGCGAGGGTCTGTACCTTATATTTTTTGTCCTCCACCTTACTCCAGCCCGGCAGCCGCGGCATTTTCGCCTCAGTTCTCTCAGTATGTCGAGTTTTTCCATTAGCACCGGGTGATGGTTGAGTGCTAGCAGCTCTTCCCTGCTGTATCGTCTCCTGCTATAAACAGTGGTTCCGTCCACCGGCTCAGGAGACATTTGGGATGATCTGTGCGTCCATGATATAAATGGAGTGAAAAAAACCGTATCAAAAAGAGAGAGGGAGGGGGAAAAAAAGACTCAGAATTGAGCCGCTGTTGCAAAGGGCGGCCGACTCGTGTGGCGCCGGATGAGAAAAAAAAAAAAAAATTATAATTATATTACCTCCATCTTACATTCATAAGGCAACATTTTCAGGACTATTCAGATGTTTTAAGAAAAAAAATCTGCATAATTTTCAAAACAATACACTGTATGTAGTATGCAGTACTAACTTCACTCTCATCTACTTGTGACCCTACTCTCTTAAGTTTGCTTTTTTCTATTTTTTTCTATTTCTTTTCATGAAGGTACAAATTTTTTTCAGAAATTTTGAACTTTTTTGGTGACAATTTTGTGATTTTTTTCACGCAAAATTCCAATATTTTTTTTTAACAAAAAAAAGTATTTTCTATGTGAGTTAATAAAAAATGTAGACTGTGGAGTGTGTAAATGAAGAGGCAGCTTCATGTCAGACGATTTATTACACACTCACATCTCACAAGCACAGAACAGACTGACTGGTTACAGCAAGCACTCCTCTCTATATCACAAGTCACCTTCACAAGCTTCAAGGCACTTCCTCATACACAGCATGATATTTACACTAACTTCATTCAACCCCCTCTCACCCTCTTGGGCATTGTTCTCCCATGTGTATTCATTGTCTCTGTCTGAGGTGCGAAATAACCTGACTTCCATACCGCACCCCCAGCATCTTAGATAGAACAATAGAACATCAGTCCACGTGCTGTTTCGGCTTCAGTCTCCTCCCATATCTGCTGTAACTGTGTTTTATTGCCTCCGTGGCACTGCTGTGCCGGTGGGGGGCTGCTGGGAGTGTGTCCGACTGTGGGTGAGCTGTGGTGGTGGTGGTGGTGGTGGGGGTTCGCTCTGTCCGTGTGGCTGCTCTGATGAATCGTTCCCCTGGGGAGTTCTCCGTGAGGGTCTTCCACGCCGAGGGGCCCTCGCCAACAGCACTTGCTCATCCGCCACTACAAAGGCGGGTTTGAGTCTGTCTGTGCAAATTTTCTCCCATCTACCCTCCAAGTCTAGCACAAAATACTTATCCCCTGTTTCCAACACTCTGAACGGTCCATCATAGGGTGGGCGCAATGGAGGGCGGTGGGCGTCGTGTCTGACGAACACGAACTCCGCGTTCTTCAAAGTTTTAGGCACGAAAACACGCGGAAAACAGTGGTGGGCAGGGCCCGGCAGTGTGCCTGTGTTTGCGCTATGCTGCAAAAGCTGAGACGGGCAGCTGTCCGGCGCGGGATTATCTGGCAGAAATTCCCCGGGCAGCCATAGGGGCTGTGCAAAAACCAGCTCTGCCGAGGAAGCTTCCAGATCCTCTTCTGGCGCAGAGCGCAACCCCAATAAAACCCACGGCAACCTGTCCACCCAATTTGCATTAGTCAGTGAAGCCCTGAGTGCTGCTTTCAGTGATCTATGAAAACACTCGCATAACCCATTGGCCTGTGGGTTGTATGCAGTTGTGCGATGAATTGTAACACCCAGGCTGCGGGCCATTGCGTGTTAAGTTTCAGATACAATATGTTGTATATAACTGTCATTTATCGTGTTTGTTGTGCTGTTATCCGCAGGGCTTTTATTGTGAAAGCGAGCAGAAGGGGGAAAACGGATATGTTTTTTTTTTGAGACACTCATGTCACTTTTTGTGTGGTCGGCAATAAAGGTGTAAGCAGCCACAACGAGTCCGTTGTTCTTTTCGTCTTTCAATGGTAGCAGAGGATGGTTACCAACTATAGAGTACCGCCGACGTTTGATGAGGGGAAGCCCTATGAAAGTTGGAAAAATGAAGTCACGATTTGGACCCGAGTCACGGAGCTGAAAAAAAAGAAACAAGCGCTCGCTGTGGTTTTGGCGCTATCAGGAAGAGCGCGGGAAGTGGCGATGGAGATACCGATAGATGACCTGAATGGAGACACTGGTATGGACACTTTGCTTTTGAATCTTGATAACTTATTCTTGAAAGAAGAAAAAGACTGAGTTTATGAGGCCTACTCCCATTTTGACTGGATAAAGAAAGACAGCGGTGTGTCTATGGCAGACTATATAATAGACTTTGAGCAGCGCTACACCCGCATGCGCAAATATAAGATGGAGCTTCCCGATGCTGTGCTTGCATTTAAGTTGTTAGACACTGCATGCCTGGATGTTAAAGATCGGCAGCTCGCCTTGACTGCGTGTACAGACTTAACTTTTGCCTCGATGAAATCAGCACTCAAGCGAATATTTGGTGAAAATTCATCTGTTTTAACCACGGGCATTAATCAGGAAACAGCCTATATCACAGAACAAAACCGGCAAACAAGAAAGTCTTCCTTCTGGAATAGTAAACAAAAAACACCACAAGCAGGCACCAACCCCCTGGACAGGTATGGCCGGAGATCAAGATGTGCCATCTGCCAAAGCACATTTCACTGGGCTAAAGACTGTCCACACAGAAGTGAACAAGTCAAATTTATAAAAGCGAGTGAAGTAAGTAACACAGAGGAGTGTAACTTTACCCTGTTTACTAAAGAGTCACTCAATGAAGCAGAAATCTTTATGACTGAGTGTTTTGATTCTGCAATAATCGACACCGCATGCACTTGGACTGTGTGTGGACAAGAATGGCTTGATAATTACATGACAAGGCTGAGTCTGAGTGAGATAAATAATATGAAAAAAACAGAGAAGAAGAGTAACAAACCATTTAAATTTGGTGATGGAAAAGTGATTCATTCCACAAAAAGGTTGAAAATACCTGCAAAGATTGGACAGACAAAATGTAGTATTGAGACTGAGGTTGTTCCTGTAAAAATCCCACTTCTTCTGAGCAAAACATCTTTGAAAAGAGCAGGAACAGTGTTGGACATGGAAAATGACAGTGCAGTCATGTTTCAGCGACCAGTGAAACTTGACTTTACCAGCTCTGGTCATTATTGTGTGAACATTATGGACAGAAAAAATAGACACAGTCAGCATGATGATCAGATTTTGACAGCTGATGATGATGTCACAAAACATGAAAATGGAGATGAGAATCAAGAGCAATGGGATGAGGAGATCCTGACAATCACGGACAATTTGAACGTGGCTGAAAAACACAAAATGCTGGTGAAGCTTCACAAACAGTTTGGCCATGCTTCTGCTGACAAATTGCAGAAGCTGCTCGATAGCTCTGGAAATAAAGACACAGAATGCAACATGATCCTAAAAAAAATCATCAGTGAATGTGACATTTGCCAAAAGTACAGTAAGACCAAACCAAGGCCTGCAGTTGGGTTGCCACTAGCATCTCAGTATAATGAAACTGTGGCAGTTGATCTACATGAACTGAAGCCAGGCCTGTGGTATCTTCACATTATTGATCAATTCACGAGATTCAGTGCAGGCAGCATTCTCACTACAAAAAAGGCCTCAGAAATAGTGAAGCACTTCATTCATGTGTGGGTAAGTGTACATGGACCACCACAGAAACTGTTTAGTGACAATGGAGGCGTGTTCAGTAATGATGAGGTGAGAGATATGGCAGAGAATTTCAACATAGAAGTTAAGACAACAGCTGCCTACAGCCCGTGGAGCAATGGACTTCTAGAGAGACATAATCAAACACTCACAGAGATCATAATGAAAATAAAAGCCGGTAACTGCTGTGACTGGAACACTGCACTAGACTGGGCACTCATGGCAAAAAACACTATGCACAATGTTCATGGATACAGCCCATATCAACTGGTGTTTGGACAGAATCCCAAAATGCCCTCTGTGTTAAATGATAAACTCCCAGCCTTAGAGGGCACTAGAAAGAGTGAATGGGTTGCAAAACACATCTCTGCTTTGCACGTTGCAAGAAGAGCTTTCACAGAAGCAGAATGTTCTGAAAGAATACGGAGAGCACTACGCAAACAAATCCGTCACACAGATGAAACATATGAAGTGGGTGATAAAATCTACTATAAAAGAGTGGACTGTCCAGAGTGGAAAGGGCCAGCAGTTGTTATTGGCCAGGATGGTGCAGTGGTGTTTGTTCGACACGGAGGAACCTGCATAAGAGTGCATCATCTCAGACTGAGAAAAGTGAACCCTAAAAGTAGTGAACATCAGACAACAAATGGAAATTCAGAAAACAACACAGACATTGGTGAAAAACAAGGAATGATAGGAACTGCTGAAAACATGGAGAACACAGAAAACGAAATGGAGGTTCAAGAAAACATGTTTCAGCCCCATTGCACCGAAGAAGCTACTGGAGTTCAGAGTGAGATTTCACTTTCCACGAATGGTGACAGAGAGATTCATGAAATACAACCAGAAATGCCTAACAGAGAAACAAACACAGCTGAAACATCCGGTGTTTGTTTGAAAACGGGGCAGGTCCTGAAATACATAGACAAAGACAGTGGGGTTAAACACACAGCCAAAGTTTTGGGGCGGGCAGGCAAAGCAACAGGGAAATATAAAAATTGGTATAACTTGCTTTTTATGGAGCCTGATTATCTAGATGGTAACACAAAATCTGTTGATCTAACACAGGTACAGAGTCTTGAGATTGAACCTGCTGTCACTGATGTTAACACTAATGAAGATGTGTTCGTGGCTAATGATTTATCATTTGATAAAGCCAAACAAGAAGAAATTAAATGCTGGAGAGATAACAGTGTGTTTGTAGAAATGAAGGATGAGGGACAAAAGTGTATTTGAACAAGGTGGGTGTGTACTCTCAAAGAAACCGTCTCAGGATTAGTGCCAAAAGCTCGTCTGGTGGCAAGAGGTTTTGAGGAGATGGAGATGTCTGAGCTGCAAAAGGACTCACCCACCTGTGCTTCAGAGTCCTTACGACTACTGACAGCAGTTATTTGTCAAAAACAATGGTCACTTCATTCTATGGACATAAAATCAGCATTTTTTCAGGGAATGGAGGTGTCACGTGACATTTACATTAGACCACCTCCTGAAGCCAACTGTAATGGAATATTATGGAAGCTCAAAAAGTGTGTATATGGCTTAGCAGACGGATCATTGTACTGGTACAACAGAGTCAAAGAGATGGTGCTGAAAGCAGGTGGACAAATGTCAAAGGTCGATCCAGCTGTTTTCTATTGGATAGATCAAAACTGCACCGTGTCTGGGGTGCTCGCCTGTCATGTAGATGATTTCATATGGGGAGGCACACAAAAATTCGCCACAACAGTCATACCTCACCTGAAATCTGTTTTCCAGGTTGGGCGTGAAGCACACAAACACTTCTGTTATGTGGGAGTAGACTTTGTGACTCTTGATGGAAAGGTGCAAATGCACCAGGAGAAATACATTCAGCACATGCAGCCCATACACATTGACCCATCGCGAGCAGTACAGCAAGATTCGCCTCTCTGGGAGGAGGAAAAAGATCAACTCAGATCAAAGATTGGTCAGATTCTCTGGGTTGCCAGGCAAAGTAGACCAGATGTGATGTTTGATGCTAGTAACCTAGCATCAACACTGAAAGATGCAACTGTACACACGATCCATGAAGCAAACAGAATAGTGTGCAAGATAAAGTCAAAGAAGGTTGTGTTAAACTTTTCACATTTGGGAAAAGACAGTGCACTAAAAATAACTGTGTTTAGTGATGCCTCATTTGGAAACCTGTCTGATGGAGGCACTCAAGGAGGACATTTCATTGCTCTCATGGGAGAAAAGGGAAAGTTTTCACCTCTTTCTTGGCAATCAAAGAGAGTAAAAAGGGTAGTGAGAAGTACACTAGCTGGTGAAACCCTGGCTATGTCTGAGGGAGTTGACAATGCACTTTTTCTAGCTACACTGTTTTCTGAGTTGACCGCAGGAGACACGAACCATGCCCCTCCAATAATCTGTGTAACAGACAACCATTCGCTAACTGATGCACTAAAATCCACAAAGTCAGTTTCTGAGAAAAGACTTCGTTTGGAAATTAGTAGCATCAAAGAGCTTATTCAGATGCAGAAAATTGAACAGATACTGTGGTAGAGCACAAAAGAACAACTCGCAGACTGCCTCACAAAAAGGGGTGCATCAGCTCACCAGTTGCTCAAGGCACTGAGTGAAGGTCAATGGACTATTGGTTAATAGGGAGTCAGAGTATTACTTAAAAAAATGAAAACTTGAGAACATACAGTTCTATTCATATTTAAGCTTTATTTAACAGTTATGTTCTGTCTTCTATTCATATTTAAGCTTTGTTTAACAGTTATGTTCTGTCTTCAAGCTCAGGGTTTATTTGAGCACGTGTATATGTTTATGTTGTTGGACTTAATGGGTTTGAATATGACTGATTAAAAAAAAAAAAAGACAGGGAGATTGTTAAGTTTCAGATGCAATATGTTGTATATAACTGTCATTTATCGTGTTTGTTGTGCTGTTATCCGCAGGGCTTTTATTGTGAAAGCGAGCAGAAGGGGGAAAACGGATATGTTTTTTTTTGAGACACTCATGTCACTTTTTGTGTGGTCGGCAATAAAGGTGTAAGCAGACACAACGAGTCCGTTGTTCTTATCGTCTTTCATTGCGGACCAGAGTTCGGAAACAAATTGAGGGCCCCTGTCGGACGTAATGTCCGACGGGACTCCAAAACGCGCCACCCATGCTGCGGGTGCTACGCGAGCTACGTCTGCGGACGTGGTTGCCGCCAGAGGGACTGCTTCTGGCCAGCGCGTAGTGCGGTCCATCACTGTCAGGAGGTGCGTGCACCCCTGTGATGGCGGGAGGGGGCCCACGAGGTCCACGTGAACATGGTCGAACCTCTTAGCCAGTACCCGAAACAGCTCCAAGGGAGCCTTCGTGTGTCTGTGTACCTTGGCTCATTGGCACGCCACGCAGGCTGCAGTCCACTCTTTTACTTGTTTGCGTAGGCTCAGCCACACAAACTTCTCTCCCACCATTTTGACCGACACGCGCACTCCTGGGTGCACCAGAGTGTGAACCGACTCAAACACACGGCGGCGCCACGCGACCGGGACCACCGGACGCGGGCGTCCCGTGAAGACATCGCAGATTGGGGGGGGGGCATGCCGTCTTGCAGCACCCTGCTCTCCAGCCTTAACCCTGTTGGTCCAGACTGGAGTGCGTGCACGTCTGCATCGCTAATCTGCTCCGCGGCCATGGCTGTGTAATCTATCCCCACATAGACCGGGGCCACCATGGCGCGCAAGAGGCAGTCCGCCACCACATTCAGTTTACCCGACACATGCTGAATATCGGTAGTAAACTCTGAGATCGCGGCCAGCTGTCTCTGCTGCCGGCCCGACCACGGTTCTGAAACCTTGGCCATCGTGAACGTTAGTGGCTTGTGATCCATGAACGCGGTGAAGCTGCGCCCTTCCAGCCAGAACTGGAAGTGGCGTATGGCCAGGTGGAGAGCCAGCAACTCTCTGTCGAACGCGCTGTATTTATGTTTGCTGTTGCGCAAAGTTCTGCTGAAAAAAGTGAGCGGCTGCCTAGCCCCGGCGACGCGCTGCTGTACAAAAGCCCCTATGGCCACGTCTGAAGCATCGGTGGTGAGCGCTATCCGGGCCGCCTGGTCCGGATGCGCCAGCAGTGCGGCGTTTGCCAGGGCTGCTTTAACCTCCGAGAACGCCCGCTCTCACTCTGGGGTCCATTCGACCCTATCCGCGCGCTTCTGTCTCTTGAGCGTGGCGTACAATGGTTGCATGAGCTGCACAGCGCGGGGAAGGAAACGGTTATAAAAGTTCACCATCCCCCAAAATTCCTGCAGCGCCCTGACCGTCTGAGGCCGGGGAAAATCCGCCACGGCGCGCACTTTGTCGGGAAGCAGGATCGCTCCTTCCGGAGAGACGCGGTGCCCCAAAAAATCAATCTCCGTCACGCCGAACTGGCATTTCGCCAGGTTGACTATTAACCCGTGCTCCTCCAACCTCCGGAAAACCGTCGTGAGGTGGGTTTCGTGTTCGTCTTCGGACGCACTGGCTACCAGGATATCATCCATGTAGACGAACACGAACGGGAGATCGCGCAGCACTGCATCCATCATGCGCTGGAACGTCTGTGCCGCGCCTTTTAACCCGAATGGCATGCGCAGGAACTCGAATAAACCAAACGGAGTTATTACCGCTGTTTTGGGTACGTCCTCAGCGCACACTGGGACTTGATGGTAACCGCGGACCAGGTCTATTTTGGAAAAAATGCGTGCTCCGGTGAGGTGGACGGAAAAATCCTGTATGTGGGGAATCGGGTAGCGGTCGTGTGCTGTGGCGTTGTTCAACCTGCGGAAATCACAGCATGGTCACCACGATCCCTCAGCCTTAGGGACCATGTGTAGCAGGGATGCCCATGGGCTGTTCGAACGCCTGATGATGCCCAACCTTTCCAGGTTGGCGAACTCCTCGCGCGCTATGGCCAGTTTAGCTGTGTCCAAGCGCCGAGGTCTTGCAAAAACGAGTGGCCTGGTGGTGGTGATAAAGTGCTCCACCCCGTGTTTAGTGATGGCCGCCGAAAACGTCGGGACCGTGAGTGCTGGGAACTGAGTGAGCAGTGCATGGAACTTACCGCCTGGTGCTGTGACACTGGCTTGTGCTGTTGGCTGGGTCATTCGAGCTATACAGGGGAGAGAGTCAAAGGACAGTGCATTAACCAGGCGCCTTTTAGCAACATCAACCAGTAAACCATGCGCACACAGAAAATCAGCCCCCAGAATATTGTAATTCAGTGCTGCTGCGACAAAAGTCCACTTGTATGTACGGCCGTGTAGAGATAAGATCAGTGTCCTCTCACCAAAGGTCTTAATTTCCAAGCCGTTTGCTGCCAACATCACGGGGCCGCTAGGTCCTGCCAGCCGGTCGGCGTAGGTCGGCAGGATGAAGCTCTTCTGGGCTCCGGTGTCCACGAGGAAACGCCTCCCCGAGCACGCGTCCGTCAAGTAGAGCAGCTTGTTCTCTTCACTGAGGGTCGCAGCTGCTACCGACCGCCGGCCTCTGCGTTTTCCTGAGCGCTTGAATTGGCACGGTGGCGCACATCTGTGTGCGTTCTCTCTGAAGCGGCGGTGGTAGAAACAGAGCGTGTCTCTCTGGCGCTCCTTGGCCCCCGCTGCTGCTACCGTCGGTGGCTCCTCGCCTCCTCTGGTCATCTCGCTGGGCTCCGCCGCTGCCGCATTGACTGTGATCGCCCTGGTGGTGAGGATGATCCGGTCTGCCTCCTGGGCTAGCGCACAGTAGTCACGCACGGCCAGCAACGGCGAATTGGCCAGAACCGCTCTCGCCACTGTTGGAAGGTTCCGGAGGAAAAGGTGGGCAAACAGAAAGTGCCCGTCGTCCGTGCCCATTAACGCCAGCATCTTCTCCATCAGGTCTACGGCCGACCCATCTCCTAACTCGGTCCGCGCCAGGAGCCTCTCCGCTCTCTCACATTCCGAGAGCGTGTAGCGCCGGGTGAGCGCAGCCTTGCGTGCCTCGTATTTGTTGCTGGCTGGTGGCTGATCGAGCAGGCTCTCTACCTGCTGGGCTGTGCGGGAGTCCAGCGCTGCCACCACATGGTAGAACTTGGTGTCGTCTGCCGTTACTCCCCGGAGGGCAAACTGGGCCTCAGTGTGGTGGAACCAAGAGCGCGGGTTGTGCTGCCAGAAATCCGGTAGCTTGACTGAAAATGCACACGCGTTGCTGGGGGTTCCAGTCCTGGCTGTCTGTGGAATGGCTGCTGCGTCTCTGGGGCTTCCCGACCGGGCCGGCTCCGGGGTTCTTGCCTCGTGTTCCATAATACGTCTTGGGTCACCAGTGTGGAGTGTGTAAATGAAGAGGCAGCTTCATGTCAGATGATTTATTACACACTCACAGCTCACAAGCACAGAACAAACTGACTGGTTACAGCAAGCACTCCTCTCTATATCACATCACCTTCACAAGCTTCAAGGCACTTCCTCATACACAGCATGATATTTACACTAACTTCATTCAACCCCCTCTCACCCTCTTGGGCATTGTTCTCCCATGTGTATTCATTGTCTCTGTCTGAGGTGCGAAATAACCTGACTTCCATAAGACTATCAATTGATGTGCCCTAACTGAAGTGGTAGAGCACCTGCCCCATAACAGGGAGGTCGTGGGTTCAAGTCCCAGTCGGGTCATACCAAAGACCATATAAAAATACTACTTCCTGCCTTCTAGCTTGGTGCTCAGCAAAAGTAGAATGGAGGAAGGAATGCTAATTACTCAGCCACAGGGGGTGCACAAGCCAGTGTAATCGCTGTGCCGGTCCCAAGCCCGGATAAATGGGCAGGGTTGCACCAGGAAGGGCATCTGGCATAAAGAAATCCTTGCCAAATATACATGCGGATCATCACGATATAAGGTAATGATACGCTGTGGTAACCCTGAAAGGGAGCATCCAAAAGACAAAAAAGAAAAAAAAAATCAATTAATATGCCCTATTTAAACTATCAGAAGTACACATACTGTATATTAACACAGTAACTTGACTATATCCCTTATTCTTATGTTTTTATTCTAAAAAGGTGAAGAAATCAGACACAGCACCAGATTTAAATTAAGATTAATCAATCAATAGCTTTAATTATTAATAGATCAATTAACAATCAAAATAGTCATTGCTTACAGCATGGATAATTTTCCTTCCAGCTGAAGGTTGAAATTACGTTTATAACTAGATTGATACCTGTTATTTTAAAATGTTGGCCTACTAAAATTGTGGTGGTTTCTGGTTTGCAACAACAGGGTGGCCTCGAATTAAGTCAAATTCTTGGCCTGAATTTTTGTCCCAGATACTTAATCAAAGCTCACCAAAGATGATGACAGCACTGGCAAATTCTCAGTTTTCACTGCTCATTTTGACTGATTATTACAACATCCCACATACCTCAGCTGTATCTGTTGCAGTTTTGTTCTCATCAGCTGCGCACTTAAGATGTATCACTTGTTGGCATAATCATTGTCATGGATGGCCCTCGCGAGCCATCATAAGACGCCACAAATCACCGGCGAGTTTGCACAGTTTTATTAATGAACAGGAAAGAAACACAAAATAACGAGCCACGGTGGGCTAAAACATACTACAACTGCATACAGACGACCATAGGGCAATAAGGAAGCACACTTACGATCAGCGTACGAACAGAGGGATGCTCACTCACGTCTGACAATGGAGAAGCTTTGACAAGACTGCCGCGTCTTTTCGCTCCCAGCTGCCCTCTTAAGTGGAGGGTCGCTGATGAGGCGAAATGCGGCTCAGCTGTCAAGTTTGACAGCCGGAAACCCCACCGAGTGCCGTCACAATAAAGGCTCGGGGAGCTAAAAGGGACACACAGCCGTCAAACAGCTAAAGATATTGCATGGCTCGAGCGCGGACGGGATCGGCGCTCGAATCATGACAATCATCCTTTTTTATGATTAAGTTTTGTTTATTTATTTTTTTTGTAGTGGGACATTGTTACTGAGGCCCTTTACAATGAGATAAATATAGCAGCAGAAATTGTATATCTTGGTCAGTTTGTTTTTGACACACATACTATCTAAGGGGCCCATCACACCAAACTCATTTTCAGAACGTCCTGGCCTGCCCTAAGAATTTGATGAACTGGTGTAAAAATGGCTGAAAGCAAGCAAGTTGGGGCAACAAAAAAAAAGCCTCAGATATGACACTACTTTGTTGTTACACGGTTTGAGACAAGTCCATCTCATTTTCTAGACGGTTCTTATATTAAAAATGAGGAAAAGTAGTTGTCCATTTCATTTCTAATCAGTTTCTAATCAAGTTCAGGACAGTCCTTACTGAGTTAAAACCTGTTCCTGACAGGTTTCACTTTGTTCTAAATCGTTACACACTTCCTAACTCGACCATGCTAGACTTCTTACTCTGTCTAGCATGTTATCACTGCGTCCTCATTAAGTCTCTAGAGCGTTAAAAACTGATATCTCCTTTGTGTTCGAGACGAACAGTGCCACATTCTTATCATTCCTGTTCACTGCTTCAAGTTGTACACATGACAATTGCTTCTACGATTTTCATATCATCATTTTCATTATCATAACTAACTGGAGTGGTGGCTTAGAGGCAGAGCATCCGCCCCACAACCTGGAGGCTGAGGTTCAAATCCCGGCCAGGTCATGCCAAAGACCATAAAAATGGAACTTCCTGCCGTCCAGCTTGGTGCTCAGCAAAATGGAACGGAGAAGGGAAATGTTGGTTACCCAGCCACAGGGGGTGCACAAGCCAGAGTACTCCCTGTGCGGGTTCCAAGCCCAGATAAGAATGGGCAATGTTGTGTCAGGAAGGGCATCTGACATAAAACTGAGTGCCAACCTATGGATATGGAAGATATATCGATGTCTGCCGCAGCGACCCCACCAGAACATGGGAATAAAGCTAGAAGAAGAAAAAAAGTGAGCGAGGTGGCAGAGTGGTTACCACTGCAGCAGCAGAGCAACTCACCCTTGGCCGGGAGATCCTGGGTTTGATCCCAGCCCCCGACCAACAGTGATCTGTGTGGAGTTTGCATGTTCTCCCCGTGTCTGTGTGGGTTTACTCCAGGATTTCCCCGGTTTCCTCCCACATGTCAAAAACATGCAAGTTAGGTTAATTGGCATCAAACTGGGGATTCTAAATTGTCCTTAGGTATGACTGTGAGAGTGAATGGTTGTCTGTCTCTCTGTGTTGGCCCTGCGATGGACTGGCGATCTGTCCAGGGTGTACCTTGCCTCTCGCCCAAAGATGCTGGGATAGGCTCTAGCCCCCCCGCGACCCGAAAAGGATTAAGCGGAAGAAGATGGATGGATGGAAGAAGAAAAAAAAAATGTCATTATCATAACTAATGGGTGACAAGTACAACTTTTACTCAGAGGGACTTTTAATTAACTACAACTATAAATGTTACATTTCTCCTCCAAAAATCAGATATATTTGCTTTTTTAAAATTGAAATACTGTGTGAGCCATAAATAAATAACCTGTGCGCACTGCAGGCAGTAAAAAACTCACTTATTGACAGCTGGTTAGAATATTTGATAAGGAGTCTTCAGTCATAGCTTCTAGTAAACCATTGGAGTGGTGGCCTAGAGGTAGAGCATCCGCTCCACAACTGGGAGGTTGGGGTTCAAGTCCCGGCAGGGTCATGCCAAAGACCATATAAAAATGGAACTTCCTGCCATTCAGCTTGCTGAAATGTGGGCAGCAGTGGCTCAGAAGGTAGAGCAGATCGTCCAATAACCAGAGGGTTGGCAGATCAAATCCCACTCTCCCCAGCCATTCTGCCGTTCCTGGGCAAGACACTTTACCCACCTTGCCTCCAGTATCCATGATACTGGGTATGAATGTGTATAAATGTTTGGTAGTGGTCAGAGAGCAGTTGATGTGGATTGGCGGACACGTTTCTGTTGGTCTGCCCCAGGGCAACTATGACTACAGTAGTTGCTTACCACTATCAATGTCTGTCTGGAGTGAATGAATAATGGACTCACTGTAAGCACTTTGAGATGTCACTTGACATGTAAAGCGCCATATAAATCTAATCCATGATTATTATATTATTAGAAAAGGATTAGCCTACAACTAAGAAAAAAGGTGATGCTGCAGACTTAGAAGCTGCACAAAACTGGATTTAAAACATTTTTATTTCAGCTGTGAGTTTTTTCATCATTCAACAAAGGTAAGCACCACTTTAGGGATGTATTTCAGTCTGTACAAACCTCCTTGGTTATAAATTGGATGATTATTTTTTATCTGTAAGGCTTACCTGTCACATTGAAGTCCAACCGCTGAGGTTGCCCATCGGTTAGTGTGGAGAAAAAAAGACAGCAGTTACAGTAGGATACCATCTGATACAAACTGATTTTTTTCATTCTTTCATTCATTTTCTACCGCTTAATCCTTTGTGGGTTGTGTGTGTGTGTGTGGGGGGGGGGGGGCTGGAACCTATCCCAGCATCTTTGAGCAAGAGGCAGGGTACTCCCTGGACAGATCTCCAATCCATTGCAGGGCCAACACCATTCACTCTCACATTCATACCTAAGGACAATTTACAATCCCCAGTTGATGCCAATTAACCTAATGTACAGTGGGGCAAAAAAGTATTTAGTCAGCCACCAATTGTGCAAGTTCTCCCACTTAAAAGATGAGAGAGGTCTCCAATTTTCATCATAGGTATACCTCAACTATGAGAGACAAAATGAAAAAAAAAAATCCAGAAAATCACATTGAAGGATTTTTAAAGAATTTATTTGCAAGTTATAGTGGAAAATAAGTATTTGGTCACCTACAAGCAAGCAAGATTTCTGGCTCTCACAGACCTGTAACTTCTTCTTTAAGAGGCTCCTCTGTCCTCCACTCGTTACCTGTATTAATGGCACCTGTTTGAACTCGTTATCAGTATAAAAGACACCTGTCCACAACCTCAAACAGTCAGAATCCAAACTCCACTATGGCCAAGACCAAAGAGCTGTCAAAGGACGCCAGAAACAAAATTGTAGACCTGCACCAGGCTGGGAAGACTGAATCTGCAATAGG
Source organism: Pholidichthys leucotaenia (assembly GCA_020510985.1). Classification (NCBI taxonomy): domain Eukaryota; kingdom Metazoa; phylum Chordata; class Actinopteri; order Cichliformes; family Pholidichthyidae; genus Pholidichthys; species Pholidichthys leucotaenia. The sequence goes on from CM035846.1 coordinate 225,356,646, forward strand.
TAAGCAGCTTGGTGTGAAGAAATCAACTGTGGGAGCAATTATTAGAAAATGGAAGACATACAAGACCACTGATAATCTCCCTCGATCTGGGTTTCCACGCAAGATCTCAGCCTGTGGGGTCAAAATGATCACGAGAACGGTGAGCAAAAATCCCAGAACCACACGGGGGGACCTAGTGAATGACCTGCAGAGAGCTGGGACCAAAGTAACAAAGGCTACCATCAGTAAGACACTACGCCGCCAGGGACTCAAATCCTGCAGTGCCAGACGTGTCCCCCTGCTTAAGCCAGTACATGTCCAGGCCCGTCTGAAGTTTGCTAGAGAGCATTTGGATGATCCAGAAGAGGATTGGGAAAATGTCATATGGTCAGATGAAACCAAAATAGAACTTTTTGGTAAAAACTCAACTTGTCGTGTTTGGAGGAGAAAGAACACCATACCTACTGTGAAGCATGGGTGTGGAAACATCATGCTTTGGGGCTGTTTTTCTGCAAAGGGACCAGGACGGCTGATCCGTGTAAAGGAAAGAATGAATGGGGCCATGTATCGTGAGATTTTGAGTGAAAACCTCCTTCCATCAGCAAGGGCATTGAAGATGAAACGTGGCTGGGTCTTTCAGCATGACAATGATCCCAAACACACCACCCGGGCAATGAAGGAGTGGCTTTGTAAGAAGCATTTCAAGGTCCTGGAGTGGCCTAGCCAGTCTCCAGATCTCAACCCCATAGAAAATCTTTGGAGGGAGTTGAAAGTCCATGTTGCCCAGTGACAGCCCCAAAACATCACTGCTCTAGAGGAGATCTGCATGGAGGAATGGGCCAAAATACCAGCAACAGTGTGTGAAAACCTTGTGAAGACTTACAGAAAACGTTTGACCTCTGTCATTGCCAACAAAGGGTATATAACAAAGTATTGAGATGAACTTTTTTTATTGACCAAATACTTATTTTCCACCATAATTTGCAAATAAATTCTTTAAAAATCAGATAATGTGATTTTCTGGATTTTTTTTTTTCATTTTGTCTCTCATAGTTGAGGTATACCTATGATGAAAATTGGAGACCTCTCTCATCTTTTAAGTGGGAGAACTTGCACAATTGGTGGCTGACTAAATACTTTTTTACTCCACTGTACATGTCTTTGGCATGTGGGAGGAAAGTGGCATACCCAGAGAAAACCCACGCAGACATGCGGAGAACATGCAAACTCCATACAGAAGGGTCACTGATGGTCAGGGGTGGGATCGAACCCATGACCTTCATGCTGTGGTGCCACAGTGCTAAGCACCGAGCTGCCCAATTTTTTTTTTCATTTTGATATATTTTCTCTAAATGAAAAATATCTTTTTCTAACAAAAATACTTGTAAATAATGAAAAATGTTAACATGTCACATTTTGCTGGTTCTCAACACTTTCAATCACATTCGAAGTACAATAATTCCATTTGTAGTACGGCAGTCATGTTTGCAGTACATCACCAATGAGTCTTTTTTTCGGACGAGATGGTCAGGAGAAATTTTTGAACATGTTCAAAGTTCTGGAGCACCCTGCCCATCCATGCTCATCCATGGGGTTCTTACTTTGATCGTAATAAGTGTCAACAATGTCCATTCAGTTCCTACTCAGTTTTATCCATTCGTTTACCCATCCACCCATCCATCCATCCATCCATCTTCAACTGCTTTTCCAGAGGTCTGGGTTGCAGAGGCAGCAGCTCAAGCAGAGTGGCCCAGACTTCCCTCTCCCCAGCCACCTGCTCCAGTTCTTCAGAGAGGATACCAACACATTCCCAGGCCAGCTGGAAGACATAGTATCTCCAGCGTGTCCTGGATCTGCCCCAGGGTCTCCTCCCAGTGGGACATGCCTGAACCACCTCAAGTGGGAGGTGTCCAGGAGGCATCCTGATCAGATGGCCAAACTACCTTAACTGGCTCCTTTCGATGTGGAGGAGCAGCGTTTCTACTCTGACCCTCCCCTGGATGACTGAGTTCCTCACCCTATCTCTAAGCTAATTTCAGCCATAATCCACCCTTTTCCGGCTGAGGACCATGGACTCGGACTTGAAGGTGCCGAATCTAATCCCAGCCACTTCACACTCAGCAGCAAACTGTCCCAATAAGACCTGTAGGTCATTGCTCGATGAAGCCAACAAGACATCAACTGCAAACAGCAGAGATGAGATCCTGTGGTCACCAAACATGATACCCTCTGTTCCTTGGCTGTGCATAGAAATCCTGTCCATAAAAATTATGAACAGGATCGGTGACAACAGGCAGCCCTTGCCAACACTCAGTCAAACGAGTTTGACTGAGTGTTGGTAATATGAACCAGTCTCTTGCAGTGGTCATATAGAGAGGCCTTCCCAGGGAGGATGAGAAGTGTGATTCCCCCAAAGTTGGAACACACCCTCCAGTCCCCCTTCTTAAAGAGAGGAGCCACCACCCCAGTTTGCCATACCGAAGGCACTGTCCCCAACCTCCACGCAGTGTTGTAGAGGTGTGTCAACCATGACAGCCCTACAACATCCAGTGCCTTGAGGTACTCAATCAATCAATCAACTTTATTTATAAAGCACTTAAGCAACACTCACTACACAAAGTGCTGTACAACAAGAATGCACATGAAAACATAAAAGCAAGGAGCAGGACACTAACACAAAAACAATATAAAACTCGGCACGAGTAGAAACCAGTCAGTAGAAACAATAAAATAAAATAAAAGGTAAAAGAAGTAAATAAATTTTAAAAAAAAATCCATTTCATTCAATAAAATAAGTGTCTCACACTGGGTCAAAGGCCAGGGAATAAAAGTGTGTTTTAAGACGGGTTTTAAAAATGGACAGTGAAGGTGCTTGTCTAATGTTCAGAGGTAATTCGTTCCATAACCTAGGTGCCATGATTGAAAAGGCTCTGTCCCCTCTGAACTTCTGCTTCGCCTTTGGTACCCTCAGGAGCAGCTGTTCAGCTGACCTGAGGGACTGGGTGGGAGCGTAGGACCCTGGGGGCGAATCTCATCCACCCCTGGGGTCCGGCCACCAAAGACTTTTTTAACCACTTCAATGACCTCAGCCTCTGTGATCGGTGAATCATTCCCCTTGTCCACTCTGGTTCCTCTGTGGAAGACGTGTCAGTGGGATTGAAGAGATCCTCGAAGTACTTCTTCCACCACCCAACAATATGACTAATATAATATATAAGTCAGCAGCGCCGCGTCCGCACCACACACAGTGTGGACAGGGAGCTGCTTCCTCTTCCTGAGTCAACAGACAGCTTGCCAGAATCTCCTCGAGGCCGACCGAATGTCTTGTTCGTTTTATCCTGTTCTGTCAATTTTTCCAGAACCTACTGAGAACTATCTCAGTTTGATGGCCCCCTTAGACAAAATAAATTCAAGAGTTTTTTTTATTTTCCTTTTTGTGAAAACCTATATGCAAAATGTATCATTGGACACATTACAATATTTAAATGTATCTGATTAAAGATATACTGTACACTGCTCTCTTGTGTCTTGTGAATTCTGAGTTGTTGCTCTGTGCTATTGAGAGATTTTTTTTTCATTGTAATCATAATCTGCTTAAAAATAAGCTGTATTTTGATAACGAAGTTTTTTTTTCTCCTCCCCCCTTGTGTCGTTCCCTCCCTTCCCCTCCCTTTCTTATCTATCTCTGTTTGATGAGGGGCCTATTATGGCTGCCGTGTCGTTGTGTCGCGCGCATGCGCACCAATGTCAAGTCAAGTTCCTCGTGTGTTTTTTACATGCTTGGCAATAAAGTTTATTCTGATTCTGATTCTGATTCTGATTCTTGGAATGTCCTATTACAAGCTTGTTGCAGATGGGCTGAAAATACTGAAGCTGTCCAAAAGAGAAATAATATGCACCATTTCATCAACTATCCTATATGTTGAATATTTATTTTATTTTCAAACTCCTTTCTAGTTCACCATTACTTACTCAACATGCCACAGGACTTCAGGGACAATGCTAAGTTAATGTGCTAATTAAGCCAACACTGCAGAGTATAAGAGGGCTTTGGTCTGTCTGAGCAAGGTTTCATGTGAGGATCACAGCTTGCACCTTTGCAATGTAACACTCTCACATCACCTAGTGGTAAGAAACAAAACTTCAGCCAAAAATATGGCAGCAACACATTTTACAAAGGTTATTCAGGCAATATGTTTTCATTGAACATGTAGTTTACCAAGGCAGCACAGTGGTGCAGTGGTTAGCACAGTGGCAGCACAGCAAGAAGGTCATGGGATTGATTCCACCCTTGACCATCGTGGGTTTGATCCCACCCCCAGACCATTGGTGACCCTTCTGTGTGGAGTTTGCATGTTCTCCCCGTGTCTGCATAGGTTTACTCCGGGTACTCCGGTTTCCTCCCACACGCCAACGGCATGCAGGTGAGGTTAATTGGCATCAACTGTGGATTCTAAATTGTCCTTAGGTGTGGATGTGAGAGTGAATGGTTGTCTGTCTCTCTGTGTTGACCCTGCGATGGACTGGTGATCTGTTCAGGGTGTACCCTGTCTCTCGCCCAAAGATGCTGGGATAGGCTCTAGCCCCCCTGCGACCCGAAAAGGATTAAACGGTAGAAGATGGATGGATGTATGTAGTTTACCAATGTATTTTTGAATGCAATGGATAGTTAAGGAATATCAAAACGTGAATGCTCCTGAGATCATTTTTCACATTCTGCTGTAATGTACATTACATTTGAATCTAAGAGAGAAAATCCTATAAACATCCCATAACGGTGGGTGTCGGTAGCTGACAAAATGTCTAAATTATTGCTACCAAAAACATGATCAAAAGCCAAATATCTACTGTATGCAACAGAATACTACAATAGTGGGAATAAGCATCTTGCTGTTTTGATTGACATCAAATCTTTCTGCACTGCTCTGTAACCTGTTGTCTTTACTCCTCTTTCTCTTCTGTTGCCCTGTGAAATGTTGTGAATGCTTTCATGCTTGCAAACTTTTAGTTTTGTCACATGCTATGTCCTAAAATGACCATACTCATGACTTACCAATGTGGGCCTGGTAAGTTTTGTAAATTGGGAATGATCTGCAAGAAAGGGCCTACACAACTGTTTTGATGAAAACTTATTTTTTCCTGTCTTTTGCAGGTCCTCAACTTTAGAACTCACTTCCAATTCAGGTTCAGGAGACAGACACTTCTTTTACTTTTAGAATTAGGCATTAATTAAAGGGTGCTGTTGTATGGGGTTTTAATGTGACATGTGGTGTGATAATCCTGATGATACTACAATAGGAATAACAAGAATGCCTGTTAAGCAATAAACAATATAGACTCATCATTAAGTGGAAAATGATTACAGCTTAATACACTGCCCAGCGGCTGCTGAGGCCATGAATCTAATGCTGTTCAGGTTATGACAGTCAAGTTGATTGTCGATCTCCAATATTGGGTCAAAAGGGCACCAAAGGTCAGTGTTTGACCACTCGTCATTTAAATTAATCAAGGTTCACTTGACATCATATGGGACATCCCAGCAGGTCCCATATAGCAGAAAAGTTTCAGTGCTTGACCACTGGCTAATCAAATCTTTCAAGCTTTTCCTAGCATAATTTCTGGACATCCCAGCAGGTTCCACACAGCAGAAAACAGATTTGACCTTTGACTCAGTGAAGCGGTCATCCAAGGTCAAAGGTTAACCACACCACACCCACTGGCCACCTTAACACCTCCCAGAACTCAGTTTTGTTGCAATGAATGTTGACCGTTCACCTTTCACATGGTCAAACAGTCAGCAAGACCATGCCTAACACACCCCTCAGGTTATAAGGGGTTGTTTCACACAAAGCACAGAATTGACCTTTTGACCTCCAAAAGTAGGTCAAGAGGTCAGAGGTGAATGCTTGACCACTGATCAGTTGATTCATTTAAGGGTCACCTGGCATCATATTGGGATGGCCTGGGTTTGTCCCACACAGCAGAAAACATAATTTGACCCATTCAGGAGGTCATCCAAGTGCAAGGGTTAACCACACCACATCTGCAGACCAACTTCAGCATCTCCCAGAACTCAACTGGGCTACAATGACTATATAGCTTATATTGACCTTTGACATGGTCAAGCAGTCTGAGTGTCATATCCGGCTCTAGGGAGCCGGGCAATCAGAGCCAGGGACAAGCCAGTGAGTCGTGATGGTTTATTTTGGGTAAGGGATGAGGAGAGCACAGATACTCATGCAGAGGTACACTCACAGGTTGCACAGCGCAGAGGTAAGCAGCTCGTACCGGACGTGGGGGTAACAAGACGTACATACTCACAGCGGGATACAAACACAGGAATGCTGCAAGAGGAGTATAAGCTGACACCAGACGAAGGGGCTTCAGCTTAGCAATGTGTTTATGTCGCAGCCCCGAGTCATCGAGGCTGCTCCTATTTATCCTCATTGGCAGCGCCCCAGCTGATGAGGACTAATTGGCCCCAGCCGTCCATAATGCTGCCAGCTGGGAGCCTGCTGAGACGCTGCTCAATGGGAAGCAGGGATGAGGGAAAACATGGGCTGAGTGCCGAGACGGCATCTCAACCCATGGTGACAGAGCCCCCCCCCCCCCTCAAGGTCGGGCTCCTGAACGACCAGGAACATCCCAGCCCCCCCCCCCCACACACACACACACAGGGTGGGAGGAAGGGAGGCAGGACCGGACAACACCAATGGGGCAATGTAGGGTAGCGGGAAAAAGAAACCCAAATACAACACTGACAAAACAGGGAATAATTAACCCAAGTACAGATGGGGAGAAGAACTGGGTCAGCACGCCGGTTACACACTACTCAGAGAGTACCAACAATGCGTGACCCAGAGCAAGGAAAAAAAAAAAAAAAAAAAGGTACAGGGCAAAAAAAAAAAAAAAGGGAAACAATACACAGCACCAATATAAGTACATACACACAGTCACCAAGAAAAGTGAAGGTGACTGGGACAAATTGACAATTACAGAGCATGGTGTTACGGAAAACAAGGCACATGACTAATGAACAAACAGGACATAAAGAAATACTGAGTGCAGGCAAAGAAAAACCCACACACACGAATATATAAATACCCACAGTCACCTAAAGAAATGAAAGTGACTGGAATAAATGGATAACTGCAGAGCATGGTCTGAAAGGAAAAAACATAACTCTACAATAGGGCTGGGCGATAAATCGAATTAATTCGATTAATTCGCCTTTTTAAAAGTTGACGATTTGAAAATTTGCTAAATCGTAAAATCGAGGTGACCTTAAATAAATAAAATACGGGTTCTTCTTCTGCCTTTTATGACTTGAGCATTGGCGTATGCTTCCGCCTCTTGTCTCCTTCCGCCTCTTGTCTCCTTCCGCCTAAGCACTCATGCTCCGGCCATGGCGGACACAGCACAACCCGAAGAGTTGGTAGCGAGAAAAGGGACTCATATTACCTCGATTATATGGAAGTGGTTCAGCTTTGACAAGACCGACGCAGAGCAAACTGCAGTCCTGTGCAAGGTTTGCAGAAAAACTGTGAAAACGAAGAGCAGCAGCAGCACAACTAACCTCTATCAGCACCTCCGGCAGAGGCACCTTAAAGAATGGGAGGAGTGCTCGCAGCTACGGGAGTGCAGCATGGCTAGCACTAGCCAAAGCAAACAAGGTCACGCCGCGAAGAAACAACAAACTTTAGCCGCATCATTTTCTAGTGTCGTGCCATACGATAAGTCAGGGGCACGGTGGAAGCAGATGACTGAAGCCATTGCTGTTCATTTAGGGATGGATATGGCGCCTATTTACACCGTAGAGAAGCCTGGCTTTCTCCACATGCTAAAAGTTTGGGATCCAAAATACCAACCACCGAGTCGTAAATACTTTGCGGAGGTTGCACTACCAAAACTGTACAACGAAACATGACAAGCGCTTTATGAAAAGCTGGACACAGTTTTATTTTTTTCTGCTACTACAGACCTTTGGTCCAGTCGATCTCTTCAACCGTACTTGAGTTTAACAGTGCATTATATCGACGAGAACTGGAGTCTGAACAGCTGCTGTTTACAAACCACCTACTTTCCTGAAGATCACGCTGGAGAGCTCATTGCACAGGGACTCAAAGACTCCTTGGCACTGTGGAAGTTGGATGAGGAGAAAATGGTGTGTATGACTACTGACAGTGGCACAAATATGATGAAGGCCCTGAAGCTAAACCAGTGGACCCACCTCAGCTGCTTTGGACACAGGCTCCACAACGCAATAGGCAAGTAAAATGCAATGTGCACCATCATTTAAAATACAACATAAATCTATACTATTAAAATTTAAAGCAACACCTACTAAACATTATCAGGCATAATATTACTTGTTTAATTTACAGGGTTTTTTTAAAAATTTATTTTCTCCTATAATACCACTTTTTTTAAGCGGTGGTATATTCTTGATTCATTTATGACAACCACATACAAATTTATGTAATATTGCATTAATAACAATATTTTTATTGACATTACTATACATCAGCAAGGAGTTGTTGATATTGTGTATACTCTAGTAATGCTAAGTGTATTAATCATTCTTTTTCTTTACAGAGAATGCTTGTAAGGATGCTCGCATCGAACGTGCCGTAGGAGTCTGCAAGAAAGTCATCAGTGCCTTCTCCTTTAGTTGGAAGAAGCGGAGAGACATGGCAGTGGTGCAAACAGAACTTGGCCTCCCTGAACATCAGCTCATCTCAGAATCACCTACAAGATGGGGATCACGTCAGCAGATGATTGAGCGTATACTGGAGCAGGAGAAGGCAATTGGACAAATCTTGGGTGCAGATAAGAAAACAAGGCACTTAGTGCCAACCTGGCAGGACATTGATGTTTTAGAGTCAGTAAATAAAGCCATAAAGCCATTACATGACTTTACTGATGCATTGTCTGGTGAGACATATGTGAGCATCTCTTTCATAAAACCAACCCTTCATCTGTTTAACAACAGTTTGCTGAAGTCGGATGATGATGATACTGAGCTCACAAAACAAATCAAAACAGATGTGCTGAAATATCTTAACCAAAAATACAGTGATCAAACCACACAAGACCTCATTGACCTTGCCTCACTACTAGATTCCAGGTTCCGCACAACTTACATTGAGCCAGACAAGATTGCAAAACTAAGACAGAGAACCATTGCAGAACTCTGTTCCACCATGCATTACAGAGGCATACCAGTTACTCATGCTGCAGATAAAGACAAATTTGAGAGTCAGGTTGTTGAACCCCCAACAAAGATGAAGAAATCCCTCAGCAGCTTCTTTAAAAAGACTCCAGTTGAGGCTGAAACAAAGACCTATGAAGCTAAAGTTAAGGGTGAGCTGTCAGCATACTTGCTGGCACCTGAAACTGATGCAGATTCAGACCCACTTACATGGTGGAAACAGCACGAAACACATTTTCCCAGACTTAGTAAACTGGCAAAAAAGTACCTCTCAATACCCGCAACAAGTGCCCCATCTGAAAGGGTATTTAGTACAGGGGGAAACATTGTAACGTGCACTAGAGCTTGTCTTAAGCCAGAGTCAGTTGACAGGCTTGTTTTTCTTGCAAGAAATCTAAGAGTTTAAAGCAATCAAAGCTGATGCAGTGTTTATGCACAGTATAAATAGGTGATGCGTCAAAGGTAAAACATATCTAAAGTTTATGAAGTTGGTGCTGCTTAAGTTCCTTTTTTTGCACAAGAGGCAGTATTTCACATGTTTACAAGAACTAGTTTCATTGTAGTTTTAAGATATTAGTTTTTGACTTTGACAGTTGATTGTGACCTTCCAGCAAATTATGCACTTTTTTGCACATGGTTCATGTTATTAATGTTTAAGTTTACATTTTTTCTTTTTATTCTAAAATATGTATAACATATTTATTTGCAGAATTGTAGCAAAAGTTGAGCCGTCATTTGTGTGACATATGAAGTGTTTGAGCTTTCGCCTATAATCCAAACAAGCTTTGTCAGCAACACTGATATGTTTGTAGAATATTTTTGTTTGCACAAGATTTATTTTTTAATAAATCAAGCTCCTTTTGAAATACATGTGTGTTGAGTTAATTGATTAAAATCGATTAATATCGTGATCGTCCAAGATGACCAAAAAAATCGAGATTTTATTTTTTGGCCACATCGCCCAGCCCTACTCTACAATGAAAAAATGAGGCTAAAAACATGGCACAAAAAGTAAAATGCCGAGCATGAGTGTGATATCCTACCGTGTAGCAATGATCACACTTGAGTTATTTCTTTGGCTAACTCTGCCGTTTATTCTGCAACACACATAATATGACTGAACATGGATTCTGCGCGGGGTTTTCACACTCTTGTTCTAATGTGTCCCCTTAATAGTAGTGCTGAACAATACAGGTAGTTCCCCCTAGAGGCATGTGCCAGTAATGTTTTAAATTAGACTTGCAGTCTACCACATCCCTCCCCTCTAGATTAAACTACTTTTAATTACACTAGCCAATTATGCTAGACATCCTGGAACTCCCATTTAACCCTAAACAATCACAGTTACTTTTAACTTCTTAAACACATGTGCCATACACATAATTTCTTTCTCTTTTTTTTTTTTTTTTTTTTTTACATGTATAACACACATAACAGTCTAACTGGGGATTTGGTTTGACTACCGCATCCCAGTGAGGTTCCAGGACGCATTCTTGTCCTGTGGCTGGGGAACTCACTACTGACTAAGTATAGTCCTTCAAGTAGTCTGGAGCTTTCCTAGCTCGCTGAGATCTTCTCACGGCGGGTGAGCCAACTGCAGGTGAAGACTCAGACTGCTCCACTGTTTCGGCTGCTGCAGTGCTGCCCGTAGAATCTGCAGAGACGGTTACCTCAGGTTTCACCTGAAGTGGTGGTTCGTTGATGCTCTCCTCAGGATGGGTGTCAGACAACACCTCTGGTGCCATCGGCAGGGGAATGGAGCTCCTACCACGAACTTGGTCGATGTGTCGCCTCACCACTTGTCCATGACCTAATGTCACCTTGAATGACACAGGGCCTGTCTTTTCTGTTATTTCTCCTGGTACCCAGGCTGGTCCTGAGCCAAAGTTGCGGGTGTAGACCACGTCTCCTTCTCTCAGTATTCTCTCTCTAGCATGCATGTCATGATAACCTTTTTGTTTCTCTTGTTTATCATGCATTTTGTTTCTGAAGTCTGGATGTATTAAGTCAAATGTTGACCTCAACTTCCTTCCACACAACAGCTCAGCTGGTGACTTGCCAGTTGTAGATTGGGGTGTTATTCGATAGCTGAACAGAGCTCTCGACATTCGGGTTTCAATAGAGTCTCCTGTCATCTTTTTCATGAGTGACTTGAATGTCTGCACGGCCCTCTCGGCTAAGCCGTTAGAAGAAGGATGGTATGGCGCAGTCGTGATGTGACGTATGCCATTCTTTTCAGAAAACTCTTGGAACTGTTCACTCGTAAAACATGTACCGTTATCTGATACTATGATTTCAGGTAGCCCATGTTGGCTGAAACTCTAAGACATTCAATGGTAACAGTAGAAGTAGAGCTACTCACAGAATATGCATCGATCCACTTTGAGTATGCATCAACTATGATCAGGAACATTCTTCCCATCCATGGACCTGCGTAGTCAATGTGAATTCTTCTCCATGGTTTATCTGGAACTTCCCAGGGATGTAGTGGGGCTGCTGGAGGACTGTTCCTGTTCTCCTGGCATGCCGCACATGACTTCACAAGCGCCTCCACCTCTGCATCCATGTTGGGCCACCACATGTAACTCCTCGCCAACGCTTTCATGCGAGTGATGCCAGGGTGTGCTTGGTGTAGTTGTTGCAGTAAGGCATTCCTACCAGGTGGTGGAACAACCACGCGTCCTCCCCACAGGATACAACCTTCCTGGGTGCTGAGCTCATCCTGTCGTCGGGCATAGGGAATGAACTCAGGACTGTTCATCTTCGGCCATCCTCGCAAGATGTATTCTCGCACTCTTGCTAGAACAGGGTCTTTGTCTGTCCACTTCTTTATTTGTTGTGCGTTCACCAGGGGCACGCCGATATCTTCAAACAATAGCACTCTCTCCTCCTCCTCAGGCGTGCTGTCTCTTCCTCCATCCAAGGGTAGCCTACTCATCGCGTCAGCATTCGTATGGTCCCGTCCGGCTTTGTAAACGATGGTGTACTCATACGCTGCTAATGTAACGGCCCATCTCTGAATTCTCTGAGATGTCATCTGGGGTATGGCTCTCATTTCACTGAACACTGAAATTAGTGGCTTGTGGTCAGTCACTATAGCGAACTGTCTCCCGTACAGGTATTTGTGGAATTTTTTTACACCAAATACTACTGCAAGGCCCTCCTTGTCTAGCTGGGAGTAGTTTTTCTCAGCTGCACTAAGAGTTCTTGAGACGAACCCTATGGGTCTCTCTGAGCCATCCTCCATACGATGAGAGAGTACAGCACCCACACCGTAGGGTGATGCGTCACACGCCAGGATGAGTGGTTTGTTTGAATCATAGTGCACTAACACACTACAGGACTGAAGTAGCGCTTTGGACTCTTCAAACGCCTTCTGCTGCTTGACCCCCCATGACCATTTTTCTTCCTTCTTAAGTAAGGTATGTAGTGGTGCCAGCAGCGTGGAGAGCTTTGGGAGGAACCTATGGTAATAGTTCAACAAGCCCAGGTAGGCTTTTAACTCAGTAACATTTTGTGGCTCAGGCGCCTCCGCAATGGCTTCCACTTTGTCTGTTAGAGGGTGTAGACCACTGGCGTTGATCTTGTGGCCTAGGAACACCACCTCTTTTCCCATGAACTCACACTTGCTTCTTTTCAACCTCAGACCGCTTTTCTCCAACCGTTGAAGCACTTCCTCCAGCGTTTTCAGATGTTCTTGTTCATTTGGTCCTGTACAAAGGATGTCATCCAAATAAATGGCAACATTCGGAATTCCACCTAGGATGCCCTCCATAGTTCTCTGGAATATAGCAGGACTGGAAGCTACTCCAAATGGTAAGCGTGTGTAGGTATATAAGCCTTTGTGTGTATTGATGGTTACATACTTTCTTGATTCTTCTTCCAGGACTACTTGTTGGTAGGCGTGACTCATGTCTAATTTCGTGAAGTGTCGGCCGCCGTTCAGCTGTGCGAAGAGGTCCTCCACTTTAGGAATTGGATACTGATCCACCCGTGATGCTCGATTGACAGTGAGTTTGTAATCTCCACATATTCTAATGGAGCCATCCGGCTTTCTCACTGGGACTATGGGCGCCGCCCATTCTGAAACCTGCACTGGCTCAATGATCTTGTCATCCAGCAGCCTCTGTAGCTCGCTTTCAACCAGTGGCTTGACTGCATAGGGTACCGGTCGGGGTTTGCAGAATCGTGGTTGGGCCTCCTTGTCCACATTAATCTTTGCAGTGACACCTTTTAGCTGTCCTAAGCCTTCTTTGAACACCTCAGCGTGTCTTTCGAGGATCTCCTCCAGCTGCAATTTGGGCTGAGATTCCACTTTATTCACCAACTGATCAATCATGGCCAGTTCTTGTAGCCAACTTCGCCCTAGTAGATTTGGTCCTTCGCTCCCAACTACTACTACAGGTAAGTCCTTTTCTTTGTTTTCGTGCTGCACCTTCACTTGTGCCATGCCTAGCACGTCTAGCTTCTCTCCTGTGTATGTTTTTAATTTTAATGAACAGGGATTTAATTCTGCTGTGTCTGTTTTCTTCCACAGTTGTGTATATTGCTGTTTACTTAATATGGTTACTCCACAGCCTGTATCAACTTCAAATGTTACTTTCATTCCATTAACATTCATGGTACGCGTGATGGGCGCTACCTTGGTCAGCTCCTCTGACGTGTTGTAAATTGTGTGAAAACCCATGTCTTCTGTATCACTTTCTCCCTCCCCTCTCAGTTGATTCGCTCGCTGTTCCTTTCCTGGGCCCTTGTTTTCATACTTTTGCCCATTAACTGTCGCTTTCAGCACCTGTGCGCTGTCCACCTTTATTCTACATGCTTTCTTAATGTGCCCTCGCTTGCCACAATTATGACACAGCTCAGTGGCAAATTTGCACTCGGCGGCATTGTGCTGGCCTTTGCAGCGATAACAACTGGGGAATTTGTGCTGAGTTTTGTCAGTCGACACTTTGTGGACACCTACTTGGGTCTTAGGCACACGAACATGCGTTGCTGTGTCCTCTGTTAGCTTCCCTTGCATCTCTCTCACATCTTTAGATGCTGTTTCCATCGCTTGGCATAATTCCAAAGCCTTTGCAAAAGTGAGTTTTGTTTCAGATAAAAGTCGCCGTTGCATTCGGTCATCATTCACTCCACACACAAGTCTGTCTCTTAACATTTCTTCCAATGAGTCTTTGTAATCACAGTGCAGTGCTAATTTCCTCAATTCTGCCACATACTCTGCTATGGACTCAGTGTTCCTCCTTATGCGTGAATTAAATTTGAATCGTTGCACTATTTCACTCGGTTTGGGGCTGAAGTGCTTCTGAAGCTCCGCAGTAAGCTGGTCGTACGTTTTATCTTTCGGTAATGCAGGGCTTATTAAATTTCTCAACAAGCTGTAAGTAGTTGCACCAACTCCACTCAACAGTACAGCCTTCCTTTTGTCTGGCTCCTCAATGTCATTAGCTTGGAAGAAAAAGTCCAACATTTCACCATATTCTTCCCATGACTGAGTCGAGTTATCAAAAGGGGTTACCGTTCCGATTACAGCCGCCATTGCTCGTCGTGGTGGGGAAACCTCGTTTTCCCTCCTCTGAACTTGCACTCGAACTACTGGAGTCACTTGAGTTCGCCACACTTGCAATGTTCTGTTTCTCGCCGCTGATTTTTTTCTTTTAATCCTCGTCGCCAATTGTGTGATATCCTACCGTGTAGCAATGATCACACTTGAGTTATTTCTTTGGCTAACTCTGCCGTTTATTCTGCAACACACATAATATGACTGAACATGGATTCTGCGCGGGGTTTTCACACTCTTGTTCTAATGTGTCCCCTTAATAGTAGTGCTGAACAATACAGGTAGTTCCCCCTAGAGGCATGTGCCAGTAATGTTTTAAATTAGACTTGCAGTCTACCACAATGAGCGATGGAAAACAGCACTATAAAAACGAATCTACCAACAGGACAAAATATTACACCCGAGTGACCTTCACAAAGATAAAAGAAAAAGTGACACCCGAGGAACATGGCAGGCAGAGTCCACAAATAGCCGAGATGGCTCCGGAGATCTCCCCGCCCATCGTCCCGTTGGCGAATCAGGGAAAGAGAAGTGTTCGGACGGCGAACTCCGGACCCAGATCCCAGGAATCCAGTCCACCGGCAGCCGAACCAGGCTGCCCAGAGGGAAACACAGACCAGTGGGGGGAACCAGATCACCGAACCGAAAGTTCTGTGGGTCGGGTCGTCGACCCGCATCACTCAACCACCAGGACCGTTGAGACGGGCGAAGGATCAGAGCGGATCCCGGTGGAAGAGGCTCTGGGGAGAGCCGATGACGAGGGCGGCGGGCGTCAGGCCGCAGGGAAACGGCCACCTCCTCACCGGACCTGGACAATACTGGGGCAGCACCCACGTCGGACCCCGATCGGGCCTCAGGCGAACCCACGTTGGACACTGCACCAGAACAGACCTCCAACGTTGAACCCGGACCCTCCAGCACCACGAGGAACAGCAACTCCTCGCCGGTGACCCTGGAAGAAGGCTCAGAAGAGAAAACAGAACCGGGATCAGGATCACCGGCAGCGCCAGAACCCGGCGAGACGAGCTCAGACGCAGCGGGCGGCTGCACCCTGCTCGTCTCCCCTGGAGATAGGCTGAAGTGCTCAAAAATAAAAAGAAGAGAAAGGAGAGCACTCGCCTGATCTCGGGTTCTGACGCCGTCCAGGACTGCGAAGATCCAGGATCCGTCGTCAGGTCGTTGTCAGGCTCCCATCTAGCCGCGTCGGGCCCCGCAGCCAGCACGATGGTCAGCGCAGCTTGAGATTCCTCCGGCTCCGGTGACCCCGCCGACGATCCACTCGACGTGAAGCCAGAAGAATCTCGTCCCGCTGGACCGAACCGCTCCTCCATGGAGACCCGGGGACGCTCAATCGTCGGCGTAGACTCCACGCAGCAGTCAGTCCCCCTCCTCCGTCCGCAATGTAGCTGCGGAACCACAGGCCCTCTCCATATCCCACCACGTTGACCCGGAGCCGGGGACCGCTCGGCGGAGAGAGACAGAGGATGCGGGATTAGGAATACAGGTTACAGCAGGTGGGGAGAGTTCAGGGAGCTGCGAACCCTGAACTTCTCCTCCAGGGATGTGACAGAGCAAATCATTAAGCAGGTGTGAAAAAACAATGACTTGCCTGCCCCCTGGAGGTTGAGTATCGCCTGCTGTAGTGGATTCTGCTTCTTCCTCTCCCCGCCCGGCGATAACGGAGGACCCCCCGGGAGTTCGTCTGAGGATCGCTCGCGTTGTCTCCAGCAGAGAGCTCACCAGGCCGGGATTCCAGGCACACACAGCGGTCAGGAAGCGCGTCGAGGAGGAGGGGAAAACAGCCGGGGTGAGCCAGCCCGAATGTCCAGGAATGACAGCGGGGAAATGAGGCTCAGGGAACGGGGCTGTAGAATCTCCACACAGACGAGGCGAAGAGGTGACAGCTGCGTGGGAGGAACTGTCCTGACGATGGCCCAGAACTGGATCCGGACGAGGTTCGTGCAGAGGTGACTCGGCGATGTGATGGCGGCTATTCCCGGGGAACGAAGCGAGGGGGAAACCCAGGATTCACCGCTCCAGATTGGAGATCGAGGCGAGGAAGGCGCCGAGCACGGGAAAGCTTCGTAGCCTTGAAGTCCTCTCCATCAACCTCACTGCCGCCGCCACATGCCTGAAGGTGGTGACAGGAAACACAGTGGAGCTCGCGACAGCCACTCGACCCCAGACATAACTGCTGTCAGCTGCGGCTCCTTGAAGGGAATCCCGAGTGACGTGGCGCAGGTCGGGGGAAGTCCTCTGGTTGGCGCGAACTCCCGGACTGGAATACCGGCAGGAACGGGACTCCGAAGCGGGGAAAGACGTCGCCCACTTCGACTCCCTGCCGGGATTTCCATCCACCCCGTGGAGCTTCTCTCGCTGTGTACCTGCAGCGTCTATCCTGGCACCGTCCTCCAGATGGTACAGAGAGTGAGGGTGACAGTCCAGGAGTTCCTCAGCACGGCCCGGATGCCAGCGTCTCGCGTTGGAGGCGTCGTGCAGGGTGAAGAATGTCCCGTCGACAGCCTCCGAGATGGACCTCAGCTCGTCGCCCTGGCGCCGGAAGTGACTCCTGGGAAACGGCATGCTAGCAGCGCTGACACCCGGACAGAAAGGTACATTTCCACAGCGACTCACGGCCGCCGGCAACTCTTCTGGCTGCGACATACTGTCATATCCGGCTCTAGGGAGCCGGGCAATCAGAGCCAGGGACAAGCCAGTGAGTCGTGATGGTTTATTTTGGGTAAGGGATAAGGGATGAGGAGAGCACAGATACTCATGCAGAGGTACACTCACAGGTTGCACAGCGCAGAGGTAAGCAGCTCGTACCGGACGTGGGGGTAACAAGACGTACATACTCACAGCGGGATACAAACACAGGAATGCTGCAAGAGGAGTATAAGCTGACACCAGACGAAGGGGCTTCAGCTTAGCAATGTGTTTATGTCGCAGCCCCGAGTCATCGAGGCTGCTCCTATTTATCCTCATTGGCAGCGCCCCAGCTGATGAAGACTAATTGGCCCCAGCCGTCCATAATGCTGCCAGCTGGGAGCCTGCTGAGACGCTGCTCAATGGAAAGCAGGGATGAGGGAAAACATGGGCTGAGTGCCGAGACGGCATCTCAACCCATGGTGACAGTGAGACCATGCCTAAGATGCTTTCCAGGTATTACACATCGCCATGCAAGAGATGAGACTTGGAAGTCAAGTCACCTCCGAGTCCATAGAGGACAAAGTTTTGTCCACATACATACCCACACCAGTGACAGAATGTGTTTTATACACACATGGACAAAATTGTTGGTACCCCTCTGTTAATGAAAGAAAAACCCACAATGGTCACAGAAATAAATTGAATCTGACAAAAGTGGTAATAAATAAAAATTCTATGAAAATTAACCAATGAAAATCAGACAATGCTTTTGAATTGTGGTTCAACAGAATTATTTTAAAAAACAAACTCATGAAACAGGCCTGGACAAAAATGATGGTACCCTTAACTTAATATTTTGTTGCACAACCTTTTGAGGCAATCACTGCAATCAAATGATTTCTGTAACTGTCAATGAGACTTCTGCACCTCTCAGCAGGTATTTTGGCCCACTCCTCATGAACAAACTGCTCCAGTTGTCTCAGGTTTGAAGGGTGCCTTCTCCAGACGGCATGTTTCAGCTCCTTCCACAGATGTTCAATAGGCTTTATATCAGGGCTCATAGAAGGCCACTTTAGAATAGTCCAGTGTTTCACTCTTAGCCATTTTGGGGTGTTTTTAGCTGTGTATTTTGAGTCATTATCCTGTTGCAAGACCCATGACCTGCGACTGAGACCAAGCTGTCTGACACTGGGCAGCACATTTCTCTCTAGAATACCTTGATAGTCTTGAGATTTCATTGTACCCTGCACAGATTCAAGACACCCTGTGCCAGATACAGCAAAGCAGCCCCAGAACATAACAGAACCTCCTCCATGTTTCACAGTAGGGACAGTGTTCTTTTCTTGGTATGCTTCATTTTTTGCGTCTGTGAACATAGAGCTGATGTGCCTTGCCAAAAAGTTCCAGTTTTATCTCGTCTGTCCATAGGACATTCTCCCAGAAGCTTTGTGGCTTGTCAACATGCAGTTTGGCAAATTCCAGTGTGGTTTTTTTATGATTTGTTTTCAACAGTGGTGTCCTCCTTGGTCATCTCCCACGAAAGTCCACTTTGGCTCAAACAACGACGGATGGTGCGATCTGACACGGATGTACCTTGACTTTGGAGTTCACCATGAATGTGTTTAGAGGTTGTTCTGGGCTCTTTTGTTACCATTCATATTATCCGTCTCCTCCTGTGGCCATGTCCAGGGAGGTTGGCTACAGTCCCGTGGATCTTAAATTTCTGAATAATATGTGCAACTGTAGTCACAGGAACATCAAGCTGCTTGGAGATGGTCTTATAGCCTTTACCTTTAACATGCTTGTCTATAATTTTCTTTCTAATCTCCTGAGACAACTCTCTCCTTTGCTTCCTCTGGTCCATGTTTAGTGTGGTACACACCATGTCACCGAACAGCACAGTGACTACTTGTCACCCTTTAAATAGGCCGACTGACTGATTACAAGTTTGTAGACACCTGTGATGTTAATTAGAGGACACATCTTGGTTGAACATGTCCCTATGGTCACATTATTTTCAATCTTTTCTAGAGGTACCATCATTTTTGTCCAGGCTTGTTTCATGAGTTTGTTTTTTAAAGTAATTCTGTTGAACCACAATTCAAAAGCATTGTCTGATTTTCATTGGTTAATTTGCATATAATTTTTATTTATTACCGCTTTTGTCAGATTCAAGTTATTTCTGTGACCATTGTGGGTTTTTCTTTCATTAACAGAGGGGTACCAACAATTTTGTCCACGTGTGTACAGATAAACCAGAATTTGGAAACAGTGTTGTTGAAATAATGTCTGCTAAGACCTATGAGAAAACAAATTATTTTAATTAAAAGGCCCCCCCACGTTGGTGCTTGGTGATTTGTTCCCTGCCAGATGAAATGGCCCTCTGCTGCCAGTGGCCTGCACTGGCCCGCTCTCAGGTTGTTTTTGTTTATGTGGTTCCAAGACTTCCTAAGGAGTCTGTGACAACAGAAGTGCAACTTTTTCACTTCACCCCAACAAAATCTGCATTTGTTCCATCCTTGAGAATACCTCTACCAACCTTTCCAAAGCTGGGGAACTATTTCATTCTGCAGAACAGTGGGGAGCAATCACACTTGTCAAGCGTTTCAGACTTGGGGCGTCAAACCTCGGTCAATACGGAACTGACACTTCAGTATGAGTGAGCCCTAAGTCACACCTATTGCTGCATAGCTGTACTGTGCAGTGTAATGTTATTAATAGCAATTGCAAACACACTTGAAATAATTTGTCTGTCGAGCAGGCAGGGAACAAGAACAGAAAACTGTGGCTACTCCCTTTGGGTGTAAGTGCAATGCCTGAGGGAGGTAACTGTATCTACTGACATAGACCAGAGGTTAGCACAGCTGTGAAGAGAGCTGGAGCGAGTGAGAGCGTCACAGCCTGTCAGCAAGGAAAAAGGAGGGGTTAATCTGTTTGGAGGAGGAGCTTCACAGAGGAAGAGCGAGGTTATAAGAGATGGTGAGAGAAGGCAAGAGAGAGAGCGAGAGACTGTGTGAGAGAGGAAGATGCTGTTGCCAGGGAACAGCACTGAAATAGGAACGTCCATCCTCTCTAGTTCACAGGAGGATGAAAGCTCTTCTTGAGATGGATCTACAAATGACTGACTGTGAGGGAAACAGGTGATCCTGATTTCAAGCAACCTGAAAGAATCGGAGAAGAGAAGGTAGGCAGTCGTGATTACATAACCATCATAACACAGCTCCCATACGGCTGACATCATCACAGCAGGATTAGAGCCTGGGGTGGGGTGGGGGCATTAGTGTTGGCGGAGAGAGGGAGGAGGAGCAAGTGAGGTGGAGGCAAACAGAAATAAATAGCAGGTTGAGGGAAAAAAGGAGTGATCGTCATGAGGCGCGCTTCAGTGGGAGGATTATCTTTTGTCCAGGTTGTGACTGGCAGAGGGCATGGAAAAGCTGAGAGCAGGCTGGTGTCTGCTGCAGCATGACTGACTCTCCTATTCATTCTGCTCTCTACAGGAGCACAGGATTTCTCTCTCTGCCTCCACTGGAAGCATCAGTAAACAGCGAGAACTGCACAGCAGCCCACGTTCTGAGCACACCAGAGTCCTACCTGCAGATGTAAACAGTAATGAGCCTCACTCAGCAGCTTTAAGAAGGAGGGAAAAGTAGAGGAAAGGGAGCATCTAAAGCAAGGCAGGGACGTCTCCAAACCTCCAGGGAGAAAATCTTTGTAATTACAATATGTGAGTATCCAGCCTTTACAAGAGGCACACTTTTTCATGGCAGATACTGCTTGTAGGACCACCAGAGGGCAATTCGTCAAATGTCAGTGCTTTGTTTCACTCTGCCACTGTATATAATTCCAATTACAGAGATGGGTACCATGTGGCTGCTAATTAAAGGGTGACCGCCATGACAGAACATCTTATCTGCTTTCACACATTTTAAAGTCTAAGGTGATTAGATTGTTTCAGCTTTTAAATGAGAATAACAGAACTCTATTTTCTGGCCATCTTTATTTATCTAGATTGATATAAAGTTAGCCCAAAAACAAGAAAATGAATGTTTTTGTTCTGTACTTGATGGTTTTGATAGTGTCCTAAACTACAGCTACAACCCTGACAATGAAGGTGACCTCAAGTTTTTAGGAATTCAAGGGTCCATATTGTGCAAAATAGTGTTTTTGTGGATTTTAACCTTAGAAAATATGTCTAATGGGTCACAGTTATACTATTAAAACATTCAAACACTCACTTCGTAGAGAGATATGTGCTGCCTTTGTTTAAGTTAAGCTTTTAAAGAAACAAGCAGATTGGACTTCCTGGATTTTGTGATGTCACAAATACATCCTGCCTTCAGTCCCCTTCAGTCACAGTTGTATTGGCTTAAATTCTGCCTTTATTGTAGGCAAAGTCCTGCTGCTTTTGATTGGCTTGCAGTGCCTCATTCATAAACCTTTATCCAACTAGATTAGGGGATCATTAATATCAGTGCGCACGCTGGAAACTGACTGATTCCCGTTTCTCTCGATCAGGTGCTAAATAAAAACCTGTACTTACTTAGTACTTAGTACTGTGCATGTACGTGCCTTTATATAAAGGTAAGTACATGTATATTGAATGTTACGTCATCATTGTTCAAAATTCAGAGAATTTCAAGACATAAAAAATTATTTTGCATCATATACAGTGAAAATACTCGTACATGTAAACAAAAATGTATAAAACAACATGTGGCCATAATTCAAAAAGTTGACTTGATTGAGAAAAACCAATGTGATTTTCGGATTCAGCACATCAAAATTGTCCTAAATCAGCTAAAAAAAACTTAGACAATAAATTTGGTGTTGACCAGTGAATCAGATGGGAAGAAGAGAAAACTTGATCATACTTCTGTTAGACTTTGTCATCATTATATTTAATTTCATAAAGCAGAGAAGGAAAGAATACTGTGGTCCCAAGGGAAGTCTCTGCTGTTTAACTAATGTGTGAATTTGGCACATCTTTTTGCAAGTATGTCTCCGTAACCTCCACATTTGCAGCAGTTTGGCTAAACAGGATTTCAGGTGTGAGGTTTGATCGGCGCAGCAGGCAGAGTCAGTAGCTGAGGAAAGAGCATTTGAGAAACGAGGGCAGCTCTGCCATCTGGACACAAATCCCTCCCAAACTCGTGTCACCACAACATTACTATGTGTCCATCAATCAGCAACTCTTTGTAGGAGCAGCTGAGCCTCAGAAAGGGACGTTTGCAGAGACAACCCATGCACTGATCACCAACATCAGAGCAGATCAGTTGTGATTTAGTCGGAAGATTTTTATCCCATGCTCGTCAACGACTCCCCTGGGTGAAGACCAAAGGGGGATTATGTTATGGGGCCATCCGTCCATCGGTCCTACTTTTTTTTTTAAATCAACTCTTCCTACAGTTTTGTTGCAATTGTTTTGAAACTTGATACCAGGGTCTGATAGAATCTTGTAAACATGATAACTACTGAAAGAACTGATGTAGGCTTTTCAAATCGATACCATATATCAAAGACAAATCTTGGACACCCTGACCTGACTATGGGTTTGGGTCAAAAGGTTTAAGGTGAAAATTAGCATTCCATTTGCACTATTACTATACAACAAGTAAAGCTAGGATCATTAAACTTTGTACACATGTTCACTCTGTGACCCTGAAGTGTGACTATGGTTTTGGGATTGCAAGGTCAAAGGTCAACGTCAAAATAGCTTATAGTGTATATCTCAACAGCAAAGAACGCTAGGGTCACCAAACTTGCTACAAAGGTTCACCTTGGGATCCTGACCTACAGCTATGGGTTGTTTACAACTATTTTTTGTTGTATACTCGTGAATAATAGGCTTATCATAATTTAGTTCTGCCCCACTAATTATATGGAAAAGTTGAAAACTGCTCTTCTTCAGTGACATATTGGGATCTTCAAACAAAGTGGAGGTGGGAGATACTGCACTCGCCTCAGAGTGCTCTTGTTACTTGAAGTGTGGATGTTTTGGAAATTCCTTGTCAGATCTACAATCAAACACTGCAACCTTCTCCATGAGACAATACAGTGGAAACACTTTGTTTAGAATCCAGTCACACTGCAACAGTACCAGCAGCATGTAGCCGGGGATCTGCTGCTTTTAGCCCACATTTCCTTTTTTCCATATTGGACTGACTAAAGCACATCAGTGCCATCTCAGTGGACAAATGGGCTGCAGTTACAGTTTTATCTCTTACATGAAATGTGGCCGGGACAATGACGTAGAAAGAATTCCTCCCCATTCACATTTCTGACACAAAGACTCTCACATGATGTTTTCCTTGCATTTGACTGATTCCCACATTGTCTGGGTGTGACTTATGACCCAAACAAGACACTATAAAGATTTTTTTAAATCAAGAATAGGATAGGACATTATGTGATGGATAAAGGCTTCTGCTTTGGTTATTTTCAATATGGAAACATGTGAGTTGCTTGTATTGCCTTGAGGAGGTGAGCTGTATGAGCAATCAGTTTATTTTTGTCTCTCTCCTCAGGCATGAAAGGAAGGAATCCCACTGGGACTTGTTTTTGTCAAATTCCTATAGACCTCTTTCACAGCTGCTTTTTATGAAATTGTATATTAACAAAGTGTTACTAATCGTTTGAATTTATTATGTATTTAGACAGAGAGCTTTAGTTAATGTGATTAGTAACATCTTTTCCTATTTGCCCCTTAACCTCTATGCTGTATGCTACATGGACTAAACTGAATTTTTTTTTTTTTAACTTAAGATTTTTTATTAATTTTTCATTATATATATTGCGTTCAGATCACAGTCTACGTTTAAAAAAAACAAAGGGGCTAGAGTAAAAAAGAAAAAGAAAAAAAAAAAGGGGGGGACAAATGTTGGAGCATCAAGTTTTTAGTTTCCATCTCTTAATTCTTCTGGTTTTTCCAGCGTCTTTGGTTATTCTTTCAATATCTGTCTCGTTGTTGCACTTTGTAGTGTGTCCATTTCCGCCATTTTTTTTCCCACAGTCCTTCTTGCATTCTTTGTCAATATGTTAGTTTTTCCATCATACGTATGTCCTCAACAATGTCAGTCCATTGCTCTTGGTCAGGAAGAACTTCTGATCGCCATTTTTTTGTGATTGTTTTTTTACATGCAATCAACAAGATTTTAACTAGATATCTGTCCTCAGCCTGTATAACATTGTCTCTTTTAAGATCACATAGGTACATCAGGTTACAGTTCATTGGTATATTATATCCTAATATCCTCTGTATTGTCACATGTATAGATTTCCAGAACGATGAGATTTTGCAGCATTTCGAAAACATATGTGAGTGGTCTGCATTTTGAGCCCCACATCCCCTCCAGCATAAAGATTGGGTATTTGTATATTTTCCTTGAATCTGTGGTGTAATGAAAAAGCGAATCAGGTTTTTCCATCCAAATTCCCTCCATGTTCTTGAATTTGTTGATGTGTGTTGTGTTTTCCATATTTCCTGCCAGCTTTCTTCTGTTATGTTTAAATTGAGCTCTTTCTCCCATTTCTCCTTTATATAGTTACTTGAATGATTGTTTGCCATAAGTTTCTGATATAGCTTTGAAATAATTCTTGTTTTATTTCCTGTATATGAGCTTAAAATGAATTGTATAATCTCGCTCACATCTGTTTGGAGGTTATGCCTAATCTTCTTCATATAATAGTCTCTCATCTGCAGATATCTGAAGAATTCCAATCTTTCTAGTTTAAATTTTCTCCTGATGTTTACAAAGCTCCCTAGATCTTTTTTTCCGATATTGCCCCATGCTGTGATTCCCTTGTTCACCAGATTTTTGTATCCCCTATCTTGTTTTGCCGGTTCAAACTGACTGTCAAATGCTACCCATTTCAATAGTTTTATGTCTTCCTTTATATTATACTTTTGTACTATTTTATACCACAGTTCTAAAGTAAATTTAGTGATTGGGTCTATTTGTTTGATTTGCTTATATGCATCTTTATCTCCTATTATGCTTTGTACTGGGAGTCCCTCAATTTCCTTTTCCATTTCTTTCCATTTTGCCTCATATCCCTCGTCGCACCAACATATGATATATCTTATTTGTGCCGAGTAGTAATATTCTTTTAGACTCGGTAGGCCCATGCCTCCTTTCTCTTTTGGTAATTGGAGAGTTTTATATTTCACTCTTGGTTTTTTACCTCCCCAAACAAATCTCGATATCATCCTGTCCCACTTTGAGAATTGGGCATCTGGAATCTCTGTTGGTAGAGCCTGGAAGAGGTAAAGTAATCTAGGTTGTATGCTGATTTTGACTGTCTCAATTTTTGAATTCAGATCCATATTTAAGATTGACCATCTATCAATATCTTTTTTTATTTCTTGTTCCAACCTATCATAGTTTGCTTTATAGATTTTGCTTAGATCTTTAGGTATGTTCACTCCAAGGTATTTTATTTCTTTTTGTTTCCAGTTTAGTTTGATCTTATCAGTTATCTGGTCTAGAGGTTTATAGTGGAATGTCAGTATTTGTGTTTTTGTTATGTTTATCTTGTATCCTGATAATTTTCCAAAATTTTCTATCAAGTTCATCATTTCCATTATTGATTCATCTGGTTGTTCAAGGTAAACTATAATATCGTCTGCAAATAGCCCAATCTTGTGTTCCGCCCCCTTTATTGTTACACCTTTTAATTTCTTATTTTGTCGTATCACTTGAGCCAGTGGCTCTATGAACAGAGCAAACAAGGTGGATGATAAGCAGCATCCCTGCCTAGTTGATCTTTGTATATTTACTTTGTCTGTTAAGCTACCGTTTATCTTGATTCTTGCCACAGGTTCTTGATACAGCGTCCTTATGCATTGTACTGATTTTTCGTTAAATCCAAAGCGTTCCAGCACACTATATAGGAATTTCCAGGTAACCCTGTCAAATGCTTTTTCTGTGTCTAAACTCATTATTACTGCGCTTTTCTTTTCTTTATGTATTTGATTAATTATATGTATTGTTCTCCTGATATTGTCATGTGTTTGGCGTCCCTCTATGAAACCAGTTTGATCATCTTCTATCAATTCCGTCAAGAATGTCTTTATTCGTTTACATATAATGGTTGTATATATTTTATAATCCACATTTAATAAAGAGATTGGCCTATAGTTTCCGCATTGTTCTCTATCTTTCCCTGGCTTTAAAATGACTGAAATAATGGCTTCGTTCCATGATGGAGGTATTTTGTTGTTGTTCAACGTCCAATTAAATGACTTTAGGAGCTGTGGCGTGAGTTCTTCTATAAACAGTTTATAAAACTCAGATGGGTATCCATCACTACCTGGTGATTTACCGTTTTTAAGTGACTTAATCACATCTCTAATCTCTTGTGTTGTTATTTCTGCTGTTAGCTTTTCATTTTGTTGATTTCCTATTGATGGCAAGTCCAATGTGCATAGAAATTTTTTAATATCTTTAGTATTTGTTTCTTCAGGTTGCGAGTATAGTTCTTGGTAGAAATTATGGAATATTTCTTCGATGTTTTCTGGGTTAACTGTGGTTTTATTTGTGGTGGGGTCTTTAATCTTGTATACATTATTCATTGTTTGTTGTTTTCTTAACCGTTTTGCCAGCAGTTTTGTGGCTTTTGGTCCCGTTTCATAATATTTTTGCTTTAGATATCTATTTTTCCTTTCAATTTCATCCATTTGTGTTTCTTTTATCTTTATTTTTTCTTCTTTAATTTCTTGATATGTTTTTGGGTCATTTGTGCTTTGATGTTTATGTTCTAATTCCCTCAGTCTCTCACATCTTTGTTCATATGCTTCCAGTTTAGTCTTATTTGCTTTTCCTGTTTCAACAATTAATTTACCTCTTAACACGGCTTTTAGTGCATCCCATAGTATTGTTGGGTCCACTTCTTCATTGTCATTCTCTTGGATATATTCATTTATGTTTACTTTTATTCTTTCTTTCATTTTATCATCATTTAACAGTCCTACATTAAGTTTCCATGTTGTTTGTCGTTTTCTATTGTTTAAATTTATTTCCATGTATATAGGATTATGATCTGATATTTCTGCCCCTCCAATCCAACAATTTCTCACCCTGTGTCTGTCACCTTCATTCATAAGGAAGTAATCTATTCTAGAGTGGACTTTATGGGCTGCTGAATAATGTGTATAGTCTTTTTCGAGTGGGTGCAGGTCCCTCCAAATGTCTACCATACCCATTTCTGCCAGTGAGGTTCTTATGAATTTTGTTACATGTTTTTTTGTCTTCTTAACACTTGTTGTATCAATTTCATGATCCATGACAGCATTTAAGTCTTCTCCACAAATTAGGACTCCTTCACTGTGTGTTGCTATGAGATCAAACAGATGTTGAAAAAAACCCTTGTCACTTTCTGGTGGGGCATAGATGTTCACTAATGTGATCTGCATTCCATCTATTCTACCCTTTATTATTACATACCTGCCTTCTTTATCCTGGATTTCCTGTTCACATTCAAATTGTATTTTATTTGAGATTAGTATCATAACCCCCCTTTTAGTTCCTCCCTTAAATGAACTGTAGTAGGAGTTCTTATAGCCAAATCTCTTTAGTTTCACATGTTCTGTCTTGCTCAAATGTGTCTCTTGCATAAATATAATTTCGGCTTTTTCCTTCTTGAATTTTCTTATTATTCTTTCCCTTTTAACAGGTGAGTTCAGACCATTCACGTTTAGTGTTATTATCTTAAGATTTTTACCCATAATCATGTTTTTCCATTTTTTTAACTTGTGCTCCTAGCCCCTTTAACAACAAAAATAACACATATTTATATAAAAACACATTAAAAAATCTCGACCTCCGTACTTTGGGCCTTTCTTCTGCCCACTGGTCCCTGTTGGTGGGTGGAGGGATTGTCCTCACCGAGTGTAGGGCCCTCCCTAGACCTGTATTTACTATCCAAGAAATAGTCATTAGTCTAGAAATGTCCAACAAATATCACTTAAACCTCTCCTAGCCGTCTGTTTCTCTTTTACCTTGTCTTCTTGGCCTTCATTTCTTCTGTGTCTTTCTTAATCTTTGTTATAATCTAGGCTTTCAGTTGAAAGCCTTGTAGTCTTTCCTGGGCCCGCTGCTCCACGTCTCCCCCCGTCTTTTGCCGTTCACTCGCCTCCACTCCGGCTGTCGTGATGCGTTCAGGGCCGCCGCTGCTCCTACCGTTTCCTCCGGCACGTACACCTCAAGGCCCCGCTCCATCATGTCCTGCGCTGCCTCTCTGGCTGTGTTGTATGTCCTCATGCCGTTCTCCCAATGAATCCTCATCTTCGTTAGCGGCGTTTGGAATCTAATTTTTTTTTCTTTCAGCGTTTTTTTAATGTTGGCATATTTCTTCCGCTGCTGCACAATTTCTGCCGGGTAGTCATGATCAAAGAATATCTGCTTGTCGCCGATTCGTATCTTTTTTTTCCACGCTCGTGTCAGGATTCTTTCCTTTACATCATATTTCTGAAAGTTTACCACAACTGACCTGGGTGTAGAGCGTGGGTTCGGGTTCTGTGCCGAGGTTCTGTGCGCTCGTTGAATCTGCAGATCCGCTTCGCTGGGCAGTTCCAGCTCTTTTTTTAAGAACTGATCCATGAATTTCGTCATCGAGTTGCCTTCAATGCCCTCCGGGATCCCGAAGATGCGTATATTGCCCCGTCTGGACCTGCTCTCCAAGTCGGTTACTTTCTCCTGCATCCTCTGCATTTGTGCCGTCAGGGTCTGCAGCTGTTCGCCTGCCTCGCTATTCCAATCTTCCAGCTCTGATATTCGGGCCTGCGCTTCTGTCATACACGCCCGCTGGGAGCGCAGCTCCTCCATGTTTTCTGCTAGCTTGCGCTCCATTTCTCTTCGGAGGCCCATAATTTCCTCCTTAATCTCTTTTTTCAGCTCCTCCTTAAGAGCCGCTAAATCCTGTTGTAGCTGCCGTTTGAAGTCTCTCAACTCTTTTCCCAAACTGGCGATGCCAGTGTTCATGGTATCGAGTGTGTCTTCCATTTTCTCTGCTGCAGTCACCTCGTTTTTTTGGGCCCCGTGTTCAGCGGTTTCTCCTGCGTTGTTGAAGAGGAATTCTTTAATTTTACTCTGCTTTTGTCCTTGTGCCCGGCTCCTTCGTGTTTTCATCCCTTAGTTTATTGATCCGCTTATGTCGAGTTGGCCATTTACCGATGATTTTTAATCCGGCTAGGGAGAGCTCTCTGTTTAAGCGTTATGTCTCTCCGCCATCTTCCCGGAAGTCCCCGACTAAACTGAATTTGTGTACGTATTTTATTCTTTGACAGTGTGCTTCAGTAAAGATGAGACAAAATAGTTTGAATTAGATTCCCTCAAAACCCCAGAAGATAATCAGTTCTAAATGCGTTTTTTTTTTTTTTTGTCAAATGTGTTGAAATTCTTTTCACATCCCAATAATTAAAGTGGGGTGGAAAAAATTTTGAAATAAAATCCATCTTGCGAGGCAATCACAAAACTGTAAAGCTATCAGCAAGTCATTGTATTCTAACCAAATTAAGTCAATAGATGACCTCCCAGTTTACCTGCCCACCTGCCTTGTTGACTGGATCTAAGCTTTATCCACTTTCTATTCATTGTCTGTGTAAAACAGTCGTGCATTCTGGTTGTGACCTGATTCTTAAGTATGTTAAAACTAGCTGTTATTGATGTCAAATAAAAACAGATTCAGCAGCTTAATAGCTTCCTTCCTTCCTGAATATGTTCACAAACACTTGATGCTTTTTTCTTTTCAAGATATCAGAAGAATTTAAAAAAATGACTGCAGAGCTGCCATGTTGGACGATCCAGAAATCCATCTATCTTGTTTTGTGAATGCTTTGCCTACTGAGAATTTAAACAGGAGTATGTTAGCAATTCAGCATAACACTTGTGCATATAACATCATGCAAACTTAAAAATTTACAAAATGGAAGCAGTTATTTCAATTTTTTACCACTGTTGTGGGTCAAGCCTGAAAAACATTAGTCAAATTGTTCCCACAGCTCCATAGTTTATTTTTTAGAAATCCCAGTTGTCTGGCAGCCGCCTACATCTTTCTCCACGCCTTCAGTTTATAGTGTAATCTTTCCCGAGTCTGAGGTCAAAATCAGATTAGCCAGAAGAACGCATTCTGATTGCATAAGCGAGGTGGAGTCCCTATAGTAATAAAACTTAACATGCTGAATGTTTTAACAGTTTCAAGTCTTTGTTTTTCACTGGAAGGCTTAATGAACTATTTTATCTGTCAGTTCCAGTGAGCTGAAGCCCATCCTCTCTGTCAGAGGATGGGAACAGCAGAAGCAACTTTACGCATGGACAGCGTGGAGGTAAAGGACGAGTGGCAAGACGAGGACTTCCCCAGGTAACCATACAGGTGCATCTCACTAAATTAGAATATCATTGAAAAGCTGATTTATTTCAGTAATTCAATTCATAAAATGAAACTCACATTTTATATAGATTCATGACAGACAGAGTGATACATTTCAAGTGTTTATTTCTTTTAATTTTGATGGTTATGGCTTGCAGCTCATGAAAACCGGAAAATCAGTTTCTCAAAAAATTAGAATATTACATAAGATCAATTTTAAAAAATTGATTTTTTTAAACAGAAATCTTGGCCGAATAAAAGTATTTCCATGCACACACTCAATACTTAGTCAGGGCTCATTTTGCATGAATTAATATAGCATCAGTGCCGCATGGCATGAAGGTGATCAGCCTGTGTTACTGCTGAGGTGTTATGAAGGCCCAGGTTGCTCTGATAGCAGCCTTCAGCTCATCTGCATTGTTGGGTCTGGTGTCTCTCATCTCCCTGTTGACGATACTTCATAGATTCTGTATGGGGTTTAGGTCAGGAGAGTTTGCTGGCCAGTAAAATATGGTGATACCATGGTCATTCAACCAGATTTTGGTACTTTTGGCAGCAGTGTGGGGGGTGCCAAGTCTTGCTGGAAAATGAAATCAGCATCTCCATAAAGCTTGTCAGCAGAGGGAAGCATGAAGTGCTCTAAAATGTCCTGGTAGGCAGCTGCATTGACTTTGGACTTGATAAAACACAGTGGACTAACACCAGCAGATGACATGGCTCCCCAAACCAGGTGCCAAGTCCTGTTACTTGGAAATCAAGGTCCCAGAGTCTGAAGGAAGAGTCAATGGGCACGGAATCCAAGTTGCTTGAGGTTCAGTGTGAAGTTTCCACAGTCAATGACAATATGTGGAGCCATGCCATCTGCTGGTGTTTTTCCGCTGTGTTTAATCAAGTCCAATGTTAGTGCAGCCATCTAACAGGAAATTTTAGAGGACTTCATGCTTCCTTCTGCTGACAAGCTTTATGGAGATGCTGATTTCATTTTCCAGCAGGACTTGGCACCTGCCCACACTGCAAAAGTACAAATGTTTGGTTTAATAGCCATGGTATCACTGTGCTTGATTAGCCAGCAAACTCTCCTGACCTAAATCCCATAGAGAATCTATGGTGTATTGTCAAGAGGAAGATGAAATACACCAGACCCAATAATGCAGACGAGCTGAAGACCGCTATCAAAGCAACCTGGGCTTCCATAACACCTCAGCAGTAACACAGGCTGATCACCTCCATACCATGCTGCATTGATGCAGTGATTATGCAGAAGGAGCCCCAACCAAGTATCGAGTGTGTACATGGACATACTTTTAAGTTGGCCAACATTTCTATTAAAAATCAATTTTTTAAATTAATTTTATGGAATATTCAAATTTTTTGAGAAATAGAATTTGGGGTTTTCATGAGCTATAAGCCATAACCATCAAAATTAAAAGAAATAAACCCTTGAAATATATCACTCTCTGTGTAATGAATCTATATAATATATGAGTTTCACTTTTTGAATTGAATTATTGAAATAAATCAACTTTTCGATGACATTCTAATTTATTGAGATGCACCTGTATTTGAGAGAGAAGAGAGAATCTGTGCTTGTGTATTTGTCTCATTTGAGCACAAGCTCAGCCAAACAGATCACGCTTTGATGGAGTCAGTCGCATGTTTTACATTTGTGTGTGTGTGTGTGTTGAAGGCTGGATGGAAGCAGGTGTGTACTTTCCATGATGTTAAATGTTACATGGCGATGATGTATCACGTTAGTGAGCAAAGTAGACCAAAGTAGCCTAAGTCACACTCCCTCTACTTCAGCATATGGGACCTTAAATTAGAAAAAAAAATCTCCACTGAAGTGAATGGCAAGAGCAAAATTATCTTTTGATCCCGATCGAATTTTGCTATAAGTTACACATACGATGTTTGTCAATTTAAAAGATAACTTTCCACATAAAAAACGGTGTAGGTTGTTGTCCATCTGTTAAGGTACAAGGTTATGAAAACATGTAAATTAAAAAACTACAAACACAGATGGACGGGGCTTACATCATCTTTTCAAAGCGCACCCAGGGTGAAATAACTAGCGGTTCTCTGGATCAGCTGCGCTCTCACAATACATAACAATACCTTTGTGTTGTTTTTCTCCTCTTTGGATCCTATTTTCATTGGTCAGGAAACAGGAGGTGAGATTTCAGTAATCTGCCATGTTGGTGTTCGGTGATGTGGGATGATGGGAGTTGTTGTCCGCTAGTCGTTTAAACAAGAACTAAATATTACTCTGTTATTATCCATCTTATTCCTAGCCCCCATGATGCCTTGTGTGAATTATGGGTGCAACTTCTGGTACTAATTTAGAATGTGAGGTTGTCACTGAAACGGGACACTTTTCCTTGTTAAAAAACAATGACTGCGGCATAAAAATGCGGGAACACAGCCTTTTGCACCTCAAAAAGAATAATATAATCATACCACTTTCCACGACTATGGAGGGATGAGAAGATGACCTTAAAAAGTGGCCTGGCAGACAGTAGCTCCGTTAGTGTTAGAATAAAAATTATTCTAACAGTTAGCTCTGCTGCTAAAATGCTAACGCTGTAAACAAATAAAAGCTCTGAGATATATCAGTGTTTCCACCACAATAAAGTTTGTTGCATTTTGTTAAAATATGTTGGACATAATCAAATTTACCTTAGAGCAGACGTAGAATCTAGTCAGAGCCACAAAGAACCACAACACCGTGCTTGGGTGTTTTAATGTTGGGGTAAATACAGACGGCTGCAGCAGTTTGTTTTACCCTAAAATTAAAATGCTCATGCCGCTGTCATGCCGTGAATGCTTGTTATTTAACTTAACACGTACAGACCTTTTCTGACAATTGTTCAAAATTATATTGCTCTATATTTTGTGATAATTTGAAAATTAATGCATAGTGGAGAGTGTAAATAACGAGACTGATTCATACAGCAGACGACTTTATTCACTCTCACATCAGTCATACACAGAAAAAGCATGTCTCAATACACCAGGGGTTCTCCTTTTATACCAACCACCCATCTCACATCTGCATGACATCTCACATCACAATACATTCATCCCTTCTCCGCCCAACTACTTCTTCCTGCTACCTCACCACAATCTCCATCGCTATTGTCCTTCTCTGTTTACCCTCTGCATCCAGTCTGAGATGGTTAACCCAGTCTCTACACCCCCCCCCCCCCGAATCTCAGACCGACTTTCAGTCCTCACGTCCTTTTGGCTTCAGTCTCCTCCCATATCTGCTGTAACGGGGGTTTACCGCCTCCACGGTGCTGCTGTGCCGGCGGGGGGCTCCTGGGGGTGTGTCTGTCTGCGGGTGGGCCATGGCGAGGGGGGGCAACCTTCGACTTGCCCGTGTGACTGCGCTGATGAATCGTTTACCTGGGGAGTTCTCAGTGGGGGTCTTCCACGCCGAGGGGCCTGAGCCAACAGCACTTGCTCGTCCGCCACCACAAAGGCGGGCTTAAAGTAGAACTGAACTGAACGGCATTGAACGGCACTGGGTGATAGTACATACAATTATAAAGATAATTTATCATTGGCACCCCCTCCTCAAATCCCGGAAACTTGGAGAAAATCGCGATTTTGAATTTCTCGCCCTGAAAAATCAGACAAATCCGCCGATTAACCGGAAGTGCAGCCGGAGTTCCGCGTGACGTCACGAGTGTGACACAGTCCTCCATGTCTACCATTGCGAGCACGTCGACACTGGTTGTTTTTGGTGCATTTTGTCATGATAGTCGACTACAAAACACTTCCAACACCTGGGAAGATCTGTTCAGTGGCCAAAGAAAGCTGTCATGGCGACGAAAGAAAAGAAAGGGGGAGGAAAAGCGACCGGGAAGCGATGCGTTTCTAGATATAGATATTACAGTGATCCCTCACTTATCGCGTTTAATGGGGACCAGAACCGACTGCGAAGTAGCGTCACCCCCCCCCCCAAGGGCGTCACAAGTACTATTTTGCACAAAAAGGCACAAGAGAACAGCGAAAAGTGCCACTAAGCAACACGAGCGATAAAGAACAATGAACGCGGTCTTCCTTCGCTCGGTATGGGCGCTCTGCAGGGAGAGAAGCTGGGTAAAACGTCTCGGCCAATCAGCTTGCGAGGTAAAACGTCTCGGCCAATCAGCTTGCGAGATTCCCGAGCGGTGAAGAGGTGGGCGGAGAGGAGTGGAGCGGTGGTCAGAGAGGTGGATTTTGAGTTGTGCGGGCTCTCCGTGTTGATACCTGATGTTCTAATGTACTCTCCCTGTCTTCTGCTAGCGCCCGGGCAACTTTCGTGCCATTTTTTCTCAATTTTGAATTTTTGATGAATATTTTTGAAAAATCCGCGATGCACTGAGGGCGCGAAAGGTGAAACGCGAAGTAGCGAGGGATCACTGTATTAATAAATAGCACAGTCAAATGCAGAGGCCAGTTCTGTTCATGTGTATTGCCACTATAGTCTGTAGAAGTATTGTAATACATAGCCCAATTTTTTGAATGAATGAATGAATTTATTTATTTCGGATAGTACAGTACAGGTTGAAAGAAACTGAATGATATAACAACAAGGTCAAATTGAACAATGACTCATCTGATTATACAATTCAACGTAAGTTATCCGAAATGGGTGATGGCTGAAGCCGCAGCTTATATTGCCCACCCATATTCCATCCAAGAATTCAAAAGAGAAAACAGGCAAGAGCGATTACAATTCAAAACAAAACTAAGACAAAATATGACAGAGAAAAAAGAAAACTAAGCTACAGCACAACACAGGCTGGATATGTTACAACTCGCCGCTCATTAGCGGCGCCAGCTGCGCGCACACCTGCGCCTCGTCAGCAGCGTGGGATATAAGCCACTCTGCCCTGGGCTTCGGCATGAAGCCGTCTGATTCCTTCAGCCCTCTTGCTGCAGAGGAACCCCCTCATCTCCCAGCAAGATCTACAGCGTAAGCATACCTACCTTTGCCTTTCCAGTCTCTCCCCTGTGCTCAGGTGTATTCCCCGGCGGCGGACCTCGCCTCTGCATCACCATCTGCCAGCTGCTGTCACAGGTGCATTAGGTCGCTGTCTCCCGGGCTCGCGTGCACGCCTGCCACCTGCCACACTCCTGCATCCTCCTCTGTCTCGTCACCGATCCTGAATGCCTCTTCACTCTGAAAACTCTGGTGTTCTTGACTGCTGGAACTGCTATCATCTGCCATTGTTGTTTTGATAAGGGTCACACTCGTGACATCACGCAGCGTCGTCTGCACTACTTCCGGTTTGTTTGGCACTGCCAGCCAGAGGCAAAAGTTTATCGGCTTATAGCTTGGCCATCGCACGGCCTAAAAATTTCTTTTATGTGTTGAAAAATACAATAAGTAATAAGGAATTAATCTGCTATTCTACTTTTTGCGCCAAAAGGTGGGTTCAGTTCTACTTTAAAACAAATTTAAAACACTTTTAAAAATGCTATTTTAAATGACCCAGTACTCCGCTCTTGCTGACTGATTTAACACTACTTCAGCCGAAACAGGAAGTTGCGCCCATAATCGTTTTTACAGCAGCACCCTCAGGAATAAGGTGGATAGCTACTAAAAAAAAATAAAAATCAAGTTATCCAACCCACACTATTACACTTACAGAAAAGTGGTTTAAACACAACTGCAACTGTTTCATTTTTTAAAATTAGATGGCATTAAAAAAATAGTATAACATCACATTAAATAATGTGGTGGAATTAGGTCAGAAGAATAATGTAATTCAATCAGGGGAACTTGGACATTCATATATATACATATATGGACATTCATCTCTCTCTCTATATATATATATATACTGTATATATATATATACTGTATATATATATACACTACCGTTCAAAAGTTTGGGGTCACTTAGAAATTTCCTTATTTTTGAAAGAAAAGCACTTTTTTTCAATGAAGATAACTTTAAACTAATCAGAGATACACTCTATACATTGCTAATGTGATAAATGACTATTCTAGCTGCAAATGTCTGGTTTTTGGTGCAATATCTACATAGGTGTATAGAGGCCCATTTCCAGCAACTGTCACTCCAGTGTTCTAATGGTACAATGTGTTTGCTCATTGCGTCAGAAGGCTAATGGATGATTAGAAAACCCTTGTACAATCATGTTAGGTCTGCAATGCTGTAATTGCTGCAAATGGAGGATTCTTTGACGAAAGCAAAGTTTGAAGGAAAAAAATATTATTTCAAATACAAATCATTATTTCTAACCTTGTCAATGTCTTGACTATATTTTCTATTGATTTTACAACTCATGGTGGTAAATAAGAGTGACTTTTCATGGAAAACACAAAATAATTGTCTGGGAGACCCCAAACTTTTGAACGGTAGTGTATATATATATATATATATATATATATATATATATATATATATATATATATATATATATACTGTATATATATACTGTATATATATATATAAAGGGGCATGAAAAGTTCATAGTGGTCAAATTGACCAAATATGGTTTATTTTTCAACCGCAGGGATCCAAGTGCTGCAACACCAGAGAAAGAAGTGTGTGGACCAAAGGCGAGACTATGTTGTTGGTCAGATTTGACCACTATGAACTTTTCAGCCCCACCTCATATATATGTATATACAGTGGTGTGAAAGAGTGTTTGCCCCCTTACTGATTTCTCATTTTTTTGTGTTTGTCACACTTAAATGTTTCAGATCATCAAACAAATTTAAATATTAGACAAAGATAACACAAGCAAACACAAAATGCAGTTTTTAAATGAAGATGTTTATTATTAAGGGAAAAAAAATCCAAACCTACATGGCCCTGTGTGAAAAAGTGATTGCCCCCTAAACCTAATAACTGGTTGGGCCACCCTTAGCAGCAACAACTGCAATCAAGCGTTTGCGATAACTGGCAATGAGTCTTTTACAGCGCTGTGGAGGAATTTTGGCCCACTCATCTTTGCAGAATTGTTGTAATTCAGCCACATTGAAGGGTTTTCGAGCATGAACCGCCTTTTTAAGGTCATGCCACAGCATCTCAATTGGATTCAGGTCAGGACTTTGACTAGGCCACTCCAAAATCTTCATTTTGTTTTTCTTAAGTCATTCAGAGGTGGACTTGCGGGTGTGTTTTGGATCATTGTCCTGCTGCAAAACCCAAGTGTGCTTCAGCTTGAGGTCACTGTCATGAACCGAGCTGGTTTGTCCTTCAGGTTTGGTTCCATGACTTTTCCCTGTGTGTCATATTATCTGTGTTTTGTGTATTTGGTACTGAGCCGGGATTCTCCCAGGCTCAGTTCCATAGGTTTTCTATGTACGTTTATTTATGCATTGTTTTACCTTTTAAGTTTCATATAGTTTTCCACTGTCTCTCGCTACTGCTTAGCTTGCTTTGTTATGCCATGTATTATTTGCTATTTATTTCCAGTCGGGTTCTGTGCTTGTTTATATTGGTTCTCTGACTAACAGGCTGCCAGGCAGCATGTTTAGTCTGTACTTGGTGTGGGCGTTGCCTGTCAGTCTGTCAGCCGGACCACACCCCCTCTCCTGATATTCAGCTGCTCTCTCTCTTCTGTAATTACTGCCCTGCTCTCTTGCTCAGGTGCATCCAATCACTGGGTCATTTGTGTGTGTATTTAGTCAGTTCATTATGAATGTCTCATTGCTGGATTATTGCTTGTCGCTGCCACGTTACGCCGTGGTTTCCTTACGAAACTCTGCCACGTTACGCTGTGGTTTCCCTCCTCCACGTTATGCCATGGATCGCTGTAAGTTTATTTGTGTTGCATTTTTGTACATCTGCACTATTTTGGGACTGTTATTCTTTGGTTAAATAAATCTGCTTTGGGTGTATCCTGCATGTGAATCTGTCTCATCTCTGCTGCCTTGAAGAGGCAGCAAATCATGACAGTCATGAAGAGATGGTCGGACATTCACCTTCAGGATTTTTTGGTAGACAGCAGAATTCATGGTTCCATTTACCACAGCAAGTCTTCCAGGTCCTGAAGCAGCAAAACAGCCCGAAACCATCACACTACCACTACCATATTTTACTGTCGGTATGATGTTCCTTTTCTGAAATGCTGTGTTACTTTTATTCCGCATGTAATGGGACACACACCTTCCAAAAAGTTCAACTTTCATCTCGTCAGGCCACAGAGTATTTTCCTAAAAGTCTTGGGGATCATCAAGATGTTTTAAGGCAAAACTGAGACGAGCCTTTATGTTCTTTTTGCTCAGCAGTGGTTTTCGTCTTGGAACTCTGTCATGCAGGCCATTTTTGCCCAGTCTCTTTCTTATGGTGGAGTCATGAACACTGACCTTAACTGAGGCAAGTGAGGTCTGCAGTTCTTTAGATGTTGTTGTGGGGTCTTTTGTGACCTCTTGGATGAGTCGTCGCTGCGCTCTTGGGGTAACTTTGGTCGGCCGACCACTCCTGGGAAGGTTCACCACTGCTCCATGTTTTCGTCATTTGTGGATAATGGCTCTCACTGTGATTCGCTGGAATCGTAAAGCTTTAGAAGTGGCTTTATAACCTTTTCCAGACTGATAGATCTCAAATACTTTGTTTCTCATTTGTTCCTGAATTTCTTTGGATGCATGCATGATGTCTAGCATGCATGATGCATGTCTAGCATGCATGATGTCTAGCTTTTGAGGATCATTTGGTCTGCTTCACTTTGTCAGGCAGGTCCTATTGAAGTGATTTCTTGATTGAGAACAGGTGTGGCAGTAATCAGGCCTGGGTGTGACTAGAGAAATTGAACTCAGTTTTCCAAAGATGTGATAAACCATCCATCCATCCATCTTCTTCCGCTTAATCCTTTTCGGGTTGCGGGGGGGCTGGAGCCTATCCCAGCATCTTTGGGCGAGAGGCAGGGTACGCCCTGGACAGATCGCCAGTCCATCACAGGGCCAACACAGAGAGACAGAGAACCATTCACTCTCACAGTCATATCTAAGGACAATTTAGAATCCCCAGTTTTGATGCCAATTAACTTAACTTGCATGTTTTTGACATGTGGGAAGAAACCGGAGAAATCCCGGGGTAAACTCACGCACACACGGGGAGAACATGCAAACTCCACACACAGATCACTGTTGGTCGGGGGCTGGGATTGAACCCAGGATCCCCCGACCAAGGGTGAGTTTCTGTGCTGCCGCAGTGCTAACCACTCCGTCACCGCACCACCCTGTGATAAACCACAGTTAATTTATATTTTAACATGGGTGCAATCACTTTTTCACACAGGGCCATGTAGGTTTGCTTTTTTTTTTTTACCCTTAATAATAAGCACCTTCATTTAAAAACTGCATTTTGTGTTTACTTGTGTTATATTTGTCTATTTCAATTTGTCTGATGATCTGAAACTTTTAAGGGTGACAAACGTACAAAAAAATGAGAAATCAGCATGGGGGCAAACACTTTTTACACACACACACACACACACACGCATATACTGTATATACTGTATGTACGTGTGTGTGTGCGTGTGTGTGTGTGTGTATATATATAGATAGATAGATATACTGCTCAAAAAAATAAAAGGAACACTTTGAAAACACATCAGATTTTAATGGGAAAAAATAAGCTGTATATCTACACTGATATGGACTGGATAATGTGTTAAGAATGAAAAGATGCCACATCTTTTGATGGAAATGAAAATTATCAACCTACAATCTACAGAGGGCTGAATTCAAAACACTCCAAAACTTACTCAGATTAAAAAGTGTTCCTTTTATTTTTTTGAGCAGTATATATATATATATATATATATATATATACACAGTGGGGTAAAAAAGTATTTAGTCAGCCACCAATTGTGCAAGTTCTCCCACTTAAAAGATGAGAGAGGTCTCCAATTTTCATCATAGGTATACCTCAACTATGAGAGACAAAATAAGAAAAAAAAAATCCAGAAAATCACATTGAAGGATTTTTAATGAATTAATTGGTAAATTCCTCGGTAAAATAAGTATTTGGTCAATAACAAAAGTTCATCTCAGTTCTTTGTTATATACCCTTTGCTGGCAATGACAGAGGTCAAACGTTTTCTGTAAGTTTTCACAAGGTTTTCACACACTGTTGCTGGTATTTTGGCCCATTCCTCCATGCAGATCTCCTCTAGAGCAGTGATGTTTTGAGGCTGTCGCTGGGCAACACAGACTTTCAACTCCCTCCAAAGATTTTCTATGGGTTTGAGATCTGGAGACTGGCTAGGCCACTCCAGGACCTTGAAATGCTTCTTACGAAGCCACTCCTTCATTGCCTGGGCGGTGTGTTTGGGATCATTGTCATGTTGAAAGACCCAGCCACGTTTCATCTTCAATGCCCTTGCTGGTGGAAGGAGGTTTTCACTCAAAATTTCACGATACATGGCCCCATTCATTCTTTCCTTTACATGGATCAGTCGTCCTGGTCTCTTTGCAAAAAAACAGCCCCAAAGTATGATGTTTCCACCCCCATGTTTCAAAGTAGTTATGGTGTTCTTTCTCCCCCAAACACGACAAGTTGAGTTTTTACCAAAAAGTTCTATTTTGGTTTCATCTGACCATATGACATTCTCCCAATCCTCTTCTGGATCATCCAAATGCTCTCTAGCAAACTTCAGACGGGCCTGGACATGTACTGGCTTAAGCAGGGGAACACGTCTGGCACTGCAGGATTTGAGTCCCTGGCAGTGTAGTGTGTTTCTGATGTAGCCTTTGTTACTTTGGTCCCAGCTCTCTACAGGTCATTCACTAGGTCCCCCCATGTGGTTCTGGGATTTTTGCTCACCGTTCTCGTGATAATTTTGACCCCACGGGGTGAGATCTTGCGTGGAGCCCCAGATCAAGGGAGATTATCAGTGGTCTTGTATGTCTTCCATTTTCTAATATTTGCTCCCACAGTTGGTTTCTTCACACCAAGCTGCTTACCTATTGCAGATTCAGTCTTCCCAGCCTGGTGCAGGTCTACAATTTTGTTTCTGGTGTCCTTTGACAGCTCTTTGGTCTTGGCCATAGTGGAGTTTGGAGTCTGACTGTTTGAGGTTGTGGACAGGTGTCTTTTATACTGATAACGAGTTCAAACAGGTGCCATTAATACAGGTAACGAGTGGAGGACAGAGGAGCCTCTTAAAGAAGAAGTTACAGGTCTGTGAGAACCAGAAATCTTGCTTGTTTGTAGGTGATCAAATACTTATTTTACTGAGGAATTTACCAATTAATTCATTAAAAATCCTTCAATGTGATTTTCTGGATTTTTTTTTTCTCATTTTGTCTCTCATAGTTGAGGTATACCTATGATGAAAATTGGAGACCTCTCTCATCTTTTAAGTGGGAGAACTTGCACAATTGGTGGCTGACTAAATACTTTTTTCCCCACTGTATATATATATATACTGTATATATATATATATATATATATATATATATATATATATATATATATATATATATATATATATATATATATATACAGTATATATATATATATATATATATATATATATATATATATATATATATATATATATATATATATATATATATATATATATATAATATGCATGTGTGGGCAGCATGGTGGTGCAGTGCAGTACAGCACAGTAGCTGTGCTGTGGCAGTACAGTAAGAAGGTCGTAGGTTCAATCCCACCCACCCCCTGACCATCAGTGACCCTTCTGTGTGGAGTTTGCATGTGCTGTGTGGGCTTACCCCGGATACTCCGGTTTCCTTCCACAGGCCAAAAACATGCAGGTTAGGTTAATTGGAGACTCTAAAGTGGCCCTAGGTGTGAATGTGTGTGAATGGTGAAGGGATTGGCGCCGCACATTGGTTGTCTCATCCATCCACGTGGATGTCCTGAATTTCTCTCTGGGATTAATAAAAGTATACAAAATGCAAATATGTATACACACACACAGAGGGAGAGACAAAGGTTCATCCCTGATGGTCTGGACAAATGCATGAAATTAATACAGACAGTTTAATCTGGAAATGTTAAGAAAGTTCAAATTACTTTTACAGCAAAAATTGTCCTTTTCCCTTACTGTTAAATACCCTTTGAATGGTTGTAGATCTTCTCTTTATCTTACAGCTGCAAAGCAAATGACAACATAATAACAGGAATTAAACAGCAGCTCATACTTGTGCTGTTAGGGTGTGCTTGTCTGTGCATGCCTGTCTGTGTTAAAGTCTTGGTCCTGCTCAGGCTCTATATTTGTGTGTATGGGATTGTAGCGCTCTTCCTCTTGCACAGAAAGTTCAGCTGTCTTATTATAATGTCAGATGAGACCTGGTAATTATTGGCATTGCTGGATTTAAGTAACAGGTAATGTTTCAAGGAGGACAATGTGAGTTACCACAATATAATGTGTGAGGAAAAGATAAAGAAAATGCAAGGAATCACTGTTCAGACATAGTTTATTTAGTGTTTTTATCACCAGTTCAGTTTGACTGCATTACAAAACAAACTAAACAATGGCTACTTGGTAGCAGGAAAGATATTATATGGCTATAAATGTCAATTTTATTTCTGTTTCAAAGTTAGATTCATGCTCTGCACTTCTCTCCAGGCCATTACCAGAGGATGGAGATGTGGATTCATGTAGCCTCACAGATGCCAGAACTAGTGAGTAGAATAAACACACAGCATCAGAATTATGTTCGCCCAAAATGTACTAATTTTCCTGACTTTCTGTTTTAGATCCTCCCACTACTCTTAATGTTGGTGCCTCCATGGCCCAACGTAAGCGTCGCACCCTCGTCGCCCCCAACATGAACCTGTCTCTGGATCATAGCGAGGGTTCAGTCCTCTCTGACGACTTCCTGGAAACACCAGATGATCTGGACATTAATGTCGACGACATCGAAACTCCTGATGAAACCGACTCTCTGGAGTTCATCAACAATGGCAACGAGCTGGAGTGGGAAGGTCAGACCGACATTAAATCAGTGATTTTAGTTGCATTTGTAGTACCTTTAAATTTAGAATTTATTACCGAGGCTGAACCTCTACAGGGAGGAAAAATCTCAGATATGTTAAAATAAATTATGCAGAATTACAACATGATGTAACGAGACAGTTTGATCGTCTAGATCAGGGGTCACCAACTAAAACTGCAAGAGGTCTGATAAGTCAGTCCTCCTCCCCAGCTGAGGTCCGAACTAGG
The DNA here is from genome assembly GCA_020510985.1 of Pholidichthys leucotaenia. Classification (NCBI taxonomy): domain Eukaryota; kingdom Metazoa; phylum Chordata; class Actinopteri; order Cichliformes; family Pholidichthyidae; genus Pholidichthys; species Pholidichthys leucotaenia. Next base: position 225,400,583 of record CM035846.1, read on the forward strand.
TGTGGGAATCTTTAGGCACTTCGTGATTCGATTATGATTCAGAACTCTGATTTGATTCTAAAACCATTCTCAATGCATCTTGATGCATTTCTTTCTATTCAGGATTTTCCCCTCCCACTGTATGACAGCTTGGTCCTTTTAAAGCAAAATATTTGCAATGACCCATGAATTTACTTCCATCATCTTTTATTAAAACAAATGGAAGAGAAATCTGACACATGGACAAATTTATCTCAAAATGTGCATTTAATAACTGCAATCATTTCATTAACAGTCTTTCAGAAGACCACAGCTGTCTACAGACAGGCTAATATCATTTAACGTGCTTTCACACATATTTTATTAAGCTCATGTTTTAGCTGCATTTAGCTCTATATTAATTTTTAAACAAAAAATGTAAATGAATTCTTTGCTCAATTTCAAACAAAATATGTAATTTAAAATTTTATAATACAGGAGAACACTAAATGTGTTTGTTGACTCCAAATAAATAGGTCTAAAATTCTAAAATCCACAACTAAAATCCTGAAAGTGTTTTTCAGGAGAACACAAACTAAATTAAAAAAAAATATATATCTAAAAAAACAAAATTTAACAAAAAGTCCACCTCTATACAATATTTTCAGTGCAGAAAAACTGCTTCAAACTAAAACAAACAAACAAAAAAAATCCCCAAAGAAAAATGGACACAAAATATAATTCCATACTACAGAATTACTCCAACATTTTTTAAAAATCTCAATAGTAAACTGTTTGTCATGATTACATGCAAAGGGGAGGTAGAACTTTTCATGTTCAGTAACACATGGAGCTTATACTGAGTTTTTACGTGATATCGGAGGGTATGAAAAAGACCTCCATACCAGTGACCTCACCTCTGCATCCCAGCACGGACCGCTCTTGGCAGTATGGATGGGTGGATGGATGGATGGATGGATAGATAGATAGATAGATAGATAGATAGATAGATAGATGTACTTTATTCATCCCAAACTGGGAAATTACAGTGTGACAGCAGCAAGACAGTAGACAACCAAATAACAGAAACACGCATGACAAACAAAGGGATTACCCATGGAAAGTAAAACTAACACTACTATAAAAACCTATTTACATCATAGCTGTCACAAACCCCCGTGTGCCATTACACAGCGCATGAGGGAGAGAATGAAAAACGCAATCGCGGAAGTAGAAAGTGCCATTTTATTAAAGTAGAACTGAACTGAACGGCATTGAACGGCACTGGGTGATAGTACATACAATTATAAAGATAATTTATCATTGGCACCCCTCCACAAATCCCGGAATCTTGGAGAAAATCGCGATTTTGAATTTCCCGCCCTGAAAAATCAGACAAATCCGCCGATTAACCGGAAGTGCAGCCGGAGTTCCGCGTGACGTCACGAGTGTGACACAGTCCTCCATGTTTACCATTGCGAGCACGTCGACACTGGTTGTTTTTGGTGCATTTTGTCGTGATAGTCGACTACAAAACACTTCCAACACCTGGGAAGATCTGTTCAGTGGCCAAGGAAAGCTGTCATGGCGACGAAAGAAAAGAAAGGGGGAGGAAAAGCGACCGGGAAGCGATGCGTTTCTAGATATAGATATTACAGTGATCCCTCACTTATCGCGTTTAATGGGGACCAGAACCGACCGCGAAAAGTGAAAAACCGTGAAGTAGCGTCACCCCCCCCCCAAGGGCGTCACAAGCACTATTTTGCACAAAAAGGCACAAGAGAACAGCGAAAAGTGCCACTAAGCAACACGAGCGATAAAGAACAATGAATGCGGTCTTCCTTCGCTGGGTATGGGCGCTCTGCAGGGAGAGAAGCTGGGTAAAACGTCTCGGCCAATCAGCTTGCGAGGTAAAACGTCTCGGCCAATCAGCTTGCGAGATTCCCGAGCGGTGAAGAGGTGGGCGGAGAGGAGTGGAGCGGTGGTCAGAGAGGTGGATTTTGAGTTGTGCGGGCTCTCCGTGTTGATATTTGATGTTCTAATGTACTCTCCCTGCCTTCTGCTAGCGCCCGGGCAACTTTCATGCCATTTTTTCTCAATTTTGAATTTTTGATGAATATTTTTGAAAAATCCGCGATGCACTGAGGGCGCGAAAGGTGAAACGCAAAGTAGCGAGGGATCACTGTATTTATAAATAGCACAGTCAAATGCAGAGGCCAGTTCTGTTCATGTGTATTGCCACTATAGTCTGTAGAAGTATTGTAATACATAGCCCAATTTTTTGAATGAATGAATGAATTTATTTATTTCGGATAGTACAGTACAGGTTGAAAGAAACTGAATGATATAACAACAAGGTCAAATTGAACAATGACTCATCTGATTATACAATTCAACGTAAGTTATCCGAAATGGGTGATGGCTGAAGCCGCAGCTTATATTGCCCACCCATATTCCATCCAAGAATTCAAAAGAGAAAGCAGGCAAGAGTGATTACAATTCAAAACAAAACTAAGACAAAATGTGACAGAGAAAAAAGAAAACTAAGCTACAACACAACACAGGCTGGATATGTTACAACTCGCCGCTCATTAGCGGCGCCAGCTGCGCGCACACTTGCGCCTCGTCAGCAGCATGGGATATAAGCCACTCTGCCCTGGGCTTCGGCATGAAGCCGTCTGATTCCTTCAGCCCTCTTGCTGCAGAGGAACCCCCTCATCTCCCAGCAAGATCTACAGCGTAAGCATACCTACCTTTGCCTTTCCAGTCTCTCCCCTGTGCACAGGTGTATTCCCCGGCGGCGGACCTCGCCTCTGCATCGCCGTCTGCCAGCTGCTGTCACAGGTGCATCAGGTCGCTGTCTCCTGGGCTCGCCGTTGTGCACGCCTGCCACCTGCCACACTCCTGCATCCTCCTCTGTCTCGTCACCGATCCTGAATGTCTCTTCACTCTGAAAACTCTGGTTTTCTTGACTGCTGGAACTGCTGGAACTGCTATCATCTGCCATTGTTGTTTTGTTTCGGGATCACACTTGTGACGTCACGCAGCGTCGTCTGCACTACTTCCGGTTTGTTTGGCACTGCCAGCCAGAGGCAAAAGTTTATCGGCTTATAGCTTGGCCATCGCACGGCCTAAAAATTTCTTTTATGTGTTGAAAAATACAATAGGTAATAAGGAATTAATCTGCTATTCTACTTTTTGCGCCAAAAGGTGGGTTCAGTTCTACTTTAAATATAACATTAAAGAAACAAGTCCAGTTAACCACAAACATACAGGGAGATGCAATTGATGAAATAAAGGCCACCAGACATACAGGGTGTCTACCGGATGTTCTACGGCCTGGTCAAAAGGGAGCCTAGTGCTGCAGGACAGCTAAGCACAGAAGGAAAGGCAATCAGCCTAGTGCTGCAGGGCTGCTAAGCACAAAAGGAAAGGCGATCATGACACTTAGGGGGCTGGAGCAATCCTGGGGCGAACCATGCAGTCTGGAGGATGAAGAGGGTAAGCAGGGTCAGCCGATCACACCAAGGGATTAACCAAACTTCAAGTGCTGGCTGAATAATTAGCAGGTGATGAAAACTCATACGTGGAGCGCTAGCTGCCACGTATGGAGGTGAATGCTCCGACAATCTCTTTCCACAATTGCAGCGAACAAATACTCCTGAAGCTAACGAGGAAAGAGATTGCCGGTGCGAAAAAGCGTGGGCTGAACTTGATTAAACCTGGTGTATGAGAGAGCGTGCATGAGTGTATGAAGGGGAATGAATGGAGCGTGTGCATGTGTGTGTGTGTGTGTGTGTGAATGTGAGTATGTGTGTGAACACCCGTGACAGCACAGCTGATGGCACTTGGCAGGAGGAGGGGGTGTGCCCAAGCTGTCAGGGAGCGGAGGCCCAAAAGCTTCCCTGAAGCGCCAGGTGGAAACTAGGGCAAAACATAACAATCAGTCAGAACTGGGTTTGGAAGCCAAACTCAGGTTCATGACAGCCCCCCCTCCCCCAGGGGTGGACGCCAGACACCCCAGTACCATCAGCCAAAAAGAAAAGACACAACACCCCACAAGGGCACCCCCCCCCCCCCCGGCAACAAACACTAACCGAGGGTGGGAGGTGGGGGAAGCCCGGTTAGGAGGGAAGCAACCGGTGAAAACACAACCAGTAAAAACAAGATAATGAGCAAACCCTTCCTAACAGCCCCCAACCTGGAACACTAACCCCCCCTCCCCAGAAGTCCAAAGTTCAGGGGGTCGACCAGAATCCCAGGTCCCCAGCATGGTGAGGAGTGGCAGATCGGGTGGCCTGCCCAAGTCCCAAGTCCAGCAGGTAGCCAGCAGGATAATGTCCAGCAGCCTGCCCGGGCCAATGGACCACCCGACCCATAAGCCAAGTCCTTCGGGTGGCCAGCCCCCATGGTGGAGCCACCAGGACTGGAGGGGAAGGTGGAGAGGCAGCCTCCGTACACGGGAACATCGGCGGCCAAACCAATGAACAGGAGCGCCCCTGCCGTTCAAGGCTAGGGGCAGGGGAACCATAGCACCCGTGATGGTCCCAGTCTGGGACGTGGCTGCACCTGCGATGTTCCTGGTCTGGGACATGGCTGCGCCGGCGGTAGACTCCAGCTGGAGCTCTGCTGCACCGGCGGTGGACTCCGGCTGGAGTTCTGCTGCACCGGCGGTGGATCCTGGCTGGGGCTCTGCTGTACCCACGGTGGACCCTGGCTGGGGCTCTGCTGCACCCGCGGTGGGCTCCGGTTAGAGCACTGTTGCACCTGCGGTGACCCCCATCGGGGACCTCATTGCTCCCGCGGTGGCCTCCCCAGCGAGGGTGGTGATGCTCCTCATGTCTCCTGATGCTGGACCCCGATCCTTGGCGGCCTCTGATGAGACCAGCAGCTCTCCAGCGACCCCAGCCGGGGGCTCCAAACCCAAAGGGAAAAAAAGAGAAACCGGGTCTGGGTCGCCGGCAGCAGCAGAGCCCGGTGTGGCAACCCTGAGGGCTACTGTGAGCTGCCCCGTGTCCACCTCACCATGAGTCGGGCAGTGTGACATTAACATCGACGTTACTGACATAATGGAGCACACTTGTCTGAACCCCGGCTCCACCGCCGTCCAGGACTCCAGCGGTCTAGGGTGCACGGGTTCCCCCATTCCGTCGGCTGCTTCACCCCCGTCGGCCTCCTCCAAGAAAATTGGACCTGCCTCGTCGTCTGTGGGTGGCCCAGGTGTTGGCAGCTCCTCTCCGACGACCCTAGGATGGAGCTCAAAGGGGACAGGAGAGGAAGAACAGTTAGGGTCGCCGGCAGCGGCAGAGCCCGGTGAGGGAGGTCCAGATGCGGCCAAGAGCCGCACCTGACTCCCCTCCCCAAAAGCCAGACAAGATCCCTCCACCATCAACAAATGAACTACAGGAGAGATTACTTGCCTGTGCTTAAGCTCTATCACCGTCCAGGACTCCGACAACAACGCCCCGAGTCCCATTGGCTGGCGTTCCTCATCGGGTTGCGGCTCCTCCTCCCTCGGGGAAAGTTCCTTTAGTCTTTTGGCCGTCTCCAGGAGGAGCCACGGCTTCACTTCCAAGATGAAGTCTGTTTCAGCCAGGAGAGCCCGCCTGCGTTCCTCCATTTCCTCCAGTAACGGAGCGCAGCGGGGAGGCAGAGCTGTCATAAGCGGGGCTGGACGCTTCTTGTGGCGGGGCCTCCTCCCTCTCCTCCTGCTGGGTGACTCGGGGATGAGATAATCCAGAATGCGGAGCACCATGCCGGGCAGCGGGTCACCCATGCAGAGGGGCCCCGCATCCTCAGGAGAAAAGAGCGAAGTGGCTGCGAGGAGCTCAAGCACTGGGAGATCCTCAGCCGATTCCTCACACGGCACGGCGAAGATATTTCGGAGGATCTCCATCACTTCCAGATGATCCCAGAAGCAGTCTTGCTCCATGACCCTCCTCATGGTGTCCCGGGCCTGTCGAACAGTCGGGAAGGAACGGTTGCTTCTGCGTCCATGAACAAATCTCCTCTAGGAAACACAGCGAATGCAGCTCCTGCTCCAGCTCCATCTCTGTTCGAACCACCAGGTTTAAAGTCAGGGAGGAAAGGAAAAGGTGTGGAAAGGAAAAAAGAAAAAAACACTTCTACTCCACTGGGTTTTTTCTGCACAGTCAGAGCATTCTGTCACAAACCCCTGTGCGCCATTACATGGCGCATGAGAGAGAGAATGAAAAGCCCAATCGTGGAAGTAGAAAGTACCATTTTGTTAAATATAACAATAAAGAAACAAGTCCAGTTAACCACAAAAATACAGGGAGATGCAATTGATGAAGTAAAGGCCACCAGACATATAGGGTGCCTACCGGATGCTCTACAGCCCGGTCAAAAGGGAGCTTAATAAGGTGGAGCGGAAATTAACATCAGGAAGTGCGAGAGAGGTGTGGCAGGATCTAAACACCATGATGGGCAGAACCCCAAAACCTGCCATGGTCAACTGCCCAGACCCAACTTCCTTTGCAGAACAGCTTAACACCTTCTTCACACGTTTTAATACCAGCAGCACACCGACCACCTGGACCTCCCCACCTTCCATCTCCCCCCATGAACCCCTTATCATTGAGGAGCAACTTGTGACGTCCATCCTACATAGGGTCAACCAACACAAAAGCCGCTGGTCCTGACAGGCTCAGAGGCAGAATCCTCAAGGAATGTTCCATTCAGCTAGGTGGAGTCCTCACCAGACTTTTTGAGCATCTCTTGGATTCTGGATGTGTCCCTGATCAGTGGAAGGAATCTACCATCATTCCAATCCCCAAAAAGACTCACCCTAAGGACCTGAAAGACTACAGACCAGTGGCCCTGACCTCTGTGCTCTGTAAATGTATGGAGCGAGTGGTGTGTGACTTTTTGACTAACATGTTGTCACACAAATTGGATCCCCTCCAGTTTGCCTATAAGGCAAAACAGGGTGTAGAGGATGCATGTCTTACACTTTTAGACACTGTCACCAAACAACTGGATTCTTCACACCCACACACACGGATTTTGTTTATGGACTTTTCTTCTGCTTTTAACACTGTACACACAGGTACCTTGCTACATCATTTGACAGACCTCCAGGTTCACCCAACATTGATTTTATGGATTCACAGTTTTTTATATGACAGGCCACAACAAGTGTTTTTAAATGGTTTTACATCTAGCAAGTTGATTTTAAACACAGGTCTTCCTCAAGGTTGTGTTTTATCTCCGGTTCTGTTCTCTGTATACACAAATAACATCTCCTGTGACAGTGAAGGATTGACTCTTTTTAAATATGCAGATGACATGGCCTTGGTGGCCCATCTGACAGACAGTACTGCACTGACCCGCTATCAGCAGGCAGTCAACGATCTAGCTCAGATTTTTAATCCAAACTCTCTGGAGTTAAACACTACAAAGACTAAGGAGTTGTGCTGTGGGAACAAAGAGAAACTTTCAACTACTCTCTTTACACCCCTCAGTATTCAGGGTCAGGCTATTGCGCAAGTTCAAGTTTTTAAATACTTGGGAATAGAGATGGACTGTAGCCTGTCTTTTAGACACCATGTTGACTCTGTTTATAAAAAAGCACAACAACGCCTCCACCTGTTGAGGAAACTGAGGACTTTTAATGTCAGTAGACACATTTTAACTCTGGTTTACACTTCATTAATTGAATCCATCCTTTCTTTTAACATTTCATCCTGGTACAGCTCCCTCTTCATTAAGCACAAAACAAAGCTTTCCCGTATAGTTAATCAGGCTAGCAAAATCATTGGCTCACCACAGACACCATTGTCTGAACTGTATCAGCGCTCTGTGATCAGGAAAGCCACCCTGATCACAGAGGACCCATCTCACCCCCTCCATCACTCTTTTCAGTTACTGCCATCAGGCAGACGATATAAAGTTCCATTGGCCCATAAAAACATTTACAAGAAATCATTTATTCCTTCTGCAGTAACAATCCTAAACAAAATCAAATAGCTATCATAGCTATCAATGTTATCAGTATTAGTTATCAGCATTTATCTATTAATCACTATTAATTTTTAATAGTTATTAATATTTTCTGCCACATGATTTTATTTGCTGTTTCCTTTTTAACCATGTTTACTTTTTTTAAACTGTTTTTATCCTGTGAGTTTGAACATGTTTTTGAGAGTGCTGAATGTGTAATATTGTTGTAGCCGTGTCGAAGAAGAATTTCTGTCACTGACTGGGACAGACAATAAAGTTATCTATCTATCTTAGTGCTGCAGGACAGCTAAGCACAAAAGGAAAGGCGATAAGCCTAGTGCTGCAGGGCTACTAAACACAAAAGAAAAGGCGATCAGCCTAGTGCTACAGGGCTGCAAAGCACAAAAGGAGAGGCGATCATGACACTTAGGGGGCTGGAGCAATCCCGGGGCGAACCGTGCAGTCTGGAGGATGAAGAGGGTAAGCAGGGTCAGCTGATCACACCAAGGGATTAACCGAACTTCAAGTGCTGGCTGAATAATTAGCAGGTGATGAAAACTCATACATGGAGAGCTAGCTGCCACGTATGGAGGTGAATGCGCTGACAATCTCTTTCCACAATTGCAGCGAACAAATACCCCTAAAGCAAACGAGGAAAGAGATTGCCGGTGCGAAAAAGCGTGGGCTGAACTTGATTAGACCTGGTGTGTGAAAGAGTGGGCATGAGTGTATGAATGGGAATGAATGGAGCGTGTGCATGTGTGTGTGTGTGTGTGTGTGTGTGTGTGAATGTGAGTATGTGTGTGAACACCCGTGACAGCACAGCTGATGGCACTTGACAGGAGGAGGGGGCGTGCCCAAGCTGTCAGGGAGTGGAGGCCCAAAAGCTTCCCTGAAGTGCCAGGTGGAAATAGGGCAAAACATAACAATCAGTCAGAACTGGGTTTGGAAGCCAAACCCAGGTTCATGACAATAGCTGAATATATGGTGACCCGTATAAACACGAGTCATACCCGCTGCACAATGCTGGACTACCAGGAGCAGAGTGAAATGTGAGGTACCAGTTAGACTGTAAGGTGCAGTATGGTAGCATAGTTATGACCAGAATACAACATCATAGTGAGTTATTGTACAGTGAAATGGCATACAGCAGGAAAGATTTCCTGCACCTGGCCGTTCAACAGCAAAGCTGTAGTTGTCTACTGCAGAAAGTGCTCCACTGACTGTCCACTGTGTGGTGGAGGGGGTGATCAGGATTGTCCATGATGGATCACAGTTTATTTAGTGTTCTCCTCTCCACCACTGTCTCAAAGGTCTCCAGACTGAGACCAATTACAGAGCCAGTCCTCTTGATAATCTTTTCAAGTCTGTTGGTGTCGCTGGCCCTGATACTGCTACCCCAACAGACAGCAGCAAAGAAGATGGCACTGGCGACAATGGTCTAGTAGAAAAGCTCCAGCGTCCTGCTGCACACGTTGAAGGATCTCAGCTTCCTCAGGAAGCAGAGTCTGCTCATCCCCTTCTTGTGCGCAGCATCAGTGTTGGATCTCCAGTCCAGCCCGTTGCTGATCCTGACACCCAGATATTTGTAGTCCTCAACCACCTCCACATCCTCCCCCTAATCTGCAATGGCTGAGAAGGCATCCTCTTCTTCCTGAAGTCAATCACCATTTCTCTCGCAGCTGCTCACACAGCAGCAGTGGCTGGATGGTAAGGCACTGGAGAAATCAAAAAATGTGATTCTTACAGTGTCTCCTCCGCCATCCAGGTGCAGATGGGCTCGTTGCAGCAGGTAGATGACAGCATCTTCAACTCCTAAATGGGGCTGATATACAAACTGCAGAGGGTCCAGCTACATCTTCACCTGTGGCCTCAGGTGGGCTAAGACCAGTCTCTCGAGGACCCTCATCACATGAGATGTGAGGGCAACTGGTCGATAGTCATTCAGGTCCAATGGAGATGACTTCTTGGGGACAGGAACCAGGCAGGATGTCTTCCACTGGACTGGTACTCTCTCCAGACTCAGGCTCAGGTTATACAGGTGTTTCAGTACCGGAACTAGCTGAGTGGCACAGGTCCTCAGGATCCTGGCGGAGATGCCATCAGGGCTTGCTGCCTTCCACTGATGGAGTCTCTCCAGCTCTTTCTTAACTTGGTCTGTAGTCACAGTGATGTGAGGGAGGGTCCTGGTGTCCCCTGAAGAGGAGGAGGGGGGTGAGGTGGGAGATGGAGAGATGTTCTGCACAGGAGGGTGGGGGGGGGGGGGTGAGTGAGGGTCTGGCTGGGTTTTGGGGGTGACAGACTGTGAATTGAACCTGTTAAAAACAGATTCAGTTCATCAGCTCTCTCTTGGCTCCCAGATGTCTTTCTGACTCTCCCCTTGCACCCAGTTATTTGTTTCATTCCCATCCACACATCTTTAGCATTGTTTTGCCTGAGTTTATTCTCCAGCTTCCTCCTATAATTGTCCTTGCACCTCCTCAGCATCTCTCTCAGTTCATGCTGCACTCCCCTCAGCTTCTCCTTGTCTCTGGACCTAAAAACTCTTTTCTTTTTGTTCAGAAGTGCTTTCAGGTCACTCGTGGCTCATGGGCTGTTGTTGGAGAAACAATATGCAGTCTGTGCTGGCATGGTTGTGTCTTCAAGGAATCTAATGTATTCTGTGATGCAGTCAGTCATATTGTCTATGTCCACCCATGTGTTTCACAGAGTACACCCCAGTCTGTCATCTTGAAGCAGTCCTGCAGTGCATCAGCAGCCTCCTGTGTCCACCTCCTCACAGTCCATGTATAAGCAGGCTGCCTTTGCACAAGGCGAACGTACTTGGGTGTTAACATGACCATGCAGTGATCCGATTTGCCAATGGGGGGTAGAGCTGTGGCACTATATGCATTTCTGACATCGGCATACAGCAAATCCAGTGTTTTGTTTTCTCTGGTGGGACAGTCAACAAACTGGTGAAAGTTTGGTAATGTTTTTCCCAGTGAGACATGATTAAAATCACTCGTGATGGCCATAAATGCGTCCGGGTGCTTCTCCAGTAGAGAAGAAGTGCTAGAATAGAGGAAGAAGTGCCCCGCAGCCCCGGTAAATACACTTAATTTCACAACAGCACTTCATTTTGTGGATACGGCCCTGAAACAAAGCGTGCCTGTCCGGGGTGGATGTCCTGGCTGACGGCCTTGGTATGTGTGTGGCACCCGCAGTGAACTGTGGTTTCGTGACCCACTGCATACTCTGGAGCAGTTGGAGCCGCAGAATCAGTGGCATTCATGTGACTGCAGAGGAGGAGAGTGCCTAAGGGCTCGTGCCATAATCTGTCCATGCGGTCACCAATACAGCAGTTTGGTTCCGCTTTTTTTTACCCACTTTTTCCCATCAAAACAAGAGTCTCCCTTTTTCCCAAATTGTATCAAAAAGCTTCGGGGTCCGGACAGAGGACTCTCGCAGTCCAGATCCAGCCAGTTGGTGACCCCTGGTGTAGATGATTTCAAATGGATATTATAATAATAAACTGCAATTGAGCTCTTTCTAATCACTTGAAATCTTTATAACATAATTTTAACGGAAAGAGTAACCATAATATTAGACAGCAAAAATATAAATGTAAGTGTTGAGCATCTAATTTTATATACAGCAGGGAAAATAACTATTGAACACATCAACATTAAACATACAGTATTTCTGATGGAGCCATTGACCTGAGATTTTCACCAGATGGATTTCATCTGGTTTCTTGGCTTTGTATGCCTTTCTGCACCACTTTTTCTTCGTGTTCAATACTTATTCCCTGTGTCATTCCACTTTATTAAATATAACTTGTTTTCTGAACACAGTTGCCTTGATTTCTTTGCAAGAAAGGATTACTTGGGTTGCTATTGATATCTGGTGAAAATCTCAGGTCAATGGCTCCATCAAAAATATGTTTAATGAGAAAAATGTTGACTTGTTCAATACTTATTTTCCCCGCTGTATAAGAACACTTGTACAAGCTAACAACACAAGCAATAGCAGCATTTACTACACAACAGACACATAAACATGAAAACAGATGCACACACCATTAAAAATGAAGAGGATTAATGCTTTAAGAAAAAAGTTAAAAACATATTTTTTTGCAATATAACGTGGTATGTTGAAATTCTCTAAAGTCTATCTATCTATCTATCTATCTATCTATCTATCTATCTATCTATCTATCTATCTATCTATCTATTATTATTATTATTATTGCTATTATTATGCTCCCTTACTTCTTTTCCTTCCTTTGTTTTTTTTCCCAACTGGATTTTCAGTTCAAGGTGTGGAAAATTTCAGACTTGACACAAACTAATATTTTGTGAATCTGTTTATCCTGGTTACCTCCGCCATGGAGGTAATATGATATTGTCAGTTTCTCTGTCTTTGATTATTAGCAGGATTACACAAAAACTACTGGACAGATATTGATGAAATTCTCACCAGAAGTGGTCCTTGGGCTACAGATGAACCCATTAGATATTGTAGGTGATCCAATATTGCATGCCCCCACTAAGACCCTATCTCCCAATGTTGGAGAAAGTGAAAAAGTGATCCAGAATCCACATCCTGACTCGGATCACCTCCACAATCTAATGGGTTCATTTATACCCCGAGGTCCACCTCTTGTGAAAACTTAATCAAATTTATTCTGTAGTTTTTCATAATCCTGCTAACAGACAGTCAGACAGACAGGGCCTTGGGGGAGGTATTTGCTCTCTGGGTGCCCTCTAGTTGAGTAATATTTTAACCCATGATTTCAAATGAGCTCTAATCTATTTTTTTTAATTCAAATGAGTAGGGAGGTTAATGCAGTAAAGCATTTATGCAGTAATAACACCATTTAGTAAAACTGCTGTCAAGGTAATAGGAAAAGACTATAAGCATTGGTAAGAGGAGTAAAAAATAAATATAATTATATAAACAGTTGCAGTAGTATTAATCAATGTAAATATTTAGAGCTACATGTATACTGTATACTATATACTATACAACAGAGCTGTCAACTGATCACCATCTGGTGGTGAGTTGGATCTGATGGCAGGGGAGGATGCCATTCAGACCTGGTAGACCCAAATGTATAGTGAGGGTGTGCTGGGAACATCTGGCTGAGGCCCCTGTCCGGGAGGTCTTCATTTCCCACCTGTAGAAGAATTTCAACCACATTCCGAGGGAGTCTGGAGGCATAGAGTCTGAATGGGCCATGTTCTCCACCTCCATTGTTGAAGCAGCTGCCCAGAGCTGTGGCCACAAGGTCGCCGGGGCATCTCGTGGTGGCAACTCCTGAACCAAGTGGTGGACACCAGTGGTGAGGGGGGCCATCAAGCTGAAGAAGGAGTTCTATCGAGCTTGGTTGGCTTGGGGGACTCCCGAAGGAGCTGAGGGTACCGGCAGGCCAAGCAGAGTGCAGCTCAGATGGTTGCTGAAGCAAAAACTCGGGTGTGGGAGGAGTTTGGTGAGGCCACCAGACTTTTGGTTGGTCTCAAAGAAATTCTGGCAAACTGTCCGGTGACTTGGTGGGGTGGGGGCAGCTCCCTGTCCACACTGTGTATGGGGTGCTGCTGACTTTGACTGGCGATATCGTCGGGCAGTGGAAGGAATACTTCGAGGATTTCCTCAATCCCACTGACACACCTTCCAAAGAGGAAGCAGAGCTTGGGGACAAGGGGGACGATTTGCCCATCACAGGAGCTGAGGTCACCAAAGTGGGTCAAAAGCTCTTCAGTGGCCTGGCCCTGGGGTCTCAGGGTTCAAGGCTCTGGATGTTGTAGGGCTGTCATGACTGACACACCTCTGCAATATTGCGTGGAAGTCAGGGACAGTACCTTCGGCATGACAAACCAGGGTGGTGGTTCCTCTCTTCAAGAAGGGGGACCAGAGGGTGTGTTCCAACTTTATGGAGCTCACACTCCTCAGCCTCAGTCTACATGTGTTTTATGGACTTGGAGAAAGCATTCAACTGCTTCAATTGTAGTTTTTTTGTGGGGGGTGCTGTGGGAGTATGAGGTATCGGGCTTGTTGTTATGAGCTACCTGGTTTCTATACGACTGTTATGAGAGTTTGGTTCGTATTGCCAACACTCAGTCGGACTCATTCCCAGTGAGAGTTGGACTCCGCCAGGGCTGCCCTTTGTCACCGATCCTGTTCATAATTTTTATGGACAGGATTTCTAGGCGCAGCCAGGGAACAGAGGGTGTCATGCTTGGTGACCACAGGATCTCATCTCTGTTGTTTGCAGATGATGTTGTCCTGCTGGCTTCATCCAGAAGTGACCTACAGGTCTTACTGGGACGGTTTGCTGCTGAGCATGAAGTGACTGGAATGAGAATCAGCACCTCCAATCCAAGTCCATGGTTCTCAGCCGGAAAAAGGTGGATTGTCCTCTCTGGTTGGGCACAAGCTCCTGCGCCAAGTGGAGGAGTTTATGTATCTCGGGGTCTTATTCACGAGTAAGGGGAGAATGGAGCGAGAGATTGACAGACGGATCAGAGCAGCATCTGCAGTGATGTAGATGTACCGGTCTGTCGTGGTGAAGAGGGAGCTGAGCTATAAGGCAAAGCTGTTGATTTACTGGTCAATCTACGTTCCTACCCTCACCTATGGTCGTGAGCTTTGGGAAATGACAGAAAGAATGAGATCGTGGATACAAGTGGCTGAAATGAGCTTTCTCTGTAGGATTGTTGGACTCACCCTTAGAGGGAGAGCGAGGAGCTCAGTCATCAAGGAGAGGCTCAGAGTAGAACCGCTGCTTCTCCACATCGAAAGATGCCAGTTGAGGTGGTTTGGGCATCTGATCAGGATGCCTCCTGGACGCCTCCCACTTGAGGTGTTTCAGGCACGTCCCACTGGGAGGAGATACTGGGGCAGACCCAGGACACGCTGGAGAAACTACGTCTCCCAGCTGGTCTGGGAACGCTTTTGCATCCTCTCTGAAGAGCTGGAGCAGGTGGCTGGTGAGAGAGAAGTCCTGGCTTCTCTGCTTAAACTGCTGCCTCCGTGACCCGGACCTCTGGAAAAGTGGTAGAAGATGGATGAATTGATGTAATTTCAGAAAAAAGCTCAAAAAGTGTTCTTCTATGTACATATGATAGAGTTGAACTCTTTCATCCAAATATGACTTTTGCCAAAAGGACATCTTGCCCAGTCTCTTTCTCTAACATCACTGTATGGGTTCTAAATATTTCCCTTATTTTTATACTTTGCAGGTAAATTAGTCACAGAGCTTTTGGTTGACAGGGTTGCACATTTTGGTAATTTTGTTTGAAAGCATGAACTTCAAAGCTTTTGAAGGTGCGGACGTGTAAAGCAGCACTCATGCTCAAGTAGGTTGTCTCCTCTTTTGATGTTGTTACATGTTCATTGTTGCTGATCTGATCCAACTTCTCTGTCCTGCTTCATAATATCAATGGCCATGTTTACATTTGCACTAATAAACCAGTTATAATTGGCTTTCTGAAGTTGTCTGAATATTCAAGTAGTCATGTAAATGGAATAATCAGAAAAAGGCCATTGTAAGGTTATGAAAAATCCCATGAACTCAAGTTGTTTATGGCTCAATAACTCGTTTATTCAGTGAATGTAAACACGTAAAATCAGATTATTGCCATTATCTGTTTGTTCCCCATTATCGAATTACTGTGACCATGCAGCCGGGGTCAATGTTTATAAAAGTCAAATGTCCAAAAGAAAGTGGGGACGTTAATACAGGCCTTTGATGCAAATTTGCATTTATGTTTTTTTCCAACTTAAAAGTGTTGCGTTATAGTTCCTGCCAGTTGCAGCAAGAAGTTGCTTGATAAAAATGTGTGGCCATCTGGTTTATACCTTCGACAGTTTTTTGAGAGGAAATGATCTACATGTGATTGTCATTATTGTGTTTGTCATTATACTCATTCAATAGTAGGACCAACCTTAGAATATGTTCATTCAACTGCCAGAATGTAAAAACTTCATCTAATGAGATCTCCAGTTTATGTGATAACCATGACATTGTGTTGTTGCAGGAACACTGGTTGTTCGAAAACGAATTGTCTATTCTGAGCAGATTACATGGTGACTTTATAGGACAAGGTGTTTCTTTTATGGATACGGAAGAACGTGTTATCTTAGGTCGCCCCTATGGCGGCGTCGGTATCCTATGGCGGAAGTCACTTGCGAACAGTTGTGTTGTGAAAACTTACGATTGCGTAAGAGTTACAGGTATTGAAGTCAACCTGGGTGACTTTCACTGTCTTATATTATGTGTTACTTCCCCTATGACAGTGTTGAAAACTTGGTTGAATGCTTGCACTGCCTGAGTCTTGTTAAACATATCACCGAGGACTTTCCAACTCCATATGTGTTCACAATTGGTGACTTCAACGCTAATACAGCACGTTCAAGTTGTTTTGGAGACGAACTGGTGTCTTTTTGTGAGAGTTACTCCTTACACATCTCGGACAGGATTATCTTACCAGGTGATACCTTTACTCATGTTAGCATGGCTCATGGCTCTACATCATGGCTTGATCACTGTGTGACTACATCCTCAGGCCATGATAACATGTCCAATATCAAAGTTCTGTATGACTATGTGAGTTCTGATCATGTACCTTTATCTTTAGATATTGAGGTATCTAGTGCTGTAAGTGGCCCCCGGGAAGCTCCCTCAGCCACAACGGGCAGTAGAACATACAAATGGCGTGATGCCACAGCGTCAGACCTGTCCAGATATAAGAAACTTACTCGTAGGAAACTCTGTAACATCCGTGCTCCTATGGACACCATCAGGTGTCACGACCGTAATTGTGCGGCACACAGGGACGATATCGACAGGTTCTACAGTGATATTGTTGATGCTTTAAATTACTGTGTGAGTGAATGCATTCCTAGTCACAGTGTGGCCACCCAATATAACGTCCCAGGCTGGAATGATGTCGTTAGCGAGGCTCACACAGCTGCTCGGGATGCTTTTTTGTGGTGGAGGAGTAATAGCAAACCACGTTCTGGTCCAATATTTGAAAACATGAAAAATTGCAGGGCTAGGTTCAAATATGCTCTACGAGCATGCAGGCGCAATGAAGAAAGTATCAAATGTGACCAGCTAGCTAATCACATGAGTGATCTGAACATGGTAGAATTCTGGAAACAAATGAAGGCTATGAGCTCCCACCGGTCTGTCAGATCAAACACTATTGAAGGTGTGACTGGTGACGTTAATATTGCTGAAAAGTGGAAATGTCAATATGAAGCTATTTTCAACTCATTCAAGAATGTTTCAATGAAGGATTCTGTTATGCACGATATTCGTCTGTATAACGACATGTTTGATGCCTCTGATATTTCTGCTGTTACTCCTGTTGAAGTTGATTCACTGATCAAAGTTCTCAAGAAAGGCAAATCAGCTGGCCCTGACTGTCTCACCAGTGAATGCCTCATCAACGCTGATTTCAATTTGTGTATTCTGTTGTCATTGTGTTTTAACTGTATGTTTGTTCATGGTTACATGCCAGATATGTTGATGGACTCTGTTATTATTCCTTTGGTGAAAAACAAGTGTGCCAGTCTTTCTGATATGAACAACTACAGACCTATAGCTATTGCAAATGTTATATCTAAACTGTTAGAGGGTTTAATCCTGAACAGAATTGAGGATTATCTGTGGACAAACGACAATCAGTTTGGTTTCAAGTCAGCTCTTTCAACTGACAAGGCTGTTTACCTCCTCCATGAATTTGTTGACTACTTCAGAAGCCATTCCACTAGTGTCTATGCTACGTTCCTAGATGCTAGCAAAGCTTTTGACAGGATTAACCACTGGTGTTTGTTCAGAAAATTGATCGATCGAGGTATTCCTATTTACATTGTTAGCATCCTGCTATACTGGTACAAAAGGCAGTCTATGGTTGTTAGATGGGGCAATGTCACCTCATCCAAATTTCATGTGACCATTGGTGTTAAACAAGGTGGTATACTGTCACCCTTGTTGTTTAATGTCTATGTTGATGATCTCAGTGTACTGTTGAACAATACTAATGTGGGTGGCTCCTTTAACGGTGCACTGTTAAATCACATTTTCTACGCTGATGACCTCTGTTTAAGTTTGTCTACTGCAGCGATGCAACATCTCCTTTCGGTATGTGAAAAATTTGGTGAAAAAAAATGACATCTTGTTCAACTGTACTAAATCTATGTGTATGGCTTTCAAACCAAAGGGTGTCAATACGTCGAATCCTGTTATGCCACTTTGTGGTAACAGCTTGAACTTTGTTGAAAAAGTCAAATACCTAGGTGTGTGGATTGAATCTGATAAGACCAATGTTGATTGTAACAGGCATCTCAGGAAACTGTATGCTCAAACAAATTTACTGTCGCGAAATTTCCATAGATGTTCTCCTGATGTCGAATGTATGTTGTTCAAGACCTTCTGTACCTCAATGTACTGCTCGCCTTTATGGTTTAATAGCAATGTTGCCGTTAGGAACAAAATCCGCATTGCATATAATAACTCCCTAAGAAGGTTGTTAGTTGTACCACGAAGGTTGAGTGCAAGCAAGATGTTTGTGTCTGTGAACATTCCGTCTTTTGGTGAATTGATACGTAAGAATGTTTACAGTTTTATGAGAAGGTTGCTGGCATGTAACAATCATCTTATATCAGCAATTGTCAACTCGTCACTCACACTTCATTCCAGCATTTGGAAGTGGTGGCGTTCCATTTTATGCTGAGCCCATTATTGTATGTTATTGTTGTTACAAGAGCGCCGAGTGTCTGCTGATCTGTATATACTTTTATTTATTTATCTACTTTCTACTCGTTTTAGTTTTGCTCTTAATATGAACCCTGAGTTTGAAATAAACGTTTGAATTTGAATTTGAATAGTTCATAGTCATTTTAATGCATCTAACACTGGACCTTGGTTGTCCTTTCCTTCGATTTATCCAGTGTCTGAAACAAGTCTTTTTTGCTCCCTTCCCGTTTGAACTTCTTGGTTGCCTGTTGTAAATACATTTGAACAGCAGATGGGGCTGTGCTCACAGTCACCCTTGTGTGACCAAATAAATCAACATCAGAAAGACCAAGAGCAGTGTTCACAGGAGTCCAGAGCCTAAAAAGTATGCATAAAGAGATATTTAGGGGAACCTATCAACCCTTGTAATATCTTACATGTGACAATGTAAACACTGAAAAGCATAACAGGGCCTAATGTGAATGATCTCAGCAGAACTTTATGATGTCACCTTACTTTCAGATGACACTCCAGTAGCAACCGCAAAGCGTCTCCCCGGTGAAGATGAAGAGGAAAATGATGCATCTGGCCGTCAGTGGAGAACAGTAATCATCGGCGACCAGGAGCAAAGGATTGACATGCAGGTCATCAGACCGTACCTAAGGGTGGTCACACATGGAGGTTAGTCAGTATGTCTGCACTGAAAGTAATTCAAAATATTGTTATGTATGAATAATGAGAGAGTCAGAGTCGATCTTCATGCAGCCAACAACAACAACAACAACAACAACCCTTTATTATAGAGAACCGAGCTATTTATACACAAGGGCCTTGCCCGCCTGACATGTCACGCCAGGGGGCGGGTACGGCAGCACACACACACACAACACTCACTACACCACAGTTCCCCTCCCCCTTACAAAAGTGTAAGACCACACACGCAATTGAGACCCTCCTCAATTTAGGATCCGAATCACACACTAAGGGAACGAGGAATAATTAACTGTGATAAAATGTCCTAACACACTCAGCCAAAAGAATAACAAAATTGGACCAAGTCTCTTAAAACATTACAAAGAAAATAATCCCATAGCACCACATACATGCTCTCATGCACACCAGCAATATACAGTATATGTACATATTTACATTCTAACATTTAAGTTTGACCAGTGTCCGTTGGCAGCCAGGGGTAAAACCGGAACGGGGGCCCAGGACAGCCCCAAATCATCCACTCCTTTGGTCGCCAAAGATAAGCCAGGCTCGGAGGCCCCGGGCAGCCCCACAATGTGCACGCGCCTGGCCACCGTCTGCCCCCGGGATCAAAAACAATCTCTCCCACGAGAGTGTCCCTCTTCACCATCGCCTGCTCCTTTTGCTGGGACCCGCAGTGCTGCTGTCTGGCACGCCGTCCCTCCATGCTCGTCGGTCCGCTCCCAACTGCCTTCAACACCGCCGTCATGGCTCCAAACTGTCCAGCCCCCTGTGGCCACACTCCGGGGAAAACCAAAGCCTGCTCATCGCCGTCGTTTCCCGATCCAGGCACCGCACCGCTGCTCCCAGCACCCTCATTCCAGGCGCTCCGCTGTGCCGTCTCTATGCCCGGCTGTCGCTGCTCTTCCCCAGGGATCTCAGCCTTCATGGTCCCTCTCACTCGCTGCCTAGCCTCCAGCTGCAGGGATGATTCCTGATGCTCTCCCTTTCTGTTGTCGTCGCACACCACACCGTCCAACTCATCAGAGCTCTGGTCCTCCACCTTCTTGTGCTTCGCGGCTGGCCCGCTGTCTTCAGTGACGGGAGACTCTCCCTCTCGCAGTCCTGGTCCCACCACGAAGTCTAGCTGGCAGCTTGGAGCTCTGTTTTGGAGCGCAGTTAGCTTTGCGGCAAACCTGCCCATAGGCACTGAATGGTTCGTTAGCTTCTCCAAACTAACTAGCCTAGCCGCTCTGGGCGCCAATACTTCCGCCACCCACAGCTTCGTGGTCCTTGTCCGCCCGGCGAAGAATTCGGCCAGCCGCTCGACAGCATCCTCATATGACTCCATCACACCCAACGTACCAAGAATTCTTCGGCCCTCCGCGCGGAGATGGTGAGCCAAAAGCGCTCGTCCTCATCTCCCGCCGAGCTTGCTTAGGCCCAGTGCCCCGATGTAACCCTCAAACATGGCCCGCCACTGCGGCCACAGGATCACCGGCGATCCCATGTACTCTAGGAACGGTATCAGGGGTTAATGTAGCTCATACGCTTCCATAGTTTTCTCCTCGTTGCCAAAATGTTATTGTATGAATAATGAGAGAGTCAGAGTCGATCTTCATGCAGCCAACAACAACACTTTATTATAGAGAACTGAACTATTCATACACAAGGGCCGTGAACGCCTGACGTCACGCCAGGGGCGGGTACGGCGGCACATGCACACGCCACACTCACTACACCATAAATATGTTCTGAATAATCACTATTTTAAACCTTCAATAATTCATAGAAGAGTTATTTTGCTAAATAATGAACAAAAATCAGATGGAAAAATAGATTATGTACTGTAACTTTTTGTCCCTATATTTATTTCACCATCATACATGATTGGATTTGGTTTGTAATATCACAATACACTAATCTCTCTAGGAACAATGCCAGAACAAAACATTCTGAAGAAGTAAAAACTCAAATGGAACAAACAAACATTTTGGAAGTTATAGAAAAATTAATTTACTTACTTAATCCTCGCCTGGCCACTTAAGTGACCGTTGCGGCCAGTCATCTGAAAGCAGGGCGATCTTGGGCTAGGGCGATGAGGTCAGCCAGCGGTCTTATCATTGCAACCTGGGTCGTCAAGGACAGTCTGGGCCGACCTTGAGGGCGATACCAGCTCTGGGGGGGGGGGGGGGGGGCAGCACTGGTGGAGAGGGTCTGCTTGGCCGGTGACCCGTCTTCCAGCCTGGCCATGTGGTCGAGGAGCCGCAGCCTTCCTCTTCTGATGACGGTGGAGATGGGGATAGGACCACCAGCCCTCCTGTAGACCTCATCGTTTGTGGTGTGGTGGAACCATGGGATGCCGAGAATGTTACAGAGGCAGGTGCAATGGAATGTATCCAGATGGTGGGTGGATGTGGTGGAGAGGGTCCAGGTCTCGGACCTGTAAAGGAGGACGGGGACCACACAGGTCTTAAAGATTCGTAACTTTGTGGTCGTGCAGATCTTCCCGCTACGCCAGACTCTCTGGAGGTGGCCGAAAGCACTGCAAGACAGCTGTAGGCGGCGAATAATCTCTGGGTCTGATGAGCAGGAGCTGGCGATCTTAGATCCGAGGTAGACAAAGTCATTGACAGTCTCAATCGGCTTGTTTTTGATGGTGATGCCTTATGGTGGTGGTGGCAAGAAGTCTGACAGTGACTGGATCTTTGTTTTTGCCCGACTGATGGTGAGGCCCAGGGGCAATGCTTCCTCTGCAAGCAGCTCCAGTGCTGCCACGATTATGTCTGTATGCGTGGCGAAAAGCACCACATCGTCCACATAGCACAGGTCTGTGAAGTGGGAGTGGACGACAACTCCGAGATTGTGGCAGTGTTCCATCGTGTTCTTGACCCAGTAGTCAACCACAACATTAAAAAGGTTTGGTGAGACGACGCATCCCTGCCGGACTCCTGAGGTGGTGACAAAAGGGTCTGACATGTCACCCTCGACACGCACCCTGCACGTGGTGTTGGTGTACAAGCCCCAGAGAATGTTGATGTACTTGGAAGGGAACTCCAATGCCACGAAGGAGTTGCCAGAGGGCATTCCTGTCTAGGGAGTTGAAGGCAGCTTTGAGGTCCATGTAGGCCGCATAAAGAGGCTGGCGATACTCCTTCTGTTGCTGCGCCAGGACACTCAAGGCAAGGATGCAGTCCGCTGTGGATCGCGAGGGGTCAAGCTGGCCTGCTGGCAGCGATGCTTGGCGAAGAGCAGGGGGCGGATGCGGCTCAAGATGACAGTGGTGATTACCTCGCCAGGGATGGACAGCAGCGTGATGGGACCATAGCTGGCTGTGCTCCGACGGTCACCCTTCTTCTTGTAGAAGGACAGAATGATCCCATCCCTGCACTCCCCAGGGATGCGTTCTTCTGCCCAGATGAAGCGACACAGATGTTCCAGCCGAGGGATGACAGAGGTGAGGGCGGCTTTCTTCATCTCTGCCATAACTCCATCAGTACTGGGGGCTCTCCAAGAGGGGAGCTTCTTGATGGTATCTGACAGCTCACTGATTGAGGGTAGGGCTAGGCTGATCGAGTTGTCTTCAATACCGGCATTGACATACTGCTGCAGCTTATCCAAAGTGAGAGGAAGAGGCTTGCAGAGGACACTCACATAGTGCTCTCGCCATCGTTGGAGTTTTTTCGTTGGATCTGAGATGAGGCTTATGCCATTGGCAGCTAGCAGGGGGGACGATGACTGCTGTTTCTTGCCGGCTTGGCACAGCTCCTTGATAGACTGGTAGGCAGACTGGAAAAATTAATTAAACTGAAAAAATGGATATAAAAATAACTTTAAAAACTAATAAAAAGTGCAAAACTGGAAGTTTTAAGCCAGTAGTGATTCAGATGTTATGACAGGTTAATATATCAATAAACCATATCACTACCATAGTATTGCTCCTCTTCCAGGTTATTATGGTGAAGGTCTGAATGCCATCATCGTGTTTGCAGCATGCTACCTTCCAGACAGCAGCTGTGATGACTACACTTACATCATGGAGAACCTCTTCTTGTAAGATCCCTTCTGTGGTTTTAAAGAACTTTTTTACACAATAATACTTTCCTATAACCTGAAATTCATGTCAAAATATGTTTTACTCACTACTGAAGTTGAACCAGTGATCCATTTAAAATAAAAAGATTAAGACATATCACACAATAGAGAGTGCATGATAATGCTATCATGGTGGTAATTAGGCAAAGTCAGGAACGTGAAATGATTTCCAACAGAGACTGGGGAGAGGGGATGTGTGTTTAGCCCTTTTTAGCCTAGCCAGGCAGCCTTACATCCCTCCTTTTGATTAGAACTTAGAAAAGTATATTTGTACTAGATATAGTAGCACTTGAAATAATCTAAATGGTACTGTATGTACTCTTTCATTAGTGGTGTTGTAAATTTTGTAAATGTTATCAGGTGATACAAGGTATTTGGGTGGGTTAAGGGTTTTGAGTCATGAGCGTAAAATTGTATGATTGATGTCACTTGAACATTATCTCATGCGTTACTTTATCTGTGGACCCCCAGGAAGACTAGCTGCTATCCTGGCAGTAGCTAATGTAGATCCTTTTTAAATGAATAAACTTGGATGATCTCATTTTTTTTTTTTTTGCTATTTGTGTGCTTATCTGAGCTTTTTCTATTGTAGGTATGTTGTGAGTAGCCTGGAGCTGTTGGTGGCTGAAGATTACATGATTATTTACCTTAATGGAGCAACTCCTCACAGGAAGATGCCTGGCATCAGCTGGCTAAAGAGATGCTACCAGATGATTGACAGAAAGTAAGGCAAACAGGAGAAGCAAAAAAATGTAAAACTGATAATGTTTATTGAGATTCAGCTTTGGTGAAGGTTGTTTGAATATCTCCTGCAGACTGAGGAAGAATCTAAAGTGTCTCATCATCACTCACCCTACATGGTTCATCCGAACAGTCCTGGCCATCTCAAGACCTTTTATCAGGTGATTTTATATGTTTTCAGCCCATCTGCCAGTTACGCCTGTGAACACGTTTCACAAAGACAGAGAGAGAGAAGGTGAATGTATAATTGTTATAGTGCAATTGTAACACAACCACAGAGTATAGTATTGGAAGAGATTATTTGTGAGAATGATTGTGTGCTGTTTGCTGTAGTGTGAAGTTCATGGAGAAGATCCGGTATGTTCACACCCTGGAGGAACTAAGTCAGATCATCCCCATGGAGCATGTTCAAATCCCTGAATGCGTGGTGCAGTAAGTACTCACAGCCACCAAGGGTCACTGTGGAGACACGACACGCGCCTCATGCTGTTTAACAAAATAGTCCCACTGTTCAGTTACATTTGTTAGTATTGAAACTTGTGGATTGTTGTGTACTGCGGTTGTATTTAAAGCAGGAAGGTCAAACTCATTTTAGTTTATGCGATAAATAATGTCCAGTCTCATCTTAGAGAGACAGACCCACAAAGCAGTTGCATAAATAACTAGTATAGTATACAAGAAGAAGAAGTATTCACATAAACATCTTTGATATATTTCCATTCTTTGGCTAAATAAAATAAATAAATAAAATTTTTAAAAAATTCTTTGTACATGAAAACTGTGAATCTAGAAGCTTACATAATTTTACTCTCTTCGGTGAATAATCTAAACCTGCTATCCATCCCTGTACTTCACATAAAGAACAATGGTGACTGAACTTTTGAAGTACTTGCTACTATACACTCTGCAATGCCCTGCCTGCTCCTGTGCTATCTGCTAAGTCTTTGGACTCTTTTAAAAGCAGTAAAGAAACATTTGTTCCTGGGGGGGGGGGGGGGGGGGTTGGTTTGATCCAAGCAACTTGATTGGAACCTGTATCACTTTGCACACTTTTTCATGGTTATTATTTCACTACTGTTTTGTTGCTTTGCAAAACCCTTTGGGTTGGATTAGAGCCTTTGTATAAGTGATAAAGCATTTGCAGTTTCAGCCCGCATGCAAAATCTGTGTGATATCTGTGTTCGGATTTCAACCGAACTGCAGTGAATCCAGGCAAACATCCAACTGGGCCATCAGCAGACATCTTTAGCTTGTTGACTATTTAATTTGTCTTTCTTTGTTGCATTTCACCAAATTTAAGTGAACATTAGAAATTTATATAATTATTTTTCTTTTTTTAATATAGGTATGACAGTGAGAAAATAAGAGCACAAAAGGAAAGGTGAGAGATAGATTTTTGATTTGTACTAGTTTTCTGTTTTTAAGCACTATTCTAAATATTTTTATCTACCTTACAGACTTGAACATGAGCAGAAGCAGAGCAACTCCATGCTGCCCAAAGAAAGGTGACCTAATTTTTCAGCACACGCTACTGTCCAGTTCTCTGTGTACAGCGGTGATCTAGAAAGTGCTTTTATGATAAACTGCTCATTCACTTATTCTTTCAAATTGCTCGGACAAGTTAGGAAAAATGAAACTTTAAGTAAAAAAGCAAAAAACTAAGCATGAGCAGCATCTGAAGCCACAAAGATTAGATTTGGCACCAGGGACAGCCTAATATGTACTAGATGGCCAAACAAAATATTTCTATTTGCCTGTGGGTCACTTATAATCTGTTATTTCCAGGCCAAAGTCGATGATAGCAGATGTTGGTCGTGACATCTGACATTAAGGTAAGGAGTCTCATCTAAGTTCATCTAACTGCCCTTCCATACATCTCTTCAGACTGGTTTGTAATGTCAGCCCCATGTAACTAATCCCAGGCATGCATGGAAATGTTCTTTTCTGCACGCACACACACACACACACACACACACACTTATGTGTGAAAATGAGACATGATACAGTAAATTGGATGGTAGATGAGCCCTGTCTGGAGGCTTGGGCAAATCTGAATAGTCAGCCCACAGTTTTTTTGTTGGTTTTTTGGGGGGAGTGGGGGGTGGGGGGGTGTCCTAATCAGTCATACATTAAAACTATATAACTCCAAATTTCTTTTAAAACAGTGCAGAGAAGTTTATGTACAGTCAAAAATTAACTCTGCTTGTTTTTGATGAGACGTTAACCCCAGCACATGAGAGTTTCTTTAATTCAAAGAATGAATGTTTTGATCTTATTCAATTAATCTAATTAAAAAGTAGCAACAGGTTGGTGCCCACGGTCTTTTCCAGCCTTCTGTTGCTTCACTCAAAGCACTAGATCTGGTGCAACCACAGTGCTGTCTGTGTATTATCCATCATCAAGGGCAGCTCATTTTCAGTTTTGCCAAGTCATATAACAGTTCTTTAAATTCAGACGGCATGTCCAGGAAACCTTACCTGATCATCAAACATCACCCCATGTTATGTAAAGCACAGCTGCTCATCTCTTCAACTTTCTGCGGGCCCAACTGATCAGTTCTATTTTTAAGGAACTCTTCAAACATTGATCTACTTCACCAGGCTCGTCACAAAATAGGGGGAAATACCCACCCCGGGCGGTTTGAAGGGGCTACAGTGGGTGAGATGGATTATTTTACCAATACTGTGTTCTGTGCCCTGCTGCTGACTGTTTCTGTAGCCCCTCATATAGCAATGGTGATAGCAGTCAGAGGACTGGCTGACATGCCAGGAATGGAAACAGGCACTGCATTCTGACTGAATGCCAGCAGAGGAAGCTGGAAAAAAAATTAATAGGCAAACCTGATATGTGTCATGATGAGTTTAATTTGGCTTTCATATTTGTCTGCTAATACGCTGTTAAATTTATAGTGTATCTGATAGAAAAATTCCATATTATCTACATTATTGATATTAATAATGTATTATTATATTTGAGAAGTATCATACCTTTCATATGCCATGTTTAGTGTTTATATGTGCACTCCATGTGAAATAAGATCATATATTCTTGGCATGTTTCTGTGAGCAATTTCAGAGAGTTCAGACTGAAGATCAGTACAGGATCAATACATGAGTAAGGAATGATCTAAGCCACTCTTATAATCTCTTTGACATGTCCTGTTTTGGGTCACAGGAACTCCTTAGGCTGTATAGATCAGTTCTACAGATTAGGTATATAGACATTCTGTTAGTTTTATGGACCTCATGTGCATGTCTCCAGAGTGTCTGTGACATTTCCCCGGAAAAGCTTTGATTATCAGGACTGTCCCGTTCTGTCCCTTCCCTTATCCTCATCCTCCCTCTCCTTTCTCCTACCTATATATATCAGACCTAAAGAAATGAATCCTTTAGAGATTCTAGGTGTGTCTGAATGCCATGCTTTGTAATCTCTCCCCCAAGTGGCCATTGGGGTGATACCTTATATATTTTTGTAATAAATGTACATAAATCCAACTTTCCGCCTGATTTTTGACTTTGAATAATTTAAGCTCAAAATTATTCTAACATTTATTACAAAAAAGCCTTTTATTTTTACATGTTTCCTGTCATGTGCTGTTAGTACAGGATTCATATAATGACAGTGTATTCCATCTGAACCAAAACACAAGCTTTAGACTGCTTTCAGCCTGAAACAGCCCCACCAACCACCTGTTGAAATCTGTTTATGAAAAGGAGCCAGTCAGAATAGAAAGTGATTACAACAAAAAAAAACTATTTTTTTTTATTAAAACAGCAAAGTTGTAACCATTTCTGTATTCAGAATGGTTAAGCAGTACAAAGAAAATCTACACTCAAATATCTAGGCTTTTTAACTGTCTTTTGAATATAAAATACAGCAAAAAAATACAGCAAAAATTGTGGCATTTGTAATCTGATTGGGTTGCATGGTGGAACAGTGCTTAGCAATGTCGCCTCACCGCAAGAAGATCCTGGGATTGAATGTGTGAACTGGACAGTAGGGACCTTTCTGTGCTGATGTTTGCATGTTCCCTCCAGATTCTCCATTTCTAGACCCATTCCCCCCAGGTCACCTCCCACCTTTCTATACATTTTCCAATTTCTGTATCAAGAATGCAGTGAAGATAGAATTGCATTCTCTTGTCAGCTGAAGTCATTTAAGTGCAGAATTACATAACACACTGCACTTTTAGTCTGGTTCTTGGGGGATACGGCCCAGGGGGAAGGACCTGACACCAGGTTCTCCAGTTTCCTCCCACCATCCAAAGAATTGCATGTCAGGTTAACTGAGGCCTAATAACTTGGGAATCAAAATTGGCCGTAGCAGTGAAAATGGTTGTCTGTCTCTCTGTGTTAGCCCTGTGATAGACTGGCGACCTGTCCAGTGGATACTCTGCCTCTCCCAAGAAGAAAGTGGATATGAATAAATGAGTGTGGCCTAATTCTCATCAGACGTCACACTTTGCACAAACCTTACAATGAGTCAAACTATTGATAGCTGAACTTTTGATATGCTGGTTCTTCATATATACGTTTGGCTTAACACAGGAGAGTGTCAGATAGAGAATGAACTGAGGGGCTTGATCAGGGCCCGCTGTAAGAGAAATAGTTTATTTTGAAATGTAAATCATTGAAATGTCATTTGCACACAAATTGATAACTTTTTCAAGTATACAGTAGGTGATGGTGAGCTAACCTTTTTGTATGTATATTGCAGAGCTTTAAACTGGAGAGCCAAAAAGGAGTATATCGTTAAAGTTGGAGCAAGCATCACAAACTTCCTGTACGGGATTAAATCACCTGAATGGATCCACTGGCTGCAGGATAATCTCTCCTTAATATACTGTATCTTATTTTTATTGTCTTGCTTTCTTCTACCAACGTATAGTTAATTTACACCAAAGCGTTGCTCCCTATCTAAATCTAAAAGCACCCTGCATGCCAATTTTTCCTTTACCTACAGCATGACTTTAGCTATGTGAATGAAAAGCTATGGACTACTTTGTACATACTTGTAATATATTTTTGAGAAAGGAATTTTCATGGGCATCGATATAATCTGGTTTCATGGATATTTACTGAAAAACAATGTGCAATGATGTTGTTCTTTATATATGTAACTGATGCAAAATTGTGTTACAGCTGTCAAGTTTCCCTGAGTTGAATATGCAGGTGGCATGCTTGTTTATGTCCTCCATGGCTTTGTTACATGATTTTGTCAGGTTTTAATCTTGGAGAGAATAACTTTTACAAGACTGAGAGTAAACATCACTGAAACATTGACAGATATATTTTGAAGAGAGAAACATATGAAATGGTAAAAGTGTTATTTATGAAAAATGTGCCATTGACTGTTTGTAAAAAATGAATAAAATGATGCAGTAAAGAATGTTTTGTCATGATTATTCACCTTCTAAATTCACCCTGAAACATACAAAGACAGTCTCTCACATTTAGATTACACTTAGTCTTTTTTCTTTTCTTTTTTGCCTTTGTGTATGTTCCCCTTTGTTCCAGAATCCTTTTGACAGTTAAGTTATTTAAGGATGTCATTAAGCTCGATGAGTGCATTGGCAAAGTGAGTACATGTTCTGTTTGTCCTGACTGTCCTAGAAGTGACACTGTTTATTTTTATATACAAAATTACTGCGATCACAAGGTGTAAGAGGAATATAGAACCCATATATATATTTTACTACATGTTACCTAACACGTTTACTGCTCTCAGTCTGTGAAACAACTTGACAGTTAAGGATTTATGATTCTTTTGTTTGAAAAAGATGTGTTGTTAAATAATCTTAATATCTGCTGGACTAATTATGAAAACCTAAATATGGCCTTTATAAAATTATTTAAAGCAACACTATGTGAGATATTCACCTTAAAATAATGTTTCCAAAATTCTTCTGATAGTTCATAAACCTTTGACTGGGTGAATGTCACTTCCCCCATGGCATGAGTGGGCCCACATTGCCTGCAACTGCACTGTTCTTTGTAGGGTACAACTTTGATTGGCTGTTGGGACTGAGGTCATAGTCACCATAACCTAGAACAAGAAGCGCTGCTTTAAAGGTCCAGGTAACAGTGCATTTTTTGTGTTTTGAGTGTCTATTTTTTATCAATTTTCTATGTAGTCCAGCGTTTAATGCACTCAGCACCCTCAGCGCAAAGACGCTCTCAGCGGTATTTTTTTTGTCATTCAGGGAGCTGAAAGTTGAAACACACCCCTGTAACCAGCCAATCAGAATGAGGCTAAAACTATCACTGCTTAACAGCAGTTCAGAAGGATGTGTATCTTCTTACCAGTTTGATGTGGTTTAGTGGAGTTATTAGAGAGATTCAGAGCAAAATGTGTGAAACGCCGATGGCATACTTTCAGACATAGGTCAAGTGGTTGCTAGGATACAAGACAGAGACCTTTTTTAAAGAGCGCCTGTGAAGCACCCACAAAAACAGGTCTAGAGCATTTTTACCTCCGCCAAGGAGGTAATGTTTTTACCGGGGTCTGTCTGTCTGTCTGTCTGTTACCAACATAACTCAAAAAGTTATGAACAGATTTTGATGAAATTTTCAGGAAAGGTGTGTAATGGCACAGGAAACAGATGATTACATTTTGGTGATGATCTGAGAGTGCGTACCTCCACCAAGGGCTTTGTTTGTATTTGTGCTGCAGGATTACACAAAAACTACTGGATGGATTTGGATGAAATTTTCACCAGAGGTGGTTCTTGGGCTAGACAGGAACCCATTATATTTTGGTGATGATCTGACAATACATACCTCAGCCAAGGCTCTTATCTTCTCACAGTGTGTTAGCAACAATACTCCAAAACTGATGGACAGACTTTGATGCAATTTTCACCACAAGTGGCTATAGGCCTACACACAAACCCATTACATTTTGGAGGTGATCCATGAGAAACGGAAGGAGCCCAGGTGGAGGTATGCGCTCTATGAGTGCTTTTCTAGTTAAAACCTGTTTCTGTGTCTTTCATTTTCTGATTGGTAATAATATTCATGTGGGCCTTATTTGATTGGGCAAAGTGTTTTCACTGTTAGTCTAGTCAAAAGAAATGACCAACTGCTAACTGCTACCAGTAACTGCTAAGGTATACTTTAATTGCTGTCTCACCACAGCAGGCATCTGGACAAAAAACTGGAAAGCAGTAATTCCAACAATAAAAAAATATAGCGCCACCAATACAATCAGCAATAGCAAAGTATTTTTTCCTTATTTCAACAGCACCAATGATAGGCTAAAGGCAGCTTCAGCAGCATCAACCTCTGGTTATGAAGTCTTACTGATAACATTTTTAAATAATTTATTTACAGGTTGTGGTTCAGAGGCAGAACTCACCAGAGTGAGGAAAGATGCAAATCATACTTCTGTTTTAACCCTACATAAAGCCCAGGGTGTAGCCTACACAAGCGGTTAGCATTTATGGTTGTGTACTGGTTTGAATGCATTGTTGTGTCACCAAATCGGTTTCTCTTCCTATGTGTAGTGTGATTCCTGTTATGTATGTAAACCTCGTGATGAATGAGGCGAAGATGAAGGTAGCGTTGAACACAGCTTTATTGATGTAGATGAACTGCGGTACACGGCAAGCACCTGGCGTGGGGATCCGGCACAAGAGAGTGTGCCCATGGCGGCCCACCCCGCTATATAGGGCAGTGCGGTGACGTGACAGAAAGTTGGCGTCACCACGCTGCACTTCACAATAAGTGCCGTCATGACAGTTCCCTTTCAATTCAGTTCAATTCAAATAACTTTATTATTCCGCGAGGAACTTCATTTGTAGAAAAGAGAGAAGATGGGGAAGAAGAATGCATGTAGTACAACCACTGAAACACCTGTCATTTGGCAATCTGTAATGAGTGAGGATAAGGTATACAAATGTTCATTTCCTCAAAAAGTCAGGTAGATTGAGATTTTAGAACAACATGCTGCCTTCAAGAGCATATTTCCTAGGGATGTGCATGCAATTTTTAACAAGACAATACAAAACCACATTCTGCACACAATATGTGTGTAGAATGTAGTTTTGCATTGTCTGCATTGTGTGCAGAATGTGGACTGTGCAGAATCTGCACTGGGTATATAACCGTGTACATATGCATATTTATTTACTCCTTTGGTTAACCAGTTCTTATCTTATTATCTTATTTACTATTGCTCTGAGTGCTGCTATCCCTCTGATGCTGCAATCCTGGAATTCCCCCACTGTGGGTCTAATAAAGGCTTATCTTACCTTATCTTATATAAAATCTTATATAAAATCATGGCTATGGGAAATGAGGGTATAGGTACTGGACTAACCTGCCTGCAGCCCTGACATGTTCCAAACAGAGAATGTGTGGAGCATTTTGAAATATTTAATCATTTAAAAATGCAACAACAATCATGTACTGCTGCAAACCTTATGATACGTTTACAGGAAGAATTGGACAAAATAACTCCTGAAACTATTTGGGGCAGTGGTGGCCTAATAGTTAGCGATGTGGACTAGTGAGCGGATGGTCGCTGGCAGGATCAGATCTGGGTGGGACAGATAACATAGCAGTGTTTGCCCCACCCTCCTTAACCCCACTGTGGTGTCCATGAGCAAGGCCCTTAACCCCAACTGCTCCAGTGGAGCTGCACAGTGGCCACAGGTCAGTCTGTGGTTGTACTAGGCAGCTTCCAGGTGTGAATGTGTAACAGTGAGTGTGAACAGGGCGTCCTTGAAAAAGAGAGGTTGCCTCTCAATGGAACTAGCCTATATAAATAAAGGTTAAATTTAAAAAAAAATCAGCAGTACATATCTTCAAAACCAGTCAAAATGCATTTTAGTCTTCTGAGAAGGAAACTGCTTTCGTCTTTTTTTGTAATGTTGCAGGCCTCAAATACAGGATTGGGTGTATAATAAGAAGAAGAAGACAAGACATACATTTTTTATTGAGACTGGGTTCAAATATGAGTTCCTATGTGTCCAATGAAACACAAAGCAATGCTTTAAAATTTAATTAACATTTAGGAGACCTTCCCAACTTTTTTCTGCCTTTGAGTTATATTTACATATTCATTTATTTAATTTTCAACCTTTCGTGTCATCACTTTATTTGGAATCTAGAAATTTATCCTACTCTATTCATCAATTCCTGGTGAATCTTCACTTAGGAATTTTGTTCCCTTCTCATCATCGCCACCCACCTCACCCACCCACCTCCCTTTACTTCCTTAAATGCAGCCAATGCCTGCAGAACCAGAAAACTTCCAGTGCAGAAGTCTTGTTCCTGTAAAGGTTGCAGGTGTACAGACTGTTTATGGCGATTAAATTGAAAAACGATTCTTCTTTTCAATGCAAGAAGTATGAGCTGGAACAGTTAGACAGTATAGCATTAGTACTGGAAATTGGCAACTTGGCTCTGTCCAGAAATTGGCCTCAAAACATTGTTGCTTTACTGACATAGAGCAGATATACATTTTCTTTTAAATTTTATAATCCTTAATTAATCCTACAATGGGGAAATTACAGGGCATCCACCTGGATGAGGTAGCCCGTACGGTACGGTGCCAATCCCTTCACCATTCACACACACATTCACACCTAGGGCCACTTTAGAGTCTTCAACCTAACCTGCGTGTTTTTGGCCTGTGGGAGGAAACCGAAGTACCCGGAGTAAACCCACACAGACACGGGGAGAACATGCAAACTCCACTCAGAAGGGTCACCGATGGTCAGGCGGTGGGATCGAATCCACGATGGTCAGGGGTGGGATCGATCCTGTGACTTTCTTACTGTGCTGCCACAGTGCTAACCACTGCGGCAACCCGAAGTCTTACTCTAGTAAAAATTGTGTGAATATAGAGGGACTTTCTGATTCTTGTCATATACAGTAGACAGAGAATCCATAATTTTAAAAAAGATAGACAGCTTTAATATTTCATCTTGTTTATAGCAAGTAAAATAAATTTGTTTTAGCCAAAATCTCAAATTATTGAGGTATTATTGACAACACACCAGTCCTCTGCCTTTGCTTGTTAAAAGTCAAATGTAGCTTAATTAAAAAAAGAAAAAGGAAATGCTGGGGAGTGAAGGTGTGTCCACTTCTGATTCCAAGAAGGAAAAATATGTTCACCACATGCTTCTAATGTTAGACCACATAGACTGTAGACCAATAGACTATTAAGTCTACCTGGGGTGTTAGGAAACAGCTTTACTCTCAGAAGGTTTTTACTTCTGATGACAACAAACTTTTACAGAACATTAGCATGCTCAATCAGTATACGAGGGGAGGCTGAAAAGTTCATAGGCTGACCATGACGCAGTGGTCAAATTTGGCCAAATGTGGTTAATTTTTCAATAGTCTCCAATGTCAGTGTATCTGAAAACAAGCAATGCAGTTAGTATCAGAAAAGGTTGAATTTAATGCACGACTAGTTTCGTTGCTGTAGCATAACGCCGTCTTAGTCAGCCTATGAACTTTTCAGCCCCCCAATACAGTAAGTTAGTTTAAGCTTGTAGTTCAAATGTGAGCAACCTCTATAATGGAATTATGAGCATTTTTTCTGCTAAACTTATTTTTTTTTTGGGGGGGGGGGGTCAAAGTCACAAGGAGTCACTATAGACATATGTGGCTCTGGAGCCACAGGTTGCAGACCCCTTTAGTAGCTAATCATGAAACAGGGTGCGATGATAGCTGCAGCTCAGAGTTTAACACATCTATAGAATCACCCTGATAAGAAGAGCTGTAAGTTAATATTTAATTCTGAATAAACAAAATGAACAGAAGAGTTCGAGGTGAGCAACAGTCAGGGCCTAAGAGAGCAGCATGCGCTCAAGTTCAGAGGAACAGATGTTTAATCATTCCTATAGCTTGTCTCCATGACTCTGGTCATATGGCTGCCTCCATGTACTCCAACTGGTTGCATCAGAAATATGTGTGACGCAGCAGGCAGACAACTAAATATAGACACCCACCCAGAGCTGTCTAAGCATGGAAATTTTCCCTCTACAAACTCCAAATAACAAACTTTGACTCTGCCCTGTTACACAGATGTCTTAGGATATAACTGGAATTTATTAGTACATTTGTAATGATTATATAGATGAAAGCCTTGCTTCGTCTTCATGCAGTGTCATTTTCTTTGACAAAACTCTTGTACATTGAATCCTTTCTTCAGCTAAATCAAAAACTGTTTTTTTTTCTTCTTAATTTTGACCTAAACATTTCACTCCTCAGCACACAAGCTCCCATCTGACTGTGGCTCATTACAAATTTCTTTACATTCTACATTTCCTATATCTTTCAGGGTGTCTGTTGGGAGTGGAATTTGTCACACATTTGGTTGGCTGCAGTTCACTGACTTCTGACAGCAGGTGCAAAATTTGGTCCGTGCTTCTGTGAAACTCCTGGGGCCCTATAGGTCCCACTCAACCATTGGCCCCAAGGTCTGTGAAGGGGCATCTTATTGGTTGTAGGGGAAAGAGGCTGATTGGTTTGAGTGACTGTGACGCTGCTGCTAAATCCTTTATATATACAGCAGCGAGATCGTCTATCAATGAAGTAGTAAAAGGAGGGAACGTTTGTGGTGGAGGAGAAGGAGAAGTTTTAGGAGAAACCTTTGACAGGGTCTTTGCTTTGTTGGGTTCCCTGCTTTTACTTACTAAATTCCAGAGGTGACCAATTCAGAAAAGAAGAAAAAAAAATGAAGTTCATTATTGGCATTGGAGGGTGAGTCTTTTGTTTTTAATGTGTTTACTGTCTGTGTGGGAAATCTGGACGTATCTCATTTGTGTGTGGCTGTGATTTCAGCGTGACCAATGGTGGGAAGACCACTCTGACTAACAGACTACTAAAGACATTACCCAACTGTTGTGTGGTGCATCAAGATGACTTTTTCAAGGTAGGTTCATTTCAGGTTTGTCTTTTTCAAAGACTACTGGAAAGCTGCAGTGAGAGTTTAATGGTGTTAGTGTAAAGGTACTGCAGATATCTTTCTTTCATATATGTGGTTTGCTACATTAAATTTACCCATGAAAACATTTTGTGATGAGAATTAAACCATCAGTCTGACCTGCAGATGTCCTGTCATGGCAGTAGCCTAGTAATAAATCTGGCTGATTGTCTCCTGGACAGCCAATCAAAGGGCCGAGCGTCCCCACTTAAAGTCAGACTTTTAACCAATAATTCTGCAATTTCTTCTGAGCTATAACCTCAGATTTTAATTTTTACCTAAATCATCTTGTTGTACTGCATTCACGGTCATTTACAAATGACATACCCTCACCATCAGAATCATCTCCTTCATTGTTTCGCGACTGCTGGCGCAATTTTTTTTAAGACAGAAACACCTTCAATGTAAAATATGCATTATCATCCTACATAACTCCATGACATCGTAAAAGAAGTCCAATAGAAAAGTTGTCCTAAGGTATTACAACTAATATTTCTGAGCGTCATGTTGGGGAAACCTGTCGACTCGTACCATGAGCTGTCACCGTGTGTTCACTTTTGGTGGAGACGAGTCCTTGACTTGTCCTGTCCAGGTGTGATCAGTTCCGACTGATTACTAGGTTGCAGCAATGTTTTATTGGTGACTGTTATTTCAGAAATCCGATCAAATAGAAGTCGGGGAGGACGGCTTTAGACAGTGGGATGGTAAGAATGGATTTCGTGTAGGAAAACCATGCTGTAATGTACTTTTTCTTTTCTGCACATTTCCTTGGTTTTGGTAACCAGTCAATCCTAAACTTTGATATTTTACATCTATTCAAATATTCTGTGAATGCCACAGACATTCACTAACCGTGACTAATGTGTGATGAAGCACATTGGCGAGGAGCATCAGTTTCATGTGTGGTGAAGCCTGCTCTTTTGTGTTCTCTCCCTGTTCTGTATCAGTGATCACTGCTCTGGACATGGAGGCCATGGTCAACACTGTCAAAGGCTGGCGGGAAAACCCGGTGAAGTTTGCCCGCTCGCACGGTGTCAGCTTGACACCTGAAGTCGAGGAATCTGGGTCAGAGAAGGGGATCCATATTCTGATTGTGGAGGGGTTCCTCATCTACAACTACAAGTAGGTCTCTTTCCGTCTCAATTCTCCTCTGACCCATTAAGTGTTTCACTTCAGCAAAAACTCTTTCCGCTAATCTGAGCTCTGCTCTCCTCTGCAGGCCGCTCATTGACATCTATGATAAATGTTTCTACATTTCCATCCCCTATGAGGAGTGCAAACGAAGAAGAAGGTAACCTTTCAGAGGCTGTGGCAGATTCTACATCAGTCTGCAGCAACACATGAAAATGACAAATTTCGTTTTTTCTTCACAGTACAAGGACATACACAGTTCCTGATCCACCTGGCCTGTTTGATGGTCACGTCTGGCCCATGTACTTGAAACACAGAAAAGAGATGGAGAGCAACTGTGACAGAATAAGTTTGTGACACCAATTGCACACCTTTGTCTTTCTTTTACATTTTCTAAATGTCTGATCATCTGATTTACCTTTTTCTTCAGTGTATCTTGATGGGATGACATCTAAGGAAGAAATCTACAACGGAGTGTATGAAGCTATTAACTCCCTTCTGAACAACTTATAGGTAAATAATCTCTTCAGTAACTGATCACTGCTGACGGTTTCAGTGTGATTAACTACTCTGTGTCTCTCTCTTTACAGCAGGATGGGTCTAGCAGTGGATTTGTGTATAAACTTGTAAATATGAACTTGAGTAAATGTGTTACAATCAATTAACCTGACTTGTAAATAACTGATGATGCTTTGTTTAATCCTCTGTAACTTTTTTCTAAAAGATAAGCCGTCTCTGCACTGTCCAATATTTAACACCAAGAAACTGTGATCTTGTTGTATAAAAGTATAAACTGAGACTTGGTCATGGAACTCAAAGAAATTACTGCAACAAATGAATGCTTCCTGTTTTTTATGACTATTGAAACTCCTAAAACAAACACCCACCTGTGAAACTGCCATAAATTCCCATTAGTAAGGGTCACAAACCTCAAGTTATACAGCACAAACATCCTGTGTATACAGTATGTGCTGACTGATAACACTCATATCACACTGATAGGATGCAGTGCTGAGCAGCAATAAATGCAGCAAGCTAAAAGAGTTTTCCTCCTTGGGTGAAGGGAGATAAACACATTTCCGTTTAACTGTCATGGGTTATAATTATTTGACTTTTGCACCTGAGAAACAAAAAAAAAGTCAATAAAAGCACCATGGGGTGCTGATGCCTCAGTGTATGTCTGCAAACAGACAGACAGACAGACAGACAGACACACACACACACACACACACACAGACACCTTGACAGACTGCTGTATGCCTCATTTCACCGAGGCACAATGATAGTGTTGCAGCATTGGTGAATAAGATTAAACAACCCTGGGCTCTTGGGTTGAGGAAATCTTCATTATTGGTCTAGAGTGGGATTTGGGGAAACAGACAGCTAAATGAAACTATAAAAAAAATAGGTAAAGAAAAAGCTTTAAAGATATAAATTAGTGACAATGATGATAATATTGTAAAAGGCCACATAAATTTAAGTCAGTTGTGCAAGTTGGCTTCTTCAGTGAGAGCACCATAATGCATAATATGAAAATGGCCCAGGTCTATGACAGATGTTAGAGATTAACCTGTTAATTTGAATGTAGGTGCACTTCTGTTAAAATATGCAGATACCTTTCTATAGAGGGGATGCATGAGAACAGAATTCTTGGCAGTAACGGGACAGTTACCATAGCAACACAGCACTGAGTGGCAATCACATGGGACAGCTTTATTTTTTATGCAGCAAAACATAAAATTCACACAAAATATTTAGTCACAGCGATGCACAGAGTACTTTTTTTTTTACTTTATATGTTAATGCCACACCACTGACGACTGTAGTGATGTGTGGTTAAAGACCAAGGAGCACATGGGAAGTGAAGAACTGATTCAGAGCATTTAATTATTTATTTATTTAAATTTTTGCCAGTTAATCAAGATGAAATAAGATTAGCTCTCCACAATGCAAGCAGGTGCTCCATGTACTGCTGTGATTGAATATTGTGTGTATTTTTTTAGTTTTACTGCACACACTCTAATGCTGCCATTCATTTGTGCCACTCAGTGTTTTTAACTGACATAAGTTCTATAAGCGACTTTCGCATAATGAGTGCGCATGTGCGGACTATGTGAGTTCAAAGTTCACGACTACCAAACATTCCGGTAGCCGGCTTGCTTTTGTATACAAACAGTACTGTCACACCTGAACAACTGCTGCTTAAAGTCTGCTTTAAGCTTTAAATCTCTGTTATGCCAGGTGCACACTGTGCCATAGTGAAGTGTGGGAACAGCATGTATCATCTAGAATGGTGGAAAAAGCAAACTTGCAGCATACATGTGTGTAACTTCGGGACCAGCATGTGTACATGTCCGCCACCATTCACGTTATATACATTCCCCACGGAGCTGAAGGATCCAGACGGATGTAATTGTTGGATTAAAGCAGTAAGTCTATATTATAACATAATTAAATAGTGTTGTGTATTGTTCAAGTTCTAGCCTAACTGACACAAGTCTAAACCCTGAAGTAGTAGGTACGGACAGGCAGGCCTGGATCTAGGATATAGTTCTTTGTATATTGGTAATGAAGCTTGATCTCTACACACATGTAATTAAGGCCATTGATAAGTAGGCTGGTATAAAATAAAACTGCAAATCATTGAAAAAGTGTGGTACTTAAACTATAGTGGTATCGACCTATAGATCTAAGTAAGCAGGCTATGCCTTGTAGTGAAATTTACTCACAATGACAAAACCAAAGTTGAGCTGTCAAACCACTTGCTTACCTTCTTTGTAGTCGTTTCAGAGTCTCGCAAGTAAGGGTGCTTGGTCCTTTGACAACAAAAATTCTGCTATGTCAGCAAACATACAGGGGGGCCATTTTGGCCAATTTCTGCAAACGTGGCCGCGAATGCAAGCGCAACTAGTTCATCCTTGCGTTTACGGGTACAATCGGGTAGACCCCTACACATACAATATGCTCGTAGCTCAGGAACTTTCCATAAGTTAAATGTATCGATAGAGCATGTTTGGTAGCCACATTCCCATGATGCTTTGCGCGAGCCGAGATGCGAAAGTCGCTTATTCAGTGACATCATGCACCTACCCTCTATAAACACCTGCCCAACACATGTATTTAAAATCCCAAGAGAATATTTACATGGGATGGAGTTATGAGTATACAGACGTGGACAAAATTGTTGGTACCCCTCTGTTAATGAAAGAAAAACCCACAATGGTCACAGAAATAAGACAAAGGTGGTAATAAATAAAAAGTCTGTGAAAATTAACCAATGAAAATCAGACAATGCTTTTGAATTGTGGTTCAACAGAATTATTTTAAAAAACAAACTCATGAAACAGGCCTGGTCAAAAATTAAATTAAATTAAATCACCCTTATTGTCATTCAACTGTACAACCAATCATGTACAGCAGAAC
Source organism: Pholidichthys leucotaenia (assembly GCA_020510985.1). Classification (NCBI taxonomy): domain Eukaryota; kingdom Metazoa; phylum Chordata; class Actinopteri; order Cichliformes; family Pholidichthyidae; genus Pholidichthys; species Pholidichthys leucotaenia. The sequence goes on from CM035846.1 coordinate 225,441,252, forward strand.
GAGATTGTGCTTTACCTATCTACAGTGTAAATCACACACACCCCAAGTGCAGAATCAGAGAGCCGCTGCCATGCAAGGCGCCGCCACAGAGTTCCCTCCTCCATTCCATTTATTGCTGAGCACCAAGCTGGACGGCAGGAAGTTCCACTTTTATATGGTCTTCGGCATGACCCGGCCGGGATTTGAACCCCTGCCTCCCGGGTGTGGGGCGGATGCTCTACCAACTGAGCCACCACTCCGGTAATGATGGCACCCTTAACTTAATATTTTTTTGCACAACCTTTTGAGGCAATCACTGCAATCAAACGATTTCTGTAACTGTCAATGAGACTTCTGCACCTCTCAGCAGGTACAGTATTTTGGCCCACTCCTCATGAGCAAACTGCTCCAGTTGTCTCAGGTTTGAAGGGTGCCTTCTCCAGACGGCATGTTTCAGCTCCTTCCACAGATGTTCAATAGGATTTAGATCAGGGCTCATAGAAGGCCACTTTAGAATAGACCAATGTTTTGCTCTTAGCTATTCTTGGGTGTTTTTAGCTGTGTGTTTTGGGTCATTATCCTGTTGCAAGACCCATGACCTGCAACTGAGACCAAGCTGTCTGACACTGGGCAGCACATTTCTCTCTAGAATACCTTGATAGTCTTGAGATTTCATTGTACCCTGCACAGATTCAAGACACCCTGTGCCAGATACAGCAAAGCAGCCCCAGAACATAACAGAACCTCCTCCATGTTTCACAGTAGGGACAGTGTTATTTTCTTGGTATGCTTCATTTTTGCATCTGTGAACATAGAGCTGATGTGCCTTGCCAAAAAGTTGCAGTTTTGTCTCATCTGTCCATAGGACATTCTCCCAGAAGCTTTGTGGCTTGTCAACATGCAGTTTGGCAAATTCCAGTCTGGCTTTTTTATGATTTGTTTTCAACAGTGGTGTCCTCCTTGGTCGTCTCCCATGAAGTCCACTTTGGCTCAAACAATGATGGATGGTGCGATCTGACACGGATGTACCTTGACCTTGGAGTTCACCATGAATGTGTTTAGAGGTTGTTCTGGGCTCTTTTGTTACCATTCGTATTATCCGTCTCCTCCTGCGGCCACGTCCAGGGAGGTTGGCTACAGTCCCGTGGATCTTAAATTTCTGAATAATATGTGCAACTGTAGTCACAGGAACATCAAGCTGCTTGGAGATGGTCTTATAGCCTTTACCTTTAACATGCTTGTCTATAATTTTCTTTCTAATCTCCTGAGACAACTCTCTCCTTTGTTTCCTCTGGTCCATGTTTAGTGTGGTACACACCATGTCACCAAACAACATAGTGACTACTTGTCACCCTTTAAATAGGCCGACTGACTGATTACAAGTTTGTAGACACCTGTGATGTTAATTAGAGGACACATCTTGGTTGAACATGTCCCTATGGTCACATTATTTTCAATCTTTTCTAGGGGTGCCATCATTTTTGTCCAGGCCTGTTTCATGAGTTTGTTTTTTTAAAATAATTCTATTGGACCACAATTCAAAAGCATTGTCTGATTTTCACTGGTTAATTTTCATAGAATTTTTATTTATTACCACTTTTGTCAGATTCAAGTTATTTCTGTGACCATTGTGGGTTTTTCTTTCATTAACAGAGGGGTACCAACAATTTTGTCCACGTCTGTATATGTGTAAACTCTGGCATCTTAGTATTAATAAGCAAATATAAGGCAGCTGATGAAGAAATGGAAGGCGCCCATTCCCTCTCTAAATATGAAGTTAACAGCCTGATATTTCTATAAACAATGATGTGGAATTTTCTTCCCACTGGCATTCACTGGGAGGTCTGAGTTGGCAACAATCTAAATTGTATATCTAACACAGTGTCCAAGCCTGTTTTACCCACACATTCAGTAACATTAAACATTTTAAACTTCTCACATATACTGTACATTGTTAGAATCACAGATGCTCATATTTAACAGTTCCCAAAAGCTGCTCCAAATGCTTAATTTCTGAGTGTTTTTAAACTCCTTTCCAAGTCTTTGGTTTGTTTATTTATTTAGCGAATGCAAAGTCCTTAAGCCAAGCAGTTGCCTCCTGGTTTGCTGTATGGAGGGTGTGTAATCCTCCTTCCAGTCTTTGGTTTGTAAGGGGACACCAATCAGAACAAGGTAGCCCTTTTATGTGAAAGGTAAAACAGCTTATTTCAGACAGTGCATGAACTGAGGGGCTTCACCAAGACCAGCATACAATAAATACGAGTGTAAAGCACAAAAACAAAATATGAACAACAACAGAAACGGAGGAGATACACAGAGGGTCATCTTTACTCTTCTTTATTCTGCAAAATAAAGGCACAAATGTCCTTAGAATTTTTGGGCTCAATCTCAGAAAAGAGAGTGATTTCTTTCACAAGTTAGCGCCTCTCCAGCTGAGTGAAGGTCATGTTAAAGTCACCCACGCTGCTTGACCCCCAGCCCCAGTCAGCTCTGTCTGTGCAGAAATGAGTGGCGACATGGAGGAATGGACGTCCACTTTTTATTGATACTTCTGACATGTAAAAACACAATGAATCATGCGTGACTCATGACCACAGCAGAAGGCTCAGTCACTTTTAAACTATTAACAGTTAGACATGTGTCTGACCAACTGTAGTGAGGAAGACCGTCTGAGTCTCTAATCTATGACTCACTAATGTTGGCTATACTGCGTCCACACATCCACCCACACTGTACAGTACTGTAAGAAAAGTCCCTGGACTTGGCAGAGCCACTGAGGGTGTGTCAGGGGGGAGTTTGGGGTCTTGTGATTCAATTCTGGGGAATCTTTTCATGCCAATAGTTGGCCAGGGGCAGAGGGGCACTGCTCTGTTAGTTTATATTTAGGCCAAGCGCCTTAAGTGTCAGGTGAATATATTCCACAAGTGTGCAGACCTTCACGGACAGCCACACTAACCACTCAATACTCCACAGCCTAGTCTGACTCAGGAACCAGCCCCCCACCCCAGTAAGGTGAGAACCTTGACCAGTGGCATGCGCTCCCACGTCAACCCTTCAAATGTTGAGCCGGGGTGTCCATATTAGGGGGGCGACGCAGTGACACGGGAGATAAGTGGCCATCACATGTTGGACAGACCCTCTGCGTGGGTGAGCGAGGACCTCTGAGGCATGTGAACAGTTGTGGTTATGCCACTGAATGAATGACAGCAGTATTTATGGCAAGTGCACTGAGGTGTGTATATGAGCAACTGCATCCATTTTGGTTCAGCACTTGACTTCTGAAGCTCTTAGTTTTATGCTCAGTACATGAATGCGTGTTTAAGGAGGATGATGGTTAAAAGAATATTGATATAAAGTAACTATTCCTTCTTAAATAACAGCTTTGATAGGCACTATTTATATTATCTCACCAGAAATATTTATCTTTATTATAGCAAAGCTTTTCTTTATTTTCCATTATTTATTCTGAATTACAGGTTTATACCACAACTTCTAACAAATAACAAGGATGTCTTTTCATTAAAAACAAACTGAGCTGGGTATACTGCTTTTTGTAAACAGCTGGTGATTTGAATTTATGCTTAACAGACAACTGATATATATTAGGTGCAAGGTTTGCCTCATTGGGGTTTAAATATGTATTTTTATTTAACTAATACTCATTTTCATAGTTATAAAACCGCATATTTAGTCTTATATTACCTTTATAGTCAAGAACAACACATTGATGCTGCATGACTGTTAGTGTAAGAAATGCTGTATCAGTGGGTATGCTTGAATATTGATTTCAAAATAGAATAACACTGACTCATATGTGCTTTTTGAATTGTACTCTGCATTTATTCCAACACAGCAAGCATAGACAAAGCAGTAAGTACTAAGAAAAAAAAAGACAGATTTGATTATGATTTTTATCAGGCAATATTAGCAAAGCAATATAACAATGTTAAACAAGTTCCTGAGTGGTGTTTAAAAAAGCATAAACTACTATCATTCTGATATAATATACAACTAAATGATCATTAATGAATTACTCATTTATGGTTATTGTAATCCAGTAGCCAGAACAGTTGAGAATTTTAGCTGCATTAATATAGACCTGTTTACTGGAACAAAGTATAATCTGTTTGCAGACTACATTTTGTATTTGTGTACCTGCAAATGAAATCCAATCAAATCACTGCAAACACACACACACACACACACACACACACACACACACACACACACACACACACACACACACTCAAAACCCTACATCAGGGCTGCTTTAAAGTTATTTTCCACCATTTCCCTGAGGTCAAAGCGTTTTGGTCCTTATCTAGGCAGGAGCTGGAGTGCTGTTTGGTTTGCTGTTGCAATAGCTGACACATTAAAAGTCACACGTGATGTGTCACATGCAAATGAAGGAAAATGTGAAGATGGACGCAGCATGTGGCTCACAGCTGAAACGTGAGTAGAGCTAACCACACTCATTTTGCCAAAGGTTAATCAAACATAAGTGGGACGAGAAATCTGATGATCGGCACTCCTGGCTGCCCATGCCTGACCTCACGTTAGATGTTTCTATTTTAATCCAGGTTACCTTGAAAAACCACCTTATTTATTTACACATGGGACTTTCAAAAAAAAGGGTATCCACATAAATTTTCATAAAACCAAGCAGCGTTTAATAAGAATGTCATTTTCAACCATTTTTCAGCGTCTCACCTGGCTTGTCTCCCCATGATCTTTGGTAAACCCTCTGGATCTATCATTATAATCCTCATGATGGCAGTGTGAGGCCTCGGGGGGAAGACAACAGGTATATTCCTTGTGGGGGAAGTTTCTTGTGGTAAAACCATTTTAAGACCATCATCTTCGTTAACATGAGGCAAAGCTGTGAGCAGCCCTGGACACCTAGATTCGTGGAATAAGATATATTCAAAGCGTAAAAGAATTAGTCTTTCACACGGGAGAGATCTGCTGCTTCTCCTGCTGCTGTAGGTGTACCAGGAAAACAACCACAAAATGTTTCTTTTATTTCCACACACTGCTAATTTACAGTAAAGATTAGTTTTTGTGGCAACATTTGTTGTGATTTGTTTACTTTCAGGTCATACACACAAGAAACACTTAATTCAACGTCAATACTTACTGGCTACATTTGGGGGGTTACTTGTCCTGCTTGGGGAGTCTTGTACCAAACCAATGGCCAGGATCTGCAGCTCTTATAAACCTGAAGAGAGGGGCGGTGCTGCACTTTGAAACGCGGAGGGGTCTTTCAAAGCTAAGAATAGCAAAGCATGGGGGCTGACTCTAATAGGCAGAAGAGAGACAACACGATATTGAATCTGAGAGGTGACAAATCCTGAGCTCTGCTTGAGTTCGAGTGGTGGCTTAGAGGTAGAGCGTCCACCCCACAACCAGGAGGTTGGGGTTCAAGTCGCGGCCTGGTCATGCCAAAGACCATATAAAAATGGAACTTCCTACCTTCCAGCTTGGTGCTCAGCAAAAATAGAACGGAGGAGGAAAATGTGGGTGGCAGTGGCTCAGGAGGTAGAGCGGGTTGTCCAATAACCAGAGGGTTGGTGGTTTGAATCCCGCTCTCCCCAGCCAGCTTGCCATTGTGTTCCTGGGGAAGACACTTTACCCACCTTGTCTCCAGTGTCCACGACACTGGGCATGAAAGTGTATAAATGTTCAGTAGTGGTTGGAGAGGCTGTTGGCGCAGATTGGCAGCCACGTTTCCGTCAGTCTGCCCCAGGGCAGCTGTGGCTACAGTAGTAGCTTACCACTACTCTTGTATGTCTGGAGTGAATGAATAGTGGACTCACTGTAAGCACTTTGAGATGTCACCCGACATGTAAAGCGCCATATAAATCTAATCCATTATTATTATATTATTATTGTCTTCTGCCCGTGAGTGGGTTGCGTCTGCGTGATCAAACATATCTTTCAAAATACATACAGTGGTTTGAAAAAGTGTTTGCTCCCTTCCTGGTTTCTCTTTTTTTTGTATGATTGTCACACTTAAATGTTTCAGATCATCAAACAACTTTAAATATTAGACAAAGATAACTCAAGTAAACGCAAAATGCAGTTTTTAAATGAAGGTGTTTATTATTAAGGGGAAAAAATCCAAACCTGCATGGCCCTGTGTGAAAAAGTGATTGCCCCCCACCCCCCTTAAAACATAAATTAACTGTGGTTTATCACATCTTTGGAAAGCTGAGTTCAATTTCTGTAGCCACACCCAGGCCTGATTACTGCCACACCTGTTCTCAATCAAGAAATCACTTAAATAGGACCTGCCTGACAAAGTGAAGTAGACCAAAAGATCTTTTTTATTTAGCCTTAATAATAAACACCTTCATTTAAAACTGCATTTTGTGTTTTCTTGTGTTATTTTTGTCTAATATTTAAATTTGTTTGATGATCTGAAATATTTAAGTGTGACAAACACACAAAAAATATAGAAATTAGGAAGGGGGCAAACACTTTTTCACACCACTATACATGGTTATAATAGTCTGGGTTTAATGTTTAAAGGTACTGTATGGAACTTTCAATGACATCTTGTGGTTACAAAGTGAACTGCAGCCCAATTCCCTAAATTCATATGCACTGGGAGTAAATTTGCATTTAAATTTAAATTGAGATTGTTTTTACTGCAGACGACAGATTGGGGAGGAGACAGATTAAAAAAAAGGTTGGATAGCCGACTCTTAACTGTAACCATTTATGAACCTAATCCTAACCTGTCCTTTAAATCTGACACTAAACACAAGTGGATGTGCAGCACAGAACATCTGACCTTGACTTGTCCTGTACTGCAGCCAGGGGCAGGTGGGTAAATAGACCCCTAAAGGGATGTTCCATTTGTGTCTAAGACAGAAAATCATGATGAAATGATGTCATAACCAAGTGTATGGCATTCCAGAGCAACAACACAGAAAAACAAGATCATTTACTAGTGTTTTCAGGTAAATTTAACTGAGAGAATTTTAATTCCTCTGTAATATTCCATGTATGAGCAAACTCCCTCTCTCTCTGCTGTGACTGGTCATTGTTCCCTGATCCATTTCAGCTGCGCTGATTGCTCCACCCACACCTCATCAGCTTCTGCTTTAAAAGGGATGAGCATTTTTAGTGATGGGGAGATGAAGCTTCACAAAGTCTTGAAGCCTTCCAGCCAATTGGTTCACAAAAGGTTCTCTTAACTAAAATGCTGTAAATACCATTTAACTACAATGCTCTTGCATTGTGTATATATACTGTGCATATACTGTATATTGTGTATATATGTACATATACTGTTTTTCTACCCTATTTCTGTCTTATTTATTATCTTATTTATCTTATTTATTATTGCTCTGAGTGGTGTTATCCAACTTCTAATAAAAACTGGAAACAACTTTACCACTGTCTGACAGTGGCTCTCCCTCTTTCGTTTCTGCATCATGTTTGGATCACTGGTCCGTGGAGTGTGGTGGTGCAGTGTGCCATGGAGCGGGTAGGGACCCTGATTATCAAAGGCAGAATGTGGGCGCCCTTTCCAGGTTATGGTTCTTCGTTCACCAGCAGTGGTCACGGCTGTTTTTTTCCCTCTTCTGCGTGGGGAGCGCGGTGTGGTTTATTGTGCTTGCCTGCCTCCACTTAGCATTTTGCCTTGGTTTGACGGGGCCTCGTCAAAGACTTCACTCCATCCAGGACTGTCTTTGCGCCATAAACTACCAGACTGGTGACCATTACAAAGTTTGAGTTCCGTTCTTTTCATTCCATCAAAATGAAATAGGCAGTTTTGTTTTGTTTTTGTTTTTTTTTAAATGTAACAAAAGGTTTTGGGGTCCAGGCAGAATACCCTTGGAGTCCAGATCCAGACTGGGGTCTGCCATTTGAGGAGCCCTGCCATGCGCCAAGTAAGTCCAAGCAATATTCTAACCTACCTTTGCCCCAGGATCATCCCAGGTCTGGGCAACATCCGCTACCTCTCTCCAACCTCCATATCTACCATGCTGGTTCATGTCATCTCTCCACCTGCAAGTGTGCAGTTACCTCCACCCAACACTCACTGATTCTCTCTAGAAGTGAGAAGCACAAATCAGTCCTCAATATCCATACTCACTGACTCATGTAATACATGTATACTTCTTATATTATAAGATGTTATATTCTTAGTATATGTATACTTCACCTTCTCCCTTCTGTCTCTATAGGGTTGCCAGCACCACTAGCCATAAATACAATACTTGCATCCAACTTGATCTCTCCTTTGTGTCTGCTCTTGGGTCCATTATCAGTGATATGCCTCTTTTTTTAACTTTTCAGTTATACTTTGCACTTCAACTCAATTTTTCTTTTTCTTTTTTTTTCTTTTTTTTTTAATATACAAGGTGGGGAATCAGTCTGTTCTTGCCAGTGAGCCGACAGCCATTGGTATCAACTTCCACTAAAAACAACAGTTTGTGGGGTAGAGGACAAGCAAGAGTGAGTGAGTGAGTGTGGGTGTGTATGAGAGCATGAGGGTGTGAATGTGTGGGAATGGGTGTGTGTGTGTGCTGGTCGGGAGGTGCTGGATTGAGGCGGTAGTGCCTCTTGGCTGTGTGGGCTCCCCTGGATGGGGAGGGGGGGGTGCCTTCTTTGGGCGTTGGGGATCCCTGGGGTGTGCAGCGGTGGCACTGGGGGTGAGAGCGGGCCCGCTGTGGGGGGTGCCTGGGGGAGCTTATGCTGGGGGCGCAAGCCGGTCTTCGGCCTGGGAGGTGGGGGCGGTAGCCTCTCGGCACCTGGGGCCCAGGGGCTGGTGTTGGCCCCACGGGGTGGGGGGGGGGGTGTTTTTCGGTCTGGGTGAGTGGGCCTGCTGTGCAAGCCGCCTGGTGGCCCGGCCTCCCTCGGCCATCCCTCCTGGGGCAGATGCCTGGCTCTCCTGGGGCTTGTTGGCCTCAGACATTTGTGCTCTGTGGGGGTTGGTGGTGTTGTCCTGCTTGCCCGGGGTTTCCAGAAAGGAAGAGGGGGTGGGTTCTGTGACTGGCCACCGTCTTCGTATGTTTCCTAGCAAACCACCCACATGTACACACTTATTTTACACAAGCTCTCATACACATGCACACTTATGCACATACACATATGTCTCTCCTTTAACAGGTGCGGATACCAGACTCGTGTTGAGACATCGGTGGAAGAAGCAGTCTGTCTTTTGTTTGTTTTAGTTGGTGGTTTGTTTGTTATCTTTGTTTGTTCCTCTCCCTTTTCTGTCCCCCTTCCCACACCTCCTCTCCCCATTCCCCTCCTGTTGGGTCTTTCATGGGTGCAATGATTTAAATAAAGTATTAAAAGTTACTACCAGAGGAGTTTACAACAATATATAGTACATATACAGTATATGTACTGTGCAAAGCTCCTTTTGGCAAAGTAAATCTTTGGCACAATAAGGGTAGCAGATTTCTGTTCTGTTCATCTAGCTGCCTGACAGGACAAGGGGGAAAAAAAAAACAGTTTGTGTGTCTGATAATCCACTGGCCCTGTTGGGCATACCTGTAAGCCCTTGTTGCCTGGTTCTAGGTTCTAGGATGAATTTTTTTTTTAAATCTCTTAAGACCATAAATCCAACAATAGCCAGAAAAAATTATAGTGACACTGCTTGTTCTTTGTTATTTTGATTTATGACTTTGAGTTTGAGCTTTTTTAACATTTCCTCCTTATACATCCTCCTATGTCAGGATGAAGGAAAAAAGTCTTGATATTTTGTGGAATACAGATGTACAGTATGCTTTGATTGTATATACCATGTATATACCATACTCAACCCCTTAGGTGTCATCTTTGTTCTGGTTTTCTTGTTCCATTTTATTCATTTTTTATTCACTGGTTTTGAATACATTTATAGTATCTCACAAAAGTGAGTACACCTCTCATATTTTTGTAAATATTTTATTATATCTTTTCATGGGACAACACTGAAGATATGACACTTTGACACAATGTAAAGTAGTCAGTGTACAGCTTGTATAACAGTGTAAATTTGCTGTCCCCTCAAAATAACTCAACACACAGCCATTAATGTCTAACCTCTGGCAACAAAAGTGAGTACAACCCTAAGTGAAAATGTCCAAATTGTGTCCAAGGTGTCAATATTTTGTGTGGCCACCATTATTTTCCAGCACTGCCTTAACTCTCTTGGGCATGGAGTTCACTAGTGCTTCACAGGTTGCCAATGGAATCCTCTTCCACTCCTCCATGATGACATCATGGAACTGGTGGATGTTAGAGACCGTGTGCTCCTCCTCCTTCCGTTTGAGGATGTCCCACAGATGCTCAATGGGGTTTAGGTCTGGAGACATGCTTGGCCAGACCATCATCTTTACCCTCAATTTCTTTAGCAAGGCAGTGGTCATCTTGGAGGTGTGTTTGAGGTGGTTATCATGTTGGAATACTCCCCTGCAGCCCAGTTTCCTAAGGGAGGGAATCATGCTCTGCTTCAGTATGCCACAGTACATGTTGGCATTCATGGTTCCCTCAATGAACTGTAACTCCCCAGTGCCAGCAGCACTCATGCAGGTCCAAACCATGACACACCTACCACCATGCTTGACTGTAGGCAAGACACACTTGTCTTTGTACTCCTCACCTGGTTGCCGCCACACGCACTTGACACCATCTGAACCAAATAAGTTTATCTTGGTGTCATCAGTCATCATACCTAAGGACAATTTAGAATCCCCAGATTTGATGCCAATTAACCTAACTTGCATGTTTTTGGCATGTGGGAGGAAACCGGAGAAATCCCGGAGTAAACCCACGCAGATACGGGGAGAACATGCAAACTCCACACAGATCACTGTTGGTCGGGGGCTGGGATCAAACCCAAGATCCCCCGGCCAAGGGTGAGTTGCTGTGCTGCTGCAGTGCTAACCACTCCACCACCGTGCTGCCCTGGAGCGGGCAGGTTGTCTGTCTCTCTGTGTTGGCCCTGCGATGGACTGGTGATCTGTCCAGGGTGTACCCTACCTCTCGCCCAAAAGATGCTGGGATGGGCTCCAGCCCCCCCGCGACCCCAAAAGGATTAAGCGGAAGAAGATGGATGGATGGATGGATGGATGGATGGTGTCATCAGACCACAGGACATGGTTCCAGTAATCCATGTCCTTAGTCTGCTTGTCTTCAGCAAACTGTTTGCGGGCTTTCTTGTGCATCATCTTTAAAAGGGGCTTCCTTCTGGGATGACAGGCATGCAGACCAATTTGTTGCAGTGTGCGGCGTATGGTCTGAGCACTGACAGGCTGACCCCCCACCCCTTCAACCTCTGCAGCAATGCTGGCAGCACTCATACAGTGGTGTGAAAAAGTGTTTGCCCCTTCCTGATTTCTCATTTTTTTTGTATGTTTTTCCACACGTCAATGTTTCAGATCATCAAACAAATTGAAATATTAGACAAAGATAACACAAGTAAACACAAAATGCAGTTTTTAAATGAAGGTGCCTATTATTAAGGGTAAAAAAAATCCAAACCTACATGGCCCTGTGTGAAAAAATGACCCCCCCCCCCCCACCGTTAAAACATAAATTAACGGTGGTTTATCACATCTTTGGAAAGCTGAGTTCAATTTCTCTAGCCACACCCAGGCCTGATTACTGTCACACCTGTTCTCAATCAAGAAATCACTTAAATAGAACCTGCCTGACAAAGTGAAGTAGACCAAATGATCCTCAAAAGCTAGATATCATGCTGCAATCCAAAGAAATTCAGAAACAAATGAGAAACAAAGTAATTGTATCAGTCTGGAGAAAGGTTATAAAGCCATTTCTAAAGCTATGGGACTCCAGCAAACCATAGGGAGAGCCATTATCCACAAATGACAAAAAGATGGAACAGTGGTGAACCTTCTCAGGAGTGTCCGGCTGACCAAAATTACCCCAAGAGCGCAGCGACGACTCATCCAAGAGGTCACAAAAGATCCCACAACAGCATCCAAAGAACTGCAGACCTCACTTGCCTCAGTTAAGGTCAGTGTTCATGACTCCACCATAAGAAAGAGACTAGGCAAAAATGGCCTGCATGGCACAGTTCCAAGAAAGAAAAAAAAAACACTGCTGAGCAAAAAGACCATGAAGGCTTGTCTCAGCTTTGCCAGAAAACGTCTTGATGATCCTCAAGGCTTTTGGGAAAATACTCTGTGGACTGATGAGACAAATGTTGAACTTTTTGGAAGGTGTGTGTCCCATTACATCCGGCGTAAAAGTAACACAGCATTTTAGAAAAGGAACATCACATGAACAGTAAAATATGGTGGTGGTAGTGTGATGGTCTGGGACTGTTTTGCTACTTCAGGACCTGGAAGACTTGCTGTGGTAAATGGAACCATGAATTCTGCTGTCTACCAAAAAATCCTTAAGGAGACTGTCCGGCCATCTGTTCATGACTTCAAGCTCAAGCACACTTGGGTTCTGAAGCAGGACAATGATCCAAAACACACCAGCAAGTCCACCTCTGAATGGCTTAAGAAAAACAAAATGAAGACTTTGGAGTGGCCCAGTCAAAGTACTGACCTGAATCCAATTGAGATGCTGTGGCATGACCTTAAAAAAGTGGTTCATGCTCGAAAACCCTCCAATGTGGCTGAATTACAACAATTCTGCAAAGATGAGTGGGCCAAAATTCCTCCACAGTGCTGTAAAAGACTCATTGCCAGTTATCACAAATGCTTGATTGTAGTTGTTGCTGCTAAGGGTGGCCCAACCAGTTATTAGGTTTAGGGGGCAATCACTTTTTCGTTTTTTTAATGAGTCACATGACACCGGGGTGGGAAAATGGCTAATTGGGCACAATTTGGACATTTTAATTTAGGGGTGTACTCACTTTTGTTGCCAGCAGTTTAGACATTAATGGCTGTGTGTTGTTATTTTGAGGGGACAGCAAATCTACACTGTTATACAAGCTGTACACTCACTACTTTACATTGTATCAAAGTGTCATATCTTCAGTGTTGTCCCAAGAAAAGATCTAATAAAATATTTAAAAAATGTGAGGGGTATACTCACTCTTGTGAGATACTGTAAATGTAATGTTTCCATACTGGAATTAATGAATATTTTCTTGCTGCACTTTATTGTATAACTCCATCTAGACATTAATGTGTCCAATGTATTATCTTAAATTATAGCAGAGCAACGTCAACTATGTAAAGAGTCACTTCTAGAATTTTACTTAAGTCTGAATACCTGCACATTTGAACCTTTAAATGAAATGGCCGAGCTAAATGGCATTCACTTATAATGCTTTTCTCATCTCTGGATGACCAGAGTGCTTTACAGATTCACCTACCCATTCACACACTGATGGCGGCAGAGCTGCCATGTAAGGCACTGGTCTGACCCACCAGGAGCAACTTGGAGTTCAGTGTCTTGTTCAAGGACACTTTGACAGGCAAACTGTCAAGAGAGCAAGAATGGAACCACTGACCCTCTGATCAGAGGTCGACCACACTCTACACCTGCAGCACAGCTGCCCTTAAAGTATAAACAGCTCTGTCAACAAGGAATAATATAGGAAGGTTTTTCTTTCTTCATATGAAGCCTTCCTTTTAAATATTCTTGTAAATTTTCAACTTTTTTCTTTTAAGTTTTCATCTTTTTCACGTCATTTTGAGACCTTTTTCTTGTACATGTATGATTTTTCATGATTTTGAGCCTCGTTGTGGCTTCAGGGATGCTGGTTGCAGACCTTTGGGTTAAACTTACAGTATAAAGACACAGTTAAGGTTCTTTTGTTGCTGCATTATGACTATTTTTTTTGTTGTTGTTGTTTTCACTCCTGTATAGGGGTGGGAATCACCAGAGGTTGCACAGTGCAATATTGTCAATACTTGGGCCATAATGTGACATTATCACAATCATGTGATATGCTGAGTAATGCAATGTTATGCATGGTGATTTCCTTTCCCGATCTTTGTCTTGTTCAAATCCTGTCTAGATCTCAGGAGTCACTCTTTATTTTGCTGACTTAACTAGACAGTGAGCATTTAGCCCCATCTAATGGACAGAAAAGTCAAATGTTTTATTACTCTGGTATGTAAATAGCTAAGCTTGTAATTGCAACATTCATATTTTTTAATAAAGTATCACAATACTGGTGTGTCTGAATCTATACAGTTGCACAGCAGTCTGGTGGAGCACCCACAATTTTGATGCACTGTATAACTGTACAATGACAATAAAGCCTATTCTATTCTACTCTATTGCAATCACCAAGTATCACAACATTACACTGCATCGATTTTTCCCACCAAACCCTATAATATTGAATGAACTGTTGTATGAATGTGTATAAAAGATTCAATATACCAGACATTACAGTTACTGAAAATGGCCAAATAGCCTTTTATGCTCAACTTCATTTTCAGAATAGTGTACGCATAAATATAAATGTTCTTTTTTGTGTGTGTCATAAACTTCAAAAACGTCTATTGGTGGCTCTTAGACAAACATGTCAGAGTAAAGTGAGCACTCTGCAGTTAAACACTCATCTTACACTGATGTGTGATGTACGTGCAGCTCTTCACATAAAAGCTTTTTAACATTTTGTACAACATGCAATTTTAAGATCAAGATGGGTGAAAGTGCTGTGCTGTATTTTGTCATGATAGAGTGGATGAGAAGTAATATTAATATGGCCTGTAGTAATATTCTATAAGGACACTTAATTTAAAGAGACAATAGAGACCTAGAGAAATATGCAGCTACGATCCCTGGACAAACCTGTTTAACCTGTCATTAAAATGTTAAAATGTGTCACAGAGGGCCTCAGAATGATGCTGGACGTCTGGCTGGAGTCTATTGTACACGACAGATACAGAGCGCCACCCGGTGGTCAATGTTCATACTGTATCAGGCCATATGCCGTCTACCGACACATTTTCAGACTTTGTTCTTGCTTGGTTTTAAAATACAAGCTGATATTAGTAAAAAAAAAAAAAAAAAACCTTATTAATTGGCCACACGATGCTGCTGATTTTACTGAAATAATTTTCTGAAAATAAAATTAAATATAAATATAAAATTCGGGCGGTGTGAAACGGTGGAATGTCAATGGTATCTATGCTCTTCTTCGGCTTCTTTAGAGAAACCAGACTGGTGTAACAACTGAGTGACTAGCAGTTCACACCCATGCGTAAAACTTTACTCTGAAAACGTCCTTGTGTAACCAAGCCTGGCCTCGGGGAGGGATGGGTTAAAGACTTTGTGAAACCAACTGGACTCACTTTGGTAAACGAGCAGGAAAAAAAAAAAAAAAGAATTGTATCCCTCCTCTCCCCTCCAGCTATTGTTAAACCTGCTGTGTTGGAAGTGTGAGCGCACTCATAGATTTTCATCAACTTTCCAACAACAGTCAGAATTTGTGCACACACTTAGAAGCATAGTTGTTGTCCTACCTGGAAGGAAATTCATTTCTTTTTCAGTTTAATTACCATGGCAAAACCGTCCCTTTTATTTTTGTACTTTCTACACGGATTAATACTCTCCATCTTTGGGCAGCAGCGCACAGCCAGCCCCTGGCGACACCGGATTCAGTGGGAAAACAACGGACAGGTTTACCATTTAATGAGCACCGGATCGGAGTACCAGTCTCCGGTTCACTCCAGGACCCATTCGAGGGTTTATGTGAGCAGGACTAGGAGCCAGATGCCGGGAGCGCACAGGAGGACGGCGATGGTAAGAACAGGGCCTGTTGCGCACAGCGCACAGCCAGGATTTCTTCCACCCCGGCTTGATGTTAGACGCTATGCACCCGCCGATGGTCGCTCCAACACTGAAAATAGCTCTACGAATGCGTCTTTAGTGAGAGCTTTAACAGATTTCATTGGTAGAAGAGGAGGTAACACCGCACTGTACACCAGAGGAGCAGATCCAGTGCCCGGTGCACACAACGAGTCGTTACGCACGGCAGTGGAGGCGATGTCCGTCTCCAGGCAACCGGCGGAGACGGGTCCCTCCATCTCAGCACTGGAACCCCAACCTGAGGCCCCAGCAAACGAGGTAACTAATGCAGAGGACATGGTTAATGACGACCCCAGAAACCCGTTAAAAACCCACAGGAATTCTGTGTTCTACAACATGTATCCAGTGGTCCGCCCGCGCCTTCCACCAGGGACAGGGTACGGAACCAGATACTTCCAAAACGGTAAGTGAAAGGCCATAATGCAGATTAAAGGATGAGACGGTCATTGTTGGAATAAAAACGGGCCCATGTTCAGCTTAATTAAACTTTATACCCTGCAAAAATGTGACCTGTAGATTAACTTATAGTGAATGCCTTATTCAAATTTGCCTCGGAAAGTTAAGTTGATGTAACAGAAGAACTAATTAAAATGAGTGGATTTACTAGGACATAATCAGTTAATGTGGCTGAAACATATCAAGTATTGAATGAAACTGAATGGGTCTATTCAATCTTACAAGACAAACATGCAGCAATTTTAGTAAAGAGCACCCCAGTGATTAAGGTATTCACTGTGAGGACAGAGACGGAAAACAATATGAACAATGAAACAGAGTTTTTCTGTAACTGAAAAAACTAAACATAATTAACCATTTAAAAACTCCATGTGAATCAAACTGCACAGTATTCTTGTGTGTGCATACACAAAATGTTGTAATAAAGTAAATATACAGTGGTGTGAAAAAGTGTTTGCCCCCTTCCTGATTTCTCTCTTTTTTTTGTATGTTTGTCACGCTTAAATATTTCAGGTCATCAAACAAATTTAAATATTACACAAAGATAACACAAGTAAACACAAAATGCAGTTTTTAAATTAATGTGTTGCTGCGTGTCCACCAAACGCGTTTTTTTGTCGCCTGACTGCCCTAAGCATTTTTTTTTTATTTTTATTTTTTTTTTTTTTAGCGTTTGTGCGTGGAGCTCTGGAGAAAAAAAAAAGAGCCTGTGCCCGGACTTTCTGCTGATTTTTTTAATAGCAGTCTCTAAATAACAATGGACAGGAAACGTTTTCTAGCAGCTCTGGATGTGAAATATGATGACACGAAGAGCAGGAGTCTGAGTACAGATTAGTACTGGAGTCCTATGTCCCGCCCACTCAGCAGTTGTGATTGGCTGCTTAAAGGGCTGATGACACAATTTTGACATTTTTTAGCATGTTCTGTAAACCCAAAAGTCGTTGTCTATGATCAATATAATATTTACAACAGCGCCTGCATAAACTGGTTATCATCAAAAAACCGCAGCCGCTGACTGGACTGTGGTGCCGCCCACTGAATTAACGGCGGCACCCCCATGACGTAAGCGACAGAACGGATGTCGGTGTTGTTGACTGGAATGACAGCAGCTTTGTAGCTCACAGTTTCTCTGGTTTCTTGTTTTAATTTTACGGCTATGCCTTCACGTTGTGTTGCATGTCACAACTCGCCGCTCCCTGTCATCCACCTCAGCTGCGCGCACACCTGCGCCTCGTCAATCATGGGCTATTTAGCCCACTTGGCCCAGAGCATCGGTCTGGAGCCGTCTGTGTTTCTACGTCCTCAAGCCCTCAGCAGGATTGTCTCTTCCCGTCCTGCCGACCTTCTCTACAGCACGTAAGCTGTTTAATCACTTACCTGTCTTCCAGCCTCTCCCCTGTGCACAGGTGGACTCCCTGGCGGCGGATTCTCTCGTCATCGCCATCTCCTTTCCTCTCCTCTCCACGCCTCGTCGTGTGCGCAGCAGAACGCTGTCTTCCAGGCTGAAGATCCTTAGCCAACGCCAGCCACCATTCCACCTGCAAGTAAGCCATATTCAGTATATCTCTCCGTTTGGTTAAGCCCAGCTCATATTCCTGTCTCCTCTCTTCCCATAGGGTTGCCTGGCTGCACGGCGTGCTGCTCTGTTCCCAACTCTCTTCGTCCACCCACAATCCATAAACATATCACATACAGGCACCCAAACACCCTTGCTGTTGAATAAAGCTATTGAATCTTACCTGAGCCTGCGTGCGTGTTTCCTGGGCCGATAAATATGTCAGTACGGCTCCAGCAGAGCGGTCCAGCGGACAGCGGGCTCGCACGCTGTTTTTCCACCCTCAAGGCTCGGGTGGATTTAATAGCTCATCAACAGCAGGTGATACTAAATCAGTTGACCATGCTAACTCACCGGTTAGACCGTCTTGACCCCCAGCAGGCGTTCCCCCCGGCTCATCATGGCAGATCAGCTCCAGCTGCCTCCACGGCTGGCCAGCCTAACTCGGGAGTGCCAACCTGGCTCACTCCGATCCCAACTCCCGCTCGCTTCAACGGGAAGCTCGGTGAGGCACGGGGGTTCATCTTACAATGTGAGTCGGTGTTCCTGCGCGTTCCCGGAGATTTTCCTTCAGACTACAGCCGAATTGGTTACTTGGCTAATCTCTTGGAGGGGTGAGCGTTAGCTTGGGCTTACGCCGTCATGTCGAAGCCCAGCTACACGAACCTCTTCTATGACCAGTTCGTGCGGGACTTTTTCGAGGTGTTTGACCACTCGCGTCGTGACAGCGTCCTCGCTGACCGGCTCCTTAGCCTCCAACAGGGCAGCCGGTCGGCGGCAGATTATGCTGTTGACTTCCGGGTGGCAGCGGAGGAGGTTGGCTGGGAGGAGGCGTCCCTCTGCAGCACCTTCCTCCGCAGCCTCAGTTCTGGTCTGCAGGATGAGTTGGCCAGCCGGGATCTTCCAGGGCGATTGTCCAAGCTAATCTCTCTGACCATTAGTTTGGACAACAGGCTGTGGGAGCTGGCCGCTGAGCGGAAGTCAGTCAGCCGCCCACACGGATTCTCCGCCCGCGCCCCTTAATCTCGCCCCCTGGCGTTACCCACTCCGGAGTCCGCCGATGAGCCAGAGGCGATGATGGTAGGGTGAACCAGGCTCCCTCTAGCGGAGAGACAATGCCGCCGGGAGCTGGGCCTCTGCATGTATTGTGGAGGCGACCAGCATACCGTGGAGCAATGCCCGGTCAAGCCAAACGGGGGGGTCCGCGAGTCACTGTAGGGGGCCTCGCGGACACTAATTGGCCTAATCCACTCACGAATTGCTACTTGCCCATCAGATTTTGCCACAACTCCACTGGGCACCTCACTCACGCACTGGTGGACTCGGGGGCAGAGCAAAGCTTTATTTCCAAGAGCCTGGCAACCCGTTTGGGTATTCCCTGTCAACCGTTGTCAGCGCCCCTCAACCTTGTCACACTTTCTCGCTCGCCCCGGGAGTAGTGACACACCGCACCAGGCTGGTGCCAATTATAGTTTCTGGCAACCACCGAGAGGACCTTAGCCTGTATGTCCTGTCTTCCTCTGCGGCCCCCGTCATCCTGGGTTACCTGTGGCTGCGCCTACACAACCCTGTGCTCGACTGGCAATCCGGAAGCGTCCTCTCATGGAGTTCTTTCTGTATGGGCACATGCCTCCAGTCTGCGGCTTGCGCCCCATCCTCTCCTCCGCCTGCTCCAGTCTCCTCTCCTCTGGACCTCACCCTGGTGCCCCCGGAGTTCCATGACTTGGGGCTCGTGTTCAGCAAGTCCAAGGCGATGTCTCTTCCTCCTCACCGTCCATATGACTGTGCCATAAACCTCCGCCCGGGGGCGCCATTACCATCTGGCCACCTCTACAGCCTTTCTGCTCCTGAACGTGAAGCTATGGACACTTACATCAGGGAGTCGCTCAGTGCTGGGATCATTCGCCCCTCCTCGTCCCCGCTCGGTGCCGGCTTCTTCTTCGTCTCAAAGAAGGATGGGTCCCTGCATCCGTGCATCGACTTCAGAGCCCTCAACGACATCACGGTGAAGGATAGGTACACCCTGCCACTCATGGACACCACCTTCCACTCCCTCCAGGGGGCCACCTGGTTCACCAAGTTAGACCTCCGCAGCGCCTACCATCTCGTCCGGATCCGGGAGGGCGATGAGTGGAAGACGGCCTTTCGAACGCCCAGCGGCCACTTTGAATACCTAGTAATGCCGTTTGGGCTCACCAACTCATCAACGATGTCCTGCGAGATTTCCTGGGGGTCTTCGTCTTTGTGTATTTGGACGACATTCTCATCTTTTCCAGGTCTCGGGAGGAGCACCAGGCCCACGTGAGGCGGGTTCTGCAGCGGCTGTTGGAGAACAGACTTTACATCGAGGCGGAGAAATGTGAGTTTTATGCCAAGACCACCTCTTTCCTGGGTTTCGTTATTTCCCATAACCAGATCCTCCCCGACCCCGCCAAGGTTAAAGCGGTGGTCGAGTGGCCCACACTTACCTCCAGGAAACAGGTGCAGCAGTTTATCAGCTTTGCCAATTTCTACTGTCGCTTTGTTCCCAACTTTGGTGCCATCGTTTCTCCCCTGACATGCCTCACCTCTCCCAAGGTGCCCTTCCAGTGGACCGAGGAGGCAGCGACCGCGTTCGAGACCCTGAAGACGGAGTTGTCCTCCTCCCGGGTCCTGACCCAGGTTGACCCCACGCTGCAGTGCCTGGTGGAGGTGGACGCATCTGACACGGGGGTGGAGGTGGTGCTTTCCCAGCTATCACCGGTGGATGGAGTCAAGCGGCCCTGCGCCTTCTTCTCCCGGTGCCTGTCGGCGGCTGAGCGTAACTATGACGTCGGCTACAGGGAGCTTCTGGCTGTTAAGCTCGCGCTGCAGGAGTGGCGTCACTGGCTGGAGGGGGCAGCTCAGCCTTTTGTGGTTTGGACGGACCACAAGAACCTAGAGTATTTGAGGTCAGCCAGACATCTGAATGCCCGCCAGGCGCGCTGGTCCCTGTTCTTTGCTCGGTTCCAGTTCACGATCACCTACCGTCCAGGCTCCAAGAATGGGTTGCCCGACGCCCTGTCTAGACAGTTTGCCCCTGAGGCCCTGGAGGAGCTGGATCACACCATCCTGCCCAGTTCGTGTGTTGTGGGGGCGGTTTCCTGGTCCATCAGGGACAAAATCCGGAGGGCGCTGGAGACTGAACCAGACCCTGACGGCAGCCCAGATGGGAGGCTCTTCGTTCCATCAGCAGTTCGGGGGGAGGTCATTCACTGGGCCCACACGTCCAAGCTTGCCTGTCATCCTGGCGTCTCCCAACTGGTGGACCTCCTTCAACGCTCTTTCTGGTGGCCCGGTCTCCAAAAGGACGTCGCCAATTACGTCCGGGCTTGCCCCCAGTGTGCTACTAGCAAGACCCCGAATCCCCCCCCCCCCCCCCCCCCCCGCGGGCCTACTCCAGCCCCTGCCAGTCCCGGGCAGGCCCTGGTCACACATCGCCCTCGACTTTGTTACTGGTCTCCCTGTCTTCAGCACCTACGACACTGTTCTGACGATTGTGGATCGGTTCTCCAAGGCCGCCCACTTTGTGCCACTCCGGGGTCTCCCTTTAGCACGAGAGATGGCCAATCTCCTGGTCCAACATGTGGTCAGGCTGCACGGGATCCCAGTGGACGTCGTATCCGATCGGGGGCCCCAGTTCGTGTCCCAAGTGTGGAAGTGCTTTTGCAATGCCCTGGGGGCCACGGTGAGCCTCTCCTCCGGTCACCACCCTCAATCCAACGGGCAGTGTGAGCATGCCAATCAGGAGCTGGAGGCTGCCCTGCGCTGCATCACCTCCTCCAATCCATCCTCCTGGAGCTCTTACCTGGCCTGGGTGGAGTATGCCCACAACGCGACACGGTCATCGGCTATTGGGATGTCCCCCTTCCTGGCGTCGTTGGGCTACAACCCCCCCTTGTTTCCCGAGCAGGAGAGTGAGTTGGCCGTTCCGTCCATCCAGGCGCATCTGAGACGCTGCCAGAGCTTGTGGACCAGGGCGCGCAAGGCACTTTTACGCTTGGCGGCGCACAACAGCACCACGGCTAATCGCCACAGGAAGCCGGCCCCCAGTTACCAGGTGGGCCAACAGGTCTGGTTGTCATCCCGGGACATTAATCTTAAGGCCGAGAAGAGGAAGCTGGCTCCACGCTTCATCGGTCCCTTCACCGTCTCCAAAATTGTCAACCCGGTGGCTGTGCGTTTGGCCCTCCCCCTGCCTCCGTGTGTGCCCCACTTTTCATGTGTCTTAGATCAAGCCCGTGATCTCCGACCTACTCTGTCCGCCCCCTAGGGCTCCACCCGCTCCCATGATGATCGACGGCCACCTGGCTTGGGGGGTTGCATCCATCCTGGACTCCCGGCGTCGAGGTCACGGGCTGCAGTACCTGGTGGACTGGGAAGGATATGACCCGGAGTGGAGGTCCTGGGTGCGCTCTTCTTTTGTGCTGGATAGAGATCTCATCATGGAGTTCCACTGGGCGCACCTGGACAAGCCACCGCCAGGAGGCGCTGCTAGGGGGGGGGGCGATAAATATGTCATTGCAGGCTTAGATAAACAGCAGGGCGTGAAAGACCACATCACACGCTTCAGCTACAACTGTTATAAGCCTCCTTGTGTGCTTTTATGCAGGAGGAGCACACGAGGAGGGGAAGGATTAATGGATTTACACACAGCTTTGACCTACTTTCTGTGATCGCATGCTGACTCTCGCTGGTCTGGCCACGTCCCCTCTCTCATTATCACCAGCTGATTCCCACTCCTGCTGATCAACTTTCCTGGTCCTCGCCCAGGTGCTTCTCGTCACACCATCACCAGCAGTGCATGTACTTAGCAGCCATTTGCCAGTCACGCACTGCTGGTCCATAGTATTGTCATCTGTGCTGTTAGTCTGCTAGTATTTTCAGCATTCTCACGACGTTAGTCACTCCATGTTCGCCGTGGTTCTCATGCGTCCTTGAAGCGATGTCAGCTCTGGGGCACACCTGTGGCTAACACGTCTCCTCTTATTCGTTCTCTGGGCGATGCTGGCCCCTGAACGCCATCAGTAAGTGTGTTTGTGTTTTTTAGATTTAGATTTTTTTTTATTTTTTTTTTTTTTTGTACGTCTTCACCTTTTTGGGAATTGTCTGTCTTTCTGTATTACATGTGCTGTGGTGAACCCTGCACGTAAATCCTCGTTATTTCATCCTCCCTCTCCGTGCCCTGTGTAAGAGCACACAAAGGGTCATGATGAATGGATTTACGCGCAGGATTCACCACAGCACATGTATTGAACATAAGAATGATGACAACAGTTCCCAAAAACTGGGCTGCACGGTGGCGCAGTGGTTTAGCACTGTGGCAGCACAGTTTTACCCTCGGCCGGGGGATTGCGGGGATCATGAGGTCGTGGGTTCGATCCCAGCCCCCGACCAACAGTGAGCTGTGTGGAGTTTGCATGTTCTCCCCGTGTTGCGTGGGTTTACTCCGGGATTTCTCCGGTTTCCTCCCGCATACCAAAAACATGTAGGTTTAGGGCGCTCGCGCACGCAGCGACCGGCAGCCGGTGGCTTGTCACCAGACTGCAAACCAAGTCTACCTACGGGTACAAATAAGTAACAAAAAAAAAAAAAAGGTGAAGACTTACAAAAATAAACAGAAACACTTACAGTTTGTGTTCGGGGCCGACATCGCCCAGTGAGCATGGAGAGGAGACATGTTAACCATGGTTGCGCCCCAGGGCCGGCATCACTTCAAGGGGCGTAACAGAACCATGGCTGTGTGGAGTGGCTAGCACATCATGATAGTGTTGGCAATATTGGCTGGCTGACAACACGGCAGATGATGCACACAAACCATGAACAGCTGACTGTCAAAGAGAGAGGGCGCATGGTCGGACCGGCGAATCTTGGACAGTACCCACCTGAAAGTGGGTCAAAACGCACATAAAACACATGTACAAAACAAAAACAACAAGAACTCAAAATATAATCCATAATAAACCCGATGTCTGAGTCACAGAGAATACATTGCTATGATTTTACTAAAAAATCAGGTTTAAATAAATTATATTTATGAACAAATAATTTGTTGCAATATCTGTAACAAAAGCATAACACTCCGTGTTCCCCTGCCGTGTGTTTGTCGCTGCTGCTGCGGCGGGCATGTGTGCCTCTCTACTGTCGCTCTCTGAGTCTGACTCGCTAGGCACGATGCCCGCTTGGCACGGCTCAAACCTATACGGTCTGATGCCCCCAGATTCTTCATTGTCATCCCATTCTTCGGAACTATAATCGTCTGAAGATTGGACAATACAAACCAATTCCAGACTACATGTGCTGGAACCATCGTCGATGTTTTCAACCGCTTCCATCCAGTGTGTACAATGAGCAGCCAAGCGCTGTGTTCTGTCGATGATGTTACACCATGGCCGGGGGGTTTTCCAGCCACTGACGCAATTGGTGACATGGCGCTCATGAAAACGTCAGATATTCGCATGAAAAAAGCCTGTTTTACTTAGAACTACACAGACCAACCTATTTCATCATATTGTATTATGTGTTGAAAAATTAGATGAAGTCAAAAACGTGTCATCAGCACTTTAAAGTCTGACATTGACAAGCTCATCTGCAGTCTCTGAAAAGGTGAACTTTTTTCAACTCTGAGCACCGTGACAAAAAACGGCTACCGCCGAGAACGTTTCTGCACCAAGGGCGCTCAGCATGGTAAACGCTGGACCACATAGAGAATGAATAGAAAATAACCACCCAGAGTGGAAAAACCGCGTTTGGTGAACACGCAGCCCTGCTTCAGGAGAAAAAAAATCCAAACCTACATGGCCCTGTATGAAAAAGTGATTGCCCCCTAAGGCTGCATGTCCACCAAATGTGTTTTTCTGCTCTAGGTGACTATTTTCCATTCATTCTCTATGTAGTCCAGCGTTTACAACGCTGAGTGCCCTCAGTGCAGAAACACTCTCGGCGGTGGCCGTTTTTTGTCGTGGCACTCAGGGCGCTCAAAGCTGAAAAAAGTTCACCTTTTCAGAGACTGCAGCTGAGCTGTCAATGTCAGACCTAAGCAGCCAATCACAACTGCTGCGTGGGCGGGACATAGGACGCTGGTACTAGTCTGTACTCAGACTCCTGCTCTCCGTGTCATCATATTTCACATCCAGAGCTGCCAGAAAATGTTTCCTGTCCATTGTTATTTAGAGACTGCTATTTAAAAAATCAGTAGAAAGTCTGACAATAGGAAAAGCGGAAGTGCTGAACTGAGAGTGGCAAGCTGTTGCTGGGATACAGGGCACAGACTTTTTTTTCCCAGAGCGCTGTGCACAAATGCTGAAAAAAAAAATGCTCAGGGCGATCAGGCGACAAAAAACACATTTGGTGGACACGCAGCCTTAAGCATTTGCGATAACTGGCAAGTTTGTCTTTTACAGCACTGTGGAGGAGTTTTGGCCCACTCATCTTTGCAGAATTGTTGTAATTCAGCCACAATGGCATGCTTTCGAGCATGAACCACCTTTTTAAGGTCATGCCACAGCATCTCAATTGGATTCAGGTCAGAACTTTGATTAAGGTCACCCCAAAGTCTTCATTTTGTTTTTCTTAAGCCATTTAAAGGTGGACTTGCTGGTGTGTTTTGGATCATTGTCCTGCTGCAGAACCCAAGTGCGCTTCAGCTTGAGGTCACAAACAGATGGCCGGACATTCTTCTTAAAGATTTTTTAGTAGACAGCAGAATTCATGGTTCTGTTTACCACAGCAGGTCTTCCAGGTCCTGAAGCAGCAAAACAGCCCCAGGCCATCACACTACCACCACCATATTTTACAGCTGGTATGATGTTCCTTTTCTGAAACGCTGTGTTTGTCATGAACCGAGCCCATGTTTCCTGTGGGCTCAGTTCTGATCGATCCTGGTGGCTCAGGCAGTGGGTTTATTATGTGGAGCTGTGTTTTGATTTCTTGTTGTTTTCTTGTCCATGTACCGTTTCTGTTCCTGCCTGTAGCTGCCACTCTGGCCTGTCCGGCCACGCCCCCTTCTTTCTGACAGTCAGCTGTTCGCCCCGGTAATCATCTTTCCCGCGCTCGCCCAGGTGTTCCTTATTTGTCATGCCAGCAGCGTCTGTATTAAAGGAGCTCTTCGCTACACAGACGCCGCTAGATCATTGTATGTGTTGGATGGTCGTTCTCCGCCGTCAACCGTCACGTCAGTAAGGACTGTGTTTATGTGTGCTCGTGATTATCGCTGTAATGACTCGACCTGCCCCTGCTCTGTGAGTATCTGTCTGTGCGCTGTCCGCCGCTGTATACCTCCAGTGTGTGTGTTGGGCGGCCTCGAGAACTCTTAGTGTATTCGAGCTGTCTTATGTCTTAGTGTTCACTTTTGTGTTAATAAATGTGTGTGTGGTGTAACCCAGCATTTAAGTCCTTGTCCTTTTTCCCCTCGCCATGCGCTGTTGAAGAGGTGCACGGAGAGCTTATGACAGTCTTACTTTTACGCCGGATGTAATGGGACACACACCTTCCAAAAGTTCAACTTTTGTCTCATCAGTCCACAGAGTATTTTCGCAAAAGTCTTGGGGATCATCAAGATATTTTCTGGCAAAACTGAGACGAGCCTTTGTGTTCTTTTTGTTCAGCAGTGGTTTTCATCTTGGAACTCTGCCATGCAGGCCATTTTTGCCCAGTCTCTTTCTTATGGTGGTCATGAACGCTGACCTTAACTGAGGCAAGTGAGGCCTGCAGTTCTTTGGATGTTGTTGTGGGGTCTTTTGTGACCTCTTGGATGAGTCATCGCTGCGCTCTTGAGGTAACTTTGGTCGGCCGGCCACTCCTGGGAAGGATCACCACTGTTACATGTTTTCGCCATTTGTGGATAATATCTCTCACTGTGGTTTGCTGGCGTTCCAAAGCTTTAGAAATGGCTTTTTAACCTTTTCCAGACTGATAGGTCTCAATTATTTTGTTTCTCATTTGTTTCTGAATTTCTTTGGATTGCAGCATGATGTCTAGCTTTTGAGATTCGTTTGGTCTACTTCACTTTTTCAGGCAGGTCCTATGTAAGTGATTTCTTGATTGAGAACATGTGTGGCAGTAATCAGGCCTGGGTGTGGCTAGAGAAACTGAACTCAGCTTTCCAAAGATGTGATAAACCAGTTAATTTATGTTTTAACCAGGGGAAGGGGGGCAATCACTTTTTCACACAGGGTCATGTAGGTTTGGATTTTTTTTTTACCCTTAGTAATAAACACCTTCATTTAAAAACTGCATTTTGTGTTTACTTGTGTTATCTTTGTCTAATATTTAAATTTGTTTGATGATCTGAAACATTTAAGTGTGCCAAACATACCAAAAAAAAAGAGAAATCAGGAAGGGGGCAAACACTTTTTCACGCCACTGTATGTATATATATATATATATATATACAGTATATATATATGTGTGTGTGTGTGTGTGTGTGTGTCTGTGTGTGTGTGTGTGTGTGTGTGTGTGTGTGTGTTACAGAAAGCAATCTGGTGATGCCTAGTAAATGAAAACTGCACTCACATACTGCTTATTATAATCTGTCACATACTGTAAAATGTGAACTGTAAAAATAACAGTAGAGTGTTATAAGGTAAGATTATTAAGAAATTCAAAATAACTTAACCTCAGTGGCAATCCAGCTACCAGTAGTCTACTATTAAATAATGGGACTGCTTTATTGTAAATGAGTATAATTATGTTGGAGTAGAATAGACAATGAAGAATTTCAAAATAACCGTACCACAGAGGCAAACTTATTCTTCTGGTAACTTTATAGCTCAGTGGCTGTCATGTAATAGAAACTAAAAGCAAAAACTTGTTTCATTTTCATGACCACTATTTTGCTTTTAAAAACTGAAAGCTCATTTCTTTTAATTGGCTCGGACTGAATTGATTTTAGACAAATATGTTGGTCCATTGGGCACATAAATTAAGATAAAATCATGATTACTCCAGTGGCTTTCAAAGCAATTTATTGTCATGATTCTGCCTACCAGGCAGATTGAAGTTTAAATGAGGTCCCAAGGTGCAGACTGAACTCCAAAGCATAATTTTTAATAATAAACAAAAACACAGAACACAAAATAACAAACCAGCACGGGGGCTGAAACACAAACTGTCAGGGCAAAGATAATCCATACACAGGGAGAACAACGGGGAAACACGACAATGACGGCAGACAGAGCACATGAAAAAACTCACATAAATAGGGTAACTGATAATGACTTAAAGTGAGACAGCTGGGACTAATCAAGGGCAGCAGGTGAGGGAAACAGGACGGGTGGGGCTACAGAGACACTAGCTACAAGCTACGTTCCGATCCACAGTATACTTCAACTGTATTCCCTACTCCCTGCTCCATTCTCAGGGAATATCAGTGAAGTTAACTGCCCTTCACAAAATGTCTCCATTTGAAACACCCTGTACATGTCCATGGTCACCACGGTAACCATGGACATGTACATGTTATGTTATGTTATAATGTTATGTTAATGTTAATAACATTAGCAACAATGGTTTGTTTTACTCATATTTGAGGCGCAATGGCTTATAATCTTCCTGTCAACTTCTGGTGAAGTGATGTCCAGTTGCTACAGGGAGGTCAAATACCGGTTTAGCAGAGAGCTGACGAGAGCTAAATCTGTGTATTCTGAGAGACTCCAGCAGCAGTTCACTGCTAACGACTCTGCTTCTGTGTGGAGAGGACTGAGGCAAATCACCAACTATCGGCCTCAGGCTTCTAAGGGACAGGATGACAAAGCCCTTTGTCAAAGACTGTCCCAACATTATGCCCGTTTTGACACCTCGTCAGCTGTGTCCAACTCCCCCCCTCCCCCCAGCGCCACTGCCTCCATGGTCCCCACTTCATCAAAGGCGGCCCCCCCCTCCTCCCCCCCTGCCCTTGCCATCAGTGAGCAGGACGTGCACAGACAGTTCTCCAGACTGAACCCGCGCAAGGCCCCCGGTCCGGACGGCGTGTCTCCCTCCACCCTGAGACACTGTGCGGAGGAGCTGACTCCTG
This sequence comes from Pholidichthys leucotaenia, assembly GCA_020510985.1. Classification (NCBI taxonomy): domain Eukaryota; kingdom Metazoa; phylum Chordata; class Actinopteri; order Cichliformes; family Pholidichthyidae; genus Pholidichthys; species Pholidichthys leucotaenia. The sequence goes on from CM035846.1 coordinate 225,470,027, forward strand.
TCTTCACAGACATTTTTAACACCTCCCTGAAGTCATGCCACGTGCCGGCCTGCCTCAAAACCTCTACCATCGTCCCTGTCCCCAAGAAGCCACGGATCACTGGACTTAACGACTACAGACCTGTAGCGCTCACCTCTGTAGTCATGAAGTCCTTTGAGCGCCTGGTCCTGCCCCACCTCAAGACCATCACCACTCCCCTCCTGGACCCGCTGCAGTTCGCCTACAGAGCCAACAGGTCTGTGGACGACGCAGTCAACCTGGCCCTCCACTCCATCCTGCAGCACCTGGACTCCCCGGGAACCTACGTCAGGATCCTGTTTGTGGACTTCAGCTCTGCATTCAATACCATCCGCCCCGCTCTGCTCCAGGACAAGCTGTCCCTGCTCAACGTGCCTGACAACCTCTGCAGGTGGATCACCGACTTCCTGACGGACCGGAGGCAGCATGTGCGGCTAGGAAAGACTGTCTCAGACTCTGTTAGCATCAGCACCGGATCACCCCAGGGCTGTGTACTTTCCCCCCTGCTCTTCTCCCTGTACACCAACTCCTGCACCTCCAGCCACCAGTCTGTCAAGCTGATCAAGGTTGCGGACGACACCACTCTCATCGGGCTCATCTCCAACGGCGACGAGTCCGTCTACAGGAGAGAGGTGGCCCAGCTGGCGTCCTGGTGCAGCCACAACAACCTGCAGCTGAACGCTCTGAAGACAGTGGAGATGATCGTGGACTTCAGAAAAGTCACAGCCCCTCTGCCCCCCCTTACCCTCACAGACTCTCCCATCACCACTGCGGATTCCTTCAGCTTCCTGGGCACCACCATCACCCGGGACCTCAAGTGGGAGCCGACCATCAGCTCCCTCATCAAAAAGGCCCAGCAGAGGATGTTCTTCCTGCGGCAGCTGAGGAAGCTCAAGCTACCCACCAAGATGTTGGTGCAATTCTACACAGCCATCATCGAGTCCATCCTCACCACCTCCATCACCGTGTGGTACGCAGGAGCCACCGCCAGGGACAGACTAAGACTGCAGCGCGTTGTGCGCGCTACTGAGAAGGTGATCGGCTGCAAGCTCCCATCCCTCCAGGACCTGTACATCTCCAGGACCCGGAGGCGTGCAGGTCGGATCATAGCCGACCCTTCACACCCTGGACACGCACTGTTTGCCCCCCTCCCCTCAGGCAGAAGACTTCGGTCCATTCAGACTAAAACCTCCCACTACATGAACAGCTTCTTCCCCTCTGCCATCAGACTGCTGAACACTAAGTGACTTATTAGGCTTTCGTGCATTACGTACAGCAGCTCAACCGGACTCATGACAATTATCACTGTTTTCTTTTTGCACTACCGACTGCACTATGTGGAACTCCACAATATCTGCTGCTTGTTAATATATTTAAAAATTGCATAGATTAGTATTACTTATTCATATTCTACCTTTTATTGCATGCATAGTTTTTTATTTTTATCTTTAGTGCTACTCCATGTTTAATGTTGCAGCATTGCACTGAGACAAATTCCTAGTTTGTGTACTACATGAACAATGGCAATAAATCTCATTCTGATTCTGATTCTGATTCTGATTGTTCACTTCTTCCCTGCTCAGTTCTCAGTTCCCTTTGAACTGAAGACCATTCGCTCCCTTCGGTTTGGAATCTCTCTTAATATGGCAGATACCCTGTGCAGTCCACTTCGGAGTATACTATTGGGTGATCGAAACGCAGCTGCAGATGGGGAATGCACAAGAGACATGACAATGGACATGCAGGACAACAATACTAAACAGTAAAAAAATAGACAGCGATGACAAAATATAATCAAATACAAAAATAACCCTAAGACACAGACAACAGGGGAAGACATGACATGACAGACAAGGATCAGGGAACACAGGGCACTTAATACTAATCATAAACAGAATAATAATGATACTGTGAAAAGTTAAGATTAAAATGAACATAAAGCGTGGGCACGGTCCCTATCCATGCCCAGATTATGACATTTATAGCTTCATGTCTCACCCAGTTAAATAAAAAATGTCCAGGAAAGAAAATCTTATTTTTACTTTCACTCAAAGTGACAGCTGAGGAATGTAAAACACGCTAAATTATGCCAACAAATACAAACAGCAACTCTTATTTCAGCCTCTCTGTTTCAGTAGATTCTTCAGCATGAATAAACTGGCAACATTCAGATTCAGAAAAAAAAAAAAAAAACTTGGACTGTCCCTTTAATCCCCCCACCAGGACTGCCAGACCTTGTGCCAGACCCTTACGCCATCCAGGCAGGTGCTTATATCCAGCGCATGCAGATGTACGCCCTTCGCTGTGCAGCTGAGGAGAACTGTCTGGCCAGGTAACACTTAGTGCCAAAGGTGATTCACTTACGCAGTACACACACTGCAGCACGTAGACAAAGAATTATACACAGAATGAGAGAGAAGTATTTCCTTTAGCTCACTAAGGGCTAATTTAATATGCGTGAGCTCAGCTTTGGGCTATTTTAGGACTGATTTCAAATCTGTCAGAATAAGCTGTAAATGTGTTGGGATAACTGTTCTGCTCATAGAGTTACAAAACTGTTTGATCTTATTATGGGGCAACGAGCCTCCAACATCATGCCCTGCCAGGATGTAAATGTTCTGGGTTGGTTTTCCCAAAAGCATTAAGCAGTGTGGAACAAACCCTTTTCGCTCCGTTACTTTTAAAAAAAACTAGACCCGGGATTTCAGCCAGTGGCTCTTTCCAGTGCAGCTTATGCCTGTTTTCCCTGTGATCCATCCAAGGTCAGCTTACAGACCCTCTGTTCGAGACATCGACTTCAGAGTCCTCCTGCGGTTCCCGCAGAAAGTAACGAACCAAGGAACCTCTGATTTCCTTCCTTTCAAGCCGAGATATCAGTGGGATTGGCACAGCTGTCACCAGTAAGTTTAAGACGTGGAAAATGTTTATTTCAGTGTTGCTGACATAAGTTTGGTTCCAGATGAGATGTCATCCAGCAAAACAGGAAAACTCCAAACCCTCAAGTTCATGAAGTTGGCGCCTTAAAGGCAGGGCCGACCAAAGGTTTCATGAGGCCCGAAGCAAAATTTGTATTTGGGGCCCCTCTTCAGTAAAGTAAATTACATGATGCTTGTGAGGGAATTTTGCAAAGTTGTAGCAGCATTGTTTGTATCACCTCAATGTCTGTCTGGTGTGTTTCACCCTAACAAAAAAGTTTTCATATGCTTCAGTTGTTTAAACTTAGGTCCGTTTTATTTTGCAATTGCAAACGTTACTTTTACACTCAGCGTTATTAAATCTATTTGCATTTATCTCCAGGTGTCAGCTAAGCTCTTGAAAAAGTTGCACTAGCATTGATGATGACAGCTGCCAAGACATAATGTATGCTCCTCCTCACATCAGTTTTACACAATGGTGCGCTGCCAGAACTCGTGAATGTCATGGCTGCCACCAGCAGATCTCTGACAAAGAGAAAATCAGGACTCAAATACTAGTACTGTGGGAGTAAGATTATGTATAACAATGTGCTTTTATATAAATCTTTGGCTTGGCTAGGGCAATTTTATCATCACATGCTTCGAAAATTGAAATTACAAAAAGCTCAAATAAAATAATTAAATGCTCTAGGGGGGCCCCTGGTGGTCATGGGGCCCTAAGCGGTTGCTTAGTTGTTTAAACCTTGGGCCAGCCCTGCTTAAAATTACTTTATGGAATTTTTTCAGTTTTCAAGCTTTATTGCTAAAGGGTGTGAATAGGACTGCAGTTATCTTTATGACTAAACCTGCTTATTTCTGGCGCTCCCTTTGTTTATTCTTGGTTTTACCAAAGTATTATGGTATAAATTACAGTTCAATGTACTCCTTATTCATGTTACAATCGGATTTGGTGTAGTCCCTCTGTTTGTCTGCTGTCTGAACTAAGCTGTTTTGACTGCTCTACCTTTGAGTAAAGTCTCATATTAAGACAGTTTTCTTCTGATTGGCTGCACCTTACAATCAGTGGGATGGAGAGAAGCGATGAGGGTGAAACTTACACATTATGATCACACTGCACATCTTTCTGTGCTACACCTGTCAGGTGAATGGACTATCTTGGTAAAGGAGAGGTGTTCACGAACACATTAAAATGTGCTGAATATTTGATTGAAATAGACCTTTTTGTGCACAGAAAAAAAATCTCAGCCCTTTTACTTCATCTCTTTCTTTCTTTTATTTTTTGTATAGTTTATGAGAATACCATCATTGAGTCCACAAGAGCAAAGTTACACTCTTTTCTGTTAAACACCCTCAGGCACTACCACAGCATGGACGCCTTCAGCAATTATGACCTGCTCGACGTCATCACAGGACACAAAGTGGCCGAGGGGCACAAAGCCAGTTTCTGTCTGGAGGACACATCCTGTGATCCTGGTTTTAGGCGGCGCTATGCCTGCACATCTCATACACAGGTAATAAATATATACATACAGAGCTACTTTGTTTCACAATTAAGATAACAGTAGCAATTTTCCATCATTGATAATTAATTTTTACTTTCATTTATTTTTTATTCATGTGGTGGTTTTAGTGTTTCAGGTGCGGTTGGAGCAGACGGACAAAACAATAGTCAACTCAGGGTGTTTCATGTTTTAATCTCCACAACCTTTATTGGGTTGGTGGTTAAAGATGCACTCTGGTGGATATAAATCCCATATAAAAGCAAGTCTGCATTGTCTAAAATGGTATCTTATGACCTTCTTTCTATAAAAAAAATCTTTCAGTCCTACAATTTCGTGTCAGAATCTTTTCACTTTTCCTCCTCCTTCAAACTCCAGGATCTGTCCACCCACATCCCAAGCTCATAGTGGCTAACGCTACATTAAACAGAATAAAACCTGTGATAAAAAGACTTACCAGATGAAGGACATGCCCAGCTGAATGCACAGTGGCCCAGGATAATGACTGAAACTGCAGTTTAATTTGAGTCAAATTTTCAGAGCAGCAGGTCAAAATGCTAACTGGGCCTGGAGGTTAACTTCAGTTGGTCCAGAGAGTCCTGATTGGCTCAACACTACAGACCTGTCACAGTTACATCACCAAAAACGTTCTGTCCAAATTTGCCTCTTTTCCGGGGGCAGGGCTTAAGTAAAACTCTATCCATCCAGCCATCCATCCATCCATCCAGCCATCCAGCCATCCATCCAGCCATCTTCTACCACTTTTCCGGAAGTCTGGGTCGCAGAGGCAGCAGTTCAAGCACAGAAGCCCAGACTTTCCTCTCCCCAGCCTCCTGCTCCAGTTCTTCAGATACCAAGGCGTTCCCAGACCAGCTGGAAGATGTAATCTCTCCAGCGAGTCCTGGGTCTGCTCCGGGGTCTCCTCCCAGTGGGACATGCCCAAAACACCTCAAGTGGGAGGCGTCCAGGAGGCATCCTGATCAGATGCCCAAACCACATCAACTGGCTCCTTTCAGTGTGGAGGACCAGCGGTTCTACTTTGAGCCTCTCCTGGATGACTGAGCTCCTCACCCTATCTCTAAGGGTGAGTCCAGCAATCCTACGAAGAAAGCTCATTTCTGCCGCTTGTATCCATGATCTCATTCTTTCTGTCATTACCCAAAGCTCATGACCATAGGTGAGGGTAGGAATGTAGACTGACCGGTAAATTGACAGCTTTGCCTTAGTGCTTAGCTCCCTCTTCATCACAACAGACCGGTATAACGTCCGCATCACTGCAGATGCTGCTTCGAGCCGTCTGTCAATCTCTCACTCCATTCTCCCCTCACTCGTGAATAAGACCCCGAGATACTTAAACTCCTCTACTTGGGGCAGGAGCTTGTCCGCAACCCAGAGAGGACAATCCACCTTTTTCTGGCTGAGGACCATAGACTCGGACTTGGAGGTGCTGATTCTCATCCCAGCCACTTCACACTCAGCAGCAAACCGTCCCAGTAAGACCTGTAGGTCATTGCTGGATGAAGCAACAACAGAGATGAGATCCTATGGTCACCAAGCATGACACCCTCCGTTTCCTGGCTGCGCCTAGAAATCCTGTCCATAAAAATTATGAACAAGATTGGTGACAAAGGGCAGCCCTGGCAGAGTCCAACTCCCTCATGGATTGTCACCTTATCGTGGTGGGGGGTTTGCATGTCCTAGTGATCCCAGGAGCTATGTTGTCTCGGGCAATTTGCCTCTGGTAGGGTCACCCAAGATAAACTGGTGCCGGGTGAAGGGCCAGACTAAGAACGATCCAACAGACTCTCATGATGAATTTTAGAGCAAGGATTCAGTGTACCCCGTCCAGTGTGAGGTTACCGGGGCCCCACCCTGGAGCCAGGCCTGGGGGAGGGGCTCGATGGCTAGCGCCTGGTGGCCGTGTTTCTGCCCATGGGACCCGGCCGGGCTCAGCTTGAAGGAGTTACATGGGTCCGCCCTCCAGTGGGCTCACCACCTGCAGGAGGGACCATGGGAGTCCGGTGCTATGTGGATGAGGTGGTGGTCGAAAACAGAGACCTTGACGGTCTGATCCCAAGCTTCCTAACTGGCTTAAAAGTAGAACTTTAAAGCCAAAAAAAACCCAAAACAGATACATGAGACATTTGATTTCACTCTGTCTTGTAAGTCATAAAAACATGTTACAGACATCTTAACAAAAAAAATGTTGCGAAGAAAAAATGTCTACATATGTGTATAGCGGGTAAAATAAATATTGAACACCTCAACATTTTTCTCATTAAACATATTTCTGATGGAGCCATTAACCAGAGATTTTCACCAGATATCAGTAACAACCCAAGTAATCCATACATACAAAGAAATCGAGGCAACTGTGTTCACAAAACGTTATATTTAATAAAGTGGAATGACACAGGGAATAAGTAGTAAACACGCTTGGTGAAATTCATCTAATATTCAGTAGAAAAGCCTTTGTTGGTAATAACAGCTTCCAGATGCCTCCTGTATGGAGAAACTAGGAGCAGGCATTGCTCTGGAGTGATTTTAGCCCATTCTTCCACACAAACTGTCTTCAAATCTTGAAGGTTCAATGGGTGTCTTCTATGAACTCTGATCTTCAGTTCATTCCATAGATTTTCAGTTGGATTCAGGTCAGATGACTGACTGGGCCATTCTAGCAGCTTTATTTTCCTTCTCTGGAGCCAGTTGAGAGTTTCCTTGGCTGCGTGTTTGGGATCATTGTCTTGCTGAAATGCCCACCCTCATTTCATCTTCAGCATCTTGGCAGATGGCAACAAGTTCTTATCAAGGATGTCTCTGTGCATTTGTCCATTCATCTTTCCTTCAATTATATGACGTCTGCTTGTCCCATGTGGTGAAAAACACCCCCAAACCAAGATGGGATGTGCAGTGCTATTTCTCCTCCAAACATGCTGTGTTGTGGCATCCAAAAAGTTCAATTTTGGTCTCATCCGACCAGATTATATTGTCCTAGTATTTTACTGGCTTGCCCAAATGTTGTGCAGCAAACTTTAAAGAGCTTCAACATGCTTTTTCTTTAGCAATGGAGTCTTGCGAGGTTAGCAGGCATAGAGCCCATGTCAACTGAGTGCATTACTTATTGTTTTCTTGAGACAGCTGTACGTGCTAACTCCAGGTCTTTCTGGAGCTCTCCATGAGTGGTCTTTGGCTCTTGGATAACTCTTCTGATAATTCTTTTGACTCCTTTGTCAGACCTCTTGCAAGGAGCTCCTGGTCATTGCCAGTTTATGGTAAAATTATGTTCTTTCCACTTCCGAATGATGGCTCCAACAGTGCTCACTAGAACATTCAGCAGTTTAGAAATGCGCCTGTAACCAATGCCATCATTATGTTTTGTAACAATAAGGTTGTGAAGGTGATGAGTTCTTTGTGGTGTGATAATTTGATATTCATGGACCTTTTTAAAGGCTATCAGTGAGGACTTAAACCAGCTGAAATTCATTTGCACTGATGGGGATGGGATGGCTTCCTAAATTCTGATGGATTTCAGCTGGTTTCTCAGCTATGTATGCCTTTTTGCACCTCTTTTTCTTTGTGTGTTCAATGCTTATTCCTTGTGTCATTGCACTTTTTCTGTACATGGTCCCTGACAAATAAAGCAATAAACTAAACTAAACTTTTGTGAACACAGTTGCCTTGATTTCTTTGTATGTATGGATTATGTGGGTTGTTACTGATATCTGTTAAAAAAAAAAAAAAATCTCAGCTCAATGGCTCCATCAGAAATATTTTAGTTGACTTTGCTTCACTGTAGTCCCTTCCCGAGCCACAATCAGACACAAGTCGTTTTCTTTAACTGGTTTAATAAAGTCTTGTTCTCCACAGCAAACCGTGAAAACTAATAATACACAGTATTTAACATAAAAGCACGTTAGCTCATTAGCAAACATGAAAAGGAAAATCACAAATAAATGAAAATAAGGTTCAAACACTTAAAATACCTTGTTGGCTGCATGCCAGGAAAGGAAATCATCTTGGAGTTTTCTTATCTTCTAAAAGTTGTTTATAAATTTTCATCTCTTTTTACATGTGTATTTTGCCGTGTCAAGTTGCATTTCTCACTCGGGTGCACCAGATCTTAGCAACATCTCAGCTGAGGCTTTCAAAATAAAAGTCTTTACACTTCAATGAAATACCACCACAATAAAATCTGAACTAATATAGTAGCAACAGTAACACTCCCATGAAATTTCACAACCTCATTGTGGGATTTCTGAATGTCACAGATTAACTCTTAAACCTTTGCATAGAACATTACGCATTAAAACATTGCCTTAGTGACCATCAAGCATGGTATCTATAACATAGTGGTTTGTATCTTTGGGGCTGCGGTAGCCTGGTCTGGGTGGGGCAGTGTGATGTCAGGTGGGCTACAGCTGTACATATAAATAGGAGAGTTCCTGTTGATAAATAAAGAGAATGTTCCTTCCGGCTCTCCTCCGGTCTGTTGTTATTTTAGGACGTAACAATTGGCAACAAGGACAAATATGGCAGCCTGCATTGGGCACATGCCTGTCTTTCTGGAACACCCAGGTTTACCGACTGTGTCATGGCCTCAATGGAAAGAGGGCTTCGAGGCGTTTGTGACAGCGGCTGGCCTGGGCTCAGTCAACGAGGGAAGACTGAAGAGCATTTTACTCCATCACCTCGGCACCGAGGGTCAGAGAATCGCTCTTGGTTGGTGCTAGGATGGCTCGCTGGAGGAATGCTTGAGGGTATTGGACGAAGTGTTTGGCGACCCCTCTGCGGTCTCGTAGTGCTGGTGGAAATTCTATGAGAGATGGTAACGGGAGGGTGAGTTGCTAAGCTCGTTTTTATTAGACCTTCTTAGGCTAGCTTGGAAAGGCAATATTGGGCAGCGCGAATTTGGACTAGTTAAGGACAAGTTGGTGCATGGCGCCAGATGCCTGTAATTGACAGCTAAGCTGCCTGTTGGCCGCAGAGCCGACGTCATGGGGGGTAGTGTTGGAGTTGGCGAGAACAGAAGACGCGGTGGCCCAGTTGGAGCAGAGGGCTAAGGCTAGCCAAGGTTTGCCCAAGCGCAATTTCCTGCCGGATGCGGAAGTTGGTGCGCTGACGGGGCAGCGTAATGGAGGCAGGAGAAAGAGGAAAAAGAAGAAGAGGCAAGCTGCCTTACGGGTGGGAAGACCCGGGGGCCTGGCTCAAGTTCACGCTGCGAGGATGGGGAAAGGCGTGGTACGTCTCCAACTGGATGGAGTTGACGTGTCGCTTATGGTGGACTCAGGGGCCGGGAGGTCGATCCTGAGCCTCCCAACCCTGCGGCATCTGTTCCCTGCGAAACATATTAAGGGTGGAGCAGTGAGACTTTTTGGCTATGGCCACGCGGAGATAGAAATGGCGGGCATGGCGGACTTTGAGGTGACCTGTGGGTCGAAGAGGGTCCCTAACTTCATGTTCCAAGTGGCATGGCAGGGGATCGACCTGCTGGGGGTGGACTTGTTGGGACGGTTAGGGGTTTTCCATAACGGACCCTGAGGGCTCGCGGGTGCTGTTCGTGGGTGTGGACTGGTGCCTCCATTGGCCGAAGCTATTTGTGGGACTAGGCCACATTCTACCACCGGCCTTTGGTGAATGTGAGCGTCACGCCAAAGATTCTACCGTTGAGGCGTCTCCCACTGGTGCTGTGGGAGGAGGTGTCGGTGGAGCTGAATCGACTGTTGGAGTTGGGTGTTATCGAGAAGGCCGATGCTTCCCCGTGGATTTCCAACCTCATGGTGGCGAAGAAGAAGGGGGTTGGGACATTAGGTCTTGCATCGACCTTAGAGCAGTGAATAAGGCGGTGGTCCCGGATAAGTACCCGCTGCCTACTATGGAGGAGCTGACAGCGACGTTCAGTGGGGCGAAAGTTTTTTTGAAGTTGAATCTCCGGCAGGGTTACCTGCAGGTGCCACTACACCTGGAGAGCAGAAACCTAACCGCTTTTGTGACGCACATGGTGGTGTTCCGATATACAAGGATGCCTTTCGGCCTGAGCTTGGCGCCGAGCTGCTTCCAGAAGGTGATGGCTACTGTATTAGCCAGCCTGAAGGGGGTACTCGTGTACCTAGACGATATCGTGGTGCACTGGGCGTCGAGCGAAGGACATGATGGGAGGCTGGAGAGGTCCTGGAGAGATTGCAGGAACATGGGGTTACCCTGAACAGCGACAAGTGCGTCCTGGCAGCGGGAGTGGTGGACTTTGTGGGTTTCCAACTATCAGGAGACGTGCTGAAGCCTTTGGTTTCGAATGTAGAAGCGGTGTCTTGCCTCGCGGACTCCTCCTCACCGGCAGAGATCTTATCGTTCCTGGGAATGGTGAACTTTTATGGACGGTTCATTCCGAGGTACTCCGAAACGATTGAGCCTCTCAGAGCGCTGCTGAAACAGGGTATGCCTTGAGCTTGGACTCCTGCCTGCTCGGCGGCTGTGAGGAAACTGAAATGGCAGCTCACTTCGCCCCCAGTTTTGGCCCATTTTGACCCTAACTGTTCTACGATCGTGACCTGTGACACTTCTGGTTCCGCCCTGGGGGCAGTAATGTTGCAGGTGCAGGATGGTACAGAGCGTCCGGTCGCTTTCGCGTCAACGTCTCTGTCGGGGGCTGATATGAAGTGCGCTGTCGGCGAGAGGGAGGCACTGGCCTGTGTGTGGGCCTCTGAGAGGTGGCACATGTACCTCTACAGCCAGCGCTTCACGTTGAGGATGGACCATCGAGCATTGATGACCCTGCTGGAGACTTTGTGGTCGGGCCACAGGCCATTGAGTATCCACAAGTGGTCCAAGAGACTCAGGGCTTACAACTTTGAGACTAAGTACACTCCGGGCAAAGACAACGTCGTGACAGACCTGCTGTCTAGGGCCCCGACGTGTGTGCTGGTACCGGATGTGGAATCCGTGGACCCAGTCGAGACGGGACTGGTTCACGCCCTACATGGGACTCTCCGGAACATCGTGTCTCCTGAAGAGAAGTTTCAGAGAACTATCAGGTGATGAAGAGGCTGCATGTGATGATTAGAGAGGGCTGGCCAGCGGGAGCACCGGGGGTCCTGGCTCCATTCCTTCACTTCAGGGATGAGCTCAGCTGCTGGGACGAGGTGTGCATAGTCAGAAGTCATTGTGTGGTGATCCCAGAGGCACTGAGAGGACGTGTGCTGGACATGCTGCACGAGGGCCCTCTTGGGGTGGTTAAAGTCAAGCAGCGGGGCAGGGATTCAGTTTGGTGGCCAGGGATAGACAAAGACATTGAGACGATGGTCAGAAACTGTGTCCCGTGCCTGGAAAGTGGAAAGACTGGTAGACCACCACCACCCCATCTCCGGCCGATTGCATACCCGGAGGGGCCCTGGAAACACATTGAACTGGACATTTGCTGTGAACTGCACATGGCACACCCGGGCAGTAGGTTCCTGGTGGTGGTGTATGACTTGTTTTCCAAGTGGCCGGAAGTGCTTCCGAAGGGCTCGGTGACAACGGAGGTCATTACGGGGTTCCTGTCATCGCTGTTTGCTAGATGGGGGACCCCAACTTCAGTGACGACGGACAATGGCCCACAGTTTATTTCAGAGGTGTTGGAGAGTTTCCTGTGGGCGAGGGGGATTAAGTACATCCGGACGGCGGTGTACCACCCACAGACTAATGGGGGTGTGGAGAGAATTAATCGGACTTTGAAGAATGGGTTGAGGGCCCATCTGGCCTATGGGTTTTCATTTGCCGATGCTCTGCACAACACTGTACTCCATTATAGGGCATTGGTGCATGCCACAGTGGGGTGCTCCCCGCGGGTGCTGATGCTGGGAAGGGAGTTGTCGCTTCCGGTGAGACGACTGGGGCTGGCTCGAAGGAAGTGCACTGACGATTCGGGGGCGCTGAAGCGCAGGGTCTCAGACCGGCAACGGCAGATGAAGAACTTCTTTTACAGACGGCATCGTGTGAAAGGTCATGGCCTCGATGTAGTGGATAGGGTGTGGGTCAGGCACCCTGTGCACTCCCACAAGCTTCAGCCGCTGTGGATCGGGTTGTGCACGATTGTAAAACAAAGGGGTCCGGACACTTTCAAGCTGGATGATGGGTCCAGGTGGCACGCGAGTCGGCCATGGAGGTCCCCACCGGAGGTGATGAGTGACCCCGCATTGGACGGTTTAAATGACTCCTTGGACTGGGGAGGCCAGTCTGGTGCTGGCTTCCAGATGGAGCCGTCGGTGCTGGTGGCGGAGCGGCCCTGTGAGGGTCGCCCGGTTAGGGAACGCCGACGGCAGAAGTACTTGGACGATTACATTACTGGAAAGACTGTAAAAAATTGAATTTGGTTGTTTTAGTTGTGCTTTGAAGTGTATATAGTTGTTTTCTCTTTGCATGTTTGTTGTGAGTTTAGATTTTTCCGGGGGGTGGGTGTGGGGGTATAACATAGTGATTTGTACCTTTGAGGTTGCCGTAGCCTGGTCTGGGCGGGGTGGTGTGATGTCAGGTGGGCTACGGCTGTACATATAAATAGGAGAGTTCCTGTTGATAAATAAAGAGAATGTTCCTTCCAGCTCTCCTCCGGTCTGTTGTTATTTTAGGACATAACAGTATCACTCTTAAGATTAAACATCCTTCAGAGAATGCCAAAAAAGATTATTTATAAAAATGATAAATTATAATGCCCATTCAGTAGAATGTCAGGAAACATTACACATGACCATTCAATAGAGAATGTCAAGAAAACTTTAGTCATCTCAATCTGCTTATAGTAAAGTAACTAGCTTGTGTACAGGCCTTTCTAAGAGAACAGTTTTAGTAGCAGATCTACCTTTTTCATCAAATGTGGTGTCGCTTACCAATAATCTGACTGTCCTGACCCAATCATGTGACCCTGGGTGCACTTCTGTTATGCGGGCCAACTTCCATTCATTGCGTGGTGCTTGGTCATCTTGCAATAGCACAATGTCATTTACTTTCAGGTTTCTTTTGTTCTTCTGCCATTTTTGTCTAGTTTGTAAACTCAGAAGGTATTCCTTTTTCCATCAAATCCAAAATTCATTGGCTAAATATTGAACTTTGACGCCACCTCTTTTGAAGGTAAAGATCTTCTCTTGTAAACTGTCCAGGTGGAGATAGAACTATGGTGAACTTCATCGTAAGGATATAATTTGGGGTCAAAGGTTCAGGTGCGAATGGGTCATTCAGAAGTTCAGCGGTGAGTGGTCTGTTATTGATGATTGCCATCACTTCATAGAAAAATGTTGAACTATGAACTATCAAGTATGATATAATGAACTATCAAGCCTTTGTGCTGACTGGTCAAGAATGGCAGTAAGAACACTCCTTATGGTTCTAATTTGTCTCTCCCAGACCCCACCCATATGACTTGCCACTGGAGGATTCATCTCAAACTCACATCCTAGAGCCTTTGCTCTTTCTTCATTCATTCCTTGCATAAGTTCAGTGAATTCTCATCTTGAACCAATGAAATTGATACCTTGGTCACTTCTAAGTGGGACGAACATTTCCTTTTATGGCAATGAATGCTCTGAGGGCATTGTCAAACATTTAGATGTATATATCTCTTGAGCACAGACAGGTAAGTAAAAGTCCATATTTTTTAAATCTTTCCGTCCTTCCTTTACATGGAATGGACCAAAACAGTCTATGCCGGTGTAGGAAAATGGAGGAGTCGTTTCCATTCTGTCTTCAGGTATGTTACCCATTTTTTGGTCTTCAGTGCATCTTCTGTACTTTCTACACTTGACACATTTGTATATATGTGACGGCACTGCACTGCTGCATCCTAGGATCCACGATCCATTGGCTCGCAGTTCATTGACAATCATGCCACGTCCCTGATGAAGAACTCGCTCATGAAAGTGTTTGACAAGTAAGCTAGATATGTGACTGCCTTTTGGTAGTATTGTCGGATGCTTGACGTGTGGGTATAACAAGGCTTGGCTCAGTCGTCCTCCCACTCTCAAGATCCTTCATCCAAAAAAGGACTCAACTTGTACAGCTTGCTGTGCTTGGACTTAATGCGGTCTTTCTTTGCTTTCAAGCTCTTTATCTCATTCGGGAATGCTTCTTCTTGAACTAACTTGATAATTGCAAATTCTGCTTCTTTTCTTTCTTGTAAGTTTGTACTTTCATTGGTTCTTTGGTTCTCACTTTTATGTCCTTTGACACATCGTTTCAATCTGGCGATTGCTTGAACAACTCTTGACCAGTCAGGAAACTTCTCAAGGCGATCCAATAATGTTCTGCTCTCCTTTGCTTTAGTACTGAACACATGAGCCTTACGGAGTTCAGGGTCATTATCTTTAACTTCTCCCACCTTGCTTTCTCTGTCAGGCAGTTCCATTTGCCAGAGAAACTTTGGTCCAGTGAACCAAGAGTACGTCAAGAGTTGCTCTGCTGTTAATCCTCGAGACATGTAGTCTGCTGGATTGTACTCAGATGCAACATACGCCCATTGTTCAGGCTTTGTACTTGACTTGATTCTTTGTATGCAGTTCGACATGAACACTTGAAATCTTCTGGCATCATTGTTTATGTAGTCCAGAACCACTGTGGAATCTGTCTAGAAGTATTCCTGCAAATCTTGGATTTCTAATTCATTTTGGAGCATGTCAATGGTTCGAACTGCAACTACTGCCGCATTGAGCTCCAGCCTTGGTATCGTTGTTACTTTGGTTGGTGCAACTCTTGATTTTCCCAACACAAGACAGCAATAGACTTCATCGGACTTGTTAACAACTCGCAGGTAAGAACATTTGACATACCCAGAATGTCACGATTTGAGCATGGGGGATTTCACCATGCTCTGTCTCTTTGCAGTTTTGTTTTTCCTTATTTGTATAATATTGTATTTTGGAGTCTATACCGGTGATGTTATTTCTAGTTTGTTTTCACTTATGTGGTATTGTTTCTTTGTATGATTTATTTTCCTGTTTATGTTCAGTGTAGTTTTGTTATTTACATATTTGGGTTTATTTGTCCTTATTTAGGTTATCAAACCTTCAACTTGTCTTTTAGACCCTATTCCTACCAGGTTATTTAAAGAAGTCTTCCCACTTATTGGTAGCTTTATTCTTCATATAATTAATTCTTCATTAACTTTAGGCCATGTACCGCAGGCTTTTAAAACGGCTGTAATTAAACCCTTACTCAAAAAGCCAACGCTAGATCCAGGAGCTTTAGCTAACTATAGACCAATCTCTAATCTCCCTTTCATTTCAAAAATCTTAGAAAGAGTTGTTGCTACGCAATTATTTGACCACCTGCAGGGAAATGGTTTATTTGAGGAGTTTCAATCTGGGTTTAGAATCCATCATAGCACTGAAACAGCCTTAGCGAAGGTCACTAACGACCTCCTCATTGCATCTGATAATGGACTAGTTTCTGTACTTGTCCTTTTAGATCTTAGTGCAGCTTTTGATACTATTGATCATAATATTCTACTTGATAGATTAGAACACTATGTTGGACTTAATGGAACTTCGTTGCAGTGGTTTAGATCTTATTTATCTGATAGGTTCCAGTTTGTTCATGTAAATGATGAGTTTTCTCTCAGCTCAAAGCTTAGTCATGGAGTTCCACAGGGATCTGTGCTTGGCCCTACTCTTTTTAGTTTATATATGCTTCCGTTAGGCAACATTATTAGAAAGCACTGTATACATTTTCACTGTTATGCAGATGACACACAATTATACCTGTCAATGAAGCCAGATGATACTAATCAATTAGCCAAGTTAGAAGCCTGTCTTAAGGAAATCAAAGTTTGGATGACTTGTAATTTCCTGCTATTAAATTCAGATAAGACTGAAGTCATTCTTGTTGGTCCAAAAAACCTTAGAAATTCCTTTCCAAATCAAACTTTCAGTTTGGATGCAGTTACTCTTTCTCTTAATAGCTCTGTGAGGAACCTTGGAGTTATTTTTGATCAGGATTTGTCCTTCAATTCACATATTAAATTTGTTTCTAAGACTGCCTTCTATCATTTACGTAATATTGCCAAGATTAGGAGCATCTTGTCTCAGAGTGATGCTGAGAAGCTGATCCACACTTTTGTTAGCTCGAGATTAGATTATTGTAATTCTTTATTATCAGGCTGTCCTAAAACATCTTTAAAAAGTCTTCAGCTGATCCAAAATGCTGCAGCAAGAGTTTTAACAAGTACTAGAAAGAGAGATCATATCTCTCCGGTTCTGGCCTCCCTTCATTGGCTTCCCATAGAGTTTAGAATTAAGTTTAAAATCCTTCTTCTTACTTACAAAGCTCTAAACAATCAGGCTCCTTTTTATTTAAAAGATCTGATACTACCATATTATCCTAACAGAGCACTACGCTCCCAAAATGCAGGTTTACTTGTAATACCTAGAATCTCCAAAAGTACAATGGGAGGCAGAGCCTTCAGTTATCAAGCTCCTCTCCTGTGGAATCAGCTGCCAATCTGGATTCGGGAGTCAGACTCGATCTCTGTTTTTAAGAACAGGGCTAAAACCTACCTTTTTGATATAGCCTACAATTAGGGAGGGATCATGTGTTTCTGAACCCTCCCTTAGTTATGCTGCTAATAGGTTTAGTCAGCCGGGGGACCTCCAGTAATGCACTGGGCCTCACTCCTTTCCTCACTCTCTATGAAATATTTTTTTTTTTGCTGGTCATTAACATTTGTTTGTTCTCTCCCATAGATTGAGTCCCCATCGTGCTGTTTGCTCTCTACATGTCTGTTCTTTTCATCTTCTCTGTCCCCTCACCCCCCAGCCAGTCGCAGCAGATGACTGCCCCTCCCTGAGCCTGGTTCTGCTGGAGGTTTCTTCCTGTTAAAAGGGAGTTTTTCCTCTCCACCGTCGCCAAGTGCTTGCTCACAGGGGATCGCCTGATTGCTGGGGTCTTTCTGCAACTGTGGGGGTCCTCCCTACAGTTGATAGTGCTATGAGATGACTGTTGTTGTGAAATGGCGCTATATAAATAAAGTTGAATTGAATTGAATTGAATTTGTTTCCACTTTACTTTTGCCAGTGTCTGCTCTTTTCTTTCTCTCTCAGAAGTTGCAGTTGTCAGGAGCACTTCCGGGTTTTTCCCTGGTGGTGAACGGTGCTCCTGTCAAACTGTCAGCTTCGTCTGCCCTCCTCATGACTCACAGCCTGCTCATGTGATTCACACCGGTTACTTTTTGTGTTAATGATTTCTAATACTATTTAATGGCTGTTATTTTCATTTCTCGTTGCTGGAGTCTTAAACTCTCTACCCTCGTCTCCATCAGAACCCAGCCCTTGTTCTGGTGTAGTATTTTGTAAGTTTATTTTGCTTGTCTTTTTGGATTTTGTGTTTGAACACTGTTTTGGACTTTGTGTTTTGTTGTCTTTAATAAATTTCACAAACTAGCAGTTCAGCGCGTGGGCCTCTCCTCTCTGCCCTGAGGGGCAATTCATGACAGAAGACTCAGGCCAGTTCGAGACCCAGCTGCGGTTAGTTTATGATTTTTCTTTGGTTGTGCTCACCTTATTTTCTCCGGAGCTCTCATCATGTCCCCTGCATGCCGACCTCCAACAAACAAAGGGAGATTGGCAGAGGGGATTCAAAGTGTTGAGGATCAGTGGGCCACTGAGTTCGTCCAGAGCTTTGTGGATGAAGCTCTCACCTCTCGCAGCCCAAAAAAGATCTGGGAGAGTGTGGATTCGGTGACCGTCATTGTCGAGGTGCACCCAGGGTTGTGGAGGCATGCCCAGTTTGCGGACTTGTTGGCCACACTCTCCGTGTTGCAGCAATCCTTCCCCGGGCTGATGTGGGGCTCGTCTCCAGTGAACCCAGAGCTTACACGGAAGCGTGCTCCGCGGAAGACGCCCTGCTTCACCTCCAGTGCGCCCACTCCTGCTCCCGCTTCGCCGGCTCCAAGATGCTGTCGTCAGAGGAATACCCCCGCCTCTCAGGCAGCAGTTTCCCCATCGCCAAGGTTGAAAACTCCCGCAGCAGTTCCTTTATCTGGTTTTTCTTCTCCGGCTGTCCCACCAGCTATTCCCTCCGCTGCTGCTGCTTCTTCCTCCTCCTCGGCAATTCCTCCCACTGCTGAGGGTTCGGCCATTCCCTCCCCGGCTCCACCCATCACCGTGTCTGCAGGGGTGGTTCCTCCACATTCCACTGAGGGACCCACATCCACTGAAGTCACGGAGAGGGATGATTTCCCCCAGCTGCAGCAGAAGACCTCGCACCCATGGAACTTAGGCAAGTGTTTTTCAACTCTCATTCAATTAAACATGAATTATCTTGCCTGATTCCTGGCGGTGAGGCTCAGATTAAGCAGTCCGCTGAGTCCTCACCATCTGCTGCAGCCATCGACTGTTCACCTGCTCTCTCCGTGTCTCCTCCTTTCCCTCTTGAGTGTCTGCCGGCCCCAGGACTGAGCCGCCGGACTATGGAGGAGTCAAGGTGTGGGCTAGTTGCTAGATGGTGTAAAAATTAATTTTGGACAGTTAGCAGAATCTTTTCAGTTAACCAACCAATAATCACAAAAGAAATACTATTTCTCAGCTTATCATTTATTGAATCGTGCAGGGAGACAGAGAACACGGCCATGGGTCTCTCACTGCCCCCTCTGGTGAAAAAGACCTAGAACAAAGAAGTCCACAGCTACAAATAGGCTTCAAATTACTGGGCGTTTCCCAGTAACTTTCCAACAATATGCTGGCCATTGTCCAAGCTGATATGAACCAGTCCTCTTAGCATCCAAATGGCTCCAGATGTCATCTCAGCTCTTTATGACTTCCATCCTGTTGGTTCCTGTCTCTCCAGATGTCTCCTCTTTAGTCCTACACGACCCCCATGCCTATATGTATATGGAAACAGGAACTGAGACGTCCCTGTGTAGCTTGTGTGTGCGTGCATGTGTGTGTGCAGCTTGTGGGTGTGGATGGTGTATATGTAACTAACTTGTGTGTGTGTGTGTGTGTGTGTGTGTGTGTGTGTGTGTGTGTGTGTGTGTGTGTGAGCACTTTTATTATAACAATGGTGAAAGACAATAAAAGTGACAGGAACACAAACTGGCTGACGTTAAGCTGACGTTACACACCTTTCTTAAAACTGTAAATGCCACGTATCCACTGCACGTGAAAAATCTTTTTTAATTGTCTGTGTACGATTTGGCTGTGCAACACCCAAAACTTTTGCTGGATTGGTCTACAGTATATTATATTGACTTTACTGTATTAAAAAATATAAATACATGTAAATGCTAGCTCCAGATTTTTATTTTAACACCGTTTTCTGCACATACTGTACGAGGGCTGTCAATTAAAGATTTCTCCTGACTCATTTCCCATGGACTGAGAGGAAACAAACTTGACACAGTAGTCTTTCTTTACATAGGTACCACCAAGGGTCATGCACTTTTCCAATTGCTTTATGCAGCTGTGGAAACCTCACCTGTAGAAGTTTGCAGATTGACCTGAGAAATTGGCATTTCATCATCTTGGAAGTGGTTGCAAATGACTTCATGGTTGGAAAGAGGTGGAAGCCAGATGGTGCAAGGTTTGGAGAGTAAGGGGTGTGAGGAAGAATTTCAAAGCCGTAGGGCCATGCTTCTGTCTGGCCAGCATGCGAGTTGTGAACTGCGGGCGTTATCTTACAGGAGGCAGACACCTGTGGTCAGCATGCCATGCCTCTCCGTTCTGAGTGCCTTCCACAATAGGGGTGGAAATCGTGAGGGACTTTGCAATTCGATTCAGATCGCGATACTTGGGTCACGATACGATCCTATCATGATTCAACAAGAATCACGAGTATCTCAGTACCATAGCTGTCAGTTTTTTTTCACCTAATTCAACCTCTCATCATGTCCCAAAATGAAACTGTTAATGTCTCTCTCATATAATAAAGTATTCTCGGGGCTTCATTTTCCACATTGACACATCTCTGCACACACGGAGGGTGGTAGACGCCGTTGTTTGGAAGATTCCCAGTCCAGTTACATTTATCTTACTCTGTGGACTCTAAAAAAGCAGCTGAAAACTTTTTTGTTAAGGTTTTCCGTTGAGTTTCAATTCATCTGCTTTTTCATGGTAAGTCTGATATTTTTAAATTACTTTAAACTTGTGTTTTAACTTGTTTTTGTAATTTTAAAATGTATTTTGATCTATCAGATTCCGTTTATTTTATTTTAGAGCACTTTCTGACTATATGTCTCTGAAAAGTGCTTCATAAATAAACATTACTTATTTTTCTCCGAGCGCTGCTCACAAGCTCCATGCCGGTGTCTTTTTAGCTTAGCCATTGCTAATACTGCTCTGAGATGCATGATTTTTTTTTTTTTTTGTGCAGCGCTTCTTGCGGGTTGTACGTTATGTCAAGGTTGTCCATCTTTGTTATAAAATCCAAAAAAGGCCAGACATTTGAGCTAACTTTGAGCTGCTTCCTAACATTCAAAGCTTGCTGCAAATCTCACAAGACAAACCTATGACAGAGCTATTCAATTACAAAATCAGTTGGGCCACAATTTGAAATCAAGACATGTAACTGGGTCGCACGTGTTCAGCGATGTGTTGAATATGACAAATTTCAAACCAACACAGATCAATATGACGAAAAATATGCACTTTTCATTGTCTTGTTTTAAATGTGCACTTGGCGCATGACAAAGGCACATCAAAAGTGCATAAAAACAACAGTGCTGGGGTTGAGCAGAAGTTGAAGTAGTAGAAATATTCTTCCTCTTGAACAATTAAATAGAATGGGGAAAAAAAAAATTCTGTAAATAACCATTTTGGTCACATCTTACTCAGGCATGTCTCAAAGTGCGTAAAAACTCAATGTCCACTGTTGGTAGCATTAACATTTGTTTCCCTTTTGAAGTAAAATATTACATCCTGGTTATAACTGACCTTGGCACATCACAAAGTGCATTTATTTGAAGAAAAAAAAAAAAAAAAACTGTCAAACACTTCAGTGCACAAACCCCCCCAAGAAAAGATTGATAACATTAACAAACATTGCACATCTATTGTGGTTTGTTTTGTTTTAAATCAGATGTGAGTAGGAACCTCTCTATAACTACACATTCCATTACACACACGTCAACCAAAAATTTCTAGTAGAGTTAAGGATGCAAAAAGCACCCACTTAAAAACTTGAGTAATTACTTCAGTCTTGAAGGTTTGAGGTTTTTCTCCAAAATTTATAACAATTTTCTTAGTTTAATTCTTTTCTCTGTAAATTTATCTAAATTTGAAAGCATTTTCCTCAAATTTGTAATTTCCTCTTGTAAAATTGACTTCTTGTACATTTGAGATTATAAATTTTTGGATTATTTTATGGCTAATTTGTCATAATTCACCAACTAGAGGCTCAAATGCAGGGCAAACAACTCCAGAAGAATACTCAGACACAGAGTAAAAGTTGCACAAAATTTATTACGCAAAACCCCAACCAAAAATAAACCACAAAATTACTTGGAGACAAAAACACGGAGGGCAAGCTGGAAGCACACACAGCCTGTGGAGAGAGAGGAGAGGAGAAAGGGGTTAATTAGGGAAGATAAGGAAATGAGCTGACTAGTTAGGGGCGGAGAGGACTTACAAACTGAGCAGAGGACACGGCTGCGAGACCCAGCGTGTAAAAGGGAAAAGGCTGACCAGATGAAGTGGAGGAGAACCAGGCGGGATGGTTGACAGGAGGAGTAGACCAAACGAGATGGTGGAGAGCAGGTGTAGACCAGAGGAGATAGTGAAGGGCAGGCGAGCGTGCACAGTCCCGGAGAGACACACCACTGCGATGGTATCAACCTGAGAGGAGAAGGAAACGCTCTGTCAGCAAACAGTCACACTTAAACATGGATAAATAAGCCTTAGCTGAGGCAGCAATACCCAACGGTCCAGCAAGGGAGCGTTCACAAACTGGCTCTTTTATACCCTGGAGAACGAGGAAGCAGCAGGTGTATCTGATCACGCAGGTGCACTGATGAGCTGCAAAGGCGGGAAACAGGCAGAGGGAAAACACACAGGAGGGGAAGGGGAGCACGCTCACCAGTTCATGACAATTTTTGTCTTTTTAAAAAGAAAATTACTGGATTTTTTTAATATATATAAACAGATTGTGAATGAAACAGATTGTGGTAAAATTTTGACTTTTTTTCCTTATACAATTTACACTTTTGACCATAATTTTGCAGAGCCATAACAAAACAATAATTAAACTGTGATTTCAAAGAAAAAAAATTAATAAAATTATATTTAATTAAATAAATTAAATTACCAAAGATGCAGTTATTTCTGTTACATTGTTTCAATATATTTATAGTTTTTTTTTTTTAACTCTCCTCACCAACCAGACAGCAGAAAAAAACTCCCTTATTTTGAAATCCAAATGTTGGCACATTTAGTTTGTCTGAAGGCTGTTGACAGATTAAAGTTCCCGTTACCAGCGGGTTAAAACCACCATAAATGCCTCCACTGCTTACATACCTCTTCTGCTTTTTCTGCATTTAAAGTACTTTAATAAGCTCATGCTTCTCTTGGACAGTGATGCTAGCAAAATGCTCTGCCTGCTGACTGCAACAGTCACGTGGGTGGGGCGCTTCTGAACTCCACGTGGATGATGGTCATGCGCGTTGTTGGTGTGCGCGCTTGCGGACAGTCATTCCTTCATATTTTTTCTTAAATTTATATTTCCTGGGCGTGGCCTGGGCCTGCGGGCCACTTGGAGGTTGCTTCTGGGCCGCATGTGGCCCATGGGCCGCAAATTGAATAGGCCTGACCTATGACTTCACTTGACTGAGTGCTTGTTTTGCACCATCTAGTAGACTGAAAACGCAATTGATTGAATACCCAAGAGAATGTGCAACGTTGACATGAATATACATAATTATTAAAAGATCAATCCATGCATTTAGGGATTCGGTGGATTATCATTAGTGTCAAGTATCGCAATCCACAGGGCCGGCCCAAAGCATAGGCCAACTAGGCCGTTGCCTAGTGTGCCCCCTGGTGGAGTGGGCGCAGCTGCAAGCCCTCAATTTTTCCCTTAAATTAATAAAACGAAATTCCTAATAGTCAGAGGCGCTGTGCCGGCAGACAAGGTAGACAAATACTTAGAGCCCCTGACCAGTAGAGTGCCTTTGAGGGCTGACCAACTTTGAATCACTTCTTCAGCAGTGCAGCTTGGTGTGGCGGCCCTACACCAATGGCGGAGCTGGGGGGAGGCCAGGGGTAGCCATGGCCACCCTTGGCATAATCTTTACCACTTTATCAACTACAGCAGTCGGAGCTGCATTTGCCTCGGGCGGAACCTTTGCTTGCGGTTACACTGCCCCATCGGACTTCACATTGGACATCCAGTAACCCCAGCGGTCACATTTGAAAACAGAGCAGCTGCAGTCTGTAGGCAATGGTGCTTCAATTCACAAATTAATAAAGGTATAAGCTATAATATTAGAGGGGAAGTCAGGTTGGTATTCCTTCAGTAATGTTCAGTTACTTGACTCTTTATGTAATTTAGCAATGATAAAAACTCTCGGCAACTGCAGCTCACTGGTAGGAAAAACTGGAAAGGTGTATCATAAACTTGCTATGCACGGTGTCTGCCATAATATTAACAGTTAAGTGAGCTAACGTTTCATGTTAAGACACTAACATGATTTTAATGCATTTTGAGGCACATTAATGTAGTCAGATTAACTTTTTGAATGTTTTCTGTCAGGAAAATTCACTACAGAAAGACTCAACCAGGCAGAATTATTTTATATTTTGGTGATTTATTCTGTGTGTTTTATTATCATAACTGAGAGGTCTGTCATGGCTTTATTCATTACAACAGGCTTTGTAATAAAGGCAGTAATTTAGTTTGGTAGGAATAGTCATGAAGGTGTTTGTCAAGGTGGGTAACACAGGCTGAAATGCACGCAGGAGTTCAGTGTAAAAACGATGATATATTTAACAAAACTGTGACAAAGGAAGTAGCAGCATGGAGCTGAGAACACAAAAACAAACCAGACTGACAGGGAATACAGAAGAAACAATAATGACGCCACACTTGACACAGACTGAGGCACACATATGTAGGCAGGGGAGTAATCAGGATAACGCATGACAGGTGGGAAACAATCAAGGGTAACGGAGAAGCACCGGGCGGGCGGGGCTGAACAGATAGAGAACACCGGGACCAAAAATACAAATGATAAACACAGCACAGAGAAACATAATAACAAAAAATGAGGACATGGCTGAACTCATGTCTTAAAAATAACAGAAAAACAAATATGAACATAAAGCAAGGATATCATATAGCACAGTCATGTCCAAACCTTTACAGTGTTAAGGGTGGATTCACACTACAATGTTTGGACCAACTTTTACTGACGTTTTGGCAATTGTCTGGCTCTGCTGGCAAAAGTTGGTAAAAATTAATGATAGTTGGTGTTTGTTGGCAAATGCTGGCGAAAGTTGTGTTCTTTGAAAATTTTCAGCATGCTGAAAATTTGCCGATGTTTGGAAGTACACAGTGGGGAAAGTTGTACTCGGTTTGTAAAAGTTCCTGAATGCTGGGCTAAGTTATGCAGAGTTCACCTAAGTTGGCCTAAGTTAAGCTCCATTGGCAAACATTGACTGAAATGCTGGTGAAAGCATATGTTTTTAGACCAAAACTCACTTCAGACATGTACAGACGCAAGAGAAATGGAGAGAAGGGGGAATTTAAAAAAAAGAAAAAATATATATAATCTTCCAAAAATATGACAGCCCAAAAGAAAAAAAAAAACCTTCTCATTACGAAATTTACTGTTCTCAATTTTATGCTCCATGTGGAATCATTCTCCAGGATTTATTGGTTTGGCTTCCATTGTGTGGAATAAAAAAGCGCTGATGTGGTGTCAAAAAGTAAATGACATTTAATGGTATTTTAAGTTATTTTAATGGAGAGAGTTGTAACAGTCAAAATATAATCACCCATCCTTTTATTTATATGATGATACACTATGTAGTTTTTTTATTCCATCCACATTCACATTTTAATTGCGGACTTACTGTTAGAGTCTATAGATAGGCATTATTGTATTATTTTTTTGAGGAATGAATGAATGAATGAATGAATGAACAGGGGAAAGGGGTATGCATACTGTCATGCTGCTGTTAGACTGTAATTTCCCCATTTGGGATCTATCTATCTATCTATCTATCTATCTATCTATCTATCTGTCTACATAGAAATATAAAATGAAAATAAATACAAAAAACGTATGCCCAAGGGAGATGTGTTCACTCCAAAAGCAGGTCCAGAATGGCAAGAAGCCTCCACAAACGCTGATCTTTATGAGCGCCGCTTGACGCTGATGTTAGCAGACCTGCACTCAGAATTCATTTGCTTAAATTAACCTAAATTGGCAACAGCTACACTTGCCTAAGCTGGCAAAAGTTTGCCAATGCTGGCAAATGCTAGCAAAAGATTGTAAAAGTTGGTGTGCACTGTATTTAACAAAACCTGCTTGCGAACATAATGATCATTAAAATTAGGATAAAACAATGGCTTGCAATGTTTCAGTAGATAGAGTAAATTAAAGTTTAACATTTAAATATATTGCAAAATGCATTAATTTTTCCACAATATTCTAATTTACTAAGACGCACCAGTATATTCTTAGAGCAGTTGGGATGTCAGTACTTAAGAAGAAGAAGCCATCTCTGTTGTCATTCAGCAAAACAAAATTATATTTCTCCTATCTACAATGTTAATCACATGTAGCATCAGAGGGGTCGCTGCCATGCAAGGTGCCACCACAAACAACTTCTCCTTCCCCATTCTATTACACTGAGCACCAAGCTAGAAGGCAGGAAGTACCATTTTTATATGGTCTTTGGTATGACCCAGCCGGGACTTGAACCCCCAACCTCCTGGACATGGGGCGGATGCTCTATCAACTAGGTCACCAATCCGATTGTCAATATAACAGAATAAGTTTCCTAAGTTCTCAGCATTTTGTCATTACAAAGTTGTACAGAGTCATTTTCTGTCTCCTTAGTGATAGGCCCAACATAAAATTCCGAACAATAATCAATACTTGTGCCTATAGTGACAGATGGTGATGCAAGGTTTTGTACAGCAAGCAGATTTGTTTAACTACTATTTCTTTTTATTGAGCTGTAAATATTCAATATTGTGTGTATATTCAGTGTGTATAGACACAATGAAACTTGTTTACATGAAATAGAGTGTCTTATTAGCCATCGGCTGATATTGTATTGTTTTATTTTTAAAATGTTATGTCCCTATGTGTTTTCTATGGTGAAACCAAAGACAAATTTCCACATTTGTGGATAATAAAGTATTTGTATTTGTATATAACTCTACACACAAAATTTAATAGCAAGTATGAATATATACAGTATATACAGTACTAAAGAGTTTATATAACCCCTTATTTTGCAAGAAACATTATGTTCTAGTAATACCGATTTCTAGGCCACCCCAAACTGATCACATATCCATCCTGGCCACCCCACTGAAAATTTCCTGGTTCCACCACTGGCTGTATAAAGTGAAGTTTTTTGTCTTCTTTGTCTGTTGGTTCGGATTCAATGAATGTTGGTTGCAGAGTGATAACATCATGTAATCAGTGATAAAATCTTGTAATCAGCTGCTGGGTCATTGTTGGTATGGTTAAAGCTCCAGCACACTATTGTGCATAACAGTAACTCCCGCTGCAGCAGGAGTTATTATGCCATTGTAAACTGTGATGTGTGGACATGCACGTTAAGGTCATTTAGCGGTTTTAAGATGAAATTGCTTCATGATGTGACCGTATGTCTTGGACACTCGGATAAAGAGAGGTGCAGAGCTGTTAACTGATCACCACCTGGTAGTGAGTTGGATCCGATGGCAGGGGAGGAAGCCATTCAGACCTGGTAGACCCAAACGTATAGTGAGGGTGTGCTGGGAACGTCTGGCTGAGGCCCCTGTTCGGGAGGTCTTCAACTCCCACCTCCGGAAGAACTTCAACCACATTCCGAGGGAGTCTGGAGACATGGAGTCTGAATGGGCCATTTTCTCCACCTCTATTGTTGAATCAGCGGCCCAGAGCTGCGGCCGCAAGGTTGTTGGGACATCTCGTGGTGGCAACCCCCGAACAAAGTGGTGGACACCAGTGGTGAGGGGGGCCATTAAGCTGAAGAAGGAGTCCTATCAAGCTTGGTTGGCTTGTGGGACTCCCGAAGCAGCTGAGGTGTACCGGCAGGCCAAGCGGAATGCAGCTCGGGTGGTTGCTGAAGCAAAAACTCGGGTATGGGAGGAGTTTGGTGAGGCCATGGAGCAAGACTTTCAGTCGGCCTCAAAGAGATTCTGGCAAACTGTCCAGCAGCTCAGGAGGGGAAGCAGCTCCCTGTCCACACTGTGTATGGTGCGGATGGGGCGCTGTTGACTTCAACTGGGGAACTCATCAGGCGGTGGAAGGAATACTTTGAGGATCTCCTCAATCCCACTGATATGCCTTCCACAGAGGAAGCAGGGCTTGTGGGCGAGGAGGACGACTCACCTATCACAGGGGCTGAGGTCGCCAAGGTGGTTAAAAATCTCCTTGGTGGCCGGGCCCTGGGGGTCGACAAGATTCGCCCTGAGTACCTCAAGGCCCTGGATGTTGTAGGGCTGTCATGGTTGACACGCCTCTGCAACATTGCGTGGAGGTCGGGGGCAGTGCCTTTGGCATGGCAAACTGGGGTGGTGGTTCCTCTCTTCAAAAAAGGGGACCGGAGGGTGTGCTCCAACTTTTGAGGGATCACACTCCTCAGCCTCCCTGGGAAGGTCTATGATTAGATTCAGGAGGAGCAATGTGGTTTTCGTTCTGGCTGTGGCACATCGGACCAGCTCTTTACCCTCTTGAGAATCCTCGAGGCTTCGTGGGAGTTTGCCCAACCAGTTTACATGTGTTTTGTGGACTTGGAGAAGGCATTTGACTGCGTCCCTTGTGTTTTTTTGTGGGGGGTGCTTTGGGAGTATGGGGTATCGGGCTTGCTGTTACGAGCTGTTTGGTCTCTATACAACCGTTGTGAGAGTTTGGTTCGTATTGCCAGCACTCGATCAGACTAATTCCCAGTGAGAGTTGGACACCGCCAGGGCTGCCCTTTGTCACCAATCCTGTTCATAATTTTTATGGACAAGATTTCTAGGTGCAGCCAGGGAACGGAGGGTGTCATGTTTGGTGACCACAGGACCTCATCTCTGTTGTTTGCAGATGATGTTGTCCTGCTGGCTTCATACAGCAATGACCTACAGTTCTTGCTGGGACAGTTTGCCGCTGAGTGTGAAGCGGCAGGGATGACAATCAGCACCTCCAAGTCCGAGTCCATGGTCCTCAGCCAGAAAAAGGTGGATTGTCCTCTCCGGGTTGGGGACAGGCTCCTGCCCCAAGTGGAGGAGTTTAAGTATCTCGGGGTCTTATTCACGAGTGAGGGGAGAATGGAGCAAGAGATTGACAGGTGGATCAGAGCAGCATCTGCAGTGATGCGGACGTTGTACCGGTCTGTTGTGGCAAAGAGGGAGCTGAGTTCTAAGACAAAGCTGTCGATTTACCAGTCAATCTACATTCCTACTCTCACCTATGGTCACGAGCTTTGGGTAATGACAGAAAGAACGAGATCGCGGATACAAGCGGCTGAAATGAGCTTTCTCCGTAGGATTGCTGGACTCACCCTCAGAGATAGGGTGAGGAGCTCAG
Organism: Pholidichthys leucotaenia; assembly: GCA_020510985.1. Lineage (NCBI taxonomy): Eukaryota > Metazoa > Chordata > Actinopteri > Cichliformes > Pholidichthyidae > Pholidichthys > Pholidichthys leucotaenia. Next base: position 225,499,159 of record CM035846.1, read on the forward strand.
TCATCCGGGAGAGGCTCAGAGTAGAACCGCTGCTCCTCCACATTGAAAGGAGCCAGTTGAGGTGGTTTGGGCATCTGATCAGGATGCCTCCTGGACGCCTCCCTCTTGAGGTGTTTCAGGCACGTCCCACTGGGAGGAAACCCCGGAGAAGACTCAGGACTCGCTGGAGAGACTATGTCTCCCAGCAGGTCTGGGAACGCCTTGGTATCCTCTCTGAAGAGCTGGAGCAGGTGGCTGGGGAAAGGGAAGTCTGGGCTTCTCTACTTGAACTGCTGCCTCCGCGACCTGGACCTCCGGAAAAGTGGTAGAAGATGGATGGATGGATGGTGTGACTGTGTTTTGTGTAGATCGAAGTTCTTAACTTTATTGTGAGGCCCCGAAAGTGAAGTGTGTGAGTATGTGTGTGTGTGGGGTGTGTGTGTGTGTGTGTGTGTGTGTGTGTGTGTGTGTGTGTGTGTGTGTGTGTGTGTTTGTCCGCGAGGCGGGGGAGGGGGGAGGAGGGGTTTACCCAAATCTTGCCTAGGGCACCAAAATGACCAGGGCCGGCCCTGGCGATCCATCACTGAAGTGATCTTTTGTCCTACCCCTATTCCACAATTTCTGCAATATTGAAGTACATGACCTTTGCCCAGTGAGGATTGGAGGGTTGAACATGTGCCTTTGGAAGTGGTAAATCATAATGCTTCCATTGCTTTAGTCTCTGGATCATAGCGGTTTTTTGGCACATGGCCAATAGAGCCTAGGAGTATGTGACTTGTTCCTGTTTCTGGAAAGGTGTGAGCAACCAAAGAATCCATCATACTGAAAATCTTGTCGTGTAAATGGTCATGGATGATTTTTTTTCCACAGGCCCCACACTGATCTTGACATCTTGGGCTAATTGGTGAATGATCCTCCAAAAACGGTGGCCTCCACTTACTGGATGGAGTCGTCATCAGTGACACACTGTGGTCACCCAGGAATGTGCACTGTTTTCACTGATGTCTGAACACACTTGAACTGTTGATGTCAGTGCTTGACTACGTCATATGATGGGGCATCCTCCCTATAAGTCTCTTTCATCTCATCGAACATCTCCTGTGCATTCAAATAGCTCCATCATCACACCTTTCTCCACCTTAGCACCTCTAAAAGAAAAAACTCTTAGTTCAGAGCTGCAAAGTACCATTTAACTTATAGAGATATGTATTATTATCCATGTGCATTTTAACTGGAAGAGGGTCAAGGGAAATATTTAATTCAATTAAATTTCAATTCACCTTTATTTATACTGCGCCACATCACAACAGAAGCCGTCTCGTGGCGCCACAGTGCAGAAAAAACCACACAGTCTCAGAAAAACCCAGCAATCAGACGATCCCCTATGATCAAGCACTAAGCGACAGTGGAGAGGAAAAACTCCCATTTGGCAGGAAGAAACCTCTAGCAGAGCCAGGCTCAGGGAGAGGCAGTCATCTGCTGCGACTGGCTGGGGGTGAGGGGATAGGGAGGATGGAGAAGACAGACATAAAGAACATAACAGTAAGATGCCAAGTACATTATTGGAGGTCAACCAGCAGTATGGATCAAATAACAGCAGATCAAAAGTGGGGTTAAGAGACACAAAATCCCTCCTTAAATGTAAGCTATACTAAAATGGAAGGATTTTACCCTGTTCTTAAAAACAGAGACCGAGTCTGACTCCCGGACCCAGAGTGGTAACTGGTTCCAGAGAGAAGGAACTTGGTAGCAGAAGGCTCTGCGTCCCACTGTACTTTTGGAGATTCTGGGCACCACAAGTAAGCCAGCATTTTGGGAGTGTAATGCTCTATTAGGATGGTAAAGTAATATCAGATCTTTTATATATTGGGGGGCCTGATTATTAAGAGCTTTGAAAGTAAGAAGAAGGATTTTAAACTTGATTCTAAATTCTACGGGAAGCCAATGAAGGGAGGACAGAACCGGGGAGATATGATCTCTTTTTCTAGAACCAGTTAAAACTCTACCAGCAGCATTTTGAATCAAATGAAGATTTTTTAAGGATACTTTAGGACAACCAGATAATAACAAATTACAATAATCTAATCGAGAGCTGACAAAGGCGTGAATCAGTTTCTCAGCATCATTCAGAGACAAGATGCTCCTGATCTTGGCAATATTGTGCAGATGATAGAAGGCAGTCTTAGAAACAGTTTTAATATGTGAATTAAAGGACAAATCTTGATCAAAAATAACTCCAAGGTTCCTCACAGAACTGTTCAGAGTGAGAGTGGCAGCATCTAAATTAAGGGTATAATTTGAAAAGGAATTTCTAAGATGTTTAGGGCCAACAAGAATGACTCTGTCATGCGGTGACCCTCGTGGATCACCATAAGACGGCAAGAGTCCACCAGTGAGTTTTGCGAAGATGGTGATTTATTAACACGACAAGACGAGACAAGACTGTGAGCCGCTCAGGGCAAAAACACACATAAATCAATACACAAGCTCGCAGGGCAAACCCCAGCCACTACGAGCTAAACTGTGGCATAACATGAGACAACAAACCTGACATGAAGGTCTACTGACGCTCTAACAAGGCTTGACAAGGTTTTGACAATACGTTGACAAGGTGTTGACAAGGTGTTGACCATACTCCTGCAACCTTACTGCCGCTAGTGCCCGCTTTATGAAGGCGAACACTAACGAGGAGTAATGACACACAGCTGACCAGCCTTGACAGGCGGAAGCCCCACCAAGCACCTTCACAATAAGAGCCCGGTGAGGCCAGAATAAAACCCACAGCTGTCAAGGCCAGCAGCGAGGAGAGCTTAGCCTGAGCACGAACAGAACCCAGCGCTCGGGTCGTAACAGTACCCTCCCTACGTGGGCGGGCTCAGAACGCCCCAAGGACCACCCTGCCCCCCCACCCCCCAGGGTGGGTGGCTGGGGGTAGGTGCGGAGGGAGAGAGACCAAACCCAGAAACAAAACAGTGACAAAAACAACGACATACAGGACAATGACAAGAATAACCACTCAGATTAAATCAAAAAATGCACATGGAGAAAACAAAAAACCAAAACTACTGGGTCAGAACTACTAAACACAAGACTATGACAAAATACCAAATATTCAAAAATCAGACAAAATACACAGAGAAAAACAAGGCAACAGTAGAACATAACACATACTAGGGCAACTGCAAGACATAGCCATAACACAAAATACACAGGACAGCAAGAACAAGAAAAAAAAAAACAGAACAATCACTGTGACGGATTAACCCAGAAAAACCACTACCCCCCCGACAGTCTATGCCAACCGGCGGAGACCAAGCGCCACAGGGACAGTTCAGGTGGTCTCCCCACGTCCAACAGCCGGCGGGTGGTCTTAGGATTCGGAACATGACCAGGCGGCTCACCAGAGTCCAATGCCCAGCACGTCCGCTCCTCCGGTGGTCGAACCAGGTCACCCGAAGACACACACAACACGTCAGGTGGCCGACCCGAGGCGCCGAACCGGCGAAACAGTTCCTCAGGCAGCCGACCCGTGTCCCTTAGCCACCAGTCCTGGGGAAAAACAGCCCGCGGCGGCCCCCCTGGTGAGGACAAAACTCGGGAGAGCCGGGGAGAGCGAACAGGAGCCCCCACGCCCCCCGGCGACGATGCACAGGGGCGGTGACTCAGTAGAGGGGACAGATGACCAGGATGAGCCTGTAATCCGTTCGATGGTGAAAGGTCTGCAGCTCCTCCCCCGTCCACGGACCACACTGGCACTGCACCTCCGCTGGACCCCGATTGGGTCCCAGCTGCACCCACATCGGGCCCCGATTGGGCTGGAACCGCACCCACGGTGGACCCCGATCGAGCCTCCGGTGCACCCACGTTGGACCCCGATTGGGCCAGAACCGCACCCGCGGTGGACCCCGATTGGGCCTCTGGTGCACCCATATCGGACCCGGATTGGGCCACAGCAGCCTCCACAACGGACCCCGACTGGGTCGGTGCAGCTCCGCTGACAATCTCCACCCCTGAACCTGGGACCTCCAACCCAGTGACTCCGACTCATTCCACGCCGGTGACACTGCAACAAGGCTCAGAAACAAGAAAACCGGGATCAGAATCACCGGTAGCAACAGAACCCAGCGAGACGAGCTCGGGTGCAGCAGGCGGTTGCTCCTCACTCGCCTCCCCGAGAGGCAGGCAAAAATGCTCCAACACAGAGGACAGAGACACCAGAGGGAGCACTTGCCTGTACTCGGGTTCTGTTGCCACCCGGGACTCCGACGATCCAGGTTCAGGGCGGCGACTCTCGTCAGCAGGCTCGAACTCAGCTGCGTCAGACTCCGCAGCTGGCAGGATGTCATCTGCAGCCTGAGGTTCCTCCCGCGCTGCTGTCCACGCCGATGACCTGTATGACGTGGGGGCAGGGGACCCTCGACCCACTGGCTCGGACCGCTCCGGCGAGGAGACCCGGGGATGCTTCTTCGTTGGCTCAGGCTCCGAGCCGCAGTCCGCTCTTCTCCTCCGTCCACGACGTGGCTGCAGGGCCGGATCCAGGCTTTCCAGCACTGCAGGCCCCCTCTTCATCTGACGACGTTGGCCTAGCGTCGCAGACCGCTCGACAGTGGGGGACACAGAGGCAGCAGGTTTAGTAATTTTTTCTACAGCGGGTGGAGGAAGCTCGGGGGGCTGCGAACCCCGAACTCCGCCCCCAGGAGTCAGACAAGGCAGATCATAATCAAGATGTAACAAATTATCATGCACTTGCCTTTCTCCCAGGGAAGAGATGGTTCCTGCTGTAGGGGACGTTGTTCCTCCTTCTCCCCGCTGGATAGCGACAGAGGGCCCCCTGGAAGGACGAGGTGGGGCCGCTCTCAGCGGTTCGCTGACGGACTCCGCCGGCAGCTGTTCCAGCCGGGGGTTCTGCTGAGGGTGAACTGGGCTGTTGCGCCGACGTCGTCGTCGGCCGCCAGATGGCGCGCACTCCTGGACCAGTTCCGGGACAGGAACGGGACTCCAACGCGGGGAGCGAGGATGCCTCCTCCTCTGCTTCCTGCTTTCTTCCTCCTCCATCCCACGAAGTATCTCGCGCTGCGTCGCGAGTTCTTGTCTCCTCAAAATCACCTCCGGGTGATTGTCATAATGGAGAGGGAGGTTGTCCAGGAGTTCCTCAGCACAGTCTAGGTGCCAGCGCATATAGCAGGAGTTGACGTCGAAGGTAGCGGCGAGGAGCGTCCCGTCGACATACTCCAGCGCGCTCGCTAGCTCTTTGCCCAGGCGCCGACCGCGGCCCCTGGATGACGGCATTCTCCCAGACGTTGACACCCAAACAGGGAAGAACAATTGTCCAATTCCTGCAAAAACTCACCGTGAAAGGCGTCTCGGTGTGGCGTCTCCATTCAGACATCCTGGCAGGAGTATACTGTCACGCGGTGACCCTCAAGGATCACCATAAGACGCCAAGAGTCCACCAGTGAGTTTTGCGAAGATGGTGATTTATTAACACGACAAGACGAGACAAGACTGTGAGCCGCTCAGGGCAAAAACACACATAAATCAATACACAAGCTCGCAGGGCGAACCCCAGCCACTACCAGCTAAACTGTGGCATAACATGAGATAACGAACCTGACATGAAGGTCTACTGACGCTCTGACAAGGCTTGACGAGGTTTTGACAATACGTTGATAAGGTGTTGACAAGGTGTTGACCATACTCCTGCAGCCTTACTGCTGCTAGTAAGGTTTCGCTTTATGAAGGCGAACACTAACGAGCAGTAATGACACACAGCTGACCAGCCTTGACAGGCGGAAGCCCCACCGAGCACCTTCACAATAAGAGCCCGGTGAGGCCAGAATACAACCCACAGCTGTCAAGGCCGGCAGCGAGGAGAGCTTAGTCCGAGCGCAAACAGAACCCAGCGCTCGGGTCATAACAGACTCCAGTCTTATCAGAGTTTAATAGTAGAAAATTACAAGTCATCCAAGCTTTGATGTCCTTAAGACAGGCATCTAACTTGGCTAATTGATTATAATCATTGGGCTTCATTGACAGGTATAGTTGTGTGTCGTCTGCGTAACAGTGAAAATGTATACAGTGCTTTCTAATGATATTGCCTAACGGGAGCATATATAAACTAAAAAGAGTAGGGCCCAACACAGATCCCTGTGGAACTCCGTGACTGAGCTTAGAGTTGGAAGAAAATTCATCATTGATGTGAACAAACTGAAATCTATCAGACAAATAAGATCTAAACCACTGCAACGGAGTTCCACTCAGTCCAACAAAGTGTTCTAATCTTTCAAGTAGAATGGCATGATCGATAGTGTCAAAGGCTGCACTGAGATCTAAAAGAACAAGAACAGAAACAAGTCCATTATCAGATGCGATCAGGAGGTCATTAGTGACCTTCACTAAGGCAGTTTCAGTGCTGTGATGAGCTCTGAACCCAGATTGAAACACCTCAAACAAACCAACTCCCTGCAAATGGTCAGATAATTGCGCAGCAACAACTCTTTCCAAGATTTTTGAAATGAAAGGCAAATTAGAGCTTGGTCGATAATTGGCCAAAACTCCTGGATCGAGCGTCATTTTTTTGAGTAAGGGTTTAATTACAGCAGTTTTAAAAGCCAGTGGTACATAACCCAGAGTTAAAGAAGAATTAATTATAAGAAGAATATGGCTACCAATAATTGGGAAGATAATTTTAAATAACCTGGAAGGAGTAGGGTCCAAAAGGCAAGATGAAGACTTAGATGAGGAAATTATTTTATCCAACTCTAAGAGGTCGATTGGAGCAAACTTATCTAAGCAGATATCAATTGAGGGAGTTGTAGTAGTTAATGTACTTGTGTTTACGGTAGGAAGAATCTGACTGATTTCATCTCCAATAGATAAAATTTTGAGATTGAAAAAGTTCAGAAAGTCCTGACTAGAAAGCTCAGGGGGGATGCGAGGATTGACCGAGTCCTGGCTCTTTGTAAGCCTGGCTATAATGTTGAAGAGAAACCTGGGGTTATTCTTGTTTGCTTCTATTAATGCAGAATAATAGCTTGATCTAGCTTTCCTAAGAGATTTTTTATAGATTAAGAAATGATTTCTCCACGCTAAGTAGAATTCATCTGAATTAGTTGAACGCCATTTCCTTTCCAATTGACGAGTTTTCTGTTTTAAGCCACGAGTTTCTGAGATAAACCAAGGGGTTAGAAATCTCTGGTTAGACTTTTTCTTTTTTAAAGGGGCTACCAAATCTAGAGTCCGATGCAGAGAGGCTGTAACACCATCAACCATGCTATCAATCACGAATGGAGCAGACTCTCCATCACTTATTTCTGTTGTTTCTGTTGTGTTGACCCATGGCATAGAGGAGACAATCTGCAAAAATCTGGCAACAACGTCATCAGAAAGACATCTGCTGTAGTAGTATTTTTCTTTAGGAAACAAGTGATCAGAGATAATGAAATCAAAAATTAAGAGACAATGGTCAGACAGTATGGGGTTATGAGGAGACACTACCAGATTTTCGATATCTATACCATAAGTCAAAACAAGGTCCAATGTATGGTGGAAATGATGGGAAGAATTTTTTACTTTCTGGGAAAACCCCATTGAGTCTAAAATTGAATTGAATGCCTTATTAAGACAGTCACTCTCTACATCAACATGTATATTACAGTCCCCTACAGTAATTATTGTATCAGATTTCAGCACTAAATCAGCTAAAAATTTGGCAAATTACGATAGAAATTCTGAATAGGCCGAGGGAGGACAATAAACTATGGCAAAGAGAATTGGGTTCAAGCCAAGATTGCCAACAAGCCCCACACTGAGGACCAAACCTTAAAAGGAATTAAAACATAATTTTTGCTTAACATTAACTAGTAATTTAGAATGGAAAATTCTTAATTCTTATTTAATGAGCACCCCTTCTATATGCCTGATTTTTGTCATCAAGTTCCATACAAAATTCTCAGAAACATTAAAGAGAATGGGAGAAAAGAGAAAGAGAAAAACATCTGGCTCCGTACTATGATTCTGATCGGCTTTAAAAATCTATTGAAGAAGAAGCCAACTTTATTGTCATTCAGTCCAGTAGAACAAAGTTACGTTTCACCTATCCACGATGTTAATCATCTAGAATCAGAGGGGCTGCTGCCATGCAAGGCGTTGTCACAAACATCTTTTCCTTCCCCCATTCTGTTATGCTAAGCACCAAGCCAGAAGGCCAGAAGTACCATTTTCATATAATCTTTGGTATGACCTGGCTGGGGCTTGAACCTATGACCTCCTGGCCGTGGGGCAAACGCTGTACCACTAGGTCACCACTCCAGTAGAAATAGCTGGATTATTTTGTGGCCCATGCTTTACACTTCTATCAAATTTGATTGCAATCAGATCAGTAGCTTTGGTGTAATACCGTCCTTGATGGAGGTAAACATTTTGAACTGTATCCAACAAAATATGGAGCTAAAATGATCATAACATTGCTCTGTTTATTTTAGTTTATCACACTGTTGAAATAAAGACACTCTCCAATCAGAGTCAAGTTAGACAGCTTTACAGAAATAAAGCTCTGATTAATGCCGATAAAATATGACATCACGATGACATGAAATTTTTTTCTCTTTTGTCTAAACTCTTGTAATAATGTTTTTTTTTTAACTCTACCTAATACTCTTTTCTCATAACAACTTTGCTTTCAAGAATAGTCTTGTTATAACAAAATTATTCTTCATTCAGACACTCAGAAAAATGTAGTCACAGACGTTAAATCAAACTACACTGTTGGTGTTGGTTTGTGCTTTCAGGGGCTGAGTCCAGGATGTCACGACATCTATGCTGCCAACATTGACTGTCAGTGGATTGACATCACTGATGTCCCTCCAGGAAATTACATCCTAAAGGTAACACGTGTCACCTGACTTTAGATCTGTTTCAGTGCACGTTCGCTCTGTTCATGCATTTCACTCACATGCATTTCAGAGACACTTACCTACAGAGCTGCTCATGTTTTAATGATGTCTCTTTCAGGTTACTGTCAATCCAAATTTCCACGTCCTGGAGTCAGACTTCGCTAACAACATAGTGAGATGTGATATCACATACACGGGAGTTTATGTTCAGACACACAATTGTCGAATAACAAGGTACAACATAAGTGTTTCTTAGTCACAAATATACATTACCTGTAACCTGTGACTCCAGAGCCATAATCGGTGGCTCCCTGTGACATCAACAATAAATAAAGAAGGTACAAATTGTAGAAAACAAGAACTTCAATAAAAAAACAGCTAATTCATAAGAAGAAAGTAGTAAATTGAGGAGATAAGAAAGGTGAGTCTGCACAGACATACTAGCTGCAAATCTGTTAAAAACTTAAGAATAAGAGACTAATAATTGCCTTAGAGGTTTAAATTAAATCATCATTTTTACTGCTGCATAAAAATTGTTCTATACTAATATACAGTTTATTTGTTTTTTATATATTTATGCCTCTTTCTGTTTGTATTTCCAGAGGCTGAAATCTTCATTTTCTTCAATGTCTGCATCTCTTCTCGGACTGTTCAACACCATCAACACACTGACTAGGTGTGATTGGTAAAATTTGTATTACAGGTTTAACTGTGCGTTATTTTCTTATGAAGTCTTGCATTTGTTGGAGATGAATGCAAAATCAGTTTACACAATTTTTAATGAATGCAACCAGTGACATAAAATTACTTGATTGCGGATTTCTACAGATCTGCCATTATTCATATAGAAATGGTCTTTTGTTAATGCTTTAACAGCAAGTATAATTCCTAGAGGCTTTTATTGATTGAGTGCTGCCTATTGTTGAAATATGTGCTTTGTCGTCATTATTTAATTTAATGAAGTTGAGTTGAGCTGCAGAAGTGTTGTGCACCTACTGTGCCACCTCCACAAATGCAGCTTTATTCCCTGAGAAACACTGTAATCTAAACTAAGCCTCCCTCTCTGTGGATGCTCAGAAACAAAACCAAACAAAAAAAACCCGAGCAGCTAAAATCAAGATAAAAAAAATTTTAAATGCCCTTTAAGGTGACAGTTTTTAATTTGATAAAGCTTCAGCTTCAGCATTTTAAGGAATATGAGAGGGAGAAATTCACTACCTTTGTGGAAGTTTTCACTATTTTACCATCTAGGAGGCACAGTATGTTAATCTTGTGTCTTAATACGAATTGTTGGCAGTAATTAAAAAGAATAACATCAAACTGTTCCTTTAAGGGTTAGCTCCATTGCCATCGAGTCAACTAACAGAACATTAGATTTGAAATAATTGAAGCTGTATGTTGGAGAATGTTTTTATGAATGTGTCCAGGTGTATAACTGAGTGAATGTAAATGTTGAAAAAATGTTAGTATTGCAATAACATTGTTGAAAACATTATTACAGTGTCTGATATGTTGGATCTGATGCAATAAATATTGATCACACTAAAGGTTAATGTTTACTTTTTAAAAATCAGGATACGTATGAACATTTCTGCATTTATCTGTTTGTCTCAGATTTTCTTTAGTTCATAAACATGTTTTGTTCTTATGGTTAGAAAAGTATCGCAAATACAAAGATTGACAAGGGAAGCTTATTTGTATTGAGACAGTTTAACACTTTGCAGCCATAAATCAGGTTTATGTCTCCGTCACGATGAATGAAGGTGCTTTAGTTTGAGTGACGCTGCAGACTGTGATCTCAGAAACAAACTGGCCAGCATGCAGACACAGGCAGCATGTTTGCTGACAGACCTCTGTAGAGACACAGCCCACAAGATCCTCCGCACCACTGCCATATCTCCTAAAATGCCATGATAAATGGAGGCTTTTTCCTCACGTTCCTCCTCGGTGCACATTGAAAATCAGGCTTCTCAGCTGTTGCTAGGCTCCTTCATGGCTCAAAATTCACAACGTCATCGCCTGAATCAGGTCCACGGAGGATTGTTTTAATATTTTGATAGATCTGGATGATGTCTGAGCAGAAGGACTGACACATCATGCCAAAGAATACATCCACCAGTCACTGAAACATATTTTTTTTTAAAGCCAAGGACAATGGTGTTTTTGCAGGAGGCACTAGACAGTTTCAAACAGCACAAGAATGACAAGAGAACTACACATGTGTAACTCACTCCAGAACGAACACAATATAGTCTCAAAGGAGCTATATTATATATGAAGTGGTTCTGAATGATGTACTGGAAAGCAGAACCCAGACAATGTATACACTCCACAATGCACAGATGTCAGGTATTTACACTGAAACAAAGCTCTGTCTCAGCTAAAAGGAAGCACGAACCAAGAAGATTATGCACAACTGAAACAGTTTCTGTTGGAAGTTGCCAAGATGCATCCCTGCCAGAATAGATTGTCTCTGTTATTGAAAGCGTCTGGAAAAATTCCCCTCCTTTTTATGTTGACGCCATTACTGTCTGTCCAGGAATTTAGAAGACTGTACCATGATCTCTATGCTGGAGAGTTTAATCAAGATAATGTTCAAAATGAAAATTGAGTCCTCAGCTATGCTAATAGCTGGGTTTTAGGTTACAGTAAATACAGCATGACCCAGTTCAACCTACTCACACTGTATTTAATATGTTTTAATTAATTTAAATCCATGATATTATTTTATTCTTCAGAATAATGACAACTCTGATCATCAGTTGTTTTTTTTTCACTTTCAACACAGTCAGAAATTATTCATTAATTTATTTTTCAAAGACAGTTTTCTTACTGTTCTGGGTAAAGGCAAAAAATTTTTTCCTTTTTTTTTTTTTTTTTTTCAAAAAATGTGGAGACAAAATGTTCCATCAGGAACTAGACACAAAAATAATCGTATTAATTGCAGTATTGGTGGTAATCCACTATTCTGAAATGTGTCAGAGCATTTATTATTCAAACAACTGAGTAGTGCAGTGCAATAGTTTGGCACTTCTATGAGTTTGTGAGTGGCCGTCTGACAGGTTTTAAAATAACACAACTTAAACAGCACTATTCTTTAACGGAGTTGGAGAATAGAAAAGTAGCTCTCTTTCATGCCAACCTAATACTAAGAAGTGCCTGCAAGAAACAACAGCAGCAGGAGAATGAAGCTTCTGATTACAGCTCCATTATGAAATGGTTTCGCTTTTAATTCAGCTAGTGTCACACTGAGGAAAATTACAACAGATACTCCAGTTAACACACTTACCTTAAGTTCATGTCCTCCCGACATGAAAAAGTGCCGGGTGTTTCAGAAGCTGTTAACTCTGCAACATTTTCACATTTTCAAAAATGGTATAAGGATGTTGGATGGCGCTTTTATGCACATGGCTAGGGTTCAAGTGCAGCTTCAAAACACACGTCTTTTACACAATAACATGTTTGTACATTAAGAGTATAGTCATAGTTACACTTCATTTATTATTTTTACAACCACTGGAGATCTCTTTTTCAAACATCAAGCTATAACATACAGTTCCTGCTGGTAAAAGGTTTGATGTGCTCATTTTTTGTTGGAGGACAGTCTTATTGGTTTCCTCCCACAGTATAAAGACATATAGTGCTGTGAAAAAGTATTTCCCTCCTTCCTCATTTAAGATAAGATAAGATAAGATAAGATAAGCCTTTATTAGTCCCACAATGGGGAAATTCCAGGATTGCAACAGCACAGGGATAGCAACACTCAGAGCAACAATCAGAAGGCAAGAAAAAACAACATCTAGTAAACATATGTCCATATTACTATAAATGTATATATATAGACACACAGTGCAGAGCATTATGGTTGGTTGGTGAATGTGCAGCAGAAAGTCTAAGCTCTCTCTCCGCGGATGTGGCGGGCCAGCTGGAAGTCTTTGGACATGATGGTGACCCCCTTAGCGAAGAAGAGACCACCAGGTAGGCCTCGCTGGTCTCCTGCAGAGCCATGACGGCGAAGCTCAGGAAACGCAGGACGGTCTTGAAGTCCTGAGCGATCTCCCTCACCAGGCGCTCGACGGGCAGCTTACGGATGATTTAATATTTGTCACACTTAACTGTCTCAGATCATCAAACAGATTTTAATATTAGACAAAAATAACCTGAGTAAATACAAAATGCAGTTTTCAAATGATGATTTCATTTATTAAGGGGGGGGAAACTGTCCAAACCTACCTGGCCCCATGTGAAAAAGTAATTGCCCCCTTTGCTACATCATGAATTAACTGTGATTAACCATATTTTTTGGCAATCTGAGTTCAATGTCGCTCACCACACCCAAGCCTGATTACTGGTAGACCTGTTGACTCAAGAAATAACCTAAATAGAACCTGTCTGACAAAGTGAAGTAGGCTAAAAGATCTCAAAAAGCAACACATCATGCCACCATCTAAAGAAACAGATGGGAAACAAAAATTCAGAACAACAAGAACTGCAGTCTTCACTTGCCTCAGTTTGGACACTGGTCCATGATTAAACAATAAGAAAGAGACTGGGCAAAAATGGCATCTATGGGAGAGTTTCAAGGCGAAAACCCCTGCTGACCAAAAAGAGCACTAAGGCTTGGAGCATATTTGTGAAGAAAAAAAAAACAAAACACCTTGATGATCCCCAAGACTTTGGGGAAATTATTCTGTGGACTTACATCAGGTGTAAAACTAACACAGCATTTTATAAAAAGAACTTCATATACCAACAGTCAAACATGGTGGTGGTACTATGGTGTCTGGGGCTGCTCTGCTGCTTCAGGACCTGGATGACTTGCTGTAACTGATGGAACCATGAATTCTGCTCTCTACCAGAAAATCCTGAAGGAGAATGTCTGACCATCAGTTCATGACCTCATGCTCAAGCCCTCCAATGTGGCTGAATTCAAACAATTCTGCAAAAAAGAGTGGGCCAACTTCATCAACGACGATGTAAAAGACTCATTTCCAGTTATTGCAAATAGTTGATTTCAGTCGTTGCTGCCAAGGGTGGCATAACCAGTTATTAGGTTAAGGAGGCAATAACTTTTTCCACATAGGGGCAGGTAGGTTTGGATAGCTTTTTTCCCTTAGTAAATGAAATCATCATTTAAAAACTGCATTTTGTATTTACTCAGGTTATCTTTGTCTAATATTAAAATTTGTTTGATGACTGAAAACATTTAAGTGTGACAACTATTAAAAATTAGGAAGGGGGCAAATACTTTTTCACAGCACTGTACAGCTTGGTAGCAGCCCCTCCAGCCTCTGATGTTCATGCAGATAGAATCTAAGAGAAATACAATTTTCTTCTAGGCTGCATACTTGAATGATAATAAAATTCTTCTTCTGTGAGTGTTTAAAAGATACAGTAGCAAAAAGAAATCAAGAAAGAAAAATATCTTCTTAAATACGCACACCATTTTTAGCAGACACGAATGTTTATACCACCATAAGCACAGCAAAATAAAATAAGTTGCTGTTTTTGTTTGTACATGTCATTTTTACTTGGAAGGTTTTTTTCTGCTGCTGTTGTGGAAAAGTGTGTTTATTTACCTAATCTTGGAGTTATTCCTTGTGTTTTCCCCTGAAAGCTGGAAGCTGAGCTTAAGCCACTTCAAACAACTCAGAGGATCAGTGTTGACTGACTCCATTCTTATGGACTCAGCTGGTCTGCTCCTTTTTGGACCAGCGTGTCATTTTAAACATGTCAGGCGGTAGAGAAGACAAGGACTGTTTGCTCAGCTGTCAGGCTTCATACCAACATCTGGACAGTCTCTTGTTAGCCTTACACAAGGACAGAACAGCACTGGAAAAAAGACAGACTGGCACCTTTTATTTGGCCAAAACCTGATCCCGTGTACAGGTGGGTAAGGTGAGGAACAGGTTTGCCATGTGTCCGCCCTGAACATACTGTGGAAAACGAGGACATTTTCAGGATGTGTCTGCACGTAGGTGGGCAGTGTTTGGAGAGGTTACTGAGGGCAGGGTTTGGTATTTGCTGGTCGTATTTCAACAAAGCAGGGCCATGTGAGATCAGACAGGATGCAACAGGGGAACGTGCTCCGCCTAAATAGAACATCTTTGCAATTTGGTTTAAACACACAGCAGAGAAATTCCTCAAGACGCCTGTCATCTTGATGAGGGGTGCTCAGGGCAGACACACTGGGCTACTTCCTCACCCCGGGTCACTTAAGCAAGCAGCGGACACACTGTAGCAAAGTTAGCCAGTGAAAACTGCATGGAGCTTAGAGACAAACACAGCAGAGTGGGACTGATGATGAATTTTGTTTCTCTTTCAAGCTGGGTGGTATTTTGACTTGGGTGGTATTTGGAGGGGTGGCTCAGAGGATTTGATGTTCTCTGATTGTTGATCCATTGTACTGTCTGCAAGCTCTTCATCTCTTAACTTCAAACATATGTATTAATTTTTCACCAGAGTAGTCTGTTTACTCCTCTTTCATTAGCCCAAAGTAAACTCCCAGTGGTGAGGGAAATGGCAAAAACAGTGTTTTGATTATGAGTTGACAGCCACAGGGATTTTAGGAAAATTAATTTCTGCTGTTGTTAAGATTAGAAGGAAAAATTCTCAAACAGAGTTATACTTTAAGTATAATAATTATATATGTAAGAGACAGCTCACAACAACACATAACCTATAGAGCAGAAATTGTGTTTTCACAGTATGATTGACCAATGCATTATGTGAAACTTTTGAAAGAACTGAACAAAAATGACAAATGAGGCCTATCCTGAGCATGAATTTAAAGGCACTGTATGGAACTTTTCAAAACTCAAATTGGTTGTAACAATGTAAACTGCAGCTTCATTCACTGTAATAATTTATGAGGCCGACTGTGGGTTGGATTCCCCACCAAAACAGCTGAGACTGTGGGGCAGGTATATGCAACCAAGTGCTACGGACCCAGTGGTGCCCCAAGTGGTGGCCCAGGGTGGCAATGGCCACCCTGGTGCAACATTTGGTCCTCCAGTGGCCCCCTGCCACTGGACAGTCTAACATAATTTTATAACTTGTTTTTCTATGTCAAATTTTACATATAGTAGATGTTTAAGAATAATTGATGTGTGCTGCCTACGACACCGTGGACCACGCTTCTCTTTGGAGTATGCTGCACACCCTCGGAGCCCCACCCAAGATCGCAACCCTGTTTAAGTGGCTCTACAGCAGCTTGGAGAGCTGTGTCTTTGTAAACGGAAAAGAGTCCTGCTGGTTCCCCATCAACAGCAGGGTCTGACAAGGCTGTGTGGCTGCTCCTGATCTCTTCAATTGTGTCATAGACTATCTGATAACCAAGGTCTGCAAGCAGGTCCCTGGCATGCAGTTTGGCAACTACCATCTGGCTGACCTTGAATGTGCTGATAATAACATCCTGTTCAGCCCATCCTACAGTCAGCTGAGAGATGCTGTAGTTGTCTACCACAAAGAGGCAGCAAAGCTGGGCCTCTCAGGTGAGCTGGACAAGGACTAAGCTAATGCATGTCGGCGATGGACTGGACTCACTCCTGTTACAGTTTGGGAATGATACCACTGAGTCTGTCAATTCCTTTGTGTATCTGGGCTCCACAGTGACCAACAATGGGGACATGAAACCAGAGTTCAATCGGAGACATGGTCTTGCAGCATCAGCCCTGTAGGCACTAAGGAAACCTCTCTGGCGCCATCATTCAATCTCCCAAAAGATGAAGCTCGGCATATACAATGCGTCAGTCCTCTCCATCTTACTCTATGGGTCAGAAACATGGCCATTGAATAAGACTCTGGCCTCAAGAGCGGATGGGTTTGATAGTCATGCCCTCAGAACCATCGAGAGCAACAGGTTGTCCCAACGCACTTTTAATGATGCGCTCCAAGCCCGCATACATCAGCCTGCAGCATCCCACCTTATTACACAGCGGTGTATCCGCTGGTTTGGCCATGTCCTCCGCCTCCCACCAGAACACCTGACAAAAGCCCTCCTCAAGTTCAACCCCAGGGCCTCAGGGTGGAAAAGACCTCGGGGCAAGCAACGTACCAGATAGTTCGATGTGGCGGAGAGAGACCTCCAACAGCTTGGAGTCACTGTTGATGACACAGAGGAGCTGGCCCAAAAAACAGCAATGTTGGCACACACTGGTTAGCCTGACTGGCTCTACGCATGGTGATGGCCACCCAGCCCTCACCCCACAGGTGTAGTAATGAATGTAATGTATATTATTAACCCTTACCGTTCCAGCCAATGCCCTTAAAAACGCCTAAAAATAACATACCCAAAGTAAATCAAAAGCTATTCTTCAACCCTTTGCACTATCTTCATGGGGTTGGTCTCATTCAAAAGAAAACACTCTAAAAAAATTTTCACAAAACAGTCAGAAACCCTCTAAGTGCTTCAGCCACTGAGTAACAGTGATCTAAACATACTAAATTTGAAGGAAATAAAGTTTGCCTGGGTGTTTTTTTAGATACAAAAGCCTGAAAATAACACACAGCTGTTACTGGCTTGAAAACAATATGAATGTAGAACTAAGTGTTATGAAGTTCAGGTAAAAATTTTGTAGCAATACCACAAAAAATAAATATATTGCACACCTTTTTGTCAAGGTGTAACCAGACGTTTCTGATCTGTGCCAAACTGTCCCAAATGGAATCATGGTCGGCAGATGTGCTGTCCACCTCCGATTCTTCAGCTGATGACTCGTCACTCGACCTGGTCAAGTAATTAATAATTTCTTCGATGTTCGTGTTAATTTTAGCCATCTAAAAAAAAAAAAGTGAGTGACATCACAATGCTGCTGCTTTACATACAAGTTTGGATTCATGGACTACTTTACACCAGCTTTACGGATGGGCTTTATAGGGGGCATGTGCGATGAACCCAGCACTATCAGGTATCACTGAGTGCAGAAATTAATTGGCTACACAACACATCCATAATCAGCATACTTGTTAGATATTCCCATATTGACAATGAGCAGCACGGACGTGATGGTGCAGGCATGGATGACGTCATCACGCCGTGCCTATATTAGGGGGCTGACGGCGGGAGACGGCCTCTTGGCGCTCCGCCTCTAGCCAACACACCAGTCTGTACTCGGTTCTAGTCAGCATATAAGCTACTGTTCTGTATGTAACACGTGCTACCACTGTTTTATTAAAGCTACTGTTCAGCACAGCCACCGCCTGCGCTATCCATATTCTTCAGACATAACATTGGCAATGAGGATAAACCTTTATAACATCAACATGGAAGCATGTTTGGCACCCCCACCACAGTTCCTCACGACCCCAGGTGAGCCGCCCATCCCACGTCCTCGTTGGTTTGAGTTTCAGATATGCGTATCGGCTACGGACCTAGCTCACATTAGCAAGCGTCATCTACATGCTTTACTACTTCACAGCCTTGGCTTCGAGGGACAGCATGTGTTGGAAGCACTGGGCCCTGCAGTCCTCGTGCAGCACGAGCATTCTCAAGCTGATGCCTCATCGCAGGACAGACAGCACAAACCGGACTCGCCTCTGATCCTCACCCAGCATAAGCCTCAGGGAGCCACTGCAGAGCTGCAGGGGAGGGAGTTTGTGGCCAAGAGGGACCCCGGTGAACAACGACAACCCGACGCACCGTCCCATCATCGGCGACAGCAACACATCACCACAACCACAATCAGCAACAGGAAAGAAGGGGCAGAAGCCGGACTCATCTCGCATCCTCACCCAGCATCAGCCTGAGGGCCACCACAGCGCTGCAGTATAGAGAGTTTGTGGCCCAACAGGACTCAGCAGAGCAACACCAATCAAGCTGGTGTGAAAGGCATGTTGCCACAGCATCAGCGCCGTGTGCAGCTGAACCGACTGCTGTTTGCAGTGCTGGAATGGGTTTGGGTCCAACGATCCGAACGCCTGGACCCACAGACAGTCCCGTCATCGCCGATGAGAATCACTGCGTAATTGAGGCCAGCCACCTTCCAGATGGCCAGTTGTACGAGATGGCATGCCAGCCGTCTGCGAAAGGTAAGAGCAGCTGCCCTAGACCAAGCCATAATGCTGGAGCAGACCCAGCCAGTGTGGGACCCGGACTGGGACTTCGCCGACGAGAGAGCACACCCAGGTCCGCTGCAACTGGAGCCTCCAGGGGCACGCCCACCACGGGCTCGCCTGAGGCCCCTCAAGTTGAACACTCAAAATGACTCTGCTTTAAAATGTTTAGACAGAGCATGGTTGACTACAGTGGCAGAATAACCCACTCAGTGGTGCAGGGTCTACCGGCAGTCCACCCAGTGACCCAGGTTTAGGTTTAAATTGTTGGGAGTTCATATGCCTGCCTTGATGTTAATAATGTTTTTGTGCTTTCCCAGAGGGGAGGTGAATGCTAGATATTCCCATATTAACAATGAGCAGCATGGACGTGATGGTGCAGGCAGGGATGACGTCATTACACCGTGCCTATATTAGGGGACTGACGGTGGGAGACAGCCTCTTGACGCTCCCCCTCTAGCCAACACACCAGCCTGTACCCGGTTCTAGTTAGTGTATAAGCTACTGTTCTGTATGTAACACATGTTACCACTGTTTTATTAAAGCTATTGTTTAGCACAGCCACCACCTCCGCTGTCCATATTCTTCAGACATAACAATACTCAGCTGCAACTGGCTCGTTGTGTTCGCGTTATCTGTGGGGCTGGTCCTTCATGCTAGGTAGGCGCTCATTGAGTGCTGAAGGCTGTGACAACACAAAGGGAGGGCCTATAGGGTTGAATGAGGTATCAGTCAAATCTAGAAAGTTACACAAGTCCTTTGGGCTTCCATTTCCAGCACTATCTCTATGGGAAATGCAGTTTTTTAGCATGGAAACGAAAAAGAGCAGAACATTACCGGCTGAGTTTCAAACAATGCTACGATTTTTATGGGCAGTTTCCCCGTGATCATAGATGGACAATAAATCTTACTCAATTGGATCTATTGGACCTTTTGCAATACAAGTGGACCATATTTGTTGGACTATCATTGTCATATCCGGCTCTAGGGAGCCGGGCAATCAGAGCCAGGGACAAGCCAGTGAGTCGAGATGTTTTATTCTGGGTAAGGGATAAGGGATGAGGAGAGCACAGACACTCATACAGACGTACATTCTCAGGCTGCACAGCGCAGGGGTAGGTAGCTCGTACCGGACGTGGGGGTAACAAGACGTGCATACTCACAGCGGGATACAAACACCGGAATGCTGCAAGGGGAGTTGAGGCTGACACCAGACGAAGGGGCTTCAGCCTAGCAGTGCTTATGTCGCAGCCCCGAATGATCGAAGCTGCTCCTCTTTATACTCATTAACAGCGCCCCAGCTGATGAGGATTAATTGGCCCCAGCCGTCCCGTGACACTGACAGCTGGGAACCAGCTGAGGCACTGCCCAATGAGAGGCAGGGATAAAAGGAGCATGGGCTGAGCGCCGAGCCGGCATCTCACCCCATGGTGACAGAGCCTCCCCCTCACGGTCGGGCTCCCGAACGACCAGGAACATCCCAGCCCCCCCCCCTTCCCCACCTAGGGTGGGCGGAAGGGAGGCAGGACCGGAGGGGAAGATGCAAAGGGAAGGACAAAAAAAACAATAGACCAATGTAGGGCAGCAGGGCAGAGAAAAAAAAACCCAAATACAATACCCTACAACACAGGGAAAAGGATTAACCCAGAGCACAGTTAGGGAGAAAACTGAGTTAGGACACAGGTAGGGAAAATACCAAATATGACTACAGACAGCATACAAATAACGTATAGATCGGGGCAAAAAAAGAAAACCAAAAACCCACCAAAAAGGTGGCAGGAATGAATAAAGCAATCACAGAGTATAGTTAAGGGGAACAAAACACACTACTCCATAATGCACCAACAAGACAAAGGTCAGGACAAAAAATGATGAAAAACGCTGTGCATGGATACTAAAGAAAACAAAACACACAGCACTGAATATATAAAAGATCACCTAAAGAAACAGAGGTGACAAGGACAAATGGGTAATAATGAAGTACGGTTAAGTGGGAATGAAACACATTACTTCAAACAATAACAAACACAGTCAATGTTAAAGTCGGGGCTAGGGAAGGCCCCCCACGAGGATAATAAGACAGAATGGGGTGATCACAGAGTATGGTTGAACAGGAAACCACACGCATACTCCATGATGCACCGACGAGGCCAAGGCTAAGGTAAGGATGAATGAAAATGCTGAGTAAAGATAAGAAAATGCAATACACAGCGCAATACATAAGGTGAGTCACCAAGAGGAAAAAAAGGTGACAGGGTAACAGGATAACAATAAGATAAAAATGCTGAGTATGGTTAATAAAAAAAACAACACACAGCACAAAAACATATATCCCCTAATGGACAAAGAAACTACACCCCAGTGACT
Organism: Pholidichthys leucotaenia; assembly: GCA_020510985.1. Classification (NCBI taxonomy): domain Eukaryota; kingdom Metazoa; phylum Chordata; class Actinopteri; order Cichliformes; family Pholidichthyidae; genus Pholidichthys; species Pholidichthys leucotaenia. The sequence continues at coordinate 225,520,452 of CM035846.1, forward strand.
TCAATAATAATAAAAGAAGTAAAGGACACCCGAGGAGACGGCAGGCAGAGTCCAAAACGGCCGGAATTGTTCTGGTAATCTCCCCGCCCATTGTCCAGTTGGCAACCCGGGGAAGAGAAATGTTCGGACGGCGAACTCTGGGCCCAGATCCCAGGAATCCAGTCCAACGGCTGCCGAACCAGGCCGCCCAAAGGCAAACAGACCAGTGGGGGGAAACCAGATCGCTGAACCGAAAGTTTTGCGGGTCGGGTCGTCGACCGCATCACTCAACCACCAGGACCGTTGAGACGGACGAAGGGTCAGAGCGGATCCCGGTGGAAGAGGCTCAGGGGAGAGCCGATGACGAGGGCGGCGGGCCTCAGGGAAACGGCCACCTCCTCACCGGACCTGGACAACACTGGGGCAGCACCCACATCGGACCCCGATCGGGCCTCAGGCGAACCCACGTTGGACCCCGATTGGGTCTCGGGCGAACCCACGTTGGACACTGCACCAGAACCGACCTCCAACGTTGAACCCGGACCCTCCAGCACCACGAGGAACAGCAACTCCTCGCCGGTGACCCTGGAAGAAGGCTCAGAAGAGAAAACAGAACCGGGATCAGGATCACCGGCAGCGCCAGAACCCGGCGAGACGAGCTCAGACGCAGCGGACGGCTGCACCCTGCTCGTCCCCCCTGGAGATAGGCTGAAGTGCTCAAGGATAAAAAGAGAGAAAAGAAAGGAGAGCACTCGCCTGATCTCGGGTTCTGACGCCGTCCAGGACTGCGAAGATCCAGGATCCGTCGTCAGGAGGTCGTTGTCAGGCTCCCATCTAGCCGCGTCGGGCCCCGCAGCCAGCACGATGGTCAGCGCAGCTTGAGATCCCTCCAGCTCAGGTAACCCCGCCGACGACCCACTCGGCGTGAAGCCAGAAGAATCTCGTCCCGCTGGACCGAACCGCTCCTCCGTGGAGACCCAGGGACGCTCAGTCGTCAGCGTAGACTCCACGCAGCAGTCAGTCCCCCTCCTCCGTCCGCAATGTAGCTGCGGAACCACAGGCCCTCTCCATATCCCACCACGTTGACCCGGAGCCGGGGACCGCTCGGCGGAGAGAGACACAGAGGATGCGGGATTAGGAATACAGGTTACAGCAGGTGGGGAGAGTTCAGGGAGCTGCGAACCCTGAACTTCTCCTCCAGGGATGTGACAGAGCAAATCATTAAGCAGGTGTGAAAAAACAATGACTTGCCTGCCCCCTGGAGGTTGAGCATCGCCTGCTGTAGTGGAATCTGCTTCTTCCTCTCCCCGCCCGGCGATAACGGAGGACCCCCCGGGAATTCGTCTGAGGGTCGCTCGCGTTGTCTCCAGCAGAGAGCTCACCAGGCCGGGATTCCAGGCACACACAGCGGTCAGGAAGCGCGTCGAGGAGGAGGGGGAAACAGCCGGGGTGAGCCAGCCCGAATGTCCAGAAATGACAGCGGGGGAACGAGGCTCAGGGGACGAGGCTGTAGAATCTCCACACTGACGAGGCGAAGGGATGACAGCTGCGTGGGAGGAACGGTCCTGACGATGACCCAGAACTGGATCCGGACGAGGTTCGTGCAGAGGTGACTCGGCGATGTGATGACGACTACTCCCAGGGAACGAAGCGAGGGGGAAACCCAGGATTCGCCGCTCCAGATCGGAGATCGAGACGAGGGAGGCGTCGAGCACGGGAAAGCTTCGTAGCCCTGAAGTCCTCACCATCAATCTCACTGCCGCCGCCACATGCCTGAAGGTGGTGACAGGAAACACAGTAGAGCTCGCGACAGCCACTCGACCCCGGACATAACTGCTGTCAGCTGCGGCTCCTTGAAGGGAATCCCGAGTGACGTGGCGCAGGTCGGGGGAAGTCCTCTGGTTGGCGCGAACTCCCGGACTGGAATTCCGGCAGGAACGGGACTCCGAAGCGGGGAAAGACGTCGCCCACTTCGACTCCCTGCCGGGATTTCCATCCACCCCGTGGAGCTTCTCTTGCTGTGTACCTGCAGCGTCTATCCTGGCACTGTCCTCCAGATGGTACAGAGAGTGAGGGTGACAGTCCAGGAGTTCCTCAGCACGGCCCGGATGCCAGCGTCTCACGTTGGAGGCGTCGTGCAGGGTGAAGAACGTCCCGTCGACAGCCTCCGAGATGGACCTCAGCTCGTCGCCCTGGCGCCGGAAGTGACTCCTGGGAAACGGCATGCTAGCAGCGCTGACACCCAGACAGAAAGGTACATTTCCACAGCGACTCACGGCCGCCGGCAACTCTTCTGGCTGCGACATACTGTCATATCCGGCTCTAGGGAGCCGGGCAATCAGAGCCAGGGACAAGCCAGTGAGTCGAGATGTTTTATTCTGGGTAAGGGATAAGGGATGAGGAGAGCACAGACACTCATACAGACGTACATTCTCAGGCTGCACAGCGCAGGGGTAGGTAGCTCGTACCGGACGTGGGGGTAACAAGACGTGCATACTCACAGCGGGATACAAACACCGGAATGCTGCAAGGGGAGTTGAGGCTGACACCAGACGAAGGGGCTTCAGCCTAGCAGTGCTTATGTCGCAGCCCCGAATGATCGAAGCTGCTCCTCTTTATACTCATTAACAGCGCCCCAGCTGATGAGGATTAATTGGCCCCAGCCGTCCCGTGACACTGACAGCTGGGAACCAGCTGAGGCACTGCCCAATGAGAGGCAGGGATAAAAGGAGCATGGGCTGAGCGCCGAGCCGGCGTCTCACCCCATGGTGACAATCATTAATTCAAGGACAAGGAAGCTTCTTGTCAAGGTGTGGGTTAAGCCCATGTTCTCACCTTGTTATAAATTATGTTTTCTTGTTATTAGACATGAGTCAGCCCACATCCTCGCTTTAAGTTTGTATGATTCTCTGTTCATTTGGATTGTGATTTTGGCTCTATTTTTGGTGTTATTATTATTATCCTTGCATGATCCTCAGCTTTGTTTGGGTTTTGTTTTGACAGTGTCTTTGGTTTATTTCTACCATAGTCTAGTTTGTTTCGGTGTGGTAAATTTCTTGATCATTCATGGCTGTTTTGTGTTTTCGGTTAATTATTGTCTGCCTTATTTAAGAGACACAGCCCCTCACCTGGGTGCTGCGTCATTAGTCATTTGGCGTTTCACACATGCTTCTGTTTCATCTGGTACGTCCATCCGTCTGTCTTGTCAAGTCTGTGAGTTTTGCCTGTCAAGTCTTGTTTAGTTTTTAGTTCTAGCTTCCAAACTTCTTTTTCTTAAAGTGTACCTGTGGTGGTCGTGAAAAAAAAGATATTATATTGAGCCCCTGTCTCACGTTCTAGTTCAAGTTTAAGTTGAAATTCATGTTCAAAGCAATTTGATATAAATCCATTGCTGATGTGCTGGTTCAGCTATGTCAGCAAAACATGGGTACAGCCATACTAGCGGCCACATGGCCTTCCAGGACGCTTCCTGTGACGTATTAGCGTGGCTACTGCGATCTGGATCAGTATTGGCTGAGCTTGCAGTACCCGGATGTGCAGTGGCTTTTGGGATATTCAAATTCAAACGTTTATTTCAAACTCAGGGTTCATATTAAATGCAGAACTAAAACGAGTAGAAAATAAATAAATAAATGCTTAAATTTGGCGGGTCCTGTCATCTGATCTGAGGTCGTTAACAGCCGCAACAAGATAATTCGGCTCCTCCCTCGCCGCTATAAAGAGCGGCAGACACTTGGCGCGTGGCGTTGTGTGAGGACCAAAATTCAAACGTTTATTTCAAACTCAGGGTTCATATTAAATGCAGAACTAAAACGAGTAGAAAATAAATAAATGCTTAAATTCGGCGGGTCCTCTTGTCTGATCTGAGGTCGTTAACAGCCGCAACACGGCAGATAATTCGGCTCCTCCCTCGCCGCTATAAAGAGCAGCAGACACTTGGCGCTCTTGTTAAAACAAAAACATACAATGCGATATGGATATCGCAACATGGCAGAATGTAAAGCCTTTGGATGTCTCAATAATAAGCAAAAAAACAAAGATAAACACTTCTTTTGTGTACGCAAACCCAGCTCACCTTGTCAGAAGATCATAGCGGAAAAGTGATCTCGGAACAGGGCACAGACGAATCCTTTCAGACGAAATTGTGTTGTGTGTGAGGACCACTTAGTCACTTTAACCCTCAGAAGACCTTTCTGGCTCAAACCTGTAGCCATGTTGGAAGAATTCTTCCTCAGAGTCCGACAATTCAGCCATAATAGAATAAAAACACTCACAGCAGCACCCTAGTCTGTCATACAGGCGGAGTATGTATGTACACTATGACGTCACATCCGCATGTGTCATGGCTGCGCTCAGAGTTTTCATTGACTGGCCATGCCAGTGGTCGTATTTGCATATTTCTCTGGTGGTATTTGGCTGGCAATAATTATTTAACCAAAAAAAGAATAATTTGCCTAATGTTTTCAAGTTGAATTCGTTTAGACGACCACCACAGGTACCCTTTAAATAAATCCTGTTAAATGCTCATCTTGCATCTGAGTCCAGTTATCTGCCCCGAGGAGCAAACGCTGACACTTCTTTAGTGAGTAAATGCTATATTGCTATGTTGTGCTAGCTCATTTGATGCCCTATTTAAAGTAGAACTGAACCCACCTTTTGGCGCAAAAAGTAGAATAGCAGATTAATTCCTTATTACCTATTGTATTTTTCAACACATAAAAGAAATTTTTAGGCCGTGCGATGGCCAAGCTATAAGCCGATAAACTTTTGCGTCTGGCTGGCAGTGCCAAACAAACTGGAAGTAGTGCAGACGACGCTGCGTGATGTCACGAGTGTGATCCTTATCAAAACAACAATGGCAGATGATAGCAGTTCCAGCAGTCAAGAACACCAGAGTTTTCAGAGTGAAGAGGCATTCAGGATCGGTGACGAGACAGAGGAGGATGCAGGAGTGTGGCAGGTGGCAGGCGTGCACGCGAGCCCGGGAGACAGCGACCTAATGCACCTGTGACAGCAGCTGGCAGACGGCGATGCAGAGGCGAGGTCCGCCGCCGGGGAATACACCTGAGCACAGGGGAGAGACTGGAAAGGCAAAGGTAGGTATGCTTACGCTGTAGATCTTGCTGGGAGATGAGGGGGTTCCTCTGCAGCAAGAGGGCTGAAGGAATCAGACGGCTTCATGCCGAAGCCCAGGGCAGAGTGGCTTATATCCCACGGTGCTGACGAGGCACAAGTGTGCGCGCAGCTGGCGCCACTAATGAGCGGCGAGTTGTAACATATCCAGCCTGTGTTGTGTTGTAGCTTAGTTTTCTTTTTTCTCTGTCATATTTTGTCTTAGTTTTGTTTTGAATTGTAATCGCTCTTGCCTGTTTTCTCTTTTGAATTCTTGGATGGAATATGGGTGGGCAATATAAGCTGCGGCTTCAGCCATCACCCATTTCAGATAACTTACGTTGAATTGTATAATCAGATGAGTCATTGTTCAATTTGACCTTGTTGTTATATCATTCAGTTTCTTTCAGCCTGTACTGTACTATCCGAAATAAATAAATTCATTCATTCATTAAAAAAATTGGGCTATGTATTACAATACTTCTACAGACTATAGTGGCAATACACATGAACAGAACTGGCCTCTGCATTTGACTGTGCTATTTATAAATACAGTGATCCCTCGCTACTTCGCGTTTCACCTTTCACGCCCTCAGTGCATTGCGGATTTTTCAAAAATATTCATCAAAAATTCAAAATTGAGAAAAAATGGCACAAAAGTTGCCCGGGCGCTAGCAGAAGGCAGGGAGACTACATTAGAACATCAGGTATCAACACGGAGAGCCCGCACAACTCAAAATCCACCTCTCTGACCACCGCTCCACTCCTCGCCGCCCACCTCTTCACCGCTCGGGAATCTCGCAAGCTGATTGGCCGAGACGTTTTACCCAGCTTCTCTCCCTGCAGAGCGCACATACCCAGCGAAGGAAGACCGCATTCGTTGTTCTTTATCGCTCGTGTTGCTTAGTGGCACTTTTCGCTGTTCTCTTGTGCCTTTTTGTGCAAAATAGTGCTTGTGATGCCCTTGGGGGGGGGGGGTGGACGGTACTTCGCGATCGGTTCTGGTCCCCATTAAACGCGATAAGTGAGGGATCACTGTAATATCTATATCTAGAAACGCATCACTTCCCGGTCGCTTTTCCTCCCCCTTTCTTTTCTTTTGTCGCCATGACAGCTTTCCTTGGCCACTGAACAGATCTTCCCAGGTGTTGGAAGTGTTTTGTAGTCGACTATCATGACAAAATGCACCAAAAACAACCAGTGTCGACATGCTCGCAATGGTAAACATGGAGGACTGTGTCACACTCGTGACGTCACGCGGAACTCCGGCTGCACTTCCGGTTAATCGGCGGATTTGTCTGATTTTTCAGGGCGGGAAATTCAAAATCGCGATTTTCTCCAAGATTCCGGGATTTGTGGAGGGGGTGCCAATGATAAATTATCTTTATAATTGTATGTACTATCACCCAGTGCCGTTCAATGCCGTTCAGTTCAGTTCTACTTTAAATTGTGTTAAGATTTTGTCTGAAATCTGTTTTAATAACCAAATAGACAAAATTCTAAGCTTTCAAATTATTTAGGGCATGACTACCTGCTCTAAACATGTCTACCACACTTCACTACCAATATTAACAAAATACAGCAAACTAGGACAGATCACACTGTCACACTCTGAACCTGTCTCCTCCCACCATTCTCTGGTAGAACACCAGGTGGTGTGAGCCTGTTAATCAGGTGATGTTGAGAACTGCATCGTCATCGGGTTGAAGGCCTAATTGCCTTAGTTGAGTGTGGATTATACAGTTGTTGGCTTGGTGCCTTATTTGGTTGCTGATGTAACAGGGTCATATTTATCCTATTATAATTACACAAATTACCATTTGTGTGAAAATTGTAATATAGTTCTGTTGTTAATAGTGTTTATTGTAAGGTTCGTCACTAGTCGTAAAAGTTCGTGGGCTCAGGATAATTCCTGGGGGGTTTTGCCCTGTACCTTAACTGCTATATAGGAGCTGGAATGGGCAAGCTGTGAAAGCGTGATTTTTCTGTTCTTGTGTTTTCCAGGTATATTCTGTTAAGTTATATTGTATATAAGTTTACATTGTGTGTTAGCCTGCCCTTGTGCACAATCTTAAAAGGCAGAGAAGCTGGAGTGGGAAAGCTGCGAAAGCGTAGTTTTTCTGTTCTTGTGTTTGCCAGATTGCCAGAATAAATGGAGAGCATTTCCAAAGGTGACAGGCCCACCTTCATTACTCAACACAACGCAGAAAGCTACCAGCTACACTGAGAGACGCCACTGCTAATGGGAATGCAATGCAAGTCATTTAATACTTAAAAATGTGTTTGTGCTTTTTCTGGTTTTTCCTGTTGTTTGTGGCGGTGTTACATTTGCCACTAAGTTATCACTATAGTAGCATTAGCTTGCTAGCTCTTTTTTTAAAATTTAAGGTAAAGTTTCTCAAATCATAAAACCAAATATCACAATGTACAATACTGAGAAGGACAAAAATGCTGTTAGAACAAGAGCATAAAGTAACCAGAATAAATGAAGTATAATGCAAATTGCTTTTCACAAGGTTAAGGTGATAATATAGTAATATACAAGTTTGGCTTTTATAATATTACAGTGTTTTAAGACCTGTATACAGTTTTATTTTGTTCAGCACAAAAAGTTGGGCTAATTTTAAAGCAACTACATTTATGCTTGAAAAACTTTTCTAAATGATTATTCATTCTTTATTTTTGCATCTGAAGGCAAAACCTTATACTGTCCAATAAAGTTGGAGAAGTTTGTTAGGTGTTATCCAAAACTGTGAAGTTTGCCAGAAACTTTGTAAAATTACAGTGGAAAAAAAGAGATGTTCTCCTTTCTCAATGATGGACTCATAGAATGTACAGGAATTTCTATTAATATTAACCTTTTGATTTAAAAAGTCAAAAGAATACATTTTTTAAGAATCTTAAAATGGACTTATGTGTAGTAATTACAGTTTTCAATTACTCTATATAAGCCTATGGCAACAGCATTAGAGAATTTCTGGACTTGAGTTTTGGCTTTTGATTTTGACGTGCCACCACAAGATTTTCAGTGGCCACCATGTGGCCACCCCTATAAAAAATTTTTAGAGGTGCCACTGCCAAGACCAGGGGCAGACTGGCCATGGTTTTCAACAGGACATTTCCCAATTGCCTGGCCTGCCTTAAGCAGTAAAGTGGCCTGAACAAGTGGCACCAAAAATCAGTAATGATCCTCCAGTTTTGGTTTTTTTTTTTTTTGAGAGAGAGAGAGAGAGAGGGAGCGAGACGGGCGGTCTGATGCGGCATCCGTCTTTACTAACAGAAATTACCTGCAGAAGTGGCTTGTGTGAGTGAACTGGCAGCATAGGTACGACAAAATAATTACAGAGCCTTCAAATAAGCTTTGAAATGACCCAGTTCCCTCCCAGTTTTTATTTAGATTGTCAGATATGTTCTAACCCAGTGAAATAGACTAAATGTCAAAAAGGCCTACTGTTGTAGCAGCTTACTGTAATTTAGATTTTTTTTAAATTCTTTATCATGTATTTTAATTATTTTATTTAATTGAATTGAAATTGAATTTACAAAAAGGAACAGAATTTATATATATATATATATATATATATATATATATATATATACAGTATATATATATATATATATATATTGTGGGGGACCTAGATAATGTAATTCTCCACTCAGACTGAATGGCACAGGAAGAGATGCTTAAAAGCTGTTAAATGGATATGCAAGACAGCCTGTGGTTTTCTCCATAAGAATGCATGATAATATGCATTCTCCTTCGGGTTGCATAATAATGCGCCGACAGGCTGGGTGACAAAGGGAATTGTTATTGTAAGTCTATGTATTGTAATGTGAACCCCCCCAGGTTGTAAGGCGAGTTTGTATGGTATAAAAGAGAGATGCCGGCGACCTGGGTTAATTCTTCTTGTTAACTGATGATAGAGAGCGAGAGTAATAAAGTCTGCTCTGCTCACTGTCTCGCCTACTCATTCTCCTCTCTACAATATACCGTATCTCACAAAAGTGAGTACACTCCTCACATTTTTGTAAATATTTTATTAGATCTTTTCATAGGACAACACTGAAGATATGACACACTGATACAATGTATAGTAGTCAGTGTACAGCTTGTATAAGTGTAAATTTGCTGTCCCCTCAAAATAACTCAACACACAGCCATTAATGTCTAAACCGCTAGCAGCAAAAGTGAGTACACCCCTAAGTGAAAATGTCCAAATGTGCCCAATTAGCCATTTTCCCTCCTCGGTGTCATGTGACTCATTAGTGTTACAAGGTCTTAGGTGTGAATGGGGAGCAGGTGTGTTAAATTTGGTGTTATCGCTCTCACACTCTCTCATACTGGTCACTGGAAGTTCAACATGGCACCTCATGGCAAAGAACTCTCTGAGGATGCAAAAAAAAGAATTGTTGTTCTACATAAAGATGACCTATTCTATAAGAAGATTGCCAACACCCTGAAACTGAGCTGCAGCACAGTGGCCAAGACCATACAGCGGTTTAACAGGACAGGATCCACTCAGAACAGGCCTCACCATGGTCGACCAAAGAAGTTGAGTGCACGTGCTCAGCGTCATATCCAGAGGTTGTCTTTAGAAAATAGACATACAAGTGCTGCCAGCATTGCTGCAGAGGTTGAAGTGGTGTAGGCAAGATAAGTGTGTCTTGCCTACAGTCAAGCATGGTGGTGGGAGTGTCATGGTTTGGGGCTGCATGAGTGCTGCCGGCACTGGGGAGCTACAGTTCATTGAGGGAACCATGAATTCCAAAAAAAAAAATCCAAACCTACATGGCCCTGTGTGAAAAAGTGACCCCCCCCCCCTTTAAAACATAAATTAACTGTGGTTTATCACATCTTTGGAAAGCTGAGTTCAATTTCTCTAGCCACACCCAAGTCTGATTATTGCCACACCTGTTCTCAATCAAGAAATCACTTAAATAGGACCTGCCTGACAAAGTGAAGTAGTCCAAAAGATCCTCAAAAGCTAGACATCATGCTGCGATCCAAAGAAATTCAGGAACAAATGAGAAACAAAGTAATTGAGATCTATCAGTCTGGAAAAGCCATTCCTAAAGCTTTTGGACTCCAGCGAACCACAGTCAGAGCCATTATCCACAAATGGCGAAAACATGCAACAGTGGTGAACCTTCCCAGGAGTGGCCAGCCAAACAAAATTACCCCAAGAGCGCAGCGACAACTCATCCATGAGGTCACAAAAGACCCCACAACAACATCCAAAGAACTGGAGGCCTCACTTGCCTCAGTTAAGGTCAGTGTTCATGACTCCACCACAAAAAAAGAGACTGGGCAAAAATGATCTGCATGGCAGAGTTTCAAGACGAAAACCACTGCTTGTCATGGTCTGAGCGCCGATCTCGTCCGCGCTCGGGCCATACATCTTCTCCACCAGGTTTGACAGCAGAGTTACCTTCTGGCTTCCCGAGCTCTTATTGTGACAGCGCTCGGAGGAGCTTCCTGCTGTCAAAGCCAAACAGCTGTGCTGCATTTGCGGCTCATCAGTGGCCGGCATTTAAGCAGACGCTGAATGCAGCCCAATGCGGCAGTCTCGGCGAACATCCTTTATCATTCCACGTCTTCTTATTGTTAACGAGCATCCCTCGTCCACGGTCTGGATTGTAAGTGAGCTTTGTGTTAGCCTTATGTTTTCCTTGCCTAGTGTTTTGTGCCTTAGCCCACTGTGGCTCATTACTTTGTTACTTTGTGTTATCCTTTATCCTTAATAAACATCATTGCAACTCATCGGTGACTTGTGGCATCTTATGGTGGCTCGCGAGGGCCACCCTTGACAGTAGACTGCTGCCAGGGCGCCTAAATGGAGGCGCCAAACCGAGATGCCGTTCCCGGTGACTTTGCATAAGTGGACATTTGCTCTTTCCTGTCTGGGTATTGCATGTTGATAAAATGCCGTCGCGCAGGGGCCACGCTCAGAGTCGGGACTACTGGCTGGTGGAGGCTTTGGAATACGTGGGTGAAACGCTCATCGCTGCCTCCCTCCTCAACTAGCACAGCGAAGTACGCTGGTACTTGGACCTTGCTGAGGATGTCCTTAATCATCTCCCTCACTATGCCAACCATCCTGAAGTCGACGTTAGGAGGGCCGACATCGCTGCACAGCGCGAGATTCTCCGTATGGTAGAGGAGGACTACGGCGAAGAAGCAGAGGAGAAGGCATCCCCGCTCCCCGCTTTGGGATCCCGTTCCTGTCCTCGATCCACCCCAGGAGTTTGCGCCACCCGGGGGTCGTCGAAGACGTCAGCACCCTGGCCAAGATAAACCTCAGCAAGAACCCCATCCGGATCCTGTTCCAGGTCGTCGGAGGAACTCTGTCTCCCAGCCAGCTGCTCCTTCGGCGTCACGTCAGGAGGGAATCCCCACAGTCTCTCCCCCCGGGCCACCTGTTCCCGCTGTCCCATCAGCTCGTTGTGCCCAGATCGTCTCGGCTGTCGTCCCCTCCTCTGTGACGTCACCTCCAGCTGCAGAGAGAGTTCTGAGTCCTGCCCCGGCGAAGCCCGTTCGTGGTCCGTCGCGAGCTGCCCCTCCCCGTCCTTCCAGGGAGCCCTCTGTCACCATCCGGCGGGGAAAGGGAGGAGCAACATCCCCTACAGCAGGCACCATCCTCCCTCCGGGAGACAGGCAAGTGCAAGTTCCTTCTTCTCACCAAAGTTGTGATTTGTCTTGTCTGACTCCTGGGGGCGGAGTTCGGGGTTCACAGTCCCCCGAGCTCCCACCACCTGCTGTAGCCCTGATTATTAAACCTGCTGCCTCTGTGTCTCCCTCCGCTGAGCGGTCCTCAACGCCAGGCCAATGTCACTGGATGAGGAGGGGGCCTGCGGCTCTGGAGAGCTTGGTTCCAGCCCTGCAGCCACGTCATGGGCGGAGGAGGAGAGCGGACTGCAGCGTGGAGCCTGCACCAATGACAAAGCGTCCCCAGGTCTCCACAGACAAGCGGGTCGAGGGTCCCCTGCCACCACGCCGTGCAGGTTGTCGGCATGGACTTCAGTGCCGGAGGGTCCTCAGGCTGCAGAAACCATCATGCCAGCTGCGGAGCCCAACGTAGCTGAGTAGGAGCCGGAAGACGATCTCCTTCCGTCTGAGCCCGGATCGTCGGAGTCCTGGACAGCGGCAGAACCCGAGTACAGGCAAGTGCTCTACCTTGTTTTTCTCCTCTCTATTCTGGAGCACTTTTGCCTGTCTCTAGGTGAGATGAGCCAGGGGCAGCCATCCACTGTGCCCGAACTCGTCTCGCTGGGCTCTGTCGCTACCGGTGATCCTGATCCCGGTTCTTTTCTTTCTCCTGAGCCTTCTCCCAGGGTCATCGGTGCAGAGCTGGTTCCAATCACTGTGCTGGAGGTTCCGGGTTCGGGGTTGGAGGTCGGTACTGCGGGTGCAGCCGTGACCCAATCAGGTTCCGACGCGAGTGCAGCCGTGACCCAATTGGGGTCCGACGCGGGTGCAGCCGTGACCCAATTGGGGTCCACCACGGGTGCAGCCAAGACCCAATTGGTGTCCATCACGGGCGCAGCGCCAGAAGGGTTCAAGGTCGGTGAGGGAGCTGCAGATCCCCTGCTACCTGACACTGGACGGGCTCATCATCATCTTCTCTCCCCTCATCCAAGTCACTGCCCCTGCTCATCGTCGCCGGGGGCCGTTGGGAGCCTTCTACACTTGGCCCGGCTCTCCCACATTTTCATCCTGCCCGGGAGGCCGCCGCAGGCTGTTTTTCCACAGTTCTGGTGGTTGAGGGACTCAGGTCGGCCACCCGAGAAACTGTTTCGCCGGTTCGGCGCCTTGGGTCGGCCACCCGACATGCTGTGTTTGCTGCGGGGCGACCTGGTTTGGCCGCCAGAGATTTGGACTTTTCGGGCCTGAAACTGGGGTAGGCCGCCCGAGCACGTTCTGATCCACTTATTCCCCTGTTGGCCTTGGGGCACAGGGAGACCACCGCAACTGTTCCTGTGGGTTTTTGGTCCCTGCCTGTCACCATTTCCCTGTACTGTCTGGGTTGAAGGTCATGCGGGGTGATAATCTTGTTCTATGTGCTGCCTGTGTTAATGTGGTTTTTTTTTTCTTCTGTCTTGGTCGTCCTGTGTGTTTTTGTACCTTTGGGGAATGTGGTATTTTCCGTTATCTTGCCCTGTAATTGTTTCATTTGTGTCTGCCTTAATCATGGTTTTGTGTTAGGGGACATTGTATTTTCTGTTTTCGTGCCCTGTGTAATTCATGTATTTGGGAGTTTTGTCTTTCTTTTTCTGGTCGTCTCCGTGCTCTGTTTTCATTATGTCTTTTGGTTTATGGCTGGGCCTCTCCCTCCTGGCCCGTTCCCCCATACGCCCACCCTGGGGGGGGGTGGGGGGCTTGGGTCTCCCTTGGCGTTCAGAGCCCGCCCTCGGGGGGGGAGATACTGTCATGGTCCGAGCGCCGATCTCGTCCGCGCTCAGGCCATACATCTTCTCCACCAGGTTTGACAGCAGAGTTACCTTCTGGCTCCCCGAGCTCTTATTGTGACAGCGCTCGGAGGAGCTTCCTGCTGTCAAAGCCGAACAGCTGTGCTGCATTCACGGCTCATCAGTGGCCGGCATTTAAGCAGACGCTGAGTGCAGCCCAATGCGGCAGTCTCGTCGAACATCCTTTATCATTCCACGTCTTCTTATCGTTAACGAGCATCCCTCGTCCACGGTCTGGATCGTAAGTGAGCTTTGTGTTAGCCTTATGTTTTCCTTGCCTAGTGTTTTGTGCCGTAGCCCATCGGGGCTCATTACTTTGTTACTTTGTGTTATCCTTTATCCTTAATAAACATCATTGCAACTCATCGGTGACTTGTGGCGTCTTATGGTGGCTCGCGAGGGCCATCCTTGACACTGCTGAGTGAAAAGAACAGAAAGGCTCATCTCAGTTTTGCCAGAAAAGATCTTGATGATCCCCAGGACTTTTGGGAAAATAATCTGTGGACTGACGAGACAAAAGTTGAACTTTTTGGAGGATGGGTGTCCCATTACATCTGGCGTAAAAGTAACACAGCATTTCAGAAAAGGAACATCATACCAAGAGTAAAATATGGTGGTGGTAGTGTGATGGTCTGGGGCTGTTTTGCTGCTTCAGGACCTGGAAGACTTGCTGTGGTAAATGGAACTGTGAATTCTGCTGTCTACCAAAAAATCCTGAAGGAAAATGTCCAGATATTTGTTTGTGACCTCAAGCTGAAGCGCACTTGGGTTCTGCAGCAGGACAATGATCCGAAACACACCAGCAAGCCCACCTCTGAATGGCTTAAGAAAAACAAAATGAAGACTTTGCAGTGGCCCAGTCAAAGTCCTGACCTGAATCCGATTGAGATGCTGTGGCATGACCTTAAAAAGCAAGTTCATGCTCGAAAATCCTCCAGTGGGGCTGAATTACAACAGTTCTGCAATGATGAGTGGGCCAAAATTCCTCCACAGCGCTGTAAAAGACTCATTGCCAGTTATTGCAAATGCTTGATTGCAGTTGTTGCTGCTAAGGGTGGTCCAACCAGTTATTAGGTTTAGGGGGCAATCACTTTTTCACACAGGGCCATGTAGGTTTGGATTTTATTTTAATAATAAACACCTTCATTTAAAAACTGCATTTTGTGTTTACTTGTGTTATCTTTGTTTAATATTTAAATTTGTTTGATGATCTGAAACATTTAAGTGTGACAAACATACAAGAAAATAAGAAATCAGCAAGGGGGCAAACGGATTTATGGCAAACACTGAATCCCAGCAATAAATAATTTACAGTTTTTTCAGGGGTTCATAAAAGTAGTTCCAGATTAGATTATTTTCTAGCCCCTAAAACAATGTTGTATTCTATTTTATCATGTGTTATAGGGAGCATCACAATATCAGATCATACTCCTGTTTCTCTAAAATTTACACCTGGACAGGCACAATCTCATTCAATAAGATGGAGATTTAACACATATTTGTTTAATGATCTAAATTTTATTTCTTACTTTCAAAAAGAACTTCAAATTTTCTTTTCCATCAATGATACGCCAATCTCGTGGGAAGCCTGTAAAGCATATTCATGTGGCTTAATAATATCTTTCAAAAAGAGCAAGAAAAAGAAAGTGTTAGAGGAACAATGGAAGCTGTAAATACAGTTATTTCAGTGTGAAAGAACCTATAATTATAATCCAACTGAGATTAATCTACAAACATTGTTAGTTACAAGAGTGACAATTCATTGCTCACTCAAAAAGCAGAACAGGGTATGAGGTTGGCTAGATAAATAGATTAGATTAGATTTCTTTATTAGTCCCACAGTGGGGAAATTACAGGGCATCCACATGAGTGGATGAGGCAGCCACTGGTGCGGCGCCCAACCCTTTCACCATTCACACACATTCACACCCGGGGCCATTTTAGAGTCTCCAATTAACCTAACTTGCATGTTTTTGGCAAGTGGGAGGAAACCGTAGAAATCCCGGGGTAAACCCACGCAGACACAGGAAGAACATGCAAACTCCACACAGATCACTGTTGGTCAGGGTCTGGGATCAAACTCAGGATCCCCCAGCCAAGGCTGAGTTGCTGTGCTGCCGCAGTGCTAACTACTCCGCCACCACGCTGCTAAGTATAAATTGTATATGAGTCTGGTAATAAGCAGAGTAAATATTTGGCTAATTTGGCAAAGGGCTGACCTAATTCAGCATATTGCCTGAGCTAAAGATGCCTCGGGTCAAATAAAACAAGATGGTAATGATATCAACAAGGCTTTTACATAATTTTATGAGAAATTACATACAAGTGAGCAGACTGTCGGGGTTTCAGAGTTGAGAGAGTGTTTCTTTACAAATTTGACTCTTCTTAGGCCTAATGATAAACAAATTATAGATTTGAATAGACCCATTGCATTTGAGGATGTGACTGAGGCCATAAGTGCTTTGCAATCAGGGAAAGCACCAGGCCCTGATGGTTTTAGCTCAGAATTTTATAAAAAAGAAAATTAAGCTATTGATAGCAAAACCACTTTTGAATATGTTTACTCCCTCTTTTGAGTCTGCATCATTTCCTAGAACACTTATGGAGACACATATTCATCCTATAGACCCATTAATTTATTAAATTTAGATATTAAGATTCTTTCATATTAGCCTTAAGGCTGGAGAAAATCCTTCCATATAATATTAAGAGCGATCAGACAGGATTTATTACTGGTAGGAATTCATGTAATAATATGAGGCGACTACTTAACATTATACAGTTATGTCAACAAAATAATATTAAAGGTATGGTAGTTTCATTAGATGCTGAAAAAGTATTTGACCCTATAGAATGGGATTTTTTGATTTCACGTGCTCAAGGAATTTGGATTAGGTGATATATTTGTTAATGGATTAAATTGTTATTTAATAGTCCATTAGGCTCTGTAATCACAAATGGAAAATGTTCATCATATTTCAAATTGGGTAGGGGCACATGTCAAGGGTGCCCCTTGTCACCCTTATTATTACCCTTGTCACCCTTATTATTTGCACTTATAATTGAACCATTAGCTGAGGCTATCAGGATAAATTCCAAAATACATGGTGTTTCAACCAATCAGAAATAGTATAAGATTTCAATGTATGCAGATGACATTTTATTACACAACCAGAAACCTCTATTCCTTTAGTTTTTTGTGAGTTTTATTTTGTCTAACTCACCTTTGTGAGTTAGACAAAATAGTTTCCTCATCCAAACCTTCAACTTGTCTTTTAGACCCTATTCCTACCAGGTTATTTAAAGAAGTCTTCCCACTTATTGGTAGCTTTATTCTTCATATAATCAATTCTTCATTAACTTTAGGCCATGTACCGCAGGCTTTTAAAATGGCTGTAATTAAACCCTTACTAAAAAAGCCAAAGCTAGATCCAGGAGCTTTAGCTAACTATAGACCAATCTCTAATCTCCCTTTCATTTCAAAAATCTTAGAAAGAGTTGTTGCTACGCAATTATTTGACCACCTGCAGGGAAATGGTTTACTTGAAGAGTTTCAATCTGGGTTTAGAATCCATCATAGCACTGAAACAGCCTTAGCGAAGGTCACTAATGACCTCCTCATCGCATCTGATAATGGACTGGTTTCTGTACTTGTCCTTTTAGACCTTAGTGCAGTTTTTGATACTATCGATCATAATATTCTACTTGATAGATTAGAACACTATGTTGGACTTAATGGAACTTCGTTGCAGTGGTTTAGATCTTATTTATCTGATAGGTTCCAGTTTGTTCATGTAAATAATGAGTTTTCTTTCAACTCAAAGCTTAGTCATGGAGTTCCACAGGGATCTGTGCTAGGCCCTACTCTTTTTAGTTTATATATGCTTCCGTTAGGCAACATTATTAGAAAGCACTGTATACATTTTCATTGTTATGCAGATGACACACAATTATACCTGTCAATGAAGCCAGATGATAGTAATCAATTAGCCAAGTTAGAAGCTTGTCTTAAGGAAATCAAAGCTTGGATGACTTGTAATTTCCTGCTTTTAAATTCAGATAAGACTGAAGTCATTCTTGTTGGTCCAAAAAACCTTAGAAATACCTTTCCAAATCAAACTTTCAGTTTGGATGCGGTTACTCTTTCTCTTAATACAGGGGTGTCCAACCATGTGCCATGGAGAGCCAAGACCCTGCAGGTTTTCTCTTCTACCCAGTCTCTTCAGCAGGTGTTTTCACTTATCAGCAATCAGTGGGAAGAAGTTCACAGAAATCTGCTGTTGAAGACACTGGTTGGAGGTAAAACCTGCAGGGTCTTGGCTCTCCATGGCACATGGTTGGACACCCCTGTCTTAATAGCTCTGTGAGGAACCTTGGAATTATTTTTGATCAAGATCTGTCCTTCAATTCACATATTAAATTTGTTTCTAAGACTGCCTTCTATCATTTGCGTAATATTGCCAAGATTAGGAGCATCTTGTCTCAGAGTGATGCTGAGAAACTGATCCACGCTTTTGTTAGCTCGAGATTAGATTATTGTAATTCTTTATTATCAGGCTGTCCTAAAACATCTTTAAAAAGTCTTCAGCTGATCCAAAATGCTGCAGCAAGAGTTTTAACAGGTACTAGAAAGAGAGATCATATCTCTCCGGTTCTGGCCTCCCTTCATTGGCTTCCCATAGAGTTTAGAATTAAGTTTAAAATCCTTCTTCTTACTTACAAAGCTCTAAACAATCAGGCTCCTTTTTATTTAAAAGATCTGATACTACCATATTATCCTAACAGAGCACTACGCTCCCAAAATGCAGGATTACTTGTAATACCTAGAATCTCCAAAAGTACAATGGGAGGCAGAGCCTTCAGTTATCAAGCTCCTCTCCTGTGGAACCAGCTGCCAATCTGGATTCAGGAGTCAGACTCGATCTCTGTTTTTAAGAATAGGGCTAAAACCTACCTTTTTGATATAGCCTACAATTAGGGAGGGATCATGTGTTTCTGAACCCTCCCTTAGTTATGCTGCTAATAGGTTTAGTCAGCCGGGGGACCTCCAGTAATGCACTGGGCCTCACTCCTTTCCTCACTCTCAATGAATTTTTTTTTTTTTGCTGGTCATTAACATTTGTTTGTTCTCTCCCATAGATTGAGTCCCATCGTGCTGTTTGCTCTCTACATGTCTGTTCTTTTCATCTTCTCTATCCCCTCACCCTCCAGCCAGTCGCAGCAGATGACTGCCCCTCCCTGAGCCTGGTTCTGCTGGAGGTTTCTTCCTGTTAAAAGAGAGTTTTTCCTCTCCACCGTCGCCAAGTGCTTGCTCACAGGGGATCGCCTGATTGCTGGGGTCTTTCTGCAACTGTGGGGGTTCCCCCTACAGTTGATAGTGCTATGAGATGACTGTTATTGTAAAATGGCGCTATATAAATAAAGTTGAATTGAATTGAATTGAACTGAATAGTTATGGATACTATTAATCAATTTTGCCTAATTTCTGGATATAAAATAAATTTTAATAAATCAGAGCAATGCCTCTTGGTCAGGATGGGCACATATTGTCTAACTCAGGGGTGTCCAACCATGTGCCATGGAGAGCCAAGACCCTGCAGGTTTTACCTCCAACCAGTGTCTTCAACAGCAGATTTCTGTGAACTTCTTCCCACTGATTGCTGATAAGTGAAAACACCTGCTGAAGAGACTGGGTAGAAGAGAAAACCTGCAGGGTCTTGGCTCTCCATGGCACATGGTTGGACACCCCTGGTCTAACTGGTCACCTTTTTTGATGGGCAACCAATGGTTTTGTTTATTTGGGCATATTTGTTACTCTTGAATTACAGAAAATGTATAGAACTGTAGAAGAGCTTGGAATAACGAGGCGATGTGACTTATAAACCAAAGTTTATTATCAGCTTCGCTCCTCTAACAAGTCTCATCTCAGTGCAGAAGCAGAAGTAGAATAGAGAAAGAACACATTCAGCTCTACATACTTATACCTACACATAACAAAAGACATGCATATCCAAGCTGACATCCCGCATTATCTTAATCCCCCTCCTTTGTCTTCGTATCCCTCCACCTGGCCCTGGGAGGTCAGGTCGATCGATCTGGTCTCCACCGCAGCGCCTCGGATGCTCTTTGATCTCCGCTGACGGTTGAGACCTCTTTGTCCTGTTCTGAGGTGTGAAGTTGCTTTACATATGTAATCACCAAACATTCTCACATGCTTATACATATGTAGGTTATGGGATATATGATTAATATAGACCACAGCCCCCCCCCAAACGACTAAGAAAAGGACAATAGAAAAATTCACAGTTTAAGATAATTATTATGACATACTAACTGCTACACCTCTTGACAAGGAAGAAACTTTCCAGCAGCTATGCTCCTGTAGAGAATTCAGTGGTAATCATAACAGCGTAGTAATATCACAAGTCAGTCTTAAACTGTTACAGCACAATTAGTGAACAACTTTTGAGTAGTTTGCATCAGTCCCTGTGCCGTCTGGGTTTTAATCTTCTCCCGAATCTGCTGTGGGTCCGCTAGTCACATAAAGAAGTTTATTTTTTTTGCCAAGAACCGCAGCCGTTAACGGTTCTCGGTTTGGGCATTTTCCCGAACTTTTGAACTTGCAGGGGGGAACGCATTTGTACGCCCCCTCGGCGAAACGGTGGTGGTAATAGCAGATGTCGTTCCGCCTGCTGCGTCTTGGTCGTGTTGCCGCCATGGTGGGCAGGCTCTGCTCGGTTGTCTGTGGTTCTCCGTTGCTCTGGGCATCTGCGGATGCTGCTGTGGCCACCTGTTCCCTGCAGGCGTTGGTGAGTCGCTGCGCTTCTCGGGCCAGCGCGCGGAAGTCCTGCTGGGTGCTGCACCGCATGTTGATCAGCGTCCCTCTCATGTGTGGCGGCAGAGTGCTGAGGAAGATGTGTTGGAAGAGGAAGTTGTCGTTGTCCTCCTCCTTGGGCTGCAGCATGTCCTCCATGAGGGCCTTGGGTCTGCATCCTCTGTGGCCGTAGATCGGCAGGATCTTCTCTGCTCTCTCCTCGGCTGAGGGGACGAAGTTCTCGACGATGGTCGCCTTCAGCTCTCTGTATTTGTCATAGGCAGGCGGCTGTCGGATTATGCTCCACGCGCATCTTGACGTGGCTGCGTCGAGTTTGGCGACAATGTGATAAAACTTCGTCTCGTCCGCCGTTATGCCTGCCAGTGCAAACTGAGCCTCAGCTTGCTGGAACCACAAGCTCGGGTCTTCTTGCCAGAATTCTGGCAGCTTGACGGTGACGGCGCTTGTGTGGGCCGTCCTTGATGTGTCCGCCGGGTGAGAGCGCCTTTCTTCTGCTCTCACAGCGGGGCTGGTGCTCGGTTGAGCCCTCTCTTCTGCCGTGGGGGAACGTCTTCCATCCGTTCCCCTGTCTGCATGGGCGCCGGCGTCTGCCTGGGTCGCCTCAGATGAGTCAATCGCGGGGGAACGCCTCTGGTCCATCCTCACGTCAGGGTCACCAGTGTAGAAGAGCTTGGAATAACGAGGCAATGTGACTTATAAACCAAAGTTTATTATCAGCTTCGCTCCTCTAACAAGTCTCATCTCAGTGCAGAAGCAGAAGTAGAATAGAGAAAGAACACATTCAGCTCTACATACTTATACCTACACATAACAAAAGACATGCATATCCAAGCTGACATCCCGCATTATCTTAATCCCCCTCCTTTGTCTTCGTATCCCTCCACCTGGCCCTGGGAGGTCAGGGCGATCGAGCTGGTCTCCACCGCAGCGCCTCGGATGCTCTTTGATCTCCGCTGACGGTTGAGACCTCTTTGTCCTGTTCTGGGGTGTGAAGTCGCTTTACATATGTAATCACCAAACATTCTCACATGCTTATACATATGTAGGTTATGGGATATATGATTAATATAGACCACAAGAACTAATTTTCAGCCATTGCTTTAGCAAATTCATGATGATTTAGAGAGATGGAGTTCCCTCCCAATCTCCATGCTGGGACGAATTTCCTTGGTTAAGATGAATATCCTACCTAAATTACTTTACCATTTTCAAATGATACCGATATTGTTAAACAATTATACTATCAAGACATTAAACAGTTGGTTTGTGACATTTATTTGGAATCGTAAAAGATCACGGCTCAAGCTTTCAAAGTTGCAATTGCCATTAGAAAAAGGGGGTTTGGCTGTTCCTAATGTCAGACTATATCAATTAGCCTCTGATGTCAAATATGTGGCTGACTGGATTAAGAATGATCCAGATTCTATCTGGTTAGATATTGAAGAATTCAACTTGGGTAAACCATTAACACTGGCCAGTCTCCCTTTTATTATGAATAGAAAAGGAACTGAAATTGCAGATAAGATAAGATAAGATAAGATAAGATAAGCCTTTATTAGTCCCACAACGGGGAAATTCCAGGATTGCAACAGCACAGGGATAGCAACACTCAGAGCAACAATCAGAAGGCAAGAAAAAAACAAGCAAGCAAGAGCAGCTAATATACATATGTACGTATTACTATAAAATATATATATATACACACACACAGACACACAGTGCAGAGCATTGTAGCTGGATGGAATAAATATATGAATATATGAACACACAGTGCAGAGCATTGTAGCTAGATGGAATAAATATGTAAATATATAAACACCCACAGTACGGAGCATTGCAGCTAGGTGGAATAAATATGCAAGTATATAAACACACACAGTGCTGAGCATTGTAGCTAGATGGAATAAATATGTAAATATATAAACACACACAGTGCAGAGCATTGTTGCTAGATGGAATGAAACAGCATAACCGTCTACTTAGTTATCCTACATGGTATGATTATGTGCCCATACATATTCTCACCCTCCATAGCGACCGGTATGTTCCTAGTTGTATGCCGGAGGGGACCATTGTGTAAGTCTATTGCATCTTTTGCATTCAAAAAACTATTAGTTTGTTACGTCTTTTTGCTATCTCTGCGAGCAGCCCTGCTTAGGTTGTACAGTCTGACAGCCGTTGGTAGGAAGGACCTACGAAACCTCTCGGTTGTGCACCTGGGATGATGTAGTCTGCTGCTAAATGAGCTCCTCAGTGCATTCAGTATGTCCTGCATAGGGTGGAACTCGGACTCCAGCAGAGATGACAGTTTAGCCACCGTCCTTCTCTCTCCTATCTCCTCCATCGGATCAAGGCGCTGCCCCAGGACAGAGCTAGCTTTCTTAATCAGTTTGTTCAGTCTCTTCCTATCGGCTGCAGTAATGCCACTGCCCCAGCAGACCACTCCAAAAGTGATGGCTGATGCCACCACCGTGTCATAGAATGACTTCAGCAGCGCCCCTTGTACACCAAAAGACCTGAGTCTCCTCAGCAGGAACAGCCTGCGCTGTCCCTTCTTGTAGAGTGCATCAGTATTGTGTGACCAGTCTAGTTTATTGTTCAGATGAATACCCAGGTACTTATAGGATGTCACCATCTCGATGTCTGTTCCCTGTATATTTACTGGTACTGTGAGGGGCTGCCCATGCCTGCGGCAGTCCACCACCAGCTCCTTAGTTTTCCTCGCGTTGATCTGGAGGCAGTTCCGATGGCACCAGTCCACGAAGTCCTGGATAAGCCCTCTGTACTCAGCTTCATCTCCATTGGAGATGAGGCCAACGATCGCAGAGTCATCAGAGAACTTCTGTAGATGGCAGTGTGTTGTGTTGTGTGAGAAGTCCGCAGTATAAAGAGTGAACAGGAAGGGAGCCAGCACCGTTCCCTGGGGGGCCCCCGTGCTACTGATGATCGTGTCGGACACACAGTCCCGGGTTCTCACAAACTGAGGCCAGTTCGTGAGGTAGTCCAGGATCCATGATGACAGGTGCTGGTCCACCCCTGCGCGCAGCAGCTTGTCCTTCAGGATCATCGGTTGGATGGTGTTGAAAGCACTGGAGAAGTCAAAGAACATGATCCTCACCATATTCCCGGGCTTCTCCAGGTGGGACAGAGAACGGTGAAGGAGGAAGATCACCGCATCCTCCACCCCAATGCCATGCTGGTAGGCGAACTGGAGTGGATCCATCGCTGGTTCCACCAGGGGGCGGAGGTGAGCAAGGAGCAGTCTCTCCAGGGTCTTCATCAAGTGGGACGTCAAGGCCACCGGTCTGTAGCTGTTCAGGTCTTTGGGGTGGGAAGTTTTTGGTACAGGTACCACACAAGATGTTTTCCACAGCTGTGGTACCCTCCCTAGTTTCAGGCTCATGTTGAAGATATACGTCACAATCCCACACAGCTGGTCTGCACAGGACTTGAGGAGCTTTGCGCTGATGCCGTCCGGTCCCGGCGCCTTCCTCGCCTTGATCTTCCTCAGCTCCGTCCTCACCTGGGTCCTGGTCAGGGTCAGGATGGGGGGCTGTGTGTTGGGAGTGGGGGGGTGTTGGTGGAGTGGGGAGTGGGCAGCAGGACTTGATTTCTTTAGAGGCAGCAGTGGTTGTTGTGCAGTCAGGGGGGAGGGCGGTTGGTCAAATCTATTGAAAAACAGATTCAGGTTGTTCGCCCACTCCCTGCCCCCTGTGGCCTGGGGGGAGGTATTCTGGAGCCCCGAGATGGTTTTGAGGTTTCTCCAGACCCCGCTGATGTCGCTCTGTTGCAGCTTGTCCTCCATCTTCTTCCTGAAGCTGTCCTTGCCTTCTCTGATCTTTCTCCTCAGCTCCCTCTGTACGGACTTCAGCATCTCCCTGTTCCCTGACCTGAAGATCCTCTTCTTCTCTCTCAGAAGTGTTTTTATCTCAGGGTTGATCCAGGGTTTGTTGTTTGAGTGACGCCGTATGGTCTTGGTGGGAACGGATTTGTCCACACAGAAGCTGAGGTAGCCCGTGAAGGTGTGAATGAGGCCATCGATGTCCTCACCATGTGGATCGCAGAGCTGCTTCCAGGCGGTGGCTTCAAAACAGCCCTTTAGGGTGTCCATTGTCTCCTCAGACCATAACTCCACAGTGTGCATGGCCGGAGGTTGTCTGTGCACTAGGGGTTTGTACACCGGCCGGAGATGAACCAAGTTGGGATCCGATCTCCCGAGTGGGGGGAGTTGTGATGAGGTGTACGCCTCCTTAGTGTTTGCGTAGAATAAATCCAGTGTTTTATTGTCTCTAGTGTGGCATGTGACATACTGGGTGAACGTGGGTAGAATGGGAGACAGTGAAACATGGTTGAAATCGCCTGAGATGAGGAGAAGAGCATTTGGGTGTTCTGTCTGCAGCCTGCTGGTTACTGAATGGATGACGTCACGTGCTGTCCCAGCGTTCGCCGTCGGATTTGCATAAACAACAATGCAGATCACGTGTGAGTGTTCTCTCGGGAGATATGTAGGCCTCATGCTAACAGCTAGCAACTCAATGT
The DNA here is from genome assembly GCA_020510985.1 of Pholidichthys leucotaenia. Classification (NCBI taxonomy): domain Eukaryota; kingdom Metazoa; phylum Chordata; class Actinopteri; order Cichliformes; family Pholidichthyidae; genus Pholidichthys; species Pholidichthys leucotaenia. The sequence goes on from CM035846.1 coordinate 225,545,383, forward strand.
CTTTGCTGCAGTGTTGTTGTTTAACAGTGATATGTCCCGGTCTGCACCAGTTGTTGTTAACATACATTATCACTCCACCGCCCCTAGCCTTGCCACTGTCTGGTGTTCGGTCAGCTCGTATCATGTGAAAACCCTCCAGCTCAATGTTAGCATCTGCTGCTAGTTCAGTTAGCCACGTCTCAGTAAACAAAAGGAGAGAGCACTCCCGGTATGTGCTATCATAACGGGAGATAGCCGCTAGCTCATCTAACTTTCCCAGTATCGACCGTACATTTCCCATGACAACAGATGGAAGGGAGGGTCTGTACCTTATATTTTTTGTCCTCCGCCTTACTCCAGCCCGGCAGCCGCGGCGTTTTCGCCTCAGTTCTCTCGGTATGTCGAGTTTTTCCAATGGGACCGGGTGGCGGTTGAATGCTAGCAGCTGTTCTCTGCTGTATCGTATCCTGCTATAAACAGTGGCTCCGTCCACCGGCTCAGGAGACATTTAGGACGATCTGTGTGTCCGTGATATAAGTGGGGTGAAAAAAAAAGACGGATCAAAAGAGAGAGGAAGGGAAAAAGACTCGGAATCGAGCCGCTGTTGCAAAAGGCAGCCTACTCGTGTGGCGCCGAGAGAAAAAAAAAAAAAAAAAAAAAAAAAAAAAAAAACTTCATGGTTGTGGAAATTGTGTCCAGCCGTCCAGGTAGTATTCATCTTATTGATGTAGTTGACCATCTCATTGGACAGTGGGTGAAGGTAGGGTCTGGCCATGGTCTGGGTCATGGTTCTTGATGGTAACTTCATTGTAAAATCCACACTCAAAGTTTGGAAAATGATTAGTAAATGGGAAAAAAAGAACTAATACTTTATCACCAATAACTCCAATTTATACAAATAAAGATTTCTCCCCAGGCATGACTGATAAAGCATTTTTTCAGTGGGAAAAAGCAGGTATCAGGATTGTAAAGGATTTGCTTCATTGTGACAAACTGATGACTTTAGAGCAAATAAGATTGAAATATAATCTTCCACATATTCATTTTTTCAGGATTTTACAGGTTAGAAATTTTATTCAAAATTCAGCTGGGTCTAAATTTAGTCCAATACCATCTCCAATTGAACAAATACTGTATGAAAGACCTAGAGCTAACCTTTTAGGGCAATGCTACAATGCTTTATGTAAAGCTTGTGATGTAAAAGATGCCATTTTACAGATGTGGACTAAAGAATTGGACATGGAGTTAGGTGACGCCACAGAGATGGAGATATGGGAGGGGGCCAACGCTATATCTGTTTGTAGTACTATAAAAGAACTACAGTTTAGTGTGATGATTCGCTGTGCCTGCTTAATTATCCACAGCTATGCGTACACCTGCTCTCCATCATCACCGGAGCTATTTAGACAGTGCGGAGTTGTCTTTCTCCATGGTGAGATGAGACCAGTACACACCTTCGTCTTCCTCGTAGTCTTCCTCGTCGTCTTCCTCGTCACAGCCTACACTCTTCAAAGAACCTCGCTTCTCTTCGGCGGTCATCAGGAAGGATTCTCACCTTCACGACAAATAAGCCATCTCTACTCTCATCATTGTCTACGCTCATCCCCTGTGCACAGGCGGAGATCCGTGGCAGTGGACCTCTCTCTCCTGGTGGTGGACCGAGCTACACCTCATCTCCACGAACACTTCCATCCTCTCCAGCAGCATCCAGGACAGTGGGCGCTGTCTCCCTGGCCGAAGCCTTCGGGTCGAACCTGAGCGGTCCACCATCTCATCGAACCGTAAGCACTAGATATTCCTGTATATCCCCTCTGGGGTCCGACACTAATCCTCCCTGTTTCTGCTTATCCATAGGGTTGCCAGGCTGCACGGTGCTCTGCTCGCCCCCGGCTGCTACATCTACACACACATGCACGCACACACACACTCTGCACATAATAAAGATAATTGAATCTGCTTTTGAGTCTGTGTCTGCTCAATGGGTCCTAAAACCATGTCAGTACGACTCCACCAAAATGACCCAGCAGACAGTGTGCTAGTGCGCAAGGTAAACATCTTAGAGACTTGAGTGGATCAGTTATCATACCAGCAACAGGTTATACTCACTCAGCTTCAAATTAATGCCCGGTTGGATCGCCTGTCGGGTCCACAGGCCTTCCCTCTGTCTTCAGGTAACACCACTGCTCCCGCTAGCTCCCAACCTGTTCAGGCTTCATCATCCTGGCTGACACCGATTTCCACGCCCACTCACTTTAGCGACAAGCTAGGGGAGGCTAGGGGGTTCCTACTCCAGTGCGGGATAGTTTTCCAGTGGATGCCCGGGGACTTCCCCGCCAATCATAGCCGTATAGGTTACGTAGTCAATCTCCTGGAGGGGCAGGCATTAGCCTGGGCTTATTCAGTGATGGCTAGGGCTGATTATGCTAACATGACATATGACCAGTTCATCAGCGAGTTTAACGAGGTGTTGGACCACTCCGACCGTGACAGTGTGCTTACCTCCCGGCTGCTTAACTTAAGACAAGGAAGCAAGTCCGTCGCCGACTATGCCATCGATTTCCGGGTGGTGGCCACGGAGGTGGGGTGGGAGGACACCTCGCTCTGTAGCATATTTGTCAGGAGCCTTAGCCCTAGCCTACAGGATGAGCTAGCCCGCTTAGAAAAACCCAGTAGGTTAACCGAGCTAATTTCTCTAGCCATTAGCCTAGATAATAGGCTAAGGGAGCGGGCCACCGAGTGTAAGGCTTTCGGCCGCTCGGGCGCCCAGTTTCGCTGCTCCCTGCAGCCCCCCCTGCTGGCCCTACCTCCTCTGACTCTCTAGATGCCCCTGAGCCAATGGTATTTGGGCAGTCTAAACTGCCATTAGCAGAGAAGCAGCTCCACTGCGAGCTTGGGCTATGCCTCTATTGTGGCAGCGAGGAGCATGAGGTAGCGACCTGCCCCATACGGCCAAAAGAGGGAGTCCCTGCATCGCAGTAGGGAGACTCACGGACTCACTTCAATCTAATCCCCTCACTAGATTCCTATTATCCATCTGCTTTATCCATAACTAGACTGAGATAGCCACACACACTCTAGTTGATTCAGGGTCAAGCAGAGCTTTATTTCTGGGGAACTAGCAACCCGGCTGGGGCTTCCCTGCCACCCATTAAATACCCCACTAAAACTTATTGCCCTGTCAAAAGCCCCCCTGGTCGTAGTGTCTAAACAGACCGCTCCAGTGTCAGTCATTGTGTCTGGGAATCTCAGGTTGTTTGTGCTGCCGGTTTCCACCAATCCTGTTATCCTCGGCTACCTTTGGGTCCGATTACACAATCCTTCTACTGACTGGCGCTCGGGGAGCGTAGTTTCATGGAGTTCATTCTGCCTCATTGCCTGCCTTCAGTCCACTGCTTGCTCGCCATCTGTGCCCCTCGGTGTCCCCGTCACCCCCCTCCCCCGATCTGTCCAAAGTTCCCCCGGAGTATCACGACCTGGGGGCCGCTTTCAGTAAGACCCAAGCTCTATCTCTCTTCCCCCCCCCACCCCCCCCACCGCCCATATGATTGTGCCATCAACCTCCAGGCTGGAGCCCCACTGCCATCGAGTCGACTTTACAGCCTGTCAGCACCGGAGCGGGAGGCTATGGAAACTTATATTAAGGAGTCATTTAACTCAGGCATAATTCAGCCTTCGTCCTCGGTGATGGGGGCGGGCTTCTTCTTCGTGGGCAAGAAAGACAGCTCACTGAGGCCCTGCATCGACTTCCAGGAGCTTAATAATATCACTATCAAGGACAAATAAGATAAGATAAGATAAGATAAGATAAGATAAGATAAGCCTTTATTAGTCCCGCTATGGGGAAATTCCAGGATTGCAACAGCACAGGGACAGCAACACTCAGAGCAACAATCAGAAGGCAGGAAAAAAACAAGAACAGCTAGTATACATATATAGTATACATAAATACACACTCCCCTTGATCAATACAGCATTTGATTCCCTCCGGGGGGCCTCCTGGTTCACTAAACTTGACCTCCGTAACGCATACCATCTGGTGCGGATCCGGGAGGGTGACGCGTGGAAGACAGGGTTCTGGACCCCTAGCGGTCATTTCGAATACCTCGTTATGCCGTTCGGGCTGACCAACGCCCTCGCCGTATTCCAGCGCCTCATCAATGATGTGCTGAGGGACTTTATGGGTTCATTCGTCTTTGTATGCTTGGATGATATTCTGATTTTTTCTCAGTCCTTGGTTGAGCATCAGGTGCACGTGAGGTGAGTCTTGCAGCGGCTCCTTGAGAACAAACTCTTTGTGAAGGCTGAGAAATGTGAGTTCCACGCCTCCAAGACGTTATTCCTCGGGTTCATCATTTCTCACAATGAAGTCATCGCGGACCCTGATAAGGTAAAAGCGGTGGTAGAGTGGCTAACCCACTCCTCCAAGAAGCAACTTCAACAGTTTCTGGGATTTGCCAATTTCTACCGCCGCTTCATCAGAAACTATAATGTCATTGCCCTCCTTCTGACCTGCCTCACCTCCTCCAAGGTGCCCTTTTGGTGGACGGAGGAGACTGATACTGACCTGAAGTCCAGGGATGGCAATTTTCCGCCGATCCGCGGATTTCCACCGATTTATTTTCAAATTGATCATTTCTGTGAATCGTCTAAATCCATTGAGAAAATTTTAGGGGGGGTAAGGTACCTTATTGTCACCGATGTTACCGATTTTAGCAAAAATCAACACGATTCTATAAGCGCTCGGCGCTTCCCCGGGTGAAGTCTCCCGTGATAACCCGGATGTTTTGTACTCAAGCTACTGCTGTATTGTAAATGGCCCTGCGATTGGATAGTTGCAAACGATTGGACCAATCAAATGGCTCGTTGTATGCTTTGTCAAAAATTCATGGCGGCGTGTTCGTGTTGGAATTCTGAGCTTTCGGTATCGTTTTCAGCGGAATTATGAGATTTTTATCGAAGGATCAGGAGTCATCAGTGCTAGAAATAGACAAAAGTGTCAAAAATAAGTTCTGATGGAATTGGCTTGAGAGAAAAGTGACGGTAAAGGTGAAAATTGGCTCAAAGTTCGACGAGGTAACAGAAACACTCGGACAATTTCTGAAGAAACCAGACGTGGCCAGAAAAGCTTTTTGTGTGTAATGAAAAGACTTGATTAACTATGGATCAAAAGTGAAGAAATTCTTACAGAACTGTTAAATACTGTATGTTGGACTAAAGACAGTGAGACAACATTGAAGAAAAAGTAAGTTAACTTTTCATTAAATTTAATGATTTATCTAAGTCTAGTATTTCATTTTTTTTTATCATTTTTTTCAGTCTAAATTACTTCAGTTTTACTGAAAGCCTCTCAGCTTCAGGGGGGCTGCATCCCTGGAAGTCTCAATTTTCTTCCTCTCCCATCTTGGCACAGGTGGATCCCGCTCTACAATACCTGGTATTGGTGGACGCCTCAGACTTGGGGGTTGGAGCCGTGCTGTCCCAGTTCTCTCCAATTGATGATAAGATCTGCCCCTGTGCGTTCTTCTCCCGTCGTCTTTCCCCAGCAGAGAGGAATTATGACATCGGTGACAGGGAGCTCCTGGCGGTCAAGCTTGTGCTGGAGGAGTGGCACCATTGGCTGGAGGGGGCCTCCCAGCCGTTCGTCGTCTGGACGGACCACAAAAACCAGGAATACCTCAGTACAGCCAAATGCCTGAATGCACATCAGGCCCGCTGGTCCCTGTTTTTTGGCCACTTCAATTTCACCATTACCTACCGTCCCGGGTCCAAAAACATCAAGCCTGATGCCTTGTCCAGACAGTTTGCCTCGGATGCAGCGGAGGTGTCTGAGCATCCCATCATACCCCCATCGTGCATCGTGGGCACCCTCTCGTGGGGCATCAAAGAAAAGATCCTGAGAGCGCAGGAGGCCAAGGTGGAACTGGGCAAGGGGCCAGTGGGGAGGCTGTTTGTCCCATCTGCCGTTCGGGCCGAGGTGGTCAATTGGGCCCACTCCTCCAAACTCCCTTGCCACTCTAGGATGGCACACATGGTGGTGCTTCTGCAGAGGACGTTTTGGTGGCCTTCGCTCTGGAAGGATGTCAGGGAATGCATCCGCACCTGTCCCCAGTGCGCCACCGGCAAGACGTCCTCCTCTCCTCCGGCCGGTCTTCTCCACCCTCTTCCTACCCCTGGCAGACCCTGGTCCCACGTGGCCCTGGACTTCGTCACTGGTCTCCCACCCTCTAACCACCATACTGTCATCCTCACCATCGTGGACAGGTTCTCGAAGGCAGCCCACTTCATCCCCCTACAGGGGCTGCCCACGGTGAAGGAGACGGCGGATCTACTCGTCCTTCACGTGGTGAGGTTGCACGGCATCCCCCTGGACATTGTCTCCGACCAGGGGCCCCAGTTTGTTTCCCAGGTGTGGAGATCTTTTTGCAACTGGGGCTACGGTGAGCCTGTGATTGGGGTACCACCCACAGAGTAATGGACAGTGTGAATGGGTGAACCAGGAGTTGGAGGCTGTGCTGCAGTGTGTCGCCACCGCCAACCCAGCATCTTGGAGCACCCACCTCCTGTGGATTGAGTATGCACACAACACCACCGTGTCATCAGCTATAGGCATGTCCCCTTTTGAGGCCTCTCTGGGCTACAATCCTCCATTGTTTCCTGAGGAGGAGGGGGACATTGCTGTACCATCCGTCTGAGCCCACCTGAGGTGCTGTCGTCAGTTGTGGAGAGCTACCCGGACCGCACTGCAGTGCATGACAGAACGCAACACCACGATCGCCAATCACTGCAGGATGCCAGCTCCCTCCTACCAGGTGGGCCAACAGGTATGGCTCTCGGCTAAAGACATCAGCCTCAAGGCCGAGTCGAGGAAACTGTCTCAGCGGTTTATTGGGCCCTTTGCCATAACCTATATTGTTAACCCTGTGGCTGTGCGCCTAGCTGTCCCCCCCTCCCTCCGCATCTGTCCCACCTTTCATGTCTCTCAGGTCAAGCCATTCTGTTCCAGCCCTCTGTGCCCTCCTCCCAAGATGCCACCTCCACCAGTGGTGATCGATGGCGACCCGGTGTGGAAGGTCAACGCCATCCTGGATGTCCGTCACCAGGGTCGCGGCCTACAGTACCTGGTGAACCGGGAGGGTTACGGCCCTGAGTGGAGGTCCTGGGTGCATCCCTCCTTCGTGTTGGATCCTCAACTCATCAGGGACTTCCACTGGACGCACCCGGGTAGGCTGGATCAGTCGACGAGAGGCGCCTCGTAGAGGGGGGGAGTACTATGATGATTCACTCTGCCTGCTTAATTATCCACAGCTGTGCGCACACCTGCTCCCCATCATCACCGGAGCTATTTAGACCGCGCTGTCCACAGATCAGCGCGGAGTCGTCTTTCTCCATGGTCTGATGCGACCAGTACACACCTTCGTCTTCCTTGTAATCTTCTTTGTTGCAGCCTACACTCTTCAAAGAACCTCACTTCTCTTCGGCGGTCATCAGGAAGGATTCTCACCTCCACGACAAGTAAGCCATCTCTACTCTCATCATTGTCTACGCTCATCCCCTGTGCACAGGCGGAGATTCATGGCGGCGGACCTCTCTCTCCTGGCGGCGGACTGAGCTACACCTCATCTCCACGAACACTTCCATCCTCTCCAGCAGCAACCGGGACAGCGCTGTCTCCCTGGCCGGAGCCTTTGGGTCAAACCTGAGCGGTCCACCATCTCATTGAACAGTAAGCACTAGACATTCCTGTACATCCCCTCTGGGGTCTGACACTAATCCTCCCTGTCTCTGCTTACCCATAGGGTTGCCAGGCACATGGTGCTCTGCACGCCCCCGGCTGCTACATCTACACACACACACGCACGCACACACACACTCTGCATATAATAAAGATAATTACCTCCGCCAGGCCGAAAAGGCCAGGAGGAGGTTATGTTTTTGCCGGGGTTTGTCTGTGTGTTTGTTTGTCTGTCTGTCTGTCTGTTTGTCTGTTGGTTAGCAAGATAACTCAAAAAATCTTGGACGGATTTCCATGAAACTTTCAGGCGTTGTTGGAAATGGTACAAGGAAGAACTGATTAAATTTTGGGGGTGATCCGGTTCACCGTCTGGATACAGGAATTTTTTAAAGCATTTTTCATTCAACACTGTGACATACAGCCATTTTCAACATGTGCGCAGGCGCAATGGAGGGCGCTGGTCATCGTGTCTGCAACACAAACTCTGCGTTCTTCAACATTTTAGGCACAAAAGGACGCGGAAAACACTGCTGGCCTGGGCCCGCCAGCGTGCCTGTGTTTGCGCGCAACTGCAAAACCTCACACGGGCAGCTGTCTGCCGACGGATTCTTTGGCAGAAATTCCCCGGCCAGCCATAGGAGCTGCGCATTTGGCAGAAATTCACCGGCCAGCCATAGGCGCTGCGCAAAAACGAGCTCTCTACCGGCGAAGCTTCTAAATTCTCGTTTGCCGCGGAGCGCAACCCCCAAAAAAATAATATTGTAGCGAACTCAATATGAGCACCCTACTTGGCTTGCCAAGTGGGTTGACCCTATTGGCGACACAGGTAGAGTGCGGGACTCTGGAGCGGGAGGCGTGAGTTCGAACCTCCCGGTGGGACGTTGCCATGTCGAGCAGCACGTTACAATATAATATAAAACCCACGGCAACCTGTCTACCCAATTTGCATCCGTCAGTGGAGGAGATGGACACAACAGCAACACTTTAGTTTATTACCTCCGCCAAGGAGGCAATGCTTTTACTACTGAACCACTAATCCTATCACTATCAGATTGATTGTCATTGATTAATTGTGTGTTTATTGCACTGTCCCTGTCAAATAAACAAATAATCATTGTGAATCCAATTGCTAGTCATATGTTTACATGCTCAAGGAATCTGAAAACGTACACACAAACACTGTATGGGGGGAATTGTGGCGCTTGGCGGAGGTCTGCGCTCTCCGAGTGCTTTTCTAGTTGAATCTGCTTTTGAGTCTGTGTCTGCTCACTGGGTCCTAAAACCATGTCATTTAGATGGCTACATTGACTTCAAATATCATCCCAACTTAGAAACAAGATGGATCCAAATAAGTTGGCTATTTGTATTAAGTGTAATAAGGATGTTGGAAGTTTTATACATACTGTATGGTCATGTGTATATATTCAGGATTTTTGGAGGAAGCTGGCTTCAAAATTGAATTTGGTGTTCAACAAAGAGCTGGATTTAGGTCCAGAGTGTTTGATACTGGGTCTGCCAAACTCACAAATTTGGGATACTCATAATCAAAAACTGTTGAGTATTCTGACCTATGCTGCACGTAAAAGTATACTTCTAAAGTGGATTTCAAATAAACCACCAACACTCTCTGAATGGCATAAGGTGCTGTTCGACTTCTTACCAATGGAATATTTAACATATTGGTCCAAAGGGAAAAAAAAGTTTTGTTTTTTTTATCAGATATGGTCACCTTTTTTTTTTGATTATTTTGGCTCTAGACTAAAAAAAATCTTTTTTGAAGGTACTTCCTAGACCACAAACGGATGGTTAGCTGCCTCATTTTTCATACGTCACTATTTTGTTATTGTGATGACTATAATTATTATATTTCTCTTTTATGAAAATTTACCATATCTGTTATGTGAAACTGTGTTTTGCTCCTTTTGTATGGGTAGGGTTTTTTTTCTTTTCTTTTGATTGATCAAGGGGTGGGTTATATATAAAATGTGAATTTTGATGTCTGTAATTATTTTGCGCTTATTTGCTAATAAAAATACTATTGGGAAAAAAAAGGAAGGGGGCAAACACGTTTTCAGATCACAGCAGATGGTAAAAGGTTTGATTGAATAAAAATAATTTAACTGTTGGTAAATATCACTCACACACAAGTTTTGGGATGTTTTACAGAATTGTTTTACACAAGCAATCCTTACAATGCTGTTGTGTGGTCATTTAAAAATATAAAACACTTTTTATAGGAGAAATGTTAAATTTCTTAGTATCAGCACAAAATGAACTCTAATCGTCACAAGCATACAGATAAAAGTTTTTTTATTTTGTCATTATTGGGTTGTTTGATTAACCACTTGCATTCCGGGCAATTTTCCTAAAAATGCCAAAAAATAACGTGCCCAAAGTAAATCGAAAGCTGTTATTCAACCCTTTGCAGCATCTTCATGGGGTTGGTCTCATTTAAAAGAAAACACTTTGAATTTTTTGGCAAAAAAAACATAATCTCTCTACGTGCTCCGGCCACTGAGTTACAGTCATCTAAACATACTGAACTTGAAGAAAAAAAAATTGGACACAGTGTTTTTTTGGATACAAATGCTTGTAAATAACACACAGCTGTCCGATCCGGCTGGAAAATGCAACAGAAATGTAGAACCAAGTGTTATCCAGCTGAGATCCAAATTTGGTAACAATACCACAAAAAATGAATATTTTACACAGCTTTGTTCTCAGGCTGTTCCCAGGCGTTTTGGAACTGTGCCAAATTGTGCCAAATGGCACAGTTTGGAAAAACGTCTGTAACTTTTGAATAATTCAATGTAGAATCTTCATTTTAGGCTCTAATGAAAGGTCACACTCAGGGCTGTGTCTGTGTGTGTGTGTGTGTGGGCGGGGGGTCGTTCCCCCCCCCCCCCCGCTACCAAGGACCAAATTCGGCCCTCGCTACATGACGGATTACACGCCTTGCATGTTTTCACAGCGGCCCCCCCCCCCTCGCTACTGTGTGTGTGTGTGTGGGGGGGGACCGTGAACGGACCGTGAACGCCCCCCCCCCCCGCTACAGAAGAGGGCCATCGCTACATGATGGAATAGACTGATATGCTTCCCCCCGCGGACCAGGGGGCGTTCGGACCGTGGCCCCCCCCGCTCCTCTTCTGCAGTGGGAGGGGGGGCGTTCACGGTCTGAACACGGCAAATGAACCGTTTATCGCGGCGCACGCACTTCGTACTAAGTGCGCAGTACAGTTGTAATTTACCGATCGGTCAAAAGTCATTTTTGGATTACAGTTTTCAGGGATAAATAATAATTTAGCTTATAACACCTTACCTCTTCAAAGCAGCAGAGTCGCGGCGAACATCTCTTCCCCCATTGTCAAGACGAATGCGACGCTGCTCCGCTCGTGGATCCCGATCAACATAATTCCATTATTGCCGTTTTGGCGAATGATTTACGACTTTTGTCGTCGGCCTCCGTCTATTCTGCTGGAATGAGTGCAGGTCCCACTTGTGGGTGTTCTCCATGCTGCTGGGTGAGCCTGGGTCTGTAGTAGATTCGTCCAGAGTCCTTTGTTTTCATCTGTTGCAACAGTAAATCTGTCTTCACCCAGCCAGAATTTCTGTGCTTCAATTGGCTCCTGCGTTCACAGTAGGCGGGTCCTCCTTCCTAGATTTTCATTCATTGGTTCTTCAAGGTTTCAGAAACCCAATTCAAGGCTCTTATTAGTCGAATGAGAGGTCAATCAGATGAACTAATCTGTTCGCGGCTGTGTTTGCAGATTTTTTTTTCAGTGGCGCTTGGAGGGCACACCACCTACACCACCACCATCAATATCCTTATCATGCGTCATGCGCATGAGGGCGCACGAGCACGCTCTCGTGCGCCCTCGTGCGTCATAGGACGCAGAGACTTGCCCGCCCGCGGAACAACGGAGCGCAAGTGGTTAAGGAAAAAATGAGGGAAGTGGGTGCGAAAATGTGCATTTGAAGGGTTACTTTTTGCACAGTTCAATCTATCCCAGTCCGCCCAAAGACCTCTGGAATAGGCAATGCACTGTTTTTTCCTATACCGGGTTGACCCCTGACTGGGGTTGAGGATAACCCTGTCCTCTAGAACACCATTGGCTGGGCCATGGGGTCTGTCTCCATTTTTTGGCAAGGGTAAAAATGGGTGGTTGGGCGGTTTTCTTTTAAAATCGTTGGGCGGGGTTTGTTGAGGGAGGTGCTGTCATCCACAGGGCCTGGATGCAGCTCAAACAATCCCCCTTTTTTTCCCACTTAATTCTCGACCAGTCTGGACCAAAAGCTAGAGGCAGGTGTCTCGCTAACCCACACTTGTGGTGAGTTTTTTTCTCTTTTTCATTGTTTAATTTTCTGATTTTATTTAATGATTCAATTTTCGCGCGTGCCGTGGTGTAGTTTTAATGGTCAACCGTAGGGGTACGCCTCTAGGTCATCAGTGGACAGCCCTGTCAAACCTTTCCTCGCTGCTCACTGGCTGAGGCTGGATCAAAAAGTTTATAAACCTCAAATATCATCCATCAGTTTGAATGATTTATTTGAACTTTGCATCAGTACAAGAATCAATTTAAATAGGTTCAAGGTTCAAGGTGACTTTATTAATACCCGTAGGTAGATTCTTTTTACAGTCTGGAGAGGGCATCTCAAACACACAACTTTGAACATCAAAACATTAAAAACACAGGACACATACATCAGACAATTTAAAAACAGCACAGACTAAAGACATGGACATGTACTCCAGAAACTTACTGAACATGGTTAAAAAGACTAAAAATAGATAGATAAAAAAACCCAACTAAAATAAATAAAAGAACCCGTAGTAAACCAGATAAAAGCATTATACCACACCAGGGACCAGTAAAATAGTAGATAAGATAAAACCATGTAAAAAGGCCAGACCCAAGAGTTTAAATAAAATGCATTAAGGCCTGTTTAAAAGAACGATAGCAGCAGGAACAAAACTGTTCCTGTACCGTGTGGTTCTGCATCTGGGGAGTTTGAACCTCCGTCCAGAGGGTAAAAGCTGGAACTCGCTGGCCAAGGGATGGGAGTCATCAACTGTGATAGAGGTGGCCAGCCGCTGTACCTGCCTGGTGTACAGGGCCTCCAGACTCAGCTGTGACTCCCCCCCAATAAGACAACTGGACCATTTAATGATCTGGGCCAGTGAGTTTCTGTCTTTGAGGGGCAGGTTTCTAAACCATGACACTAACGAGAAAGATAAAACTGATTCAATAAAAGCACGATAAAAAAGTGTCATGATAGTCCTATTTACATGGAAATGGGACAACCACCTCAAACAAAACAAGCGCTGGTGTCCCTTCCTGTTTATTGCCTCACAATTCAATTTAAAATTCAAAGTATTATCAACAATTGTACCCAGATATTTATAAAATGTGACTTGTTCCACTATTTGTCCCTTAAGCTTAGTCGGTTCAGGTGTGTTGGCATTTCGCCTAAAATCAATGACCATGTCTTTAGTCTTGCCTATATTCAGTTGTAGGTGCAAGTCCTCACACCATTGGACAAAGTCCTCTCTGACCGGGCCATGACTGTTTTCAGTCCCTTGGAGCAGGCTCACAATCACAGAGTCATCTGCATATTTTAAAATAAGTCTATTTTTAAAAGCACTCTGACACATATTAGTGTACAGAATAAATAACAAGGGTGAAAGCACACACCCTTGTGATGACCCAGTGGAGGAACACACCTTGTCTGATAAAAAGCCATTAACTTTAACCCTCTGTGTCCTGTCTGTTAAAAAGTTTAAAATCCAGCCCACAAGATTATTACTTAAATTAAAATGCTCTAAAAGTCTCCAAGTTAAAATGTGTGGCTGAATTGTATTAAAAGCAGACGAAAAGTCAATGAATAAAAGCCGTGCATGAGCCCCACTACCCTCCAAATGTTTAAAAAGCAGGTTAAGGAGAGTAAGAGTCGCGTCCTCTACTCCCTTCTTAGGCCTATAGGCAAACTGCAAAGGATCAAGTACATTCTCTGTGTTTTTAAGAATTTCTGAACGAACCAATTTTTCCAAGATTTTCATAATTATAGAAGTCAGAGCCACTGGTCTAAAATCATTTAATGTTGTGGGTCGACTAGATTTAGGAACCGGGACCACGACAGCATCCTTCCAAATCCTGGGGACATGCTGCGTTTCCAAGGATCTGATGAATATCTTATGAAAGACTGGACTCAGTTCTTTTGCACAGGTTTTGATTAACCGACCACAAATGTTGTCAGGTCCTGGACTTTTGTTGACTTTTGTGGAACGAAAGGATCTTTCAACGTCCTCCTGTGTCACAGAGAAATGCCTGCTGTCACACAATTCAAGGCTTAGCGCCTGTATTTCTCTGCAAAAATCAAACGTGTTAAAACGATTATAAAAGCCATTAAGAGCATTAGCAAATTCAATATCTGAGCTAAAACCATTTAAAGTGACGCTAGAGCTACTGGTTCTAGTGTTCTGGAGACCAGTGATCATTTTCATACTGAACCAGGCTGAACCCAAGTTATTGGAAGCCATTTTGTTCTCCAGTAAGGTTTTATAGCTCTGTTTTGCCCTTAAAATCTCTATTTTCAGTTCTTTAGTGGCTATATGTAAGTCCAATGCCCCCCCTTGTTGAAAAGCTTGTTTCTTTTTCTTTATGGATGACTTAACAGACTTGTTAACCCAAGGTTTATTATTAGGGTATATTCTGACCCTCTTACTGGGTATAAACATATCCCTGCAGAATGCTGAATATGAGCAGACGACCTCCGTCAGTTCGTCTAAGTCTTTACATGATTCCTCAAACATTCCCCAGTCCGTGCAGTCAAAACACTCCTGCAGAGAACACACAGCATTATCTGTCCACACTTTCACCTCCTTGGTTTGGACTTTCTCCCTCTTTAAAACAGTCTTATAAGTGGGGAGAAGATGCACATAGTTGTGATCTGCAGAGCCCAGGGGAGGGAGAGGGAGTGATTTAAAAGCGTCTTTAATAGACCTTTAACACCGGTCAAGCGTCTTGCCACGTCTAGTTGGACAAGAGACATATTAATAAAAGTTGGTTAGGGTCTTTTCCAGTGACACATGGTTAAAATCACCCAGTACAAAGTTGGGAGCCTCTGGTGAGATAGTCTGCAGTTTCTGTATAACCTCATATATAGTGCGGGAGGCGGAGGCGGCATCTGCCTTGGGGTGAATATATACAACTGTTATAAAAATCTGAGGAAACTCAAGGGGCAAATAAAACGGGCGCAGAGACACAGACAGGAGTTCAACGTCTAGCACACATATCTGTTCTCTGACAGTAACAGAGCTACAGTATCGTCTGTTCACATAGACACACACACCCCCTCCTTGTGTTTTCCCTGTCACCTCAGTGTTGCGGTCCAATCAGTACGGGGTCCCAAAACCATCCAGGAACAGATCCGAGTCCTGGTCTTGCTCACTAAGCTACGTTTCAGTGAACACCAGGACACAGCATTCCTTAAAATCCTTTTGGAAACGAACGTTCCCCTGAAGCTCATCACTCTTGTTCCTGAGGGACTGGACGTTGGACATGATGACGGAGGGCAGAGGAGTCCTGCTGAGCCGCTGTCTCCTTAGGCGCAGTTTTACACCTCCTCGTCTCCCCCTTTTCCTTCTCTTCCTCACACCGCTGGTGGAGAAGCCATGGTCCCTCTGGATACATGCTGGCACTCGTAGTGTAGTGTCTATCATTCGGGTGTTCATTTGCGTGTTCATTTGCAACAACATGTCACGAGTGTAAACATGACGTATCCTCTGTGGGATGACAGCTCCGCTGACAGCTCCGCTGACATCAGCCACCAACAGAAAGTGCATTAAAAATCCCAAAAGGGCCAGATAAAAAAGATCCATGTCAGAAAAGCATCGGATGAGTACTCTCACTCACAAAATGGTCACTGGATTAACATAAAAACATTTAAGAACATTAAAAAACAACATAAAAGACTCGGACAGAGACGCCAACTTTCCGCTGCTGGTCGCTGCGTGCGCATGCGCCCATGTGTGGAGGAGTGGTGGGAGCCAAGTCTGACTGTTTAATGGTCAAGTCTGACTGTTAAATAGATAAATAAATAAAATGAAATTCATAATGATAATACATAAAAACACAATCATTATGCACGTGGGAATGGAGGGGTGGGGTGGACGAGGGGGAGTGGGGGGAATGTGTGTGTGTGAATAGCAGGATTTGTAAACCTCCTTCTTGTTCATGAGAAAAAGCGCTATCACCGTTTACCATTTTATTTTGTTAAAATTTAAAGTTTATTGTGTATCTTTAATTCTGTGGTTGTGCGTTATCTTTTTTCTGTGCGGTGTTACTTCAGCTGTATGTGTAAGAGAGATCATTTATCAAAAGAAAACATATAAAACTGCAACTACAACACGCACCATTTCAGCGTTTCCCATAGGTTAACATTCCATTCCCACGCTCAGCCCTCGGGCCAAGGGCAAGTTAGGTCAAAGGCGGCGGGGTGTGGGTGGGGTTTGGGCAGGGCTAAGGTGTCATAAACCTGTCAAAAGCAGTTTGAAGAAAGGTGGTACATACACTTGTCTTACACCCTACATAGTATATCCTAACTCTGCACTGAACCAGTGCGCCACATACAAATGTATAGTTTAAATGTCAGAGGAACTTTTAAAACAAAATTCTCCTTTTTTTAAAAAACAATAACTGGTAACATGAGCATTGATATTACCTAGACTCAACAAATTCAAACCCACACAGTGAAGCCGCTTATAGTGGAGTAAGTCTGTAAAGCGACAAGAAGAAGTAGTTATTAGACTGCTTAGTTTATGTATGGCTGGAGACTGCCCCCAAGGGGCTAGTGAGGAGTTAACCATTGGTGTCATCCGCATGGACTGTTCGGAGGGATTGGGCTATGGTCACCGAGTAGAATTTCTCCACCTCCTCCGCTGTACCAAAGCTGTATTTGCCACCATTGAATGACACTTGATGTCGGGCAGGGAACACCAGGCTGTATGTGACATCCGCAGCATGAAGCTTTCGCTTGATGTTGATGAAAGATGGCCTCCATTTGGTGACATCTGCAGAAATATCGGGGAAAATGTAAACTTTGTGACCGCGGAAAATAAGCGGTCCCTTCTCTCTGGCGAGCTGGTGGATGTGCTGTTTCACTCTGAAATGGTGCGCCTTTATGATCATGGGTCTTGGGGGGGCATTTTGGCCTCGGGCAAGCCAGGAAGCAAGACAGTGTACTTGATCCAGCATCTCAGGCCCGTCAGAAACCTCCATACCTAGCATCTCGGCAAAGAAGTTGGTCATAAATGTCGTGACTTGTGGCTCCTCTATGTTTTCTGGTAGACCAAGTGTAACCCAGCTGAGAAAATGACCCTTTTTTCTCAGATTTCATTTGTATTAATACAATTGTGTGATATTATTTTGAAAAACGATTATTTTGGGAAGAGGAAGTGTGATCCTCGTTATCCAACTTTTAAATTCCTGTTTCATGGTCACGTTGGACGATCGTGGTCTTTTCATTCGTTAAGAGCGATATTAGCCCTGCCTTCCGAGCAGAGTGCCGAGGCGCGCACCCAGTTTTTGGTCTTTTGCGATCTGAAAGCGGATGAGAGAGGCTGTGGACGATCTGTGTGGAGACCTGTGGGTCTTCTTGTTGACGGGAGCACGAGCTTGAGAGGCCGTGAGGCTGTGACTTTTGCTGTGTTCACGCTGATATCTCATCTTGGCTAGGCTTTTTGGGTTGCTGATTAAGAACCTTCTGGATCCTGGATTCTCTCCAAATGGAGATGGCGAGCCTGACCCGAGACCTGAACCGAGACTGAACCGAGATCTGAACCAAGATCTCGATTGAAGAACATCCTTCCTCTCTCCAGTGCACTAAATTCAAAGTGGTAACAACTCAAGCCGTCGCTTTAAAAGAGGAAAAGAAACCTGAGACTGGAAATACAAGATATCTTGACTGGTCAAACGACTAAAACAAAAAAGACGACCAAACACTGAGCTCAGTAGGACATTTTGGGGGTTTTATTTCATGCTGGCCGTTGTTATATTTGTATATTTGTAAATTGTTTGTATACTCTGTTTTCTTTATCTTTAAAAATAACAGCCATTATTGCTCATTTCTTGCCTCCAGCTATTTCATTCCACACTCATTTCAATTCCCTATTGTAATCCTTACGAACCTAGAAACTGGTCTACACTTAATAATTTCTGTAGCTGTCGCAGTAAAGAATGTTTTTCTTTTACTGTTTGTTTGTTTATATATATTGTAATACCCATCTAAGAGTTGATTTACACCTTTGTTACGTTACTGCTGCCATCTAGTGGACGGCAAATGACATGCAACCCAGTGGTAGAAGAGAGCGTGTAAACTAGCATACAGTGCTCACGTGCTCAGTTAGCAGAGAGAGAAGCTCAGAAGCTGCAGACTCGGGCACAGAGAGAAGAAGCTCCAAAAGCCCTGAGTAAAACTAAAGAAAATGGACTCTAACCACTCCTAAGTGTTTGGACAGAAGGCGCACACGGTATGTAATGTGTATTTGTGAGAATGTGGAGGTATTATTTTTGGTTGTGATAAATTTCAAAATGTATTTTTTGTTTTGTTCTTTCACCGTAGTTTTTCACGGTGGTTGGTCGGAGGTCCAGCTAAGAAAATGTGCTTGCTGTGACAAAATAAATCCTGGCTAAACATCAGTTGGAGCGTGGCTTTATCTGTTTCAAACAAAAAACCTTTGGGAGCAGTTATAGTGAAAAACGTGTCCCGTTGGTGCCATGTGGTCTGCATGCTGCCGGTGAAGGAGCACGTGTCTAATGCTGCTGACAACAAGGGAACAACGCGGAGGCCAGTCGGCGACAGAGCGGCGACATAACAACGAGAGAGCGGGGTGGCTTCGGTGAGACCATGCTCTGAGGGAACAAGACCCACATGGAAGTCAGCCTCTGGGATCCTGCAGAAGCTGGACACCCAAACTTCTACAGCCTTTCCAGTTGAATATGGAAGAAGGCCTAAAGCTTCAGCTCAACACCACACAAGTTTTCAGTAAACTACAGTGTCTCTGGGATACCAGGTCAGACTGTATCTACAGAGTTTAATATATCAACCATAATACCAAGAAAACGAACATTGAAGAGAAGAGTTAAAGTAAAAGGTTGTGAATATGTTTTAAGTTCATTCTGTGCTGTGACACTGATTGTTTATTTTCATTGTGAAATATTTCAGATTTACTGTAAAATAATACTTCGATATGGATCCAAGTATTCCAGACACTCGTGTTTTGGAGGAAGTTATTGAAGCTTTAGAAAGGGAAAAGGCTCAGTTAGAAGCTACACTACAGACTGATCTTGAAGATGCACAAAGAGAACAACTTGAAACACGTTTAGGGGAGATTTGTGCAGATCTTGAAATACACAAAATAGGTCAACCCCAACCCGTATCAGAAGTTGAAACAGAATTGAGGCGTTCAGAAAGAGATAGACACCTAACTGAGAAAATGTTAGAGCTTAAAAGGGATGACATAATGAGTAAAGAAAGAAAGTTTATGTCAACATATTTGCACTTTAAAGCAGAGGTTCAACTCGTAAGGTCCAAACTGAAAGTACACTGCGCTAAAGCTGAGTTGGGCAACATGATTCAAAAGGTTGAAAATTGTGAGTCAGAGTTAAAACAAGACTATTTAGCATTGCGTGCACTGACCACACCATCTCAGGATCTAAGGAGAAAAATGGACAACTGCAGTTCTGTCTCCACTGAGATCATTGTGCTTTTGAAAAGGCGTTATGCAGATGTGGATAAGGAGTTTGATGCACAAGCTGTAAAAGAATCACTCCGTCTATTATTGCAACGAGAGGACGCAAAGTCAATATATGGATCAACAGTATCAAGAGCTGAAAAGAGCCAATATAACAATATCAGTGAACAAGGGACTCTTGTATCTGCAAAACGAGCAGAAGCAGCGGCGCGCTTAGCGTCAAAACGAGCTGAAATAAATAGAGAAAGGGAAATCTCAGCCCAGAGACAAGAGATTGTAGCTCAGCAGGAAAAGCTAAAAATGTTGGAAAGTCAAAGAGATCTGGAGGCAATAGAGGCAGAATACAATGTATATGCTGAAGAGGAATCAAAGGTGAATGCTGAAATAAGAGAAAGTGAAATGAAGGTCACTTCAAGTCAGCTTCCTATACAGCAATACAGCTTCCCACGCCCACAAGTTTTCCAAAATTCTGCTCCAGTTACTTTCCCTGTGATTAGTAAAAGGACTTCTCAAAACATGTCAGTCCCGCAGAGCATAGACAACAAGATACTGCCAAATGATAGTGAAGTTTCTCTAGTTCAAGCGTTGAAAGAGTCGTTAACTATGACTAGACTTCCAGCACCTGAACCATTTGTGTTTAGTGGGGACCCGCTCAAGTTCCTGGAGTGGAGCACTTGCTTCAAGGCTCTCATAGAGACAAGTTGTGTAGATCCAGCACATAGACTCTTCTATTTAAAAAGGTATATAAGTGGAGATGCACTTAGTGTATTAGAAGGGACGTTTTACAGAAGTGATGAGGAAGCCTATACACAGGCTTGGGAAGCTTTGAGCAAACGTTATGGCCATCCCTTTGTAGTTCAGAGAGCTTTCAGGGGAAAACTAAGCAGTTGGCCGAAGATTGGGTCAAAGGATTCGTTGAAATTGAGAGAGTTTAGCGATTTCCTCATTTCATGTAAAAACGCTATGTCCCATGTACAAGGACTCAGGGTCTTAGATGATTGTGAGGAAAATCAAAAAATACTCCTCAAACTTCCAGACTGGGCAACAACTCGATGGAATAGACATGTGACCAAACTACTGGATGAAGGAAACGAATATCCAGGTTTTGCTGAATTTGCTGAGTTTGTGGCTGAAGAAGCACGCATAGCATGCAACCCAGTCTCATCCCTGTTTGCATTACATACATTTGACAAACCAGACAAAGAACAAAGACGTCTAAAGGCTAGTATCCTAACTACTACAACAGAAGTGACCAAAAATACAAAGACTGCAAACACAACTCCGAGTCACAAGAGATTCAAACCTAATCCTGCAGCTCAGAGTAAAAGGCAAATCGAGTGCATTTGTTGTAAGCAAAGTCACTTTATTTACAAATGTGATAAATTTTCTGAGATGCCTCTAGAGGAGAAGAAAAGGTTCATTACTGAAAATAACATGTGTTTTAGTTGCCTTAGAGTTGGCCACTTCTCAAAAAATTGTCGTCAAAAGGCTACTTGTAATGTTTGCAGGAAAGGTCATCCTACACCACTTCATGAGGATCGTCCACGAGTAGACAAACTGGAAACGCCACTAACAGAGGAAAACGCTTCTGCGGTGTCAAACAATGTGACAGTGGACAGTAGCGATCGGACTTCGATGATTGTACCAGTGTGGCTATCTTGCACAGAAGGTAATGGACTTGAAATCCTGGTTTACGCACTGCTAGACACTCAAAGCAGCAACGTGTTTATTGTCCATGATGTTTGTGAAAAGATTCAAGTGTTCACAGAACCAGTCAAGTTGAAACTGACAACAATGACAAACAGAGGAACACTCGTACAGAGTCACAGAGTGGATGGACTGAAAGTAAGAGGGTATTATTCACAAGATTACATTGAGTTACCCCCTGCTTACACTCGTGAGTACATTCCTCTTGAACGAGACAGTATTCCCACTCATGAAACTGCCAAAGCTTGGACACATCTCCAAAGTATCACAGGAGAGATGCCAGAGTTGCTAGATTGTCCTGCAGCACTTCTGATTGGTTACGATTGTGCGAGAGCTCTGAAACCAAGAAAGGTAATACCAGGCAATGACTATGATCCCTATGCAGTTAAAACAGACTTAGGTTGGAGTATTGTGGGATCTATTAAGCCTTGGACAAGTTCAGCAGAGGTGGCGGGAGCGTGCCATCGTGCTTCTCTCAAAGAGTTGCCATCTATCACACCTTCCTCGGTGATTAAAGTACTGGAAACAGATTTTAAGGACACAAATCCTACAGAAGGAAACATATCACAAGAGGACATTCAGTTTTTGCAGATGTTGCACAAAACCATACATTTTAATGAAGAAGGCCATTTGGAAATGCCTTTACCTTTCAGAGAACGTCCACAGCTTCCAAATAATAAACAGCTTGCAATAACACGGCTGAGACATCTGATAGCAAAGATGGAAAGAATTCCAAAGTACAAAGAAGACTATGTGAGATTCATGAACAGTGTCTTTGAGGATGGTGATGCGGAAGAAGCAGTTGGCACACCTGCAAATGGTTACACATGGTATATACCTCACCATGGGGTATATCATCCGAGAAAGTCAGAGAAAATAAGAGTCGTGTTTGACTGCTCTGCAAAATTTGAGAACACCTCTTTAAATGACCACCTCCTCACTGGCCCAGACTTGACCAATGCTCTCACAAGCGTACTCTGCAGATTTAGAGAACACCAGATCGCCATTACATGTGATGTAGAGAAAATGTTCCACCGCTTCCACGTCACTCCTGAAGATAGGGATTTCCTAAGGTTCTTGTGGTGGCAGGACGGGGACACTAGTACAGAACCCAAAGAGTATCGCATGCGTGTTCACATTTTTGGAGCAGCATCTTCGCCAGGATGTGCGAACTATGGCATGAAATATCTTGCTCATGAACATGAAAGGGACTATCCATTGGCAGCCAGCTTCATTTACAAAAACTTTTACGTGGATGACGGGTTAATCAGTGTCGACTCAGTCCAAAGGGCAAAACAGTTGGTCGTTCAGGCACAAGAGCTCTGCGCAAAAGGCAAGCTGCGGCTTCACAAATTTGTGTGCAACAAAAGGGAGGTCTTGGAAGTTGTACCAGAGTCGGAGCGTGCTAGTAATGGCAAAGATGTGAGCCTAAACTACTCTGACATTCCAATGCAAAATGTTTTGGGGGTGAAATGGGATGTTGAGGCAGACATGCTCTCTTTCAATGTCATTCTCAAAGAAAGGTCAGCTACACGACGAGGAATCCTGGCAACGGTTGCAAGCGTTTATGATCCATTGGGATTTCTCTCTCCGTACATTTTAACTGGAAAACAAGTGCTACAGGAAATGTGCAAACGTGGCATAGGATGGGATGAACCTATTCCCCCTGCATTGGAGGCCAAATGGAAAGCATAGCTAAATGATTTTGAAAATCTACCAAATATTCAAATACAAAGATGCTTCATTCCTAAGAACACAGGCACGTTGCAAAAGATCGAGCTGCATCATTTCTCAGATGCAAGCAGCAGTGGCTATGGACAATGTTCATACATAAGGATTGTTGCAGAAGACAAAGTACACTGTGCTCTGGTTATGGGAAAGGCTAGAGTGGCCCCCACTAGAGTTGTCACAATACCGCGCCTTGAGCTTACTGCAGCAGCAGTTTCTGCCGGAGTACGTAACTTTCTAAGAGCAGAGCTTGAGCTGAAGATAGATGAAGAGTTTTTCTGGACTGATTCCCAAGTGGTGCTCGGGTACATTAAAAACGATGCTCGGCGCTTTCATGTCTTCGTCGCCAACAGAGTTCAGAAAATCAGAGACTTTACAGATCCAAAACAATGGTTCTACATAGAAACTGATCAGAATCCAGCAGATCATGCTTCTAGAGGTCTCAAGGTGGCAGAACTCATAGATTCAAACTGGCTCAAAGGACCGAGATTTCTGTGGGAACGAGAGCTTGTCACACAACCACATTCCCCAGAGCTTTTAGTAGGAGACCCTGAAGTTAAAGTTTTAGCAACTACTGCCTTAGAGAGTGAGGTTTTTCTTGAGAGGTTCTCTAGGTTCTCAGACTGGGACACAGCAGTTAATGTTGTTGCAAAGATAAAGAGACTTACTAAAAGAGACAAATCAAAGCCCATTAGTGTTGAGGCGAGACAAGCAGCTTCTTCAGCGCTTATTCGGACAACACAGAGACAAGCTTTTGAACAAAGAGATTTAGGGAAGAAAGGTGAACGTGTGAACCAGTTATCTTTTCTTGAGCGTCCGGTTCAGAAGCTAGTGGTACTAGTGCAAAATGAGTCCACTTAAGTAAAAGGTTTCTGAGATGTGAAACAAGGATATGGTTCCAAGGTTAATGTTTTTGGAAAATTACAAGTTTTATTTTGTGTGTAAAATTAACCTTTGTAATTTTGGTGGCAGTGTAGCTGTCGCAGTAAA
Source organism: Pholidichthys leucotaenia (assembly GCA_020510985.1). Classification (NCBI taxonomy): domain Eukaryota; kingdom Metazoa; phylum Chordata; class Actinopteri; order Cichliformes; family Pholidichthyidae; genus Pholidichthys; species Pholidichthys leucotaenia. The sequence goes on from CM035846.1 coordinate 225,569,271, forward strand.
GAATGTTTTTCTTTTACTGTTTGTTTGTTTATATATATTGTAATACCCATCTAAGAGTTGATTTACACCTTTGTTACGTTACTGCTGCCATCTAGTGGACGGCAAATGACATGCAACCCAGTGGTAGAAGAGAGCGTGTAAACTAGCATACAGTGCTCACGTGCTCAGTTAGCAGAGAGAGAAGCTCAGAAGCTGCAGACTCGGGCACAGAGAGAAGAAGCTCCAAAAGCCCTGAGTAAAACTAAAGAAAATGGACTCTAACCACTCCTAAGTGTTTGGACAGAAGGCGCACACGGTATGTAATGTGTATTTGTGAGAATGTGGAGGTATTATTTTTGGTTGTGATAAATTTCAAAATGTATTTTTTGTTTTGTTCTTTCACCGTAGTTTTTCACGGTGGTTGGTCGGAGGTCCAGCTAAGAAAATGTGCTTGCTGTGACAAAATAAATCCTGGCTAAACATCAGTTGGAGCGTGGCTTTATCTGTTTCAAACAAAAAACCTTTGGGAGCAGTTATAATTTCCCTTACCTAATTAACGTAAGGCAAGGGTTACACAAGCACACAAAGATTTTGGCATCTGCTCCTCAATTTGAGGTCCTCCATTTTAGCCATTAGCAGTTTGTTGCAATTCTCCAGTGTTACACACCTGGCTTTGAGCGCTGTAATCCTGTCATCACACTCTTGCAGAGGAGCTTCAACCTCAGTCAGACGTGTTCCAAAAGAGTCCATAAAAGTCTGCAGTGTGCCTAATGAGTCACGAATTTCAGCACAGAAATGTTCAATTAACTTTTCCAGGCCCGAAAGCGACGGCTCTTCTGCGTTTTCATCAATGCCATGTGCAGAAGATGGGTAGTTAGCTTTCTCACTAGCCTGATGGTTTGGAGCTCAGGTAGAGCGTTCCTGACGAGAAGAGTTCTTCCCAAACATGTCAGCGGGTGTCTTAAACTCATTAACTGTCACAGGTGCCAAATTGCGCCATAACCCCCTAGTGATCAAGAGTGGTCAAGATTTTTTTTCAAGAAAATATTCAGATCAGATGTCAGATTTCCAAGGCTATAACTTGAAAGTGGTAAGAGATAATGGCTTACTGTCAATTAGAAAGATGTAGAATATGATCCAAAGTTTGAGATAGCAGTAAATTTACGCATCTAATTTGCATAATGCCATGGCAGCCATATCGAATTATATAACTCAGTCAAAAGTGGACTTTGGACAAACTTACACAAAGAGTGGTTCTGCTTTTTGTCACCGTTTCTTGTTTTGGGCATTTTGTTATCTTATCTTCAAAGTATATGAACTAGAAAATCAGTACAATGCAGTACAATGTAAACAAAACAAGCCATATTCCTCACTTACTGCTGGTGAAGGCGGCTCTCGCTGCATCCATCCTGGTTGGTATTTCCTCTTCTGTCGGTCATTTTAGCTTTCTCTACCACATCCAGAAACTGTGAGGATTATTCCACCTCAATTTCGCTTTTATTCTGAGGCTATGTATGTTACAAAACAACACGAAAGTCGGAATCACTGGAGTGATAGTTTCTCCCGGCCACATGGTGCTGTGGCCAGCAGGTGAACATCAGGCAGCTTCATGCACCCTCTGTCATAACAAAATGTAAACATTTATTTTCATAACCTAAATAATCTCTTTTTGAATCATAGTTGGCAAATTTGGGAGCAAATGCTCACACAGCCGTGCTCACAGCGATTGGTAACGCCCATATGCGTTTGTCTACTGTAAAAGAAGAAGAAAAAATTCTTCCTCTCTGGTGTAAATACAGATGCTCTAATGTCGGCCATAATTCCTCCAAGGAAAGCGTAGTAAGTTATATGTGTCTGCCTTGTGAGGTGGCATTCTCAGTACAACGTGAGTGCTTGGCACGTCAGAGAACATCACTTGACAGGCGCAGCGCTGCACTGTGCCACTAGGGGCGCGATCTGTCCATGAAATCTTGCCAAACAAAGGGTTAAGTGTTCCCAATGTTAAAAGGAGAAGTATAGCGAGATAAACTGGCATTTAAAATAAGTTTTATGAAAAGATATGTCATTGCTGGTAAGGACGCGTCTACTCCGTATCCATGCTTGACAGCGCCCCAAGTTTGATTTTCTGATCGGACTTTGAACGATAAACAAATATTATCTGGAATTTGACCACCTGGCCAAATTCCTTTTGCTGTAGATAAAAAGACATCGGCCAGCCAAATGAGTATCCAGCTCACGTTTGTGATCTCGAGGAGCAGGGCCATGTGGCAGAACCTGTCTGCCAGTCTCTTTCAACAGAATCCACGAACATCCATCCGGATCAAGGTTGGCACATAGGAGGCCTGCTACCACCAGGGGATGCAAACTGACCCTGCTGTGCTTAAGGTCTGTTGTCCAAATTAGATTTAACTCTCCAGAATATTCCTGGTATAGGTTCTATAAACCTAATATCTTCGAACTTCTTTCAGAACTTCAAATGTATTTGTCTTTTCATTAATCTCCATTCCTTTTCAGAGTAACACAAATTTTCCATTTTATAAAATAGTTTAATCATCGTTTTCTTCATAAAATTGCATCCATTTTCCTTAACTAATGCTATTTTATGGTTCCTCATTTCAAGATTCAAGATTCAAAGACTTTATTATCATGTGCACAGTTAAGAAACATTACATTTCCTCAGCAATGAAATTCTTATTTTGCTCTCCGAACAAATACTAAAGTATTAGGTACAGAAACAACAATTCTAAGGTCATGACACACTAACAACAAATACAGTAATTTACAGTAACTCAGTCCTAATACTAATGGATGCTAATAACACACACACCAACACACAGTTAGGACTCCTTAAGCACACCTTAATACTAAATACTAAAACCAATGAGAACTAATAACACTATGTACAGTGTGCAAATAAGCGTTGTGCAACCTGACATGAACCTCAGATGGCATAGACTTACAGTATGTACAGTATGCTAAGGAGCACTGTGCAATGAGCAGTGTATAATTACAAATTACAAATTTGTACCCACTGCCAATTTCTGTAACAGTAGTACCGGTAGACTGTGCATGATAAGCAGCTGCAGAGATGATAATTAGCAGCAGAGATGATATGGACATCAGACAGGTGATACTATATCTACTGTATCTACTGTACAGGTGAGCAGTGTGCAAATTTAGCAGCCGGTGTGTGAGATCCTATCTGCAAAGCTGTGTTATGGAGTTTTGGGAGGTGTTATCTGTTCAGGAGTCTGATGGCAGTGGGAAAGAAGTTCTTCAGTCTGGTTATCCTGCATTTCACACTTCTGTACCTCCGGCCTGAGGGTAGAAGTGTTAACAGTCTGTGCCAGGGTTGGGTGGGGTCCCGGAGGATGGTGTCAGCTCTCCTTTGGACTCTGCAGTGGTAGATGCTCTGCAGAGAGGGGAGCGGAGTCCTGACAATCTTCTCTGCTGTCTTCACCACTCTCTGCAGGGATTTGCCATCCAGGGCATTGGTGCTGCCGTACCACGCAGTGATGCAGTTGGTCAGAATGCTCTCAATGATGCAGCTGTAGAAATTGTTGAGGATCCTGGAGGATATGCCAAACTTCTTCAGCCTCCTCAGAAAGTACAGTCACTGTTGAGCTCTCTTAACCAGCTCTGTGGTGTTGTGTGTCCACTTAAGGTCCTCGCTGATGTGGATGCCCCGGTATTTAAAGCTGCTCACCCTCTCCACCTCAAGCTTCCGGATAGCAGCGGCCGATGGGGTCTCCTCCTCCCTTTCTTCATGTCCACTATCATCTCCTTTGTCTTGTATGTGTTGAGGGTGAGGTTGTTGTTCCATTACAGTGCCAATTCAAGCTATGGTTTTCCTTGGTTCCACAAATGTTTGATAATACACTTTATGATCAGTAATCCAGTACCAGTCTAATGTGTTCATGATACATGTTGAATTCCCTGTCTTAAAGTCAGTTATTATTTGATTTCATGTCCATCTTCTTGATTAAAAGCAAACAAGAACTCACAGGGTTTTTTGAGACTGATTCATTATTGGTACAAATACAGAATTACTAATAAAATTGTCCATTCTTTTGAACTGGTGCCCCACGAGCTTATGTGTGTTGGGAATGAAAAGAAATCTTCATTCCTACTCACATTCATATTTGCATAAATACTTGTACCAACAATAAAATACCATATAAAACCCTATAGGATGTAAGAGGGGGTGGGGGGCAGTGGACAGGGGGACTAGATGAAGGTGGAGGCAGCAGTGGTTGGTGGACAGGCGGAGAAGAGGGTGATTGGTCAAACTTGTTGAAGAGCAGGTTCAGGTCATTCACCCACTCCCTACCCCCCATGGGCTGGGAGGAGGTATTCTGATGCGTGGTGCCCAGAGATAGTTTTGAGGCCTCTCCAGACACCGCTGATGTCACTTTGCTGCAGCTTGTCCTCCACTTTCTTCCTGTAGTTGTCCTTCCCCTCTCTGATCTTCCTCCTCAGCTCCCTCTGTACGGACTTCAGCTCCTCTTTGTTTCCGGACCTGAAAGTCCTTTTCTTCTCCTTCAGCAGTGTCTTTATCTCAGGGATGATCCATGGCTTGTTGTTTGAGAAACACCGTATGGTCTTGGTGGGTACAGTGTTCTCCACACAGAAGTTGATGTAGTCTGTGATGGTGTGTGTGAGGTCTCCACAGACCATCTCTTCACTGTGCAGGTAACAGGAGGTTGTCTATGTAAAGTGCATCCAGAAAGTATTCACAGCACTTCACTTTTTCCACATTTTGTTATGTTACAGCTTTATTCCAAAAGGGATTAAATTCATTTTGTTCCTCAAAATTCTACAGACAATATGAATGAATAAAGTTGTTTTGTTTTTTTTTTAAGATTTTTGCAAATTTATCAAAAACAAAAAACTAAGAAATCACATGTACGTAAGTATTCACAGCCTTTGCTATGGAGCTCAAAATTGAGCTCAGGTGCATCCTGTTTCCACTAATCATTCTTGAGATGTTTCTACAGTTTAATTGGAGTCCACCTGTGGTAAATTCAGTTGATTGGACATGATTTGGAAAGGCACACCCCTGTCTATATAAGGTCCCACAGTTGACAGTGCATGTCAGAGCTCAAACCAAGCATGAAGTCAAAGGAATTGTCTGTAGACCTCCGAGACAGGATTGTCTTGAGGCACAAAGATGGGGAAGTGTACAGAAAAATTTCTGCTGCTTGGAAGGTCTCAATGAGCACAGTGGCCTCCATCATCCATAAATGGAAGAAGTTCAGAACCACTGGGACTCTTCCTAGAGCTGGCCGGCCGTCTAAACTGAGCGATCGGGGGAGAAGGGCCTTAGTCAGGGAAGTGACCAAGAATCCAATGGTCACTCTGTCAGAGCTCCAGTGTTCCTCTGGGGAGAGAGGAGAACCTTCCAGAAGGACAACTATCTCTGCAGCAATCCACCAATCAGGCCTGTATGGTAGAGTGCCCAGACAGAAGCCACTCCTTAGTAAAAGGCACATGGCAGCCCACCTGGAGTTTGTCAAAAGGCACCTGAAGGACTCTCAGACCACGAGAAAAGAAATTGTCTGGTCTGATGAGACAAAGATTGAACTTTTTGGCTGGCGTCATGTTTGGAGGAAACCAGGCACCACTCATAACTATGCCAATGGTGGTGGCAGCATCAAGCTGTGGGGATGTTTGTCAGCGGCAGGAACTGGGAGACTAGTCAGGATAGAGGGAAAGATGAATGCAGCAATGTACAGAGACATCCTGGATGAAAACCTGCTCCAGAGCGCTCTTGACCTCAGACTGAGGCGACGGTTCATCTTTCAGCAGGACACCGACCCTAAGCACACAGCAAAGATATCAAAGGAGTGGCTTCAGGACAACTCTGTGAATGTCCTTGAGCGGCCCAGCAAGAGCCCAGACTTGAATCCAATTGAACATCTCTGGAGAGATCTGAAAATGGCTGTGCACCGACACGTCCCATCCAACCTGATGGAGCTTGAGAAGTGCTGTAAAGGGGAATGGGCGAAACTGCCCAAAGATAGGTGTGCCAAGCTTGTGGCATCATATTCAAAAAGACTTAAGGTTGTAATTGCTGCCAAAGGTGCATCAACAAAGTATTGAGCAAAGGCTGTGAATACTTATATACATGTGATTTCTTAGTTTTTTATTTTTAATAAATCTGCAAAAAGCTAAAAAAAAAAAAAACCAAACATTTTTCACATTGTCATTATGGGGTATTGTGTTCAGAATTTTGAGGAAAAAATTAATTTAATCCCTTTTGAAATAAGGCTGTAACATAACAAAATATTTAAAAAGTGAAGCGCTGTGAACACTTTCCGGATACACTGTACCAGGGATTTGTACACAGGCAGGAGGTGAACCAGATTGTGATCAGATCTTCCAGGGGCGGGGTGGGGGGGTGGAGGTGTATGCCTCTTTGGTGTTTGCATAAAATTAGTCCAGTGTTTTATTGTCTCTGGTATGGCACATGACATACTGGGTGAAAGTGGACAAAGTGAGGGAGAGAAGTGTGGTCAAAATCACCAGAGATGAGCTGGAGAGCAGTAGGATGTTGAGTCTGCAGTCTGCTGCTGACCGAGTGGATGACGTTGCATGCTGCCTCAGCACTTGTGGAAGGGGGTACGTAAATAGTCGGGGTGTAACGGTACTTGTAATCGGATTCAGATTTTTCGGGACACCACCCACGGTACGGTACAGACACGTACCAAGGTACAGCTCAGACTATATTGAGTGACGGACAGAAAGTGTAACTGTCATATCACGCGCCCTCCTTCTGTCAGTTTCCCTGTCTTCGGCCGCCTGTCAGCAGACTTCTGCAGCGTTCTACCCCGGTGAAGAATGACTGAAATTGGGCTACTTCTAAACACAACACTGGTAAAGTTACTGAGATTTTAGCGAGTAAAGTAAGCCTTTCTTATTTTCAATGAGCGACTGTCTCAGCTTTAGAAAACTGATTAAACTGTTAGCATGTGCTAACATTAGCTGCCGGACAATAATGTCTCTTGAATGATGTTTGCTGACAGCTGAGCTGTTTCAGTTCTGCTGGTAATGTGTCAACTGTCAGTAAATGAGTGGATTACATGAGTAGCTTACTCTTTTTAATCTTCTCTATTATTGTTGCGGTAATAATCCCTCATTCTGAATATTGGTGCAAAAAAAGATAACCATAAACATCACAAATTAATTAAAATAGCTTAAATATTTCACTGTATGTGTAGTAAAGACTCACATTCCTCTACTGTAACTTAAAGCACTTGTAAACTCTTATTTTGGACTGGAAAAAGTTCTTTTAATTTTCATTCTGAAGCCTAATTATTAAACTTTTAAACTTCTAGACTCAGCAAGGTTTCAAACAGGATGGACTAAATTGTTATTTTCTTTTTGACTTTAATGGAGTTGAATACTGTTACTCCAGTTTGCTTTGAACAGTAGAGTTACAACAGTCCTGTATGGCGCAGTAAGAAGTTGTTGTTAGTTGTTGAGTTAAAAGACAAGACTATCCATCCATCCATCCATCCATCTTCTACCGCTTTTCCGGAGGTCCGGGTCGCGGAGGCAGCAGTTCAAGCAGAGAAGCCCAGACTTCCCTCTCCCCAGCCACCTGCTCCAGCTCTTCAGAGGGGATACCAAGGCGTTCCCAGACCAGCTGAGAGACATAGTCTCTCCACCAAGTCCTGGGTCTGCCCTGGGGTCTCCTCCCAGTGGGACGTGCCTGAAACACCTCAAGTGGGAGGCGTCCAGGAGGGATCCTAATCAGATGCCCATACCACCTCAACTGACTCCTTTCAATGTGGAGGAGCAGCGGTTCTACTCTGAGCCTCTCCCGGATGACTGAGCTCCTCACCCTATCTCTGAGGGTGAGTCCAGCAATCCTACGGAGAAAGCTCATTTCAGCCGCTTGTATCCGCAATCTCGTTCTTTCGGTCATTACCCAAAGCTCGTGACCATAGGTGAGAGTAGGAACGTAGATTGACTGATAAATCGACAGCTTTGCCTTAGAACTAAGCTCCCTCTTCACCACAACAGACCAGTACAACGTCCGCATCACTGCAGATGCTGCTCCAATCCGTCTGTCGATCTCGCGCTCCATTCTCCCCTCACTCGTGAACAAGACCCCAAGATACTTAAACTCCTCCACTTGGGGCAGGAGCCTGTCCCCAACCCGGAGAGGACAATCCACCTTTTTCCGGCTGAGGACCATGGACTCGGACTTGGAGGTGCTGATTCTCATCCCAGCCGCTTCACACTCAGCGGCAAACCGTCCCAGCAAGAGCTGTAGGTCATTGCTGGATGAAGCCAACAGGACAACATCATCTGCAAACAACAGAGATGAGATCCTGTGGTCACCAAGCATGACACCCTCCATTCCCTGGCTGCGCCTAGAAATCCTGTCCATAAAAATTATGAACAGGATCAGTGACAAAGGGCAGCCCTGGCGGAGTCCAACTCTCACTGGGAATGACTCCGACCGAGTGTTGGCAATACGAACCAAACTCTCACAACGGTCGTACAGAGACTGAATAGCTCGTAACAACAAGCCCGATACCCCATACTCCCGAAGCACCCCCCACAAAAATCCACGAGGGACGCGGTCAAATGCCTTCTCCAAGTCCACAAAACACATGTAAACTGGTTGGGCAAACTCCCACGAACCCTCGAGAATTCTCGAGAGGGTAAAGAGCTGGTCCGATGTGCCACGGCCAGGACGAAAACCACATTGCTCCTCCTGAATCCGAGGTTCGACCAACGGCCGGACTCTCCTCTCCAGTACCTTGGCATAGACCTTCCCAGGGAGGCTGAGGAGTGTGATCCCTCTAAAGTTGGAGCACACCCTCCGGTCCCCTTTTTTAAAGAGAGGAACCACCACCCCGGTTTGCCATGCCAAAGGCACTGCCCCCGACCTCCACGCAATGTTGCAGAGGCATGTCAACCATGACAACCCAACAACATCCAGGGCCTTGAGGTACTCGGGGCGAATCTCGTCCACCCCTGGGGCCCGGCCACCAAGGAGATTTTTAACCACCTTGGCGACCTCAGCCCCTGTGATAGGCGAGTCATCCCCCTCGTCCCCAAACCCTGCTTCCTCTGTGGAAGGCGTATCAGTGGGATTGAGGAGATCCTCGAAGTATTCCTTCCACCGCCCGACGATGTCCCCAGTCGAAGTCAACAGTGTCCCATCCACACCATACACAGTGTGGACGGGGAGCTGCTTTCCCCTCCTGAGCCGCCGGACAGTTTGCCAGAATCTCTTTGAGGCCGACTGAAAGTCTTGTCCCATGGCCTCACCGAACTCCTCCCATACCCGGGTTTTTGCTTCAGCAACCACCCGAACTGCACTCCCCTTGGCCTGCCGGTACACCTCAGCTGCTTCGGGAGTCCCACAAGCCAACCAAGCTTGATAGGACTCCCTTCTTCAGCTTAATGGCCCCCCTCACCACTGGTGTCCACCACTTGGTACGTGGTAGACAAGACTATAGTGTCTGATATTTAATTGTGTTGCTACAATCACTTTTGATTAAGCTGTTAAGTTCAAGTTTCCAACTCATGTTTCATGGGTCATTATTTTATTTAGCTATGGGAACTTTTTTATAATTGGTGGTTCAAAATTCTATTGTTGCACTTGTCTGCATTGTTCATTTCCAAAAAAGAGAATTTATTTATTGTGTACATTTTAAATTTGTTTATTTGAGAATTTTTTTATTGGAGAATTTACTACTGGCAGTTTGCAAGTTTGTTTTTTTTTTTTTTGCCAGTAAAGCTGTTCTCGCTTATACAAAAGATAAGCAGTTTTATGTTTTGCATTTTGTTTCCTTACTGTAGCGAAAATGAACCGAACCATGACTTAAAATCAAGGTATGTACCGAACCATGGTTTTAGGCGTACCATTACACCCCTAGTAGATCGCAATCACAATGAGGTGTGAGAACTCTCTTTGTAAATAAGCCGGTCTCATGCTAACGGCTAGCAACTCAATGACTTTGCTACAGTGCTGTTCTTTAATCATGATGTGCCCAGGGTTTACACCATCTGTCATTCACAAATACCGCCAGCCACCACCTCTGCTCTTGCCGCTATCCAGTGTCCAATTTGCCCGTAGTAAGTGAAAATCCTCCAGTCCGATGTCAGCATCTGTTGTTCGCTCTGTTAGCCATGTTTCAGTGAATAACATGATGCTAACCTCTCAAAAGGCACTCTCATACCGGGTCACCACCACTAGCTCGTCCATCTTGCTTTGCTGCAATCTCACATTTCCCATGATAAAGGATGGTAGAATAGGATGTACCCCATCTTCCTCGCTCAACGCTTTTCTCCAGCTTGACATCTGCATTGTTTGTGTCTAATTTCCCGTGGAATATCGGGTCTCTCTGTTAGCACCACTGAGCTGCACAGTGCTAACAGCTGGTCTTTATTATAAACAGTAGCCCCACAGCTCACCGGGTCCTCAGTCACTGGCGACATGAAGAGAAATATCTAATATCAACGCAAGGATGGCAATATTAGTGTCCATGGTGTCTGTGATGGATATGGGGTAACAAGAGCCAAAAAAGTTGTAGCAAAGAAAAACAGATAGTAAATAAAAACAAGAAAGAAAACTCAGAACTGAGCCGCTGCTGCACAAGGTTGTCAACTCATGCGGCGCCAGAAGATGATTACATTCTCTGTGTAATGAATCTATATAATACTGTATATGTTTCACGTTTTGAATTGAATTACTGAAATAAACTTACTTTTTGATGATATTCTAATTTATTGAGAAGCACCTGTTTATTGATAACAAATCTTGCTCCATGTGCCCCTTTTTTGAAAAGTTGAGCCCCTACCCCTCAAATGGTCTCTGCACAGCCCTGGTTAACAGGATTGCACAAAAAGTACTCATTGAATTTTGATGAAATTTTCACCAGAGGTAGCCCTTGGCCAAAGGATGAACCCATTAGATTCTGGAGGTGACCCAAGAGCACATTCCTCCACCTAGGGCCTATCTTCATACAAGGCTCTATTTTCTCATAATGTGTTAGCAGGATAATGCAACAACTGACCGTTGGCTTTGGATAAAATTTTCACCAGAGATGGCTGTTGGTCTACAAATAAACCCATTAGATTTTGGAGGTGATTAAAGAGTGTGTACCTCCACCAAGACCTTATGTTCTTGCAATGTGTTAGCGTAATTATGCAAAAACCACTGTACAGACAGACAGATTGGGGGGGTGGGGTTGAGCGTTGGTAGAGATATGCACTCTCTAAGTACCCTCTAGTTACATCTGAGCAGTTGGATGATGAGAACTATGGAGGCCGGTAAGGATCAATCAATCAATCAACTTTATTTATAAAGCACTTTAAAAGCAACACTCACTACACAAAGTGCTGTACAACAAGAAAACGCACATGAAAACATAAAAGCAGGAAGCAAGGCACAAACACAAAAACAATATAGAACCACAGTCAAAAGAAACAATAAAATAAAAGGTAAAATAAATAAATAAAAATCCATTTCATTCAATAAAATCAATGTCTCACACTGGGTCGAAGGCCAGGGAGTAAAAGTATGTTTTCAGACGGGTTTTAAAAATGGACAGTGAAGGTGCTGGTCTGATGTCCAGGGGTAAATCATTCTATAGCCTTTGTGCTGTGATTGAAAAGGCTCTGTCCCCTCTGAGCTTCCGCTTCGCCCTTGGCACCACCAGAAGTAGCTGTTCAGCTGACTTGAGGGACCGGGTGGGAGCATAGGGATGCAGAAGCTCAGACAGGCAAGGCGGAGCAAGACCGTTCAAGGATTTAAAAACAAATAAAAGAATTTTAAAATGAACTCTAAAATGCATGGGCAGCCAGTGGAGTGAAGCTGAAATGGGTGTGATGTGATCTCTTTTACGTGCACCTGTTAAAAGACGAGCAGCGGCATTTTGAACCAGCTGCAGACGCAAAAGAGATGACTGCCTGACACCGGCATAAAGTGCATTACAGTAATCCAGCCGAGATGAAATAAAAGCATGGATTACTGTTTCCAGGTGTGGTTTAAAAGAATGGGTTTTATTTTTGCTAAACGTCTTAGATGAAAGAAGCTGGATTTTACCACAGAACAAATCTGAGTATCTAATTTAAAATCACTGTCCATGATAAAAACCAAGGTTCTTAACTGTGGATTTCACGTAAGGTGTGAGGGGTCCCAGGTTTAAAGGAGGGGACTCACTAGGTCCAAACACCATCACTTCTGTCTTCTTATCATTAAAATTTAGAAAGTTTAGGGCCATCTAAGACTTAATGTCTTGAATGCATGACAAAAGTGCGTTTACTGATAAGGCGTCTTTTTGTTTTAGAGGGACATACATACTGTATATCTGGCAGTCATCAGCACACAGGTGGAAGGAGATACAATTCATCCATCCTCTTCCGCTTAATCCTTTTCAGGTTGCGGGGGGAGGGGGGCAGGTGGAGCCTATCCCAGCATCTTTGGGCAAGAGGCAGGGTACACCCTGGAAAGATCACTAGTCTATCACAGAGAGACAGACAACCATTCACTCTCACAGTCATACCTAAGGACAATTTAGAATCCCAAGTTGATGCCAATTAACCTAACTTGCATGTTTTTGGCATGTGGGAGGAAACCGGAGAAATCCCGGAGTAAACCCATGCAGACACGGGAAGAACATGCAAACTCCACACAGATCACTGTTGATCAGGGGCTGGGATCGAACCCAGGATCCCCCAGCCAAGGGTGAGTTGCTGTGCTACCGCAGTGCTAACCACTCGGCCACCGTGCTGGAAGGAGATACCATGCTTTTTAAAAATGGAACTCAGCGGAAGTATGTACAGAGAAAAAAGCATGGGCCCGAGAACTGACCCCTGTGGAACTTCGTATGGCAGAGGAGCAGAAGACGATTCAAACCCAGAGATGCTAACTTTAAAACTCCTGTCTGCCAGATAGGACTGAAACCAGTTGAAAGCAGTGCCACAAATGCCCACTAGGTGCTGCAAATGGGAAATTAAAATGTGATGGTCCACTGTGTCAAAGGCAGCAATTAAATCAAGCAACACAAGAACAGCATATTCACCTGAATCACATGCTAAGAGGATATCATGAAAAAAGTCTTAAAACAAGCCTCTCTCTGTGCTATGAAAAGCTTTGAAGCCAGACTGAAAAACCTCCAAAATACTGTGTTCATCCAGAAAACATTTCAGCTGCATATAGACAATTTTCTCTAAAATTTTTGAGAGAAATGGCAGCTTGGAAATAGGTGTCATAAACTGCCCTTTTTAAGGGCTACAAAAGGACCAAATGCACACTGTGGTTTCTGAACATTTATTAACATAAAGATGAACACACTAACACACACCACATATACCAATAATAGATTGTTGAAGGCGCCGTAGGAGAGCGGGGCTCAACGTCCACAGGTAGACAGGAGCCAGGAAATGCCGTGCAAAAGGGAATGAACCAGCCGGAGTGCACCTGGAAGGATGTGGGGCTCACGGCTGGAATAAAAGGGGAAAAGACTAACCTGGACGGAGCTCTCCCATTCTCCTTGACAGCAAACCAATAGCACTCAGAGCTGGACTGAGCTTCTGAGGACGGAAACAGGAGGACACAACAACAGGGAAGAGTTGTCGTGCCCTTAAATAGGTGAATGGATGAATGATGAAACATGACAGGTGTGGTTGCATGAATGAGGAAATAATCACAACAACTGACAGCTGTGCAGCCCGTGAGATCGAGTTTGACAGCCAGAACCTGCACAGCACTGTCAAAATAAAAGCACTGACCAGACACAAAATAATAATACAAGGAAACGATGACACAACACCACAAGATGTAAATAATATCATAATTGACACACACTAAATAGTCAGGACTGATGGCAGAACTAAGAATACAAACACTAAATAAACAACCAAACAGAAAAAGGACAAAACTAAAACTGGAGACTGGGCACGGCCCCCACCCAACTCCCAGGATCATGCCATCATCATCGTCATCGTAGCAGTCTGTCATGGGCGACAATGACCACTTCATTTAGGTCTGATCAGATTCCTCCACACAGCTCTGTCCTTAGCCTTCTGCTGCCAGGAACTCCTGTCTATGTCCAACTTCTTCAAGTTTCTTTTTACAGTTTCTTTAAATCTGAGCCTTGGTCTACCCTGATTGCGTTTGCCCTTGCATAACTGTGAGTGGAGTAACTGCCGAGGGAGACGCTGGTGGTCCATCCTCTCAACATGTCCGAGCCATCTCAGGTTCATCTGTATTAGCATGTCCTACATTGATGGTAGACCAGCTCGTTTCAACACTTCTATGTTGGTTGTCTTGTCTTTCCATGGGATGTTCATTATGGCTCGAAGGTGTCTTATGTACGCATGGAGTTTCTTCACCTGCACTCTGTAGACAGTTCAAGTTTCAGCACCGTACAATAGAGTAGCTAGTACTGTTGCTCTGTACACTTCGTATTTCACACAGATTGACACATGTCGATTGTTCCACAGTCTCTCCCTCAAGTTTCCAAACACAGCGCTCACTCTTCCCATTCTGAGAGATAGTTCATCCTCCAGCCTAGCAATTCTCTGAAACAGTACTCCATAGGTACTTGAAAGTCTTGCACTTGACTAGTGGCTCTGTACCAATGCTGATCTCTTCTGGTAGTGATGTCGATAATTGGAACTTTGGTGGTTGATAAAGGCATTCTGTCTTCTTGATGTTGATTTGGAGGCTGAATTGGCTATCTGCTCTTGCAAATTTCTCCACTAAAGATTGCATGTCTTCCACGCTGTGTGCAACTAGAGCATTGTCGATGGCAAAGAGCATTTCTCTTACTATCTTTATCGATGTCTTACTCTTGGCTTTAAACTGTGCCACATTGAACAAGTCTGCTTTTTTCCTTGCTTGAATGTATACTCCTTCTGAAGTGTCTTTGAAGGCCACCTCAAGCATGGCTGCCAGATATAGTGAGAAGAGTGTCGGTGCCAGCACACACCCTTGTTTCAACCCTTTGCTTACTGAAGAGTCTTTAGATACTGAACCACTCATTGCCACGTTTGCTTGCATACCTGTATGGAGTGCCTCGATCAGGCTGACAAACTTCTCTGTACAACCATATTTCTTGAGTACCTGCCAAAGTCCTTGTCGCGAAACAGTATCGAAGGCTTTACTGAAGTCTACGAAGACTACATAAAGCGGCATGTTCTGTTCGATACACTTTTCTTGAACCAGTTTCAAGCAGAAAATCATGTCCACTGTGCTTCTTCCACTTCTAAAGCCGCACTGGGTTTCCGGTAGTACATTCTGCGAGATGTGTTCACTGAGTCTGTTAAGTAGTACACGTGAGAGAATCTTACCAACAGTGGCTAGTAGTGATATACCTCGGTAATTTCCACAATCCTTCCTGTCACCTTTCTTGAACAAAGGCACAATACTTGCATCCTTCCAGTCTTGAGGTATTTTCTGGGCATCCTATATCTCTTGGATGAGCTTGTGCAGGCAGTTGGTCAGCTGAACACCACCAAATTTCCACACTTCAGCTGGAATTCCATCCCTTCCTGGAGCTTTACCATCCTGTGTTGTCCTGATAGCTGCCATTAGTTCATCAAAATTTGGTGATTCATCCAGACTTGATACAGCTGGTCGCTGCACTAGAGCTTCTTTAGCCTCTTGAGTGAGATCTCCAGGGTTGTTTAGTAGTTGGTGAAAGTGGTCTACAAATCTGTCCAGGATCTTGTCTTTCTCCTGCAAAACTGTTTCACCATCCATAGCCTTTAGTTGGATCAATCCTCTTGGTTTAGGGCCGTAGATTTCTCTCAAACCTGTGAAGAATGTTTTGATATCCTTCCTGTCTGCTGCAGTTTGAAGCTTCTCCGCTTTTTCATCCCACCAGTTGGACTTCATCTCTCTGGTGCACTTCTGTAGCTCACTCTGAGCCTTTGAGTATTTCTTCTTCTTCGACCTTGTGTTACACTGTAGGTTTTCCTGCCTAGCTGTATTCCTCGCTTCTAGTAGTTTCTTCAGGTGTTCATCATGCTCATCAAACCAATCTTGATGTTTCCTCTCAGGGTAGCCTAATACATCACTCACAGTCTGATACACCGTATCCTTCAGTGTTGCCCATTTCTCTTCTGTCATTCTCTGAGTTGTTGCTGTCCCAGTCTTTCAAGTTTTCATCCATTTCCTGTGTAAGTTCTTCCTGCTTCTTTTGGCCTTTCAGTGCCCTAGTGTTTAGCTTCCGTGGTGGCTTCGCACCCATCCTGCAATGCTGTTTTCGTCTGCAAATCCTTAATCTAGAGCTCAGCATAACATGATCAGTGCCACAGTCCGCGTCTCTCATTGCTCTGGTGTCCAATACATCCCTTCTGTCTCTCTGCCTGACTATGATGTAGTCTAATAAGTGCCAGTGCTTGGATCTTGGGTGCATCCATGTCTTCTTGTGTGTGTCCTTGTGCTTAAATAGAGTGTTGGTTATCACAAGGTTGTACTCTGAATATAGTGCAACTAGAAGTTCTCCATTAGCATTGCACTTGCCTACTTCATGACTGCCTAGCACTCCTTTCCATTTCTCTGTGTCCGAACCAACTCTGGCATTAAAATCTCCAATGAGTATCAGCCTGTCATCAGTCGATACACGCCTGATAGTCTCACGTAAATCACTGTAGAACTCTTCGTTCGCCTCCTCTGTGTTGGTCATTGTTGTGGCATATACACTGATGAGTGTGGCATACATCTTCCGCTGTAGTGGGAGTTTCATAGTCATTATCCTGTCGTTGATTGGCACCGGTTCCTCATCAAGCATCGCTGCTATCTCCTTTCTAACTGCAAAGCCCACTCCTGCTTCTCTCCTTTCTTGAGTTGATCTCCCACTCCAAAAGAAGATGTACCCATGGTCTTCCAAGCTGTCATATCCATGCAATCTTGTTTCACTAAGTGCAGCTGTGTCTATATTGTACCTGTTCATTTCCAGGGCCACAAGTGCAGTCTGTCTTTCTGGGCGCTTGACAATAGGCCTAAAATTTGACAACGCAGTATGATCGAGACCAGGTTTCTTAATCAAGTGCTGCACTACTGCATGTTTAAAATTTGCAAGAACCACACCAGATGAAAGGCTGCTGTTCAAGATGGTGAGAACTGACTGGCCTATACTGGGAAGCACCTCTTTAAAAAGTCTAGGAGGGATAGCATCACATGGAGACTCTAAGGGCTTAATGTGGCCAACCACGTCCTCTAAAAACAACAGTCAAAGGTTCAAACTGACTAAAAACCGCAGAACAAGGGACAGAGACAGAAAGATCAGAGGCAGGAGCTGAGATGAGAGCCCTGGTGGTGGCCACCTTATCAATAAAAAAGTATATCATTACATAATCAGTAATGATTATGACAGTCAGTCTGTGGGGTATTATGTGTTTTTTTTTTGTTTTTTTTAACTTAAAGACTGGACCAAGTTTTTTCTATTTTAGCCCGGTCTATCTCTTAGTTCTTTCTCATCCTCAGGTAATGGAGATCAACGGGGGGGGGGGGGGTAGACGCATTGTTTACACCCACGACCAGCTGATTTCGCTGAGGAGGCCAGCGCTGCAGCCCAGAGTGAAGTCTCTCATCCCGGATTAACTAAAGAGGAGATGCCACAGGCGACAGGCTGGAACTAAGGTGAGGAGGAGGAGGAGGAGGAAGTATAAGCCGGCTGTACCGATGGTCATCACCGGGAACGTTCGATCGCTAGGAAACACAACAGATGAGCTTACAGCGCTGGTCAGGACGCAAAAGGAATATCGTGAGTGTCATATCATGTGTTTCACAGAGACATGGTTATAATCACAGATCCTGGATGTTAACGTAGCGATACCTGGCTTCAAGACTATACGAGGAGATAGAGATGTGATAAATAGCAGGAAAAGAGGGGAGGAGGAGTGGCCCTTCTTGTGAATGAAAAGTGATGTAATCCTGGACACATTTATGTGAAGGAAAAGTGCTGCAGCCCGGACATTGAACTACTGGCTATAAGTATGCGACCTTATATGCCACGAGAAATGATGCGTGCCTTAGTAATTATCGTCTACGCCCCTCCGTCAGCTGACACAGCAGTGGCCTATGATGTCATCAGCTCCACTACGGCCATATTACTGGAGAAGCACCCAGACGCTTTTATGGCCATCACGGGTGATTTTAATCATGTCTCACTGGGAAAAAACATTACCAAACTTTCTCCAGTTTGTTGACTGTCCCACCAGAGAAAACAAAACACTGGATTTACTGTATGCCAGTGTCAGAGATGCATATAGTGCCACAGCTCTACCCTCCATTGGCAAATCGGATCACTGCATGGTCATGTTAACACCCAAGTACGTTCCCCTTGTGCAAAGGCAGCCTGCTTATACACGGACTGTGAGGAGGTGGACACAGGAGGCTGCTGATGCACTGCAGGACTGCAGGACTGCTTCGAGATGACAGACTGGGGTATACTCTGTGAACCACATGGGGTGGACAAAGACAATGTGACCGACTGCATCACAGAATACATCAGATTCTGTGAATACACAACCATGCCAGCACAGACTGTACACTGTTTCTCCAACAACAGACTGTGGGTCACGAGTGACCTGAAAGCACTTCTGAACAAAAAGAAGAGAGCTTTTAGGTCTGGAGACAAGGAGAAGCTGAGGAAAGTGCAGCATGAGCTGAAAGCGATGTTGAGGAGATGCAAGGACAATTATAGGAGGAAGTTGGAGAATAAACTCAGGCAAAACAACGCTAAAAATGTGTGGATGGGAATGAAACAAATAACTAGGTGCAAGGGGAGAGTCAAGCAGATGTTTGGGAGCCAGGAAAGAGCTGATGAACTGAATCTGTGTTTAATAGGTTCAACTCACAGTCTGTTACTCCCACAACCCAGCCAGACCCTCACACACCCCTCCCCACCCACCCTCCTGTGCAGAACATCTCTCCATCTCCCACCTCACCCCCTCCTCCTCTTCGGGGGACACCAGGACCCTCCCTCACATCACTGTGACTACAGACCAGGTTAAGAAAGAGCTGGAGAGACTCCATCAGCAGAAGGCGGTGGGCCCTGATGGCATCTCCGCCAGGATCCTGAGGACCTGTGCCAACCAGCTAGCTCCGGTACTGAAACACCTGTACAACCTGAGCCTGAGTCGGGAGAGAGTACCGGTGCTGTGGAAGACATCCTGCCTTGTTCCTGTACCCAAGAAGTCATCTCCATCGGACCTGAATGACTATCGACCAGTTGCCCTCACATCTCATGTGATGAAGGTCCTGAAGAGACTGGTCTTAGCCCACCTGAGGCCGCAAATGAAGATGTGGCTGGACCCTCTGCAGTTTGCATATCAGCCCCATTTAAGAGTTGAAGACACACATTTTTTGATTTCTCCAGTACCTTTAACACCATCCAGCCACTGCTGCTGGGTGAGAAGCTGTGGGTGATGAGGGTTGACAGCTCTATGATCTCCTGGATTACTGACTACCTGACAGGCAGGCCACAGTTTGTCTGGCTGGGCAGTGTCTTGTCTGGCGTGGTGGTTCGTGATATGAGAGCTCCACAGGGTACTGCGCTCTCTCCTTTTCTGTTCACCTTATACACCACTGACTTTCAGTACAACACTGAGTCATGCCACATGCAGAAATTCTCTGACGACTCAGCTGTTGTGGGGTGTATAGGAGGGAGAGAGGAGGGGGAGTACAGGGCACTGGTAGACAGATTTGTGGAGTGGACAGAGCAGAATCACCTGAGGCTGAATGTTAGCAAGACCAGAGAGATGGTGATTGACTTCAGGAAGAAGAGGATGCCTTCTCAGCCATTGCAGATTAGGGGGAGGATGTGGGGGTGGTTGAGGACTACAGATATCTGGGTACAGATATCTCTTCACTTCCGCTCTGACTCTTTATCTCTTTCCTCCCCTAACTGACTGGATCCCAGCTTGCTATCGTCTGTCTGCGTGTCTCTACTGCTAATTATCGAACGAAATTATGGATTTAATAAGCTGGGCTTTGAACGCAATTGACACCATTTTTTCAACGAGGAAAAGTGCCCCGGGGGAGGTAGTTTGCCCCGCAGGAACAACGGCTGCGGGCTATTTGAAGGACACAAGTAATTGGAAACTCTTGTGCCTGTGTGATCTCTCTATCGAAGATGTTGAAGATTTATACATCTTCGTAGCAATGGTAATCGGAATCTTTCTGATTGGATCTGGGATTGTTCTGGTGTACCGTAAATTGATGAAGATGGAGGGAGCCTATCAAAATGCTGACCAGGCGAGGCTTAACCATCAAATTGAACAATTGGGCAGGACTCTGACAGCGGCTAATGGAGAACTGTCTAGGAAAATGGATTACATCATGATCACGCTGAGAGCCGTCCATGAAGAATTCAACGTCCAGCACTGAAGGATTAAAGTACTGAATCTGTAAGAGAATATAAAGTTTTTTTTCTCTGGGAACAGTACTATTCGACTTATCTGACCTGCCCCTTACAATCAAGTCCTCCAGATTATCTGCAGTTTTTTGTTTTCAAAACATTTGAGCTGCATTGACTCTTATGGACAGCCAGCTGCCTGGCACAAGGACAAAGCGCCAGACGCTAGACACAACATCTCCTGCTGAAGAGACTTTGTTGTTCTTAACTGATATAAACACCTTCACTCAACACTACACTCACACTGACTCAAAAACTGATGAGAAGATCATTCATTCACTGCTCTCTTTGTGTCCTTGTATACATTCTATTGTCTGTTAATTGTGCATTGAGGGCTTTTTTTCTTGTAATCATAATATTGATCATCTATGACCAGTATTCTGACAATCAATGCTTTTTTGCTCTCTCCTATTGTGTTTATCCTTTTCTTCCCTATGCTTCCTGTTCCTAGTCTGCTGACAGGCGCGTTATCGACGCTGCCATGTCACCGGAAATGCATGTCGTTTTCAGTGTCAAGTCAAATCCCTCGTATGTTATCAGTTGTTTACTGTTAATGTACTTGGCAATAAATCCTTTTCTGAGTTCTGAGTTCTGAGTTCTGGGTGTCAAGATCAGCAATGGGTTAGGCTGGAGATCCAACACCGATACTGCGCACAAGAAGGGGATGAGCAGACTCTACTTTCTGAGGAAGCTGAGATCCTTCAACATGTGCAGCAGGATGCTTGAGCTTTTCTATCAGACTATTGTTGCCCGTGCCATCTTCTTTGCTGCTGTCTGTTGGGGTAGCAGTATCAGGGCCAGCGACATCAACAGACTTTTTTTTTTTTTTTTGTTACTTATTTGTACCCGTAGGTAGACTTGGTTTGCAGTCTGGTGACAAGCCACCGGCTGCTGGTCGCTGCGTGCGCGAGCGCCCTAAACCTACATGTTTTTGGTGTGCGGGAGGAAACCGGAGAAATCCCGGAGTAAACCCGCGCAACACGGGGAGAACATGCAAACTCCACACAGCTCACTGTTGGTCGGGGGCTGGGATCGAACCCACGATCTCATGATCCCCGCGATCCCCCGGCCAAGGGTAAAACTGTGCTGCCACAGTGCTAAACCACTGCGCCACCGTGCAGACTTGACAAGATTATCAAGAGGGCTGGCTCTGTAACTGGTCCCAGGCCGGAGACTTTTGAGACAATGGTGGAGAGGAGAACACTAAATAAACTGCAATCCATCACAGACAATCCTGATCACCCCCTCCACCACACACTGGACAGACAGCAGAGCACTTTCTCTAGTAGACTACTACAGCTTTGCTGTTGCATGGCCAGGTACAGAAAATCTTTCCTGCCGCATGCCATTTCACTGTACAATAACTCACTATGATGTTGAATTCTGGTTATAACTATGCTACCATACTGCACCTTACAGTCTAACTGGTACCTCACATTTCACTTTGCTCCGATCGTCCTGCATTGTGCAGTGGGTATGATTCATGTGTTTATATGGTCACCATCTATTCAGCTATGATATATATAGAGGCTTTTATAGTAGTGTTAATTTTCCTTTCCATAGGTAATCCCTTTGTCTGTCATGCGTGTGTTTCTGTCGTTTGGTTCTCTACTGTCATGCTGCTGTTACACTGTAATTTCCCAGTTTGGGATCAATAAAGTACATCTATCTATCTATCTATCTATCTATCTATCTATCTATCTATCTATTAAGAACAAAGTCAATGGTGTTAAATAATACATGTTGATTATGACAATGAGATGAAACAATATTCACAAAATATTAGCTTTTTTCCTGCTTGATAGTAGTTTGATACTGACACCAGCAGTCTTTTAAAATCTGCAATGACACCCGCAGTTTGTCCTTTTTCCACCTGCGTTCAGCTCTGCGGCACTCCTGTCTGCAAAAGTTCTGTCATTGAACCACGGCTCAGGTTTGGATCAAGACTGCTTGATTTTCAATGAAGCCCCAGAGTCTAAGATGGTTTGGCAGGAGGAGAGAAACCAAGAGCTGAGTTCTTCCACAGATGAGATGGAGCCTGGAGAAATGCAGAGCTGGTCAAAGGCAGCGAAGAACTGAACGGCAGTGGAAGGGTTAAGAATCCGGCAGCGCCGAGCAGGAGCAAGAGTTTTTCTGCAGTGCATGACGGCAATGTATATTGTATATAAAAATTGACGGCAAATGATGGCGGCACGCATGGACGCAGCGGCCCCTCTTGGCATCAGCGAGTGTGAGAGTTTTGAGCGTTTTGATCATCCCAGACGTGCATTCTGTAAAACTTACAACCGTGAGACCTTATTAAACGTCAAGGTACTGCACGCTGCAAGAATCGCAGCGCTCGGTTGTGACTTGGACATTCTACACCAGCATGGAATTCTGTCGGAGTTTCCGCTGGGAGCTACCCGGGAAAGGAGGAGGCGTAAGCAAAGCAAACGCAAGCAAAAGCGAGGAAAAAGGGCCAGGATTCATGCTAGGCTAAAGGCTAACCCCTCCAGACCAGCAGTACCGTCGCTCCTTCTCTCTAATGTCCGTTCCCTCGACAACAAGCTGGATGAGCTGCATCTGCTGAGAGAAACCCGGAGAGAGTGGAGGGACTGCTGTGTGCTTGCGTTCACGGAGACATGGCTCCACGACAACATCCCTGATGCGGCCATTCAACTGGAAGGTACGACATCGTTCCAGGCAGACAGAGAAGCTGCGTCCGGTAAGAGCCATGTGTGTGTGTGTGTGTGGGGGGGGGGGGGGGGGCTATGCATCTATGTTAACAAGAACTGGTGCGTTAACGCCACGTTAGTGTCTAAACACTGCTCTCCGTTGGTGGAGTTCCTTATTGTAAATTGTCAGCCATTTTATCTGCTGAGGGAATTCACCAATGTGTTTGTAGCTGCTGTTTACATAGCGCCGAGCGCTAATGCTAAAGCTAATGCTAAAGAGGCACTCGGAGAGCTGCATGATGCTATTAGTGAAATTCAAACTTCACACCCGGACAGCTTTGTGGTGGTTGCGGGGGATTTTAACCACACCAGTTTAAAGACTGTGCTCCCCAAGTTTAAACAATGTGTAGACTTTAAGACCAGAGGAGAGAATATGTTGGACTTGGTGTACACAAACACAGATGCTTATAAGGCAACACCTCGCCCCCACCTCGGCCTTTCTGACCACCTATCCGTGATGCTGGTGACGGCCTACAAACCTTTCCCGAAGCGCAGCAGGCCAGTAGTGAAACAAATCAGGATTTGGCCAGAGAGTGCAACCTCAGCACTTAAAGACTGTTTTCTGCACACAGACTGGGAGGTTTTTCAAAATAGCAGCCTCTAAGGAAGACAAGACAGATGTGGAGGAGTATGCTGAAATGGTCACCAGCTACATCGCAAAGTGCACAGAGGATGTCACTATAGTGAAGACTATCACTGCACGGGGCAACCATAAGCCCTGGATGACTGCAGAGGTGCGCTCGCTGCTCACAGCCAGAGATGCAGCCTTCAGAGCGAAGGACAGGATCGCCCTCCGCTCAGCCAGGTCTGCGCTCTCAAAGGGAATTAAGACGGCGAAGCGCGCCTATGCGGAGAAAATCCAGGGACACCTCTGTTACACTAGGAACATTAAACGGATGTGGCAGGGAGTTCGGGCGCTGACGGACTGTAAGTCTAGGCAGGGGGTCGATGATGATGACGCTTCGCTTCCAGACAGGCTCAACAACTTCTTTGCACGTTTTGAAGCATCAAATCCGACAATCAGAGGGAGGGCTGGCCCATCTCTACCATCGGTTGGGCCAGCTATCACCATCAACACAGCGGAAACACGGAGGACCCTAACCAAGGTCAACCCACATAAAGCTGCAGGTCCGGACAACATCTCGGGACGTGTGCTCCAAGACTGCGCGAGCAAGTTGGCGGATGTCCTGACTGACATTTATAACATCTTTCTGAGTCAAGCCATCGATCCCAGATGCTTTAAGACCTCTACCATAGTACCGGTGGCAAAGAAACCAGTTGTGTCCTGTCTGAATGACTATTGTCCTGTTGCACTGACACCAATTGTGATGAAGTGTTTTGAACGGCTTGTCAAACCACACATCACAGCCTGCCTCCCTGCATCACATGACCCGCTCCAGTTTGTATATCGTTCAAACCGCTCCACGGAGGACGCTATAGTCACCACCCTGCACTCTGTCATCATCCACCTGGATCAGAAAGACACCTACGCCAGACTCCTGTACATTGATTTCAGTTCAGCATTCAACACCATTATTCCCCAGAGACTGATGGAGAAATTACTCCTTCTTGGTCTGAACACCGCCACATGTCTCTGGATCCTGGATTTCCTGACCGAGAGACCTCAGTCTGTCCGGGTTGGAAATAACATCTCCAACTCTATCACGCTGAGCACCGGATCCCCTCAAGGCTGCGTACTCAGTCCACTGTTGTTTACACTTCTAACACATGACTGTGTATCCAGACACGAGGAGAACCAGATTATTAAGTTTGCAGACGACACCACGGTGGTGGGACTTATTCAGAGGGATGAGGAATCAATGTACAGGAAAGAAGTGAGACATGGAGGGCTGGTGCAGGGAGAACAATCTGGTGCTCAACGTGGACAAAACGAAGGAGATGATTATCGACTTCCGGCGGTCACAGCCTAAACACGTCCCTCTCAGCATCGGCGGCCGTTTAGTGGAGAGAGTGGAGAACATCAAGTTCCTCTGAGTGCAGATCTCGCAGGACCCGACTTGGAGCAAGAATTCCTTGGGGATCAGGAAGCAGGCCCAGCAGAGACTGCACTTCTTGAGGAAACTCAAATAAGCCTCTCTCCCCATCTGCATCCTCAGGACCTTCTACAGAGGTGTGGTGGAGAGTGTTCTGACGTACTGCATTGCAACATGGTACTCCAGCTGCAGTATGTCAGACAAAAAAGCCCTGCAGAGGATAGTTAAGGGAGCTGAGAGGGTAATTGGAATTTCCCTCCCCTCTGTCCAAGAACTTTTTCAGAACCGTTGAAGGAGCAGGGCACTGAACATTGTCAAGGACCATTCTCACCCTCTGCATAAACACTTTGAACTTCTGCCATCTGGCAAACGATTCCGGAGCATCAGAGGCAGAACCACCAGACTGATTAACAGCTTCCTTCCACAAGCTGTTAGGATGCTGAACAGCTGATCCGGAATCTCTCATACATACTACTGCACCTATGGACATTATGCATATTATTTGTATATTATAGTTCTGGTTAGGGGCAGCGCGGTGGCGGAGTGGTTAGCACTGCAGCAGCACAGCAACTCACCCTTGGCCAGGGGATCCTGAGTTCGATCCCAGCCCCCGACCAACAGTGATCTGTGTGGAGTTTACATGTTCTCCCCGTGTCTGCGTGGGTTTACTCCGGGATTTCTCTGGTTTCCTCCCACACATATAATGGAAGCACAGAATTACACGGGTGAGGACAAATTCTATTCTCTGAGTGCACTGTGCTGTTTTGATTTGATTTGACCTTGTTTGCCCCGTGTTTACATTCCTCCTGATTGAGATAAGCGGAAGGACCCGCTCTTATGTCTACCCAAACAATCGACAATCAGTTGTTGTCGTATCAGCGGATTGGACCCTCAAGGACAATGCCCATGTGCCTTCTGCAAGCAAGAGAGAGAGCAAGAGAGATAGACTCTGGACTCTGGACTCTGGACTTGTTTATAAGTCACATGATTATAACATCTATCCACTGCCAGGAGGCGCCCTCTGCTGCTCACTAACAACTGTTACATTTACACTACACAATGCATACAACATTACATGCATACAATACACTGCCTCTCAACTTTTGTGTGTGATCTCCTGCTAAATGTCTGCTAAATGTGCATTGAGGGTTTTTTTTGCCTGCAATCAAAATTTCGCTCACTTGCCGAGCGTCATTCTGATAAAACATGTTTTTTTCTCTCGCCTACTGTGTCATACCCATTCTCTTTTTCTTTTTTTTCCCATTCTTCTTTATGACTGGCGCCTAGCGGCTGCCCCGGCCTTGGATGCGCTCTGCAGAGCGTGCCCAAATGCCAAGTCACGTTTCGTTACCTTGTATTCATACATGTGTAATGACAATAAAGTTGAATCTCATCTCATCTCATCATCTCACATGCCAAAAACATGCAAGTTAGGTTAATTGGCATTAAAACTGGGGATTCTAAATTGTCCTTAGGTATGACTGTGAGAGTGAATGGTTGTCTGTCTCTCTGTGTTGGCCCTGTGATGGACTGGCGATCTGTCCAAAGTGTACCCTGCCTCTCGCCCAAAGATACTGGGATAGGCTCCAGCCCCCCCACGACCCAAAAAGGATTAAGCGGAAGAAGATGAATGAATGAATGAATAGTTCTGGTTAGTTTTCAAGTATGTCTCAGGGAAGTGTGAATGGCTGTGTTGGGGTGGGGGGTGAGGGTGTGTGTGAGTGTGTCTTAAATTATGTTCTTTTTACTTATATGGATGCCGAGACAAACGCAATTTCGTCTTGTCTGCACTACAGTTGTATGTACAGCAATATGACAATAAAGGTTGATTTGATTTTTGATTTGATTTTTGACAGATCAGCCTCAAATAATACAGGCATATGGTCGGACAATACAGGGTCACAGATTTCTAAATTAAAAAACAGACAGGCCATATGAGAGGACAAGATCTAACGTGTGTCCATGCTCCTGGATAAACATCCAAGATGGCGCCCACAGCGGTCGACATGGTGCTTCGCTGCGCTCTTTGTTTGTTTTTGTTTGTCAATTGTGTGTCTGCTTGCACTTATACCCGTGAAGAACTTCTAAATATCAGGACTTTGACCCCCACGGACCTCCTCCCAGTTTTTCTAGCCCCTGCCGCCGATCTGGTTTATTGTTTGGCTCGGAAAGTGAGACGGCGGAAGAGAGGAAGACGAGCGGGCGCTCTCGTACGACTTCGCAGGAGAGGCTCGCGAACGGCGCTGCCTGGCATATTTCTGTCCAATACCAACTCTCTCTCTAACAAGGTAGATGAACTGAGACTGCTGATGCGTTTTAAGGACCTCGCCTCCTCAGCTGTCCTCTGCTTTACTGAGACCTGGCTCCGGGAAAATATACCGGACAGCGCGCTGCGCCTCGACGGCTTTCAGCTCTTCCGTGCTGATCGTGACACAGAGCTTTCCGGCAAGACCACAGGAGGCGATGTCTGCTTCTACATCAACTGCAGCTGGTGCTCTGATGTAACGGTAATTTCCAAACACTGTTCTCCTGCCTTGGAATTTCTTGTTATCAATTGCAAGCCCTTCTATTCCCCGCGGGAGTTTGCTTCTTTTATAATGATCGCTGTGTACGCCCCTCCCGACGCGGACACGCGCGAAGCTCAGCGCGTGCTCGCGGATCACATTCAACACACAGAGCGGAGTTTTCCAGACTCGCTGATTATTGTGGCTGGCGACTTTAATCAGTGCAATCTGAGCCACGATCTCCCCCGCTACAAACAGTTTATTAAATGCCCCACCAGAGGATTAAACACACTGGATCACTGTTACACCACAGTGAAAGACGCATATTGCGCTGTCCCTCGAGCTGCGCTGGGATTATCTGATCACGTGATGGTTCACCTCATTCCCACATACAGACAGAGATTGAAGCTCACTAAACCTGTTGTGAGCACTACGAAGATACGGACCAGTGATGCTGAGGAGAAGCTGGAAACGTGCATGGAAATATCTGACTGGGGCATGCTTAAAGGAGCCACGCATGATCTGGATGAGTACACGGACACTGTGAACTCATATATCCACTTTTGTGAAGAGAACATTCTTCCATCACGCACCAGGGTGAGTTACTCTAATGACAAACCCTGGTTCACAGCTAAGCTCAGACAGATCAGGAAGGAGAAGGAAGCAGCGCTGAAAAGTGGAGACAGGGACTGCTACAGGGAGGTTAAATACCGGTTTAACAGAGAGCTGAAGAGGGCTAAATCTCTATACTCAGAGAGACTCCAGCAGCAGTTCACTGCTAATGATTCGGCTTCCGTGTGGAGAGGACTGAGGCAAATCACCAACTATCGACCTAAGGCTCCTAAAGGTCAGGATGACAAAGCCCTTTGTCAAAGACTGTCCCAACACTATGCCCGTTTTGACACCTCGTCATCTGTGTCCAACTCCCCCCCTCCCTCCAGCTCCACAGCCTCCACATTCGCTACTTCATTTAAGGCACCCCCCCCCCCTCCCCTTATCATCAGTGAGCAGGATGTGCTCAAACAGTTCTCCAGACTGAACCCGCGCAAGGCCCCCGGCCCAGACGGCGTGTCTCCCTCCACCCTGAGACTCTGTGCGAAACAGCTGGCTCCTGTGTTCACAGACATTTTTAACACCTCCCTTAAGTTATGCCACGTGCCGTCCTGCCTCAAATCCTCCACCATCATCCCTGTCCCCAAGAAGCCACGGATCACTGGACTTAATGACTACAGACCTGTAGCGCTCACCTCTGTAGTCATGAAGTCCTTTGAGCGCCTGGTCCTGTCCCACCTCAAGTCCATCACCACCCCTCTCCTGGACCCGCTGCAGTTTGCCTACCGAGCCAACAGGTCTGTAGACGATGCAGTCAACCTGGCCCTCCACTCCATCCTGCAGCACCTGGACTCCCCGGGAACCTACGCCAGGATCCTGTTTGTGGACTTCAGCTCCGCATTCAACACCATCCGCCCCGCTCTGCTCCGGGACAAGCTGTCCCTGCTCAACGTGCCTGACTCCCTCTGCAGGTGGATCATCGACTTCCTGACGGACCGGAGGCAGCATGTGCGGCTGGGAAAGACTGTCTCAGACTATACTAGCATCAGCACCGGATCACCCCAGGGCTGTGTACTGTCCCCCCTACTCTTCTCCCTTTACACCAACTCCTGCACCTCCAGCCACCAGTCTGTCAAGTTGATCAAGTTTGCGGACGACACCACCCTCATCGGGCTCATCTCCAACGGCGACGAGTCCGCCTACAGGAGAGAGGTGGCCCGGCTGGCGTCCTGGTGCAGCAATAACAACCTGCAGCTGAACGCTCTGAAGACAGTGGAGATGATTGTAGACTTCAGGAAAGTCACTACTCCTCTGCCCCCCCTCACCCTCTCAGGCTCTCCCATCACCACTGCTGATTCCTTCCGCTTCCTAGGCACTACCATCACCAGGGACCTCAAATGGGAGCTGACCATCAGCTCACTCATCAAAAAAGCCCAGCAGAGGATGTTCTTCCTGCGGCAGCTGAGGAAGCTCAAGCTACCCACCAAGATGTTAGTGCAGTTCTACACAGCCATCATCGAGTCCATCCTCACCACCTCCATAACCGTGTGGTACGCAGGAGCCACTGCCAGGGACAGACTAAGGCTGCAGCGCGTCGTGCGCACTGCTGAGAAGGTGATCGGCTGCAAGCTCCCATCTCTCCAGGATCTGTACATCTCCAGGACCCGGAGGCGTGCTGGCCGGATCATAGCCGATCCCTCACACCCTGGTCACGTACTGTTTGCCCCCCTCCCCTCTGGTAGAAGACTTCGGTCCATCCAGACTAAAACCTCCCGTCACATGAACAGCTTCTTCCCCTCTGCCATTAGACTGCTGAACACTAAGTGACTTATTGACTCTCGTGCACCATGTACAGCAGCTCAACCAGACTCATGTCAATCATCACTGTTTTCTTCCTGCATTACCGACTGCACTATATAGTTCTCCACAGTATCTGCTGCTGGCTAATATATATTTTAACTGTTGACCAGTATCACTTAATCTTATCCTACACTTTATTACATGTATAGTTTATTTCTCTTATCTTATCATGTTTAATGTTGCAGCATTGTACCAAGACAAATTCCTAGTTTGTGTACTACATGAACAATGGCAATAAACCTGATTCTGATTCTGATTCTGATTCTGATTCTCCTGTGTAGCACCACCAATCACGGACTGCACCAGATTAAGAAAATAAATGATATTTAAAAAGTCTTTCACCAGCAGCTAATCAGAACAACATACATGTATGTTAAAATCTCCAACAATAAGAACATGATTATAATTTGTAACAATACCAGCCAAGAAATTGGCAAAGTCATTTAAAAAGTCCGTATTATATTTGGGTGGTGTGTATATGACTGCACACAGTCACAGGATGTCACAGCGAACAGCATAACTAGGCTGATGTCCTGTTTTATTGCCCCATACTAAGTTCATATCATAAAAGCGCCCTCGCTTGACATATCTGACTGGTAATCACCAAAGAACTGAGATTGTAGAATAGTTTGTACTTCCCATTGATGTTTTTTGCTACCAGAATAAGTGTGACACCTGCTGGCCAGGATATCAATTGTCTGCATCACCTTTTCAGTTTAAAGATTTTACCAGACATCATAATTTGAGGTTAAAAAAAAAATGGGCCAGTGTCACAAAAATTGTGAAAGCAAAGTTTACATACACCCAATTCAAATGTATCCTGCACCTATAAAATAGGTATGAAAATGTTTTAGTTTAAAAAGAAAATAACAGAAAACATATAATGCCCTGTACAAGTTTGAAAATGACAACTCAAGTGCATTTGAATAATTTCTGATTCTGGGAGAATAATTTCTCCCAACCGTTGGGCTTGGCCCATCCCCTTGGTCACAATTGGCATTGTTGGCAGGACTTGGTGGTGGCGGCATATCAGTCCCATCCTTAGGTTCCACTAGAATGGCCACACCCTGGGTTATTACACATGTGCGGCATGCATGCTAATGCATATAACAGGAAATATGTGACCTTCGATACACCAGAGACTTCGATACAGCTGACGGACAGCTGACGGAAGGTAAGCAATCTGGATGCGTATAACAGGAAATATGTTCGATACAGTTGATGGAGGGTAAACAATGGCATACCGTGGCCCACCAGAGACTCCGATACAGCTGACGGAAGATAAGCAATTATGTAATGGTAGTTCCATATTTGCAGTGCAACTGTTATATGACAATATGGAGTTGCATATTATTAATTTTGTTGTTGCAATGTATCTGCTATATAGTCAGGCTGCAGTTAACTTAAAAAAATGCTGTTGTACTGCTTAAATGAACCAACAGGTATGTAGGTATGCTATTCTCACAAAGTATGCTAGACCGATAGCTATATCTATCTGTTTACCATATGGGTATGGTATTCTGACAAAGTATGGCAAAATGTCAGAACACTGGACTCCAGAGCGGGAGGTTCTGAGATCAGACCCCTGGTTGGATGCCACCAGATGGGCTTGGCCCAAGCCCTTAAAGACCTTGGCACGGTGGCAACATATTTTTCCGGGGGAAGTGGGGGGGGGGCAGAAAACACATGACATTATTGTAACTGGAACATGTTAATTTTATAATATTTATTTCTTTTTTTAAAATTTTGCACAGTAACTTTGCAAATGGAACTTACCATTTGAAGTACTGTACAAATGAGGCTTGAATGTTGGAACATTGGGCCAGTTGGGGTCCCACCCAGACATCCTGTGTTAGGACTTTTTACTGGTGTCATCCTACTCTCCTTCCTTTGCTCTCACCTCTCCTGGACCCTCTGCCTGAACTCTTTCCTCTCCTTGGCTCCTCTCTTCTGTCTCATCTTGCCCTCTTTGAGCTCTGTCTAATTCAGGTTCTTTCTCTGTCGATGGTGGTATACAAACAGGTTAGAAAATATCAAGTGTCATGTTTTGTCCTGCAGGATTTTTTTTTGTCATGGTTTACATAAATAAAAATATGTGTATTTTTTGTATTTTTATTCTAGCGTTTCTTTTTCCCCCCATTGAGAGAGTAGGGAAGGAAAGGGAATGGAAAAAACATTCATAGTAGTAATTTACGCATGCATACTTACATGATATGATTAGAGGTGGGTATAGTAGCCAGAAATTCTACTCATGTAAAAGCAGTACTTTGAAATTAATAATTAAAAGTAGACAACCAAAAATTTCTAGTTAAGGGTACAAAGAGCACCCACTTTAAAACTTGAGTAATCACTTCATTCTTGAAGGTTTGAGGTTTTTCTCCTAAATTTATAACAATTTTCTTATAGTTTTCTACTTTTCTCTGTAAATTTATCTAAATTTGAAACCATTTTCCTCAAATTTGTAATTTCCTCTTGTAAAATTGACTTTTCTTGTACATTTGAGACTTTATTATAAATTTGTGGATTATTTTATGGCTAATTTTTGTCTATTTTTTAAAATAAAATTACTGGGTTTTTTTAAATAAATTTGAAACAGACTGTGAAAACTTTTTTGACTTTTTCCTTATAAGAGTTTACATTTTTGGCCATCATTTTGCAGAGCCAGAACAGAACATTAATTTAACTCTGATTTCAAAGAAAAATATTAATAAAATTGTATTTAATGAAGTAAATTAACTTAAATGACCAAAGGTGCATATTTCCTCTTAGAGTGGTGGCGTAATTTCAAGAAATGTTACCAGAGGAAACCCTGCCCTTGGTCACATTTACCCTGGAGCAAAATATTTGACATGGTTTGCAGCTTTGAATAATGATCTCAAGATATCTGATAAGGTAACGAAATTGAAGGGAGATCATTTAGTTCACCAGCTACACATCAAATACATGATTGTCGATTGGAAAAAGGGCTTAACTGTCATAACCCGAGTGTCGGTTCTGGCCACACTCGGGTCTCATATCTTTTTGTTCCCTGGCTTTGACAGCTG
The DNA here is from genome assembly GCA_020510985.1 of Pholidichthys leucotaenia. Classification (NCBI taxonomy): domain Eukaryota; kingdom Metazoa; phylum Chordata; class Actinopteri; order Cichliformes; family Pholidichthyidae; genus Pholidichthys; species Pholidichthys leucotaenia. Next base: position 225,602,314 of record CM035846.1, read on the forward strand.
AGGGTTCCTTCCAGCTCCTCGGGCTCTTATTGTGAAGGCGCCCGGGGGAGCTCCCTGCTGTCAAAGTCAGCTGCTGCTCTGCTGTCATTAGCAGCAGCTGTGCCGCGTTGGGGTCATTAGCCGCCGGAGATATAAGCGGGTGCTAAATGTCCTCCAGCGCGGCAGTCTCTGTTATATCCTGTTATGTTCAGCCACGTTCCGTCGTGCTCCTGTTATTCTCAGGTATGTTCCTCTGAGACTTCACTCTCACTGTTGTCCGTCTGGCGCATCGGGTGTCCCCCGGCTCAGACATCACCCAGCCATTGTATGTGTTCTGTGAGTGTTCTGCCTTATCCTTAATAAATTACCACTGCAAACTCTCTGGTGACTGAGGCGTCTTGTGACGGTCCGTGAGGGCCGTTGTGACAGTAGACTGCCGCCTAACGCCCGGAGAGGAGGCGTTGCATCGAGACGCCATTCACCGTGTAGTTTGCAGTAGTGGACTGTTTGTTCCTACCTGTCTGGGCGCCGTGTTGAAGCATGCCATCGTGGAGGTCTCGTGCTCGGAGGCAGGACGCTGTTCTCGCTGACACCCTCGAGCGCGTGGACAGAGTCCTTGTCGCCGCCTCCCTCCTCGAATACAACAGCGAAGTGCCCTGGTACCTGGACCTAGCCGAGGAAATTCTGGATTCTCTCCCCCGCTTCACTAATCATCCAGAGGTAAGCGTGAGGAGAGATGACATCGCCGCCCAGCGTGAGATTCTCCGAGGGCTGGAGGGAAATCCTGGCGGGAAGCTGAAGCGGAGGAGACGTCGCCCCTCGCTTCGGGATCCCGCTCCTGCCTCTGTTCCGGCCCGGGAGTTCGCACCATCCGGAGGTCTTTTCCCATCGGGCATGTCGTCACTCGGGATTCCCCCAGAGAAGCTGCAGATGACAGCAGACAAGATCTGGGACCGGGTGGCAGCTGCTTGCTCCGCTGAGAATCCTCCAGCGTGTATGAAGCATGTGGTGGCGGCGGTTAGACTCGTGGAGAGGAATCCAGCGCTGCGTGAGTTTCCTGAGTTTGCTGACTTGCTTGCTGCCGTCTCTGCTCAGGAACGGCGATTTCCGGACCTCACCTTTGCCTCACCCCCTACAAGGAACCGTCGTCACTCCGGCTTCCAACCTTGGCTAGAGCCCCGTCTGGATGCTGCTCCGGGTCGCCGCAAGGGCTCAACCCCCCACACAGCTGTCACTTCTGCGCCTCGTCAGAGGGGAATCCCCGCAGCCTCGTCTTCTCCCGGGCCCTCGCCCACTGTCCCGTCAGCGCCCCATGCCCGACTGACCCCGGCTGTCGCCCCCTCCTCCTCGTGGCCTACCCTGGCTGCTGTGTGTCACGAGAGCTCCGTTTCGGCGAGCTTCATCCCGGATCCGCCTCGAGTGGCCTCATCTCGTCTTCCCAGAGGGCCCTCTGTCGCCATCCAGCGGGGAAAGGAAGGAATGACGTCCCCCACAGCGGAGACCATCTTACCCTTAGGGGAAAGGCGAGTGCATGATAATTTCTCTCCTCTTGACATTGTTGTGCCTTGTCTGACTCCTAGGGGTGGAGTTCGGGGTATGCAGCCCCCCGAGCTCCCTCCACCCGCTGTGGATGAAAGTATTAACCCTGCTTCCTCTGTGTCTCCCTCCGCTGAGCGGTCCTCGACGTCAGGCCAACGTCGCTGGATGAGGAGGGGGCCTGCGGTTCTGGAGAGCCTGGTTCCGGTTCCGCAGCCACGCCATGGGCGGAGGAGGAGAGCGGACTGCAGCATTGAGCCATCGCCGGTGAGGAAGCGTCCCCGGGGTTCCACGGAGGAGCGGTCCGGTCCAGCAGGGCGAGATTCTCCTGCCACCACGCCATGCGGGCCACCGGCGTGGACATCGGTGCCGGAGGACTCTTTGGCTGCACGCACCATCATGCCAGCTGCGGAGCCCGACGCAGCTGAGTGGGAGCCTGATGACGACCTCCTGACATCTGAGCCCGGATCTTCGCAGTCCTGGACGGCGTCAGAACCCGAGCTCAGGCAAGTGCTCTACTTTGTCTTTCTTTTTCACCTCTTAGAGCATTTTTGCCTGTCTCAAGGGGAGATGAGCCGGGTGCAGCCGCCCGCTGCGTCCGAGCTTATCTCACCGGGTTCTGGCGCTGCCGGTGATCCTGATCCCGGGTTTTCTATCTCTTTCGAGCCTTCTCCCAGGGTCGCCAGCGAGGGGCTGCTTTCGCCTGCTGTGCCAGAGGTTCCGGTTTCGGGGTTGGAGGTCGAGTTTGGTGCCACGCCGACCCAGTCGGGGTCCGTCGCGGGTTTGGTTCCGGAGGCCCAATTGGGGTCCACCGTGGGTTTGGTTCCGGAGGCCCAATCGGGGTCCACCGTGGGTGCTGAACCAGCAGGTCCTAGGTTCGGTGAGGGAGCTGCAGATCCCCAGCCACCGGATGCTGGACAGGCTCGTTTTCTTCATCACCCTCATCTCCACAGTCATCCTCCTCGTCTCCCTGAGGAGCACTACCCATCTCCACCTGGGGCCGTTGGGGTCCCGAACGCTCCGCCCGGTTTCCCCTCATCTCCCCCCTTTTCTGCGGGATCACCGGCTGCTTCCTCCCAACGGTTCTGGTGGGCTGGTGTTGCGGGGCGGCCGCCTGAAGGGCTGTCTCGTTGGTTTGGTTCTCTGGGCCGGCCCCCCGACCGGTTTATCTTCCTGTGCGGCGACCTGCTCCGGCCGCCTGAAACTCTCTTCCCCCGAGCATGGGACTGGGGTAGGCCGCCCGAACTGTCCTCTTTTCCCCTCCCTGTTCTGTGGCCTCTTGTTGCCGGACGACCCCCCCGAACCTTTTGCCCCATCCCTCCGGGCCTGGACTGCGCCCTTTCCGGGTTCCTGATCTCGTCTGTGGGACTGTTGGGGTGTGTGTGTGGGGGGGGGGGGGATTGTTTTGTGTTTTTGTGTCACTCTGTTTGCCCAAGGGTGTGTTGCCTATTTTGTACTTATTGTGGTTTTGTTCTTGTTACCCGGGATTATGGGTTTTTTTTTTGTTTTTTTTTTTTTTCTATAGCCTTGTTGGTTGTTTGTCTCTCTCCCTCCTGCCAGCACCCCATCCACCCACCCTAGGGGGGTGGGGGGTGGGGGGCTGGGGTGTTACTCTGGCCGCTCAGAGCTCGGCCTTGAGGGGGAGGTACTGTCATAACCCGAGTGTCGGTTCTGGCCACACTCGGGTCTCATATCTTTTTGTTCCCTGGCTTTGACAGCTGAGGGTTCCTTCCAGCTCCTCGGGCTCTTATTGTGAAGGCGCCCGGGGGAGCTCCCTGCTGTCAAAGTCAGCTGCTGCTCTGCTGTCATTAGCAGCAGCTGTGCCGCGTTGGGGTCATTAGCCGCCGGAGATATAAGCGGGTGCTAAATGTCCTCCAGCGCGGCAGTCTCTGTTATATCCTGTTATGTTCAGCCACGTTCCGTCGTGCTCCTGTTATTCTCAGGTATGTTCCTCTGAGACTTCACTCTCACTGTTGTCCGTCTGGCGCATCGGGTGTCCCCCGGCTCAGACATCACCCAGCCATTGTATGTGTTCTGTGAGTGTTCTGCCTTATCCTTAATAAATTACCACTGCAAACTCTCTGGTGACTGAGGCGTCTTGTGACGGTCCGTGAGGGCCGTTGTGACATTAACTCTCTGTTAAATGAAAAGTAAGAAGAGAATCAACTGTTTGAAAAACACTATCAATCCAGAATGTGAAATCTACCACCTGCAGCACTAAACTGGAAAGCTTGGCAGGCAACAGCCGGCATCTTTAGTGATGGATTTTTGATTAACATTGAGCATTGTGTAGCAGTGGTTGGAATTTAGCATGACCTTCTGGCATTTCTGCACTAACATTGACTCAAATCCATAACTGGAATAACCTCTACTGTTTTGATATGAACAGGCTAATAAATTGATATGCCCAGGGAGTGAAAACAGCCTTTTCATTTTTAAGGCAGACAAATAATAATGGCCTCGGGCACATGACTTTGTCTATCTTTCTGCAGCTGCTTAAACACTTTGCACAACACCCACTAAAACAACAGAAAGCAGGAATGTTTTGTAAGGAAGGCGGATTATGAAGATTCTCAGAGGAAGTCAGCGCTCTGATGGCAGCAGGAGGTTGTGAGAGTAAAGTGGTCAAATTCTAAGTCAAGATTTAAACAAACAAGAGGCTGGCCTGTCTGGCAAAGGACACACGCGGCAGCAGGTGCCCCGACAGAATAAAGCCATGAGAAATTTCATTGGCATCTCCAAATCAACCCCAGGATTATTCCTGCAACCAGGGTTGACATTGACACCCGCCCACCCGCCACTTGTGGGTAGATTTCGGCAGTGGCGGATGAGACAGCGACTCCCACTAGTCACTTTGGCAGGCTGTAGTTTCCTCAGACGGCTTCTAAAGTAAAACCTATCTGCAATGTGAGACTACAAAACTACCACTCCCAGAAACATTATTTGCACACAGCGTGTGCTCATTGATCCACGGTCACTGTGGACAGAGTCGGGCTGGAGCCCTGTAAAACCGTCGACAGTCTGCTCCGTGGGTCGGTTTCCTGTCCTGCCCCAGTTCACACTGCAATCCGGTGGGAAGAAATGCGGTGGCGGGTTGCGACCAGTGTTGGGAGTAACGCGTCACTGTAACACCACTACTTTTGCAGTAATGTGCTGTGTAATGAAATTACTGTTTAAAAATTCAGTAATGCGTTACAGTTACTGAAATTTGATCAGATGCATTACTCGCATTACTAGTTTTATTTATATGAATAGATATTTTTAGCGCAAACAGACGATCATACAACTTGCAGTTGCTAGACACCCTCCTCATCAGCTGCCAACCGGGGATGAATACACAGTTTCGGTGGCTATTGGCAGGTCTGCCATCCCCAGTGCCACCAGCGGCTTCAAGCCACTGGAGGTTGTCATGCCAAAGGCAAAGGTACTGTAAGCAAATAAATAAGTAAATAAATATAAACTGACCTTGCCGTAACTGACACAGCCATCACACAGTCTCCTCCACGAGTCCGTTTTCTGTCCTGCCCCAGTTCACATCACAACCTGGTGAAGAAATGCCGTGGTGGTGGCGACTTCTCATATCAAGCCCTGATCACCTGTTGTCCGAGCGGTAAGTAGCCCCTAATAGCGCCTACCTCTGTGGTTAAACATCAGTATTTTTTGAGCAAGAAGCTCGCATTTAATGTCCACATTAAATGCATTTAAAGTTTTCTTACGCACAGAGAAAAAGTGACTGTGATTTGTTGCAGAAAAGAACAGCTTCTTTTAAGCAGTGAACTTTCATTTAGCTGTGCTTTCTGTTTTATCTCATTCATTTACATGCTGTTGTGATATGCAACTATTTCATGGAAGTAAATCCTCTAAATATGCATTTTTAATGGGCTGGTCCAAGGGTGTCAAACATATGGCTCGTGGGCCAAAAATGGCCCACCAGGGGGTCCAAAGTTTTCTCTGTGAATTCACAGCTTTATTTCTACTAAATTTCTGACTTTCTACTGATTACAATAGTTTGTGTAAATCTGAGACATTTTTTCTCTCTAAGATGAGACTTTTTTTCTCATCAGTTTTCTTTTTCTTCTTTTTTTCTGATGAGAACAGAGAGCCCTTGATCTTGCTGTGTGTGCAAGATGATTTAAGTATGCATTTAAAAGTAATGTGAAAGTTACTTTTCCAAGTAACTAGTTACTTTAATCATACAGTAAGAAGTAACTAGTAACTGTAACTAATTACTACTTTTTAGTAACTTGCCCAAAACTGGTGGCGACTTATCATATCGAGCCCAGAGCAGAGCCAGACTCCGTTACCATTTCTTCAGAATGGCTCCAAAGTGAACTTGCCGTGGATGAATGGACACCAGCCAGCAGAACACACCTGTCCCCGCTCCTAGCTATCAGATCATCAGGACAACTGACCCTAATCCCCCCCCCCCCATTGTCTGAGCAGTGAGTAGCCCCCATCAGCTCCTACTACTGTGGTTAAACATGAGTATTTTTAGAGCAAGAAGCACCCGTTTAATGTCCACCGCTGTGCAAATTTAAGTTTTCTTTCCCCACAGAGAAAAAGTGACTGTACTTTGATTTGTTGCTCTAAAGAACAAATGAAGTTTCTTCTAAGGTGAACTTTCATTTATCTGTGCTTTCTGTTTTATTTTATTCATTTACATGCTGTTGTGATATGCAGCTATTTCATGGAAGTAAATCCTCTAAATATGTATTTTTACTGGGCTGGTCCAGGGGTATCAGACATATGGCCCGCGGGCCAAAAACGGCCCACCAGCAGTCCCATTTTTTTCTCTGTGAATTTACAGCTTTATTTCTAATAAATTTCTGACTTTTTCTTACTAATTAGAATCGTTTGTGTAAATTTGAGACATTTTTCTCCATAACATGAGACTTTTTTTCTCATCAGTTTTCTTTTTCTTCTTTTTTTCTGATGAGAATAAAGGGCCCTTGATTTCAAGGGCCAAGGGGTAGGGGAAGGGGTAGAAATGAGAAATGGGATGGACCCCAAATCTACCTGTGCTTCACTCTCACATTGCAAATATTTTTCTCGACTGTTTTACAGTATTTACTACTGTTAATAACTAGTTAAACAGACAGTGTTTCTCTTGCTATTTTTATGTACTGTATGTATAAGGGTCATTTACATTTAAAAAGGTTGTACACTTATTTCAACTAAATTTTAGCATGCGATAGTCAAATTTGATCATATTAAACATAATTTTCCAAGTACAAAATTGTGGCTAGTGAAAAGGCCGAGTGGCTAGTAACTTTGGAAACTCACTAGCCACAGTGGCCGGTGAGCAAAAAAGTCAGTATCAAGCCCTGCCTGCAATGTCCACGACCACGCTCTATTCAGTCTCAGAGAAGGCATAAATCATTTCAAGAGGCAGGGACAGTAAAAATGCTGATTTCTTATTTATTTATTTAGTCATTTAGCAGTCATGAAACATCTCTACAGCAAGATAATTGAGGTGTCAGATTGAGTCGAATGAGAAAAGTGCTGGAGAATCTGATGTATTGCATTTACAATATCAGTTCTGTCTTTCAGACTTTACTGTCCTCTGACTTTCTTCTCACATCCAGAAACAGCTACAGTACATCTTAAAGAGGAAAAATATTTAATATATAAAATATCTTTATATGATAAAAAAATAATATAGAATACATTGGGTAATAGCTGCCTGAAAATAGTTAAAATAGAAAAAATAAATAAACACTCGTGAAAATATACCTTTATGTTTCATTTGGTGGGTAATGATTAGAAGTCTTGTGATTCATCATTCTCATTATATATCACACTTCACTATTTTAAATCCTCAGACAGGTTTGACGGCCACTCCACTTTTCTTTGCTTGCATGACATGCAGTGGAGGGTCGACTCTGTGGGGAGTTCTCCTTTGGAAATATCCCCACCTTCAGGCCATGCTCCGTTTCCACCTGCTGACAGCTGGTCTCAGTGGCATCAGCTCCTGTTGGAAATGTAACAGAAAAGAAGGAAAGGAGGATAATAATTAGATTCAAAACTCAGCACCTCAAGTCAATGCAGACCCACTACAGGGCATACATAATAACTGTGTTTCCTCTGAAGGCTTTCCTTTATGCTTCAGTGGTGGAGCCATGGTCAAGTGAGGCAGTGTGTGTCCTTGTGAGTCCTGTTGCCTGTGTAGAAGAAGCACTTTCAACCAGGGTACCAAACTTAAAAGGTTTACACCTTGATCTTTGCAAGGATATGCAAAGAAACGAATAAAATGGATGCATGCGTGCAAAACTTTTGTCATAAAAAGCACAGTAGAACTTTTTCAAATATTACGGTAAAATGACAATAGTACAGTTAATTTTGCAGTTTTTTAGCATAGAAAAGTCACAGTTAAACTTTGTATTTAACATGGGAATATATTCATTTTTACAGTAAAAGACTGAGTAGGCAAATCAAAGTTTAACCATTCTTAGAGTTAAATCTTTGAGAAACATGCTGTTGTCTACAACTTTTCTATTGTATAAAGTGCAAGTTGACTGACATGGGTTTTTCTATGATCAATGCCGATATGAAAAAAAAAAAAATCAGGACAGTCGATGGCCAATATGTCTGGCCAGTTTTTTATCCCTTCAATCTGATAAGAATATAACAGTTTAATACCAAATAACATACAAGTAGCTTAACTTAATAAATATTTGTTGAACAGAATTTTAAATAAAATAAAACAGAGTAACTTAAAGCCGCACCTGACTTAGCAACGTTACAACATTCTGTGCCTCCTCCAATTTTATTTTATTTTTTTTTTTTGCGGTGGGGGGGGGGGGGGGGTCACAAAACTACACAACGGCACAATAGCTTTAGCTTTAGTCCCGGCTCCAATTCCTATACAACCCATCCATGCTACACTAAAAGATCTTAATCTCCCAGTTTAGGAGCTGGAACGCAGGAAACAGTTTCTCTTCATTTTCTCTTGTCAGCCCACCCCTCTTCATAGATGCTCAAACAGAAAATCTAATAATCTAATTAAAATCTAATTAAACTAGTCGAATTAAACTATTCAGCACTCTTCAAACCCCATAGCCTTAGAGACTCTTGACATATTTTAATACATAAACTGGCTAAACTGCAGATCATTTTCCTCATTTTGTTTTTCGTATTCTGTTTATCAGACATACCTCCTTTTTTATCATAAATTTTCAGAAATCAGCCTAGGCCTGTTAATCAGTCAACCTCTACTATGAAGTGGCAATGACTTGTTTGCAAATGATTTATTAAACAAGAGCACTCTGAGGTGAGTGCAATACCTCCCGCCTCCGTTTTCTTTGAAGATCCCATTACTGACTGACAGAGAGCAGTTTTCAGCTTTTCAATATAATTATTGTGGCAGAACCAAATTATGATAAGCCTATCATCCATGAAAACACAACAACGTATACAACCTATAGTTGTAGGGTAGGATCCCAAGATGAACCTGTGTAGGAAGTTTGGTGACCCTAGAGAGCGTTACACGTTCTATAGTAAGAGGGCATAGGGAGTGTTAACCTTGACCTTTGACTGTTTGACCTACAAACCTGTAGTCAGAGGTCATGGTCTCAGAGTGAACCTGTGTACCAGGTTTAGTGATCCTAGCTTTATTTGTTGTTGAGATATAGTTTATAAGCCGTTTTGCTGTTGACCTTTGACCTTGCAATTCCAAATCACACTCAGGGTCACAGGCTGAACCTGTGTACCAAGTTTGGTGACCTACTTTACTCGTTTTATAGTAATAGTGCAAATCAAATGTTAACTTTGACCTTTTGAATCCAAACCCATAGTCAGAGGTCAGGATCCCAAGGTGAACCTGTGTAGCAAGTTTGGTGACCCTAGCTTTCTTTGGTGGTGAGATATAGTTTAAGCCATTTTGATGGTGACCTTTGACCTTTAGACACCAAACCTATAGTGAGAGGTCAGGATCCCAAGGTGAACCTGTATACCAGATTTGGTTGCCCTCGCTTTACTCGTTCTCTCATAATAGTAAATTTAGCTTTTACCATAGTGCAACTGGAATGTTTTTTGACCTTTTGATCCCAAACCCATAGTGAAGTCAGGGTGTAAGTCATCCAAGATGTGTATTAGATACAACTACTGTATTGATTTGAAAAGCCTATATCATTTCTTTCAGTAGTTATTACATTTACAACATTTAGGGAAAATCTGACCTCATGCTCATCCGATGAGACTGAAATTGCAATATGTGCATCATCAGTGTATATCAAACCCTGGTACCAAGTTTCAAAACATTTGGAACAAAACTGTAGGAGGAGTTGATTTCACAAGACAGTTACCGTCTATGACGTTAAATGAAATAGAAGGTCATAAGTCAGGGGCTACAACTTCTGCAGAAATCATCCGATCAGAGCCAAATTGCAATTTGTGCATCATCAGTGTATATCAAACCCTGGTACCAAGTTTCAAAACAATAATAAATAAAACTGAAGGAGCTGATTTCACAAAAGTGGGACAGACGGACGGATGGACGGACGGACGGACGGACGGACGGACGGACGGACAGACGGACGGACGGAGGGAGGGACTGCTCAATAACATCATCCCCCTTTGGCTTTCACCCAAAGGGCCCTTTGACCCCTTTGGGCTTCAACTGGCAAGAAATAAAAAAACAGTTCTTTTGGGTAAATGAACCATACTGAATTACTTATCAAATCAATTCACTCATTTCACAGTTCAGCAGCTCAGCTCAGTTGTGAGTGATACAGCAAGTGGCAGAAACAACCCAACTGCAGTTAAACATGATTTGATCCCTGGACTGCAAACAAATTAGTCTTTCAGTGATTTACCCCTGCCAGTGACTGAACATACTAGGGGTGGGAAAAAAGATTGATTCAGTGATGGATCGCGATACTTGGCACTGGCGACAATGCATCGATCCATAAACGTACGGATTGATCTTTTATTTTAAAAAAATGCACACACATATGCTTTTGGGTTATCATTTAATCAACAGCGTTTTCAATGCACTAGATTGCACAAAGCAAGCACCGAGTCAAGTGAAGTCATAGCTTGTCTCCGTGATTTGCAGCCAGCTTTGAAAGTTAGGAAGCAGTTAGCTCAAACGTCGGGCCTTTTTGGAATGTATAACAAAGATGGAAGGAAAGACGACATGACAAACAACCCGCAAGAAGTGCTGCATGGAAAAAATAAAAACACTCGGAATATGGCGGTCCAGCACACGTCTCGGAGCAGCATTAGCAACAGCTAAGCTAAAGAGACACCGGCATGGAGCTTTTTTCCCAAGTGCCAAGTGAGTGAAGTTTATTTATGAAGTGCTTTTCAGAGACATATAGTCTCTGCACAGAGACATATAGCGCTGCACAATAAAATGGAATAAAAGGAAGATGATAGATAAAAAATAATTTAAAAAATATAAAAACAAGTTAAAACACAAGATTAAAATAATTTAAAAATATCAGACTTACCATTAAAAAGCAGTTGAAACTCAATAGAAAGCCTCCTTAAACAAAAAAGTTTTCAGCTGCATTTTTAAAAGAGTTCACAGAGTCAGCTAGTCATATCTAAAGTGGGAGTCTATTCCAAACAGTACCGTCCACCACCCTCCCTGTGTGCAGAGACGTGTCTCCGCAGAAAATGAAGTCCCAAAAATACTTTATTATATGAAAGAGATGTCAACAGTTTTACTTTGGGACATGATCTGAGGTTGAATTGGGTCAAAAAATTTGAAATATATGGGATTGTGATACTCAGTTATCGCAATAGAATGATTATCGTTGAATCGTGATCCGAACTGAATCGCGAGGTCCCTCGCAATTCCCACCCCTAGAACATACTGGTGTACAGTGAACCTGAGCTCTGATTGACAGCCAACGACTTAAACTGCTAGAATCAGCAATGCTAAACTGTAGGCCAGTTAAAAGGACTTAAAACTACTCAAAACCCACAGTCATGTCTAATATATATATATATATATATACACACTACCGTTCAAAAGTTTGGGGTCACTTAGAAATTTCTTTATTTTTGAAAGAAAAGCACTTTTTTCAATGAAGATAACTTTAAACTAATCAGAAATACACTCTATACATTGCTAATGTGGTAAATGACTATCCTAGCTGCAAATGTCTGGTTTTTGGTGCAATATCTAGATAGGTGTATAGAGGCCCATTTCCAGCAACTATCACTCCAGTGTTCTAATGGTACAATGTGTTTGCTCATTGTGTCAGAAGGCTAATGGATGATTAGAAAACCCTTGTGCAATCATGTTAGGTCTGCAATGCTGTAATTGCTGCAAATGGAGGATTCTTTGACGAAAGCAAAGTTTGAAGGAAAAAATTATTATTTCAAATACAAATCATTATTTCTAACCTTGTCAATGTCTTGACTATATTTTCTATTCATTTTACAACTCATGGTGGTAAATAAAAGTGTGGCTTTTCATGGAAAACACAAAATTGTCTGAGGTGACCCCAAACTTTTGAACGGTAGTATATATATATATATATATATATATATATATATATATTTTTTTTTTAATGGCGCTGGAAGCAGGGCGGCCGTACCAGCAGCAACTCTCTCGTGTCTTTCTGCTTCTATCTGCTTATTCCTGTATATAGTGTGTCTCTGATTTACCAGGGCTCGGTAGGAAGATTTGGATTAAGGACTGGACCAAGTTTTTTCTATTTTAGCTCAGTCTTTCTCTTAGTTTTTTCTCTTCCTCGGGCAATGGAGATCAGCGGAGGGGGGGCACATTGTTTACACACGCGACCAGCTGATTGCACTGACAAGGCTAGTGATGCGGCCCAAAGCGGCCCGGAGGCCCCTCATCCCAGATGAACTACTCAACTCAACTTTATTTATTTATATAGCACCATTTAACAACAACAGTCATGTCATAGCACTTTCAACTGTAGGGGGGACCCCCACAATTGCAGAAAGACCCCAGCAATCAGGCGCATGGCAACGGTGGAGAGGAAAAACTCCCTTTTAACAGGAAGAAACCTCCAGCAGAACCAGGCTTAGGGAGGGACAGTCATCTGCTGCGACTGGCGGGGGTAAGGGGATAGAGAAGATAAAAAGAACAGACATGTAGAGAGCAAACAGCATGATGGGGACTCAGTCTATGGGAGAGAACAAACAGATGTTAATGACCAGCAAAAAAAAAATATTTCATTGAGAGTGAAGAAAGGAGTGAAGCCCAGTGCAATTATTGGAGGTCTCCCAGCTGTCTAAACCTATTAGCAGCATAACCATAACTAAAGAGGAGACACCGCGGGCGAAGGGCTGGAACTAAGGAGAGGATGAGGAGGAGGAAGCATAAGCCGGCTGTACCAATGGTCATCACCGTTACTGTTCGATTGCTAGGAAACAAAACAGATGAGCTTACAGCACTGGTCAGGATGCAAAAGGAATATTGTGAGTGTAGTATCATGTGTTTCACAGAGACGTGGTTACACTCACAGATCCCGGCTGTTAACGTAGCAATACCTGGCTTCAAGACTATACAGGGGAACAGAGATATGATAAGTAGTGGGAAAAAGAGGGGAGGAGGAGTGGCACTTCTTGTGAATGAAAAGTGGTGTAATCCTGGACACATTTATGTGAAGGAAAAGTGCTGCAGCCAGGACATTGAACTGCTGGCTGTGAGTATGCGACCTTACTATATGCCACGAGAAATGACATATGCCTTAGTAATTATCGTCTACATCCCTCTGTCAGCTGACGCAGCGGTGGCCTGTGACATCATCAGCTCCACTGGGACCACATTACTGGAGAAGCACCCAGATGCATTTATGGCCATCACGGGTGATTTTAATCATGTCTCACTGGGAAAAACATTACCAAACTTTCACCAGTTTGTTGACTGTCCCACCAGAGAAAACAAAACACTGGATTTACTGTATGCCAATGTCAGAGATGCATATAGTGCCACAGCTCTACCGTCCATTGGCAAATCAGATCACTGCATGGTCATGTTAACACCCAAGTACGTTCCCCTTGTGCAAAGGCAGCCTGTTTGTACACAGACTGTGATGAGATAGACACAGAAGGCTGCTGCTGCACTGCAGGACTGCTTCAAGATGACAGACTGGGGTGTACTCTGTGAACCACAAGGGGTGGATATAGACAATATGACCGACTGCATCACAGAATACATCAGATTCTGTGAAGACATGACCATGCCAGCTCAGACTGTACACTGCTTCTCCAACAACAGACCATAGGTCATGAGTGACCTGAAAGCACTTCTGAACAAAAAGAAGAGAGCTTTTAGGGCTGGAGACAAGGAGAAGCTGAGGGGAGTGCAGCATGAGCTGAGAGAGATGCTGAGGAGGTGCAAGGACAATTATAGGAGGAAGCTGGAGAATAAACTCACGCAAAACAACGCTAAAGATGTGTGGATGAGAATGAAACAAATAACTGGGTGCAAGGGGAGAGTCAGGCAGACGTCTGGGAGCCAGGAGAGAGCTGATGAACTGAATCTGTTTTTAACAGGTTCAACTCACAGTCTGTCACACCCACAACACAGCCAAGACCCTCACACACCCCTCCCCCCCACCCTCCTGTGCAGCACCTCTCTCCATCTCCCCCCTCACCCCCCTCACCCTCCTTGGGGGACACCAGGCCCCTCCCTCACATCACTGTGACTACAGACCATGTTAAGAAACAGCTGGAGAGACTCCATCAGCGGAAGGTGGTGGGCCCTGATGGCATCTCCGCCAGGATCCTGAGGACCTGTGCCAACCAGCTAGCTCCAGTACTGAAACAGCTGTACAACCTGAGCCTGAGTCTGGAGAGAGTAACGGTGCTGTGGAAGACATCCTGCTGGTTCTTGTCCCCACAAAGTCATCTCCATCGGACCTGAATGACTATCGACCAGTTGTCCTCACATCTCATGTGATGAAGGTCCTGGAGAGACTGGCCTTAGCCCACCTGAGGCCGCAGGTTAAGATGTGGCTGGACCCTCTGCAGTTTGCATATCAGCCCATTTAGGAGTTGTAGATGCTGTCATCTATCTGCTGCACCTGGATGGCGGAGGAGACACTGTGAGAATCACATTTTTTGATTTCTCCAGTGCCTTTAACACCATCCAGCCACTGCTGCTGGGTGAGAAGCTGCGAGTGATGGGGGTCGACAGCTCTATGATCGCCTGGATTACTGACTACCTGACAGGCAGGCCACAGTTTGTCTGGCTGGGCAGTGTCTTGTCTGGCGTGGTAGTTAGTGATACGGGAGCTCCACAGGGTACTGTGCTCTCTCCTTTTCTCTTCACCTTATACACCACTGACTTTCAGTACAACACTGAGTCGTGCCACCTGCAGAAATTCTCTGACAACTCAGCTGTTGTGGGGTGTATAGGAGGGGGAGTACAGGGCACTGGTAGACAAATTTGTGGAGTGGACAGAGCAGAATCACCTGAGGCTGAATGTCAACAAGACCAGAGAGATGGTCATTGACTTCAGGAAGAAGAGGACGCCTTCTCAGCCATTGCAGATTAGGGGGGAGGGTGTGGGGGTGGTTGAGGACTACAAATATCTGGGTGTCAAGATCAGCAATGGGTTAGGCTGGAGATCCAACACCGATGTTGCGCACAAGAAGGGGATGAGCAGACTCTACTTCCCAAGGAAGCTGAGATCCTTCAGTGTGTGCAGCAGGATGCTGGAGCTTTTCTACCAGACCACTGTTGCTAGCGCCATCTTCTTTGCTGCTGTCTGTTGGGGTAGCAGTATCAGGGCAAGCGACACCAACAGACTTGACAAGATTATCAAGAGGGCTGGCTCTGTAACTGGTCTCAGGCCGGAGATCTTTGAGACAGTGGTGGAGAGGAGAACACTAAATAAACTGTGATCCATCATGGACAATTCTGATCACCCCGTCCACCACACGGTGAAGAGACAGCAGAGCACTTTCTCCAGTAGACTATTACCGCTTCACTGTCAAATGGCCAGGTACAGAAAATCTTTCCTGCCGCATGCCATTTCACTGTACAATAACTCACTATGATGTTGTATTCTGGTCATAACTATGCTGCCATACTGCACCTTACAGTGTAACTGGTACCACACATTTCACTCTGCTCCTGATAGTCCTGCATTGTGCAGTGGGTATGATTCATGTGTTTATACGGTCACCATCTATTCAGCTATGATGTATATAGGCTTTTATAGTAGTATTAGTTTTACTTTCCATGAGTAATCTGTTTGTCTATCATGCATGTGTTTCTGTTGTTTGGTTGTCTGCTGTCATGCTGCTGTTACACTACAGTTTCCCAGTTTGGGATCAATAAAGTACATTATCTATCTATCTATCTATCTATCTATCTATCCATCCATATTCAACAAGTAGACTTCTTAAACATCAAGATGTATAAGAGATGTCTCGTATGTTTAAGCACATCACTTCCTGAAGCCAGGGATCATGAGCTGAATCATGCATCAGTAAGCCACGTTTCAGTTCAATGAGTGGTGGGCAGTTAGAGCTCCAGTAAAGCACTGAATGATTCTGTGAACAAGTATTTTGAACAAACTTTAGTAGTGATGTGTCAGTTGCAAATGATTCCTTTGAAAGAACTAGTTCTTTTGCGTGAATGAACCATACTGATTCACTTACCAAAAAGATTAGTTAATTTCACCATTCAGCTAAATAAGCTAACTTAAATGAAGTGCTGCAGTGAGCAAGTGGGGACAGCCTACTGCAAGTGAATGTGATTCACTTCCTGGTCTTCAAGCCAGTGAATCACAAGTTGAATCACACTCTTA
Organism: Pholidichthys leucotaenia; assembly: GCA_020510985.1. Classification (NCBI taxonomy): domain Eukaryota; kingdom Metazoa; phylum Chordata; class Actinopteri; order Cichliformes; family Pholidichthyidae; genus Pholidichthys; species Pholidichthys leucotaenia. The sequence continues at coordinate 225,618,576 of CM035846.1, forward strand.
CCCATTCAGCCACTTTTCAGTTCATGGCTAGTGATGGGATCCACAGTTCACTAAAACATATGGATTCAGTCCCGTTCTTACACTATATAGATTTGTTCAAAATAGTCGTTCACCAAATCACTCAGTGCTGTACTGGAACTCCAACTGCCATCTCTGAACTGAAAAAACGCAGCTGAGTGGGGCAGGCGCTGTTCGTTTGTAGTGTACTAGTACATTCACTAAACTGAGAGCTGAAAAAGTATGGTGGCACAAAATATCTTGTGCAAATAATGTTGACACTGAACCTGGTCTTGGTGACTCATTCAGATGATTCAGCCATTTCAAATGTCATCAGCAGTGATGTCTAAAGAACTGTGAAAGCACAGTGCTGAATTCAAGGCAAAGTTCATTCAGAACTTTTATCCCATTCAAGTAAATGCAAGGTCAAAGAAGTGCATCATGCCTACTCTCTTTTTATCTGCCTGCCTCAACCTGGATCTGCAGCCTTGGAAACGTGTCTCCGCCTGCAGCATAATGGGCTTTGCTGTACAGCAGTTCTCTGGTTTTATACAGACATCACACATATACCAAGAGTTTGCCTCACGCTATTCTGGCACCTGGCCAGGCGGTTTTATGATTAAAACCAGACTGTGCTTGTCCAACTCTTGGAAGCCAGAAAAACAGACTGCAGTTCCACATATTCTGCACAAGAGGGAAGTACCAAAGCATCTGCAAAGGTGGGCTCTTTGGTTTAGTGCTTCACTGTGTCTGCGTGCTGTCTGGTTTTCCGCCTCTGCTTTTAGGGACTTTTTCACAGATGTCCCCTTGTTACTGAGTCTGCTTCGAGTTCAGTCAGTAATGATACATCTGACTGTGGCAGGAGAAAAAAGGCTTAGTTCCTTCTCGGCAGCCCCCAACAGTAAATTATGCCAATTCTGAGTCAGAGCTGTGATCATCCTGTAAATCTAATGATGATTTTTTTTTTTCATGTCACATGATTGGAGTCAAGCGGCTGTGGGGTCTTCCTTTCTCAGAAAGAAGTGAGCTCCTGCCAACTCTAAGTTCCTTCAAACATATGATTAAGTTCCATTGTAACAAAAAATAAATATGCTTAACATTTTAGCTTTCTGTCTACCTGCATTAAAAACACCAGAAAAACTGTAATCGAACCCAACACCCTTCACTTTTTAGAGCTGTGTTTTTGAATACTGTATTATAGTAATCAAATTCAGAAATCCCTCAAATCTGCTCAGAAAAGTGGAATTTTTCTTCAGCGAATTTGTTGTGTAATTATAACCACATGTGCAGCCAAATTGAAGACTGAACTTTCATTCCTGATTTTCCTTTCCAACAGACACATTTTGCAGTGTAGAAGACCGGGAAATCATGTGACATTAACAAAAGCAGGCACATAACACCCACCCACCCCCCGCCACCCACACACAGACACACATGCTCTTACATCAAACACAAACATCCTTTTTTTTAAGAGGAAGGAACACTGCAATTCATTTGGTGTCTTTGAAAACTACACTGCCAGTAAACACAGAAAACGTCATCGGTGGTGAGCTCTGATGGAAGTATTAATACTGAAAGTCTTCTAAACTTACCATGAGTCGTTCCCCTGCCTAGTCTCTCTATGACCGCCACTCGCAGCAGCAGGGTCTCATGTTTCAGGCCCCCATGGCACTAGGGCAGACCTCCCCGCACCTCCTCCTCCTCCTCCTCCTCCCCCTCCCTCACACCATGCTGGTGTTCTGGCGACCTCTACCAGGGTAGGCAGGGGTCCTCACAGGCTTGGGAGGTGGGTACAGACCCTTCCCACAGCGGCCATTTTGCGGGTAGGGTGGAGGCTTTTGAGTTCTTGCATTGGAGGTACTGTTCGAGATGATGACCTTAGGGTCAAGGCTTTGAGGGTGGGGCTCTGTGCGAGTCTGCCCCATGTGATTCGGGTCTTTGGGGTGGTAGAATTGAGGCGGGTGACCGTTGGCGCTGGGCCTCTCGTGGTCCTTGATGAGACTGGACGGAGTGAAGCAGCTTGTTTTGACCACTGACGCCATGTGCACAGGAGATGGAGAGTTAGTTCTGAGGATGATGCGGTCTTCATCGACATGGTGTGGTGCCTGAACTGGAGTGGGCTTGTCATTGGTCAGTGGGGCCACCCTGAGGTCTCCTGAATGCAATGAGTCGTGAAAATTATTGGATGACCCCTGAGCGATACAGGGCGCCTCCTCACTGAGGTCGATATTTGCTGTGAGACGATCAATCTGCTCAACGACCTGAATGATAATAGAGAGAGGAATACAATAATACTGCAGTGCAAGTTGATATAAAGTACTTGACTTTTTATTCCCCTTTAGTACATCAGTTAAACTACAATTAAGACAGACTTTACTCCACAATTAAACCCATCACAGATAAACACCTTGGAGTTGGGTAATCTGTTTTGCCATTTTACACCTTGACTTGGTTAGCTTGTCGTGTTTGTCTATGCTGAGGTCTGACTTGTAATTATTTTGGGTTTAGTCAGGGACACACTAAGTACTGTATACACCTCGTATGCCTTATTCTCCTTTTCTTTTACTAAAGCATGTTTTTTGTTCCAGTTATACTTCCCTGATTTTTTTACTCACACTTTTTGGTGAATTATTTGTGTTTCCTTTGATTCAGAGTTTTCAGAGCAGCTTTCCTAGTTAATGACCTTTTGAGGCTTTGTGTGGATAACATTAGTCAGCTAGCATTGAAGGCTTATTTTTTACAGGATTAGGACCCAAATGCAGAGCATATAAAAGCACAGAGAAGGTTAGAAAAACAAAATAAATATATTTTTTTAAAAATTAAGCTGACGGTAATCATACACGAGGAGTCAGTCCAACAGAGCAAGCAAAACCAGGAAGGCACTCGGCAGACAAAATAAAAGCGAAATAAAACCACATTCAAAAGTCATTTATGAGGAACGTTACAATAACTACAAAAAGTGAGATGGTGGAGGGTTAGAGCTGCATTGTGTTCAAAGTAGGCCCTAACCCTAATCATTAACCTGACCCAGTCTATAATGTGTATTAAATGTATACAGTAAGTGAATGTGGAAGTGAAAGTGAATACAGACGGGAGTGAAAAAAATTGTTTAAAAAAAAGGGGTTGCATGGGAGAGCAGAGGTTTTTAGCACTTTTGAAACATGGTGAAATGTAGTGAAATGCAGCAAATATATATATATATATATATATACTGTATACTGTACATAGTATATATTCAAAGCCATATTGACAGATGGAACAACTAAACTTTAATGAAGTATCTGGTGGACTATACTCTTTATCCACAGGTGAGTAAATTCAGGCGTTCAACACCAGAGGAACTAATTAGTGTCACAGTAAGGGATGGAAGCTAAATATGAGACAGGGGTTCAAAACACTACTGTATAAAGATTTGAAAAGGGAACCTGAACAAAATTATTAAAATCCACAACAATTAATATATCAACTTTTGGGCATCTTGACTGCTGGTAGTTCGAGATACTCTGATAAAACCTGAGTATTTTTTCACAGATAGGCTCATCTTTCAAAGTCAAATATAATAATATCAGTTAGAGAACTTTAAAAAAAAATACTTTTTTTCTTGACTGTACTGCATTAAAGCTTTCCTATTATTTGACCTGGATAAAAGTCTGAAGTCATATTTTTGCTGGTGTGTGCTATAAAATAATGGATATGGAATCCGAGTGCTTTTTTGACCAAAGCCAAAGGGCACTGATAACTACAGATTTGACAATATCAACTATTTAGCTTGTTAGCCCCCTGTCCACAGCATATGGGCCACCATATGGTGTAAAGGGGATGGCTCCTATCTCTGTTTTCCATGACCCTAGGCCACATAGCTACTGTAAAAAAATGGAAGCTACAATGGGGAATCAGTCTTCTGGAAGCTCTGTGGGTCAGCTTTCCTTTCCCCAATGTATTATCTTGAGTACTAAGCTAGAAGGCAGAAAGTATCATTTTTATATATTCTGTGGTATGACCCAGCTCAGACATGAACTTGCAACCTCCCAGCAGTGGGGCTGATGCTCTGCCACAAGGCCACCACCAGCCAAATATATTTTTCTGTCTGCCAAAAACTTGTTTTTCTTGTTTTTAGAACTCTTTTGTTTTGAACTGTCTCAACTGATGATGATGGTATCACAGGGTTGCCTCACAGCTAGAAGGTTCTTGGTTAAAACCCCCTAGTTGCCAGATATAGGACACTTTCTTTGTGGAGTTTGCATTTTGCCCACCTTGAGCCCTAGAGCTAAAAGACATGACTGTTGGGTTAATTAGTGGTTCTAAATTGACCCCAGATATCCGTCTCTGTTAAACCCATAGAAAAAAAGGGTTAAAGTACTGTAGATAACAGTTAAGTGCTTTGAGTGGTCAGTGAGATTAGAAAAGGGCATTATACTGTAAATATGGGCCCTTGTGTGAAAGGTAGAACAATTATAAAAGGTTTTCATTTCTAACCATATAAAATGCCTTGCTTTGCACAGTTTCATTCATCTGTGAATCAATGCTATTTTACAGCTGCATGCAAAATGGAAACTGTAAGAGCAAGGCATAATTCAGTAACAGGCTCAAGCCAAGCTTAAATGTGATGCCCGGAATGGTGCCAATTTCTGCAGTGTTCTGTAAAAGGTCAGTGCAAATCATTCTCAATCACCACTCCAATAAGACATGATGATGGAGTCACAAACAATGCAGACGGCATGTGTACACACACACACACACACACTCACAGCTGCCATCCTTTCATGAGCGTGCATGCACAGATACACATCCTGTGTCAAACAGTTCTGCAGAGTAGCTCATTTTGTCAGAATCAGCTTTGTGTTAAACCCTGTAACGGTCACAGGAGAATTAATAAAAGGCTGACACCTGTGTACAGGTTTTCATGATTAGACACCTGATGCCCACGTAGGGATTATGCATCTATAATAATAGACCTACCTCTTTCATCTCAGTGTGAACTTGCTTCAGACCCCCCAACACATTCTCCAGATCTGTCACCACTTGTTTGATTTGATCTCGCACCGAATCCTGCCTTTTCTTCTGCTTCTCCACCTCCGATCCCTGGCACTGGTGATTATTGTTGATTGCTGACTTCAAGGTTTCTGAGCTTGTGATGCCCAAAGGAGGGATACACGACCCCTTTTGTCTGCTCTGGCTCAAGTTCTTCTGAGGAACTTCCGTGGGGAAGAAGCCTCTGTATCCGTTAATGCCCTCTTCTGAACGACTCTTCAGTCTGCCGGTTTCCTGATGGCTCTTTCTTTCCTCCCCTTCCTCAGAAACCACAGGTCTGGGCCCACAGTTGCCATTTGGTATGTGCAAATGACCCGATGGGGGATTGTATAGCTCCAAATGATGGTCATCAAAGGTGCACCCGCATGTTTCCTCCTCATCCACAGAAACATAGCGGACAGTCCTCCTGTGCCTGTAACCCTGACCTTTGCCCTTGAGATGAGGGAGAGGATGTGGTATCCCGGAGTTAAAGGGGTGTGCCCGAGTGCTGCTGTGCACCACACAGCCACAGTGTTCTCTGACTGATGAATAGTGTCTCACCCCAGGCTCTACTGGGTAGCTCCAGTGGGCAGGGTTCAACTCCCATGGGCATACTTGGCCTAAGTCCTCTGGCTGGCTGTAAGGGCCCGGCCCCGAAAGCACAGGCCTCCTCTGTGGGTTGCGATGGCCACTTCTCTCAACACTGCCAAAAGCTCTGCTTGCTACATCTTTGACCTGAGGAGCGTGGATGTCTCTCCTGCTGTCCAGTGATGGGTGGTCCGTCGATCTGGGTTGGTATCCCATCCCGCGGTGATGGCCATACGGTTGCTCATGGTAGATGCAGTGCTGACAGGGGCAGGGGGTGGGAATGTTGCCGTGTTGAAGAAATCGCTGGTGTCTCGTTGTTTGTGCCCCTTCTCCTGTGTACATGTCTTGGGACTTATGTTGAAATCGGCTTAGAAAACAACTGGTTTCCTCCCCTCCAAGCTTTCTCCAGCCCAGTCATTCACTCGTTCTGTTTTCCTCATCTGTGTCTTCCCACAAGAAACTTTTCTCCAGCTCTTTTTTTACTCTCTACCCAAGACTTCTCCCTCCCTCCCTTTCCTTCCTGTCTGTTGTTCCCGTTCTTCTTCTGCTCTTTTGTAGCTGTTAATCTTTCGTTCGCACTTTCCCCAGACCCTTTTTCTCATACTTCTCCCAACTTTTTCTTACTCTTTCGTCTTCTTCTTCTTCTTCTTCCTCACCCTCTAACCCTCTCTTCTACATGGGGCCCCTCTTCACCTCCCTCCCTCTCTGTCTCTTTCTCTACCTCTCCCGCTTCGTTGTTGTGTCATTTGCTCCTGCCAGCTACCAGTCTGCCTCTCTCTTCTTCTCTCTCTCTCTCTCTGGCAGTGTACTTCCCGTTTCCTCCCCTCCCCTCTCCCGCTCTCCTGTCTCTCGCCACCTCTTACGCTGTCTCCTGCCTCTGGTAGATATGCTCACACAGTCGGCTATACCTGAATTTGAGAGCTCCTTTGTTTCCCACCACCTGAAATCCAGTCGCTTTGTGAGGCTCCTCTGGTAATGGACTCCATATAAATTTCTGTGCTCAAAAAGCCCGTGAAAAAGTCCCAGCTCCGGTCCTGAGCTCATTAGCCCAACTCAAGCCTTTGCACTCTGCAATTAAATGCTGCCTGGGATTTTTCAGCCAGAGACTGAGAGAGAGAAGGGGAGGGCAAGGAGAGAAGCACTGGGGAGGTGGGGTTTCTAACATACACGGACAAGGGAGTAGACAGCACTCTAAGTCAAGAAGACAGAGCTACTGCCTTTACAAGGAGAGCATTTTTCACTTTTCTCAGCCGCTCTCCCTACAAATATCTTCCCTTTTGTCCTTTGCCACTTCTACCTTCCCCACTCTGTCACTGTCTAGATTAAAGTGGCTTCCCTTAAACAGTTGAGCAAAACTTCATTGCTGAGGCAAGTACAGACAGCAAAGTGCTTTAAAGTCTGCACAGTGATGATCAAATTACATATAAATGGCATACTGTTAGAAATGTTCTGAAGCCATGTTAAATTCATCATCGGCTTGATTATCTAACTGTTTCTTCTCAGTACAGATAGCATAATCTCCAGATGAAAGGAAAGGAAAACAAAGCGAAATGAGATAAGCAGGATGAGTAATCAAGATCTTTCTCAGTCTCTCAACAAAAATAGCAACCCACACCAGTGTTGCAGTTCTTTGTCCACAGCAACTCAGGACAGCTAGGCATTTATTTTCAAAGAAAATAACTGGAGCTTTGAAAACAATGGGCTGTAAAAAAGAAAACTGAAAATGACAGCAGGGGAGGATGAAGGGGAGTCATCCATCCCAGAAGGAGGATGAGCAGTGCAGATACAGCTGCTGGGAATGACTGTCATATGAAACACAGCTGGGTTGACTGGTATGTACAGTATGTGTAATAATAATAACAATAATGGATTACATTTATAGCTCCTTTCAAGATACCCAAAGCGCTTTACAATGAGTCCATTGTTCATTCACTCCACAGACAGACATTGGTAGTGGTAAGCTACAGCTGTAGCCACAGCTGCCCTGGGGAGACTGACGGGAACGTGGCAGCCAATCTGCATCAACGGCCTCTCCGATCACTACCAAACATTTATGCACATTCATACCCAGTGTCATAGACAGTGTGTTCATGTATTGTGTGCGTCCTCTGTTCCTGTTTACCTTTCGTCTCAGTCCCTCATGTCTCCTGCACCCTTTGCCATGCCCTGCTGTCTCTGATTGCTCCTGATTGTGCTCACCTGTTTGGTGTTGTCTTGATTACCCCCCTGTCAATATATGTGCGTCTCAGTCTGTGTCTCGTGTGGTGTCCTTGAATCATGCTGGCGTTTCACACACGCTCCCGCCAAGCCTGTCTTGTATGCCCTAGCCTTGTGTGTTCCTGTTCTGCCAAGCCTTAGTTTTTGCTTTTGTTTCAGCCCACGTGCTGTATTGATTTCTGTTTTCTGTTTGTTAATAAATAATGGTTTACCATATTCGCCTGGCACCTGGGCCCTCCTCTCTTTTGTTGCCCCAGAGTGGCAACTCGAACATTATATGCATGAACCCGTCTGTGCTCTGAATCAGCCACAAATTTCTTCACAGTACGATAATCATGCTTAAGTTTTCATGAAATAGCTAATGTTTTCATACCTTGTGTGATGATCAGGTGAGCGTGCTCCCCCTCCCCTCCTGCGTTTTGTCCTTCTGCCTGTTTCCCGGCTCCGGAGTTGATTACGCTCACCTGCATGATTGTGCACACCTGCATGATTGTGCACACCTGCTGCTACCTCCTCAACCAGCTTTAAAAAAGCCAGTCTGCAAGCGCTTCTTCGCCGGACCGTTGTGTATTGCTGCCATCAGCTACTGTTAAGTTGAATGGTGTTTATATTTGTTTGTAGTCTGATCTCCTCTTCTCCTTCTCAGGTTGCTGCCATCTCAGCGGTGTGTTACTCAGGTAGTGATGTTAAAACCGACGCCTCATGAAACAACAAGCAACTTTGAGACAATAGCTTCATGAGCGACACAGTGTTATGAAATGTCTAATAAAGACTGCCATCTGGTGACTGACTGTCAGAACTGCATCAGAGTTGAAAAACCTGAAAAAATCTCAATTTTTTTTTTTTTTTGAGCATTTGGCCATCCGAGGTCTATTCAAAATTGGATGGCAGGAACAAACAATACAAAGCAAACAAACAAAAAAAAATTCCCTCTCAAACTTCCCGCGAGCCTTCAAGTCATGTGATGTGACTGACATAACAAGGCCTTGCTTGCTACTGTCATGTGACTGTGGGTATGTTGACACAGTGCTCGACACTCTGCTCACGACACTTCCATTATATTGCTCGAGTCAGTGTTAAGTGGGCGGTGTCAAGCATAACATCACTATACTCCGGGGCTGCACACGCTCACCTGAACCTTTTCATCAGCCGGACTACTCCTACTCCACCCAGGTCAACCATCTACTCTATCCTATTCAACCAGCTTCCCTTCTCCCATTTGTCCCGCTGGTGTTTCCCCCACCATCTCCTTCTCATCACACGCTGGGCCACAGCCGGATCCTCTGCTCTGTCAGTAAGTTCCTCCTCATTCCTCATCTTCTCCCTTTTCCATGTATTAATTATTAATCTTTTCCCCTCTCTTTCTCCTCCACAGGCTGTGTGCTGCTCCAGCGTGCCGTTTGTGTTGTTTTTGTGTTTGTTAGATTTTCTGTTGTTGTGCGTTTTGTGTTTTTGGTGTTCATTAAACTGTGCTAAACATTACCATCTGAGTCTGACTGTTCTTCTGGTGTTGTTTGTTCTGCACCTGAGTCTCTGGCTACTAAATCAGACCTTGTCCAAGGCATTGCACTATTTGATGCTTTTCAGCAGCAGAGAGATCCTTTTTCTTTCCCATATTGCTTGAAACCTGTGGCATGGTTAATAATGTGGAACATCCTTCTTAAGTAGTTTTCCTTTAATTGGGCTCACCTGTCAAACTAATTGTGATAGGTGTCTGAGATTGATATCAATGATCCAAAGAGCCCTGAGACACAATACCATCCATGCGTTTAATTGAAAAACAAAAAATTGAGTGTTTATGACACTAAAATCCTATTTGCATAATAATTTGGAACGCGTTGTACTACAAGCCCCATATATTTTTTAAATGTTTAGCATATTTAACATGATGTCCAACAAAATAAAGAAATATGAGCATTTACAAAAACGGCAAATCAATTCCCGAACGTAACGTCCTCGCCCCTTTTCCTCAGACTGTTGGACTCTTCCATGTTGTCCCTGAGCTATGCACATGCGCGTATCTTTGGTTACGATTGTAAACAAACCGTACAGCGTGTGGAATAGCGGCAAAATGAAACAAAGTTATCCAAGCGGTGCAGAGAAATGGAGAAAAAGGAAAGAGCACAGAATTTTTTTTTTTTTTTTATCAAAACAACCTTTTTCCACTTCAGCCAGTGAGGAGACCAATCCTCCCGAGGAGCAGATAGCGAGCAAGGCTCCTTGTACAAGCACACATGTTCCTGATGCTAATGACAAGCACCTGTTGTTAATGAGGAGGCAGCGGCAACACCTACTGCTGACAGTACAGGTAAACAACTAAATGTTTTACTTTTTTTTTTTCTAATTGCAAGATTTGCAGAGGCCAGGGCTTACAAGGTAAAAATTTTACATATGACCAACTGTGATCCCCAGCCAGCACAACACAGCACAGAATGGCTGGAATGGAGGAGGGAAATGTGGGTAGCAGTGGCTCAGGAGGTAAAGTAGGTTGTCTAATAACTGGAGGATTGGTGGTTCGAATCCCGCTCTCCCTAGACATCCAGCCGTTGTGTCCCTGGGCAAGACACTTTACCCACCTTGCCTCCAGTGTCCATGACACTGGGCATGAATGTGTATAAATGTTCAGTAGTGGTTGGAGAGGCCGTTAGCACAGATTGGCAGCCACATTTCTGTCAGTCTGCCCCATGGCAGTTGTGGCTACAGTAGTAGCTTACCACTACCATTGTCTGTGGAGTGAATGAATAATGTATCCATTGTAAAGTGTCTTTCAGTGTCTATGAAAAGCGTTACATACAGTAACTGATGCATTATTATTATCTGCAGTCTCATGGCAGATGGCATTATATGAGAATAAATATAGTAATTTTGAGTATCCATGAAAGAGTTCATCCACTGTTCTGTTTATCCTGTTCATTATTGGTGCAACGGCCCAATGTTATCTTCGAATGTTCCTTATTACCCTCTATAGCTTATTGACTGGTGAGAGAATGTAAAACTGTGCGCCTGACTCTCCCTCCACATCTGTCCTATGTTTCATGTGTCACAGGTTAAATCTTTTTTCTCCAGCCCTCTCTGTCCCCCTTCCACGTCTCCACCTCCACCAGTGGTGATCGACGGTGACCCAGCGTGGAAGGTCAATTCCATCCTGGACGTCCGCCGCTGGGGTCGCGGCCTGCAGTATCTAGTGGACTGGGAGGGGTATGGTCCCGAGTGGCGCTCCTGGGTGCGTCCATCCTTCATGTTGGATAGTCAACTCATCAGGGATTTCCATCGGACGCACTCAGGTAGGCTGGATCAGGTGCCAGGAGACACCTCTCGGGGGTGGGAGGGAGTACTGTGATGACTCGCTCTCTGCCATTATCTTCTACAGCTGCGCACACACCTGCTCCCCATCACTCACGGGCTATAAGATAAGATAAGATAAGATAAGATAAGCCTTTATTAGTCCCACAATGGGGAAATTCCAGGATTGCAACAGCACAGGGACAGCAACACTCAGAGCAACAATCAGAAGGCAAGAAAAAAACAAGAGCAGTGAGTATACATATGTACATATAAACATAAATATATAAACACACAGTGCGGAGCATTGTAGCTAGATGGAATAAAAAATATAAATATATAAACACAGTGCGGAGCATTGTAGCTAGATGGAATAAATATGTAAATATATAAACACACAGTGCGGAGCATTGTAGCTAGATGGAATAAATATGTAAATATATAAACACACAGTGTGGAGCATTGTCGCTAGATGGAATAAATATATAAATATATAAACACACACAGTGCGGAGCATTGTCGCTAGATGGAATGAAACAGCATAACCGTCTACTTAGTTATCCTACATGGTATGATTATGTACCCATACATATTGTCACCCTCCGTAGCTACCGGTATTTTCCTAGTTGTATACCGGAGGGGACCATTGTGTAAGTCTATTGCATCTTTTGCATTCAATACTATTAGGTTGTCACGTCTTTTTGCTATCTCTGCGAGCAGCCCTGCTTAGGTTGTACAGTCTGACAGCCGTAGGTAGGAAGGACCTGCGAAACCTCTCGGTTGTGCACCTAAGATGATGTAGTCTGCTGCTAAATGAGCTCCTTAGTGCATTCAGTGTGTCCTGCATAGGGTGGAACTCGGACTCCAGCAGAGATGACAGTTTAGCCACCATCCTTCTCTCTCCCATCTCCTCCACTGGGTCAAGGCGCTGCCCCAGGACAGAGCTAGCTTTCTTGATCAGTTTGTTCAGTCTCTTCCTATCAGCTGCTGTAATGCCACTGCCCCAGCAGACCACTCCAAAAGTGATGGCTGATGCCACCACCGTGTCGTAGAATGTCTTCAGCAGCGCCCCTTGTACACCAAAAGACCTGTACACCTATATAACCTGCTCTGCCTGTAGACCAGCACGGAGCCGTCTGTCCCCCTGGCTACGTGAAGCTCTGCGCTCTTCATTCCAGCCAAACATTCAGCCTTCGTCATCCCTGCCACTGCGGCCTCAGCCTGGAAGGATTTTCCTCACCTCCAAGTAAGCTCGCCATTCTACTCACCTGTTCTGCGTTATCCCCTGTGCACAGGCGGAACTCCCAGGCAGCGGAATCTTTTCCTCCAGGTGGCGGTCATTGCCTACCTCTCTCCCTCGCACCAACCTCCGTCAGCAGCGTTGTGTGGCAGACGCTGTCTTCCTGGATTGCCTCGGGGCCAACCTTTGTTCTCCACCGCAGCTGTAACAGTAAGCCTCAGTTACTTCACCTGTACACTCGAGTGTGGAACTGCACTAACACTGTGCCTCTGCTCTGTTCATAGGGTTGCCAGATTGCACAGCGCTCTGCTCACTCCCAGCTGTTACGAGTCTACGGATCCACGCCCTCACATCCACATTCACTACACACACACGCACCCACGCACAAACACTATTACAATAAAGATCATTGAACCTACTCTTGAGCTTGTGTCTGTTCCCTGGGTCAGCCAATTATGTCACCCACCACCCTGCCACAGTTAGTTACACGTGTTACACTGTGTCCAGCTGAGACAAAATGGCATTTAAATGTCTCCCGCCCTCAGAAGATGGAACATTAAGAGGTATTAAAGAGCGGGTGAGGTAAAATATGCACTAGACTATGGCCCCAACAGGAAGCGGGAGATTATACACTCCCTGCTCCTTTGGAAGCCTATTGGTCCAGTCCGGTCCCGGAAACTTAAATTCCCAGAGGTACTGTCGAGGGACTTGGGGATAGCGAGAGAGGACTTGGCGACAGCCATGAGAAAATCGCACGGTGTGGCAGCAAGTTGTTCAGTGTGCCCCGACCCTTCGGGCCGCTACATGAACAGGAAGCAGAGATGGTGGACATGAGAAAAATAAACGCGATTAGTCCACTTGTTGAAAAAAATAGTCATTAGATTAGTTGACTTCTAAAATAATCTTTAGTTGCAGCCCTAGTATATACGTTGTACTGAGGAGGGAGCACAATAGATGCCTCTGCAAAATGGACCAGTCAGCAGACCATGAACCATGGGTAAGTCAGTCCCTTCAGGATTTCGCGGGATGTTTTTATGATTGTCGTGGCCCAAAAAGCCCAAATTTGTGGGAGATTTTTTGAAAAGTTGCAATAAAAGTTGCAGTGTTTTGAAAGTTTTTTTTGCACTAAAAGTTGTGGGAAGAATTACAAATTTTAAAGCAGATGTTTGTTTTTTTTCCCCCATAATTTACTGCAGTGGTATTCTATATAACACCACAAGAAAAGCACAGGATTGTGAAAAAAAAAAATTCCTATTAAACAGTGATTTGTAAATTAAGCAGAAATGTCTGCTATACAGAAAACCTCTTTTGTGTAACAGCAAATACAGACTTTACAGTCCCTCCAGGATTTCGCGATGTTGCAATCACATCAATTCACGCAAAATCAGCCAATCACCGCAACTATTGCGCGACCTTGCAACTTTGTCGAATCACTGCAACTTTCCCGCAATTTTGGTCAATCCTTGTCAACTTCACCAATTTCACCAATCAGATTTGTTTGACTGGCGCTGAAACACTCTCTAACCAATCAAATGCATCGCTGCATCACGTTCACTTCCGTGTGTACAGGAGTATTAACGGAACACATCAGCAAACAGAGTGTGTGATTTAAAAAAAAAAAAAAAAACACTCACCCGCGAGGTTTCCAACACTGTCTCTTCCTCCGTCTCCCCTAGCCTGCCGGTGGATGTCTTGCCACGTCTCCGTCCTGACCGCATGTACGAAGCGCTGGGTTTGTGTTGAAAAACATCCGCCTGCCACAAAAGCACCCCGTCGCGGGAGGAGAAACACCGTAAAACCACAAACACAGCGAGCAAATCAAAAAACTACAGCCAGTGTTTGAACATTTTATATATCTTTAGAGGTAAAATCATTACTACATCTGGTCAATGAGCTTTAAACCTGTGGATCTCCGGTCTGGACGGACAAACGCCCCCTGCCGTAAATGAAAGATGTGTGTGTGTGTGTATGTGAAGACCAGCGTGAAGCAGACAGACAGGTAGGACTTAGGCACGGAAAGAGAGAAAATATTGTCTGTAAAAATTTTTTTTTTTTTCAGAAAAACACAGACTCCTTTAGCCAATACAAAGCAACAGAATAAATGATTTATTTTTTCCTCTGTGCTCGGTACCGAGTGGTTGGGGACCGTAGGGAGTTTTCAAATAAAGGTGCTGACGATAATTTCCAAATCTATACTCTTTAACATGCATTCAATGCAATTTAGCTGTTGTAATGGATACTCTGTTAAACTATTCAAGATTCAAAGATTCAAAGGCTTTATTATCATCTGCACAGTTAAGAAATGCTACATTTCCTGAGCAGTGAAATTCTTACTTTGCTCTCCAAACGAATGCCAAGGTAAAATGTACAGAAACAACAATTCTAATAAGGTCATGACATACTAACACAGTAACTCAATCCTAATACTAATGGATGCTAATAACACACACACCAATACACAGTTAGGCAGTTAGGACTCCTTAAGCCCACCTTGATACTAAATACTAAAACTAGTGAGTACTAAAAACACACACTAGGCAGTTTGGGCAGTTAAAGCAGTTAAAGCAGTCAGACAAGAGGGAATAAATTGAAAATTCATTGGATGACTAAAGTGATAGCGGTATATTGATATCAGATGATGTGAACCTGAGATGGCATGAACCTATGTACAGTGTGTAAATGAGCATTGTGCAACCTGATGTGATCCTGAGATGGCGTAGACTTATGTACAGTGTGCAAATGAGCATTGTGCAATGAGCAGTAGATAATTACAAATTAGCACCCAGTGCTAATTTCTGTAACGGTAGTACCAGCAGACTGTGCATGATAAGTAGCAGCAGAGATGATAATTAGCAACAGAGATGATATGGACATCAGACGGGTGAGATTATATCTACTGTACAGGTGAGCATTGTACAAATTTAGCAGCCGATGTGTGAGTTCCTATATGCAAGCTGTGTAATGGAGGTTTGGGAGTTGTTATCTGTTCAGGAGTCTGATGGCAGTGGGAAAGAAAGAGTTCTTCAGTCTGGTTGTCCTGCATTTCACACTTCTGTACCTCCAGCCTGAGGGTAGAAGTGTGAACAGTCTGTGTTTGGGGTGGGAGGGATCCCGGAGGATGGCGTCAGCTCTCCTTTGGACTCTGCGGTGGTAGATGCTCTGTAGAGAGGGGAGTGGAGTCCTGATGATCTTCTCCGCTGTCTTCACCACTCTCTGCAGGCATTTGCTGACCAGGGCACTGGTGCTGCCGTACCAAGCAGTGATGCAGTTGGTCAGGATGCTCTCGATGGTGCAGCTGTAGAAATTGTTGAGGATCCTGGAGGACATGCCAAACTTCTTCAGCCTCCTCAGAAAGTACAGTCGCTGCTGAGCTCTCTTAACCAGCTCTGTGGTGTTGTGTGTCCACTTAAGGTCCTCGCTGATGTGGATGCCCAGGTATTTAAAGCTGTTCATCCTCTCCACCTCAAGCTTCTGGATGAACAGTGGC
This sequence comes from Pholidichthys leucotaenia, assembly GCA_020510985.1. Classification (NCBI taxonomy): domain Eukaryota; kingdom Metazoa; phylum Chordata; class Actinopteri; order Cichliformes; family Pholidichthyidae; genus Pholidichthys; species Pholidichthys leucotaenia. The sequence continues at coordinate 225,634,397 of CM035846.1, forward strand.
CGATGGGGTCTCCTCCTCCCTTTTCTCATGTCCACTATTGTCTCCTTTGTCTTGTCCATGTTGAGGGTGAGGTTGTTGACCTCACACCATGACACCAGCTTGGACACCTCCCTCCTGTAGGATGCTTTGTCATCACCAGTGATGTGTCCAACACACATCACTGGTGTGGGAGGCAACACAGTCATGGGTGAAGAGGCTGTAGAGGATGGAGCTGAGAACACAGTCCTGTGGGATACCTGTGTTTGTGATGATGGTGGCTGAGGTCCTGTTACCCATACTGACAGACTGGGGCCAGTCAGTTAGAAAGTCCAGTAGCCAGTCACAGAGGGTGGGGTGCAGGCTAAGTGAAGACAGTTTGTTGGTGAGTTTGTGGGGGATGACCGTGTTGAAGGCGGAGCCGTAGTAAACAAAGAGCATCCTAATGTAGGAGTCTTTATCTTCCAGGTGGGAGAGAGAATAATGGAGTGCTGCAGTGATGGTATCTGAGGTGGACCTGCGGACCTGGTCCGGTAGGCATACTGCAGAGGGTCCAGGGTGCCCGGTATGCTGTTCTGAATGAGGGGCAGACCACTCTCTTGACGCACTTCATGATGATTGGATTGAGTGCTACCGGTCTGTAATCATTCAGACAGGTCAGCGGGCTCCTTTTGGGGAGGGGGATGATGGTTGTCATTTTGAAGCAGGAGGGAACTATGTTCTAGTTGAGGGAGAGGTTGAAGATTGCTGTGAGAACGTTGGTCAGCTCTGCAGTGCATGCTCTGAGGGCCCGCCCAGGTATGTTGTCTGGACCTGCTGCCTTGCAGGGGTTGGTATTCCTCAGTGCTTTGTTTACCTGGCCTGGTGAAACTCTTGGTGGTGGTGGTGGTGGTGGTGGTGGGGGGGGGGCTAGGTGCGTGAGTGGCTGGTGGTCTCGAAGTAGGTGTAAAGAGATCGTCCGACAGGCTGTCTGTAGAGCTAGTGGTGCTGCTGTTGGTCCTCTTGTAGTCTGTGATGTGTTTCAGGCCTTGACACATGCGCCCCGGGTCAGAAGTGGAGTAGAGGCTGTCCAGCTTTTCTCTGTACTGCCTCTTGGCTGTTGTTATAGCCTTTCTCAGTCCATACTTTGCAGCTTTGTACTCTACCTCACAGCCTGATTTAAATGCACGAGAGCGGGCAAGCAGCATCTGACATACCTGACTATTGATCCAGGGCTTCTGGTTGGGGAACTTCCTGACCTGTATGGTGGGTACGATGGTATCAACGCACGTGCTGATGTACCCAGTCACATATTCAGCATAATCCTGTATGTTTACAGAAGAGTCTTCTCAGGTGGCTGCAGCTTTAAACACATCCCATTCTGTGCAGGCAAAACAGTCTTGTAGGGTGCTCTCAGTCTCTGGAGTCCAGCGCTTAATTTGCTTAATAACAGGGTTTGTTTGTTTCAGCTTTTGTCTGTAGGCTAGGTATATAAACAGTGAAATGTGATCTGACTGTCCAAAGTGGGGGCGGGGTGCCGCTCTGTAGGCGCCACATATATTGAAATAAACATGATCCAATGTGCTTTTATCGCAGGTGGGAATGTCCACATGCTGGTAATATTTGGGGAGTACAGTCCATAAATTGTACTGGTTAAAGTCGCCAGCAACAGTAAAAACAGCATCAGGATGTTTCGTCTCTACTGCGCTGATGATGTCATGGAGTTTGTTTAGCACTACTGTGTAGTTGCTCTGTGGACAAATGTATACAGTGGCCAAAAACACAGTGGTAAATTCCCTCAGTAAATAATAGGGACGGTATTTCAGCAGCAAAAACTCTACGTCTGGCGAGCAGTGCTTGTAGACGATTTGCACATCTCCACACCATGAGTGGTTTACAAATACACACACACACCCTCCCCTTGTCTTACCACAATCTCCTGTTCTGTCTGCCCGGTGTGTTGAGTGTGTCTGTAGCTGAATAGCGCTCTCCGGGACTCTGTCTGAAAGCCAGGTCTTGCAAAAAATTAGGGCACAGCACTCTCTTGTCTCCCGCTGGTCTTCAATCCTTGCTTCTTAGTTTGTTTAGCTTATTTTCCAAAGACTGAACATTTGCTCTTAAGAGACTGGGTAGCAGTGGCCAACTGGAGTGAGCCTTTAGCTTGGCATGTAGCCTTCCTCTCTTGCCTCACCTTCAGCCCCGCCTTCAACACGCTTTCTTGGGGTCAGCATGGTCACGCAGGCTCGGTGCTTCGGGGCCTTCCTGGGGGTGCTGATTGTCACCGCGGGGGCGGACAATGCATTGCAGGTCGGGTTATAAAGCCAGTAGACTCTGTGTGGCTGCATGACTTGGCAATATCCAGTATTGTCTGTCGGTCGCATGTTAGCAGTGCATGACCTCCATGCACTGTAGAAAGAACAGCAACTATGCAAAAAAGGAGAAAAATCAGCATTTGGGATCGGAACGAGCAAAGACGTTTGCCAACGGTGGGCGCCATCTTGCCCCAAGTATGTATTTGCTGTTGCACAAAAGAGTTTTTCTGTATAGCAGAAGTTTCTGCTTAATTTACAAATCACTGTAAATACGAATTTTTTGACAATCCTGTGCTTTTCTTGTATTGTTATATAGAATGTCACTGCAGTAAACTGGAAAAAAAACATCTGCTTTAAAATTTGTAATTCTTCCCCCAGCTTTTAGTGCAAAAAACACAGTTAAAACATTACAACTTGTATTGCAACTTTTTTTTAAAAAAGCTTGCGCGAATTCAGGCTTTTTGGGCCGCAACAATCATAAAAACATCCTGCAAAATCCTGGAGGGACTGACTTTAACATAATTAAGTGAGAATGAGGTAGCTACTCATAAATTTAAAACACTGTAGGCTACTCAGTAGAAGTAAGAAGGTCACAGGATTGATTCCACCCCTGACCATCGATGACCCTTCTGTGTGGAGTTTGCATGTTCTCCCCGTGTCTGCGTGGGTTTACCCCGGGTATTCCAGTTTCCTCCCATAGGCCAAAAACATGCAAGTTAGGTTAATTGGAGGCTCTAAAGTGGCCCTAGGTGGGAATGTATGTGTGAATGGTGAAGAGATTAGTGCCGTACCATGGCTGCCTCATCCATCCAGGTGGATGGATGCCCTGAATTTCCCTCTGGGGATCAATAAAGTATACAAAATACGAAAAAAAAATTCTCTTGCTGAGAACTTGAATAAAAAGGATTAAAAAAAATTATCCATTACAACAGCTAAATTGCGTTGAATGCATGTTAAAGAGTATAGATTTGGAAATCATGGCAGCAGCTTCATTTGAAAACTCCCTAACCACAGTGGTCCCCAACCACTCGGTACCAAGTGCAGAGATAAAAAGAAATAATTTATCCTGTTGCTCTGTATTGTCTATTGAAGTCTGTGCTTTTCTGAAAAAAAAAATATTGACTATTCTTTCTCTTTCCATGCCTGACTCCTACCTGTTTGTCTATATGCTGTGCATCTTAGCACACACCTGTCTCACCAGATACTCATCTTTCCTTTACCGGGAGTCATACTGGGAGGAGAGACTCACCTTGGGGATTTGCCAGGGGCATGCATTGGTCCATGTCCAGACCAGAGATTCACAGCTTTAAAGATCATTAACAAGATGTAGTATTGATTTTACCTCTAAAGATGTATAAAATGTTCAAACACTGGCTGTAGTGTTAGATTTGCTCGTTTGTTTGTGGTTTTACAGAGTCTCTCCTCACGCGTCCCGCAAAAGGGTGCTTTTCAGGCAGGCGGTGTCATGAACCTGGGTTTGGTGGTTTCAAACCCAGTTCTGACTTATGGTTATTTTGCCCTATTTTACACCAGGTGCTTCAGGGAGCTGTTGGGCCTTTGCTCCTTGACAGCTCGGGCATGCCCCCTCCTCCTGTCAAGTGCCATCAGATGTGCTTTGTTATCAGGGGTTCACACACATACACACACTCACTCACACACACCAGGGTTTAATTATGTTCAGGCCACGTTTCCTCACACCGGCAATCTCTTCCCTTGTTAGTTTCTTTCTGACAAATACGCTGCGTTTGTGGGAAGAGATTGTTGGGGCATTCACCTCCATACGTGGCAGCGTGTTTCTCCACGTATGCGCCTTCACTACCTTCAAATTGTTCAGCCTGTCATTTCAAGTTCGGTTTATCCCTTGATATTAGTGGCTGACCCTGCTCACTCCCTCATCCTCCAGACTGCACGGATAGCCCCGGGGAGACCATGGTGCTTGTTCAAAGTGAGCTTTCCACCACTGGGATAAATAATGGCAAAGACGCATAATATCACATCACTCACCATTCTTCATCACTGTTTTCAACAATGATGATGCCGTGGCAGTTCCCTCTGGATTTCTTTAATCAGCTACCAAGCACAGAAAAGTCTGCATCTCATCGGTGGATTGTGATGTATTAAATATGGTTCATATTATATTGTTGGGTCTTATGGGCGGCGGCTCCACCTTTCCGGTTCTGCCGCAACCACAAGTATAAAAGACCAATGCGGAAAAGGGACGGTCTCTTTTCCAACCTCACCTCTGCCTAGATGGGAGCACCTGTGATACTGTGAGCTCTATAATAAAGTTATGTTCTACTGCACCTCCAGCCTCATTAGTGAAGTCTCGGTTATGGACATAACATTTGGCAACGAGGATAAAAGTATGGATAAGGGGGTTTCTAGTATCCTGCTGTTTTTGGAGCTCCCAGCCAAGCCGCCAGTTCCCTGAGCGAGGTGGTTTGCCGCATTCCAAAATTGTTTGGTGGCATTGAGCCTCGGCAAATTGAAGAAACTGCGTGCCCAAGTGATATTGGTCCATAATCTCGGCGTGGAGGGACAACGTATTCTCAGCACATTGGGTGAGAGCGATAGTTTTGAGGACACGATTGAGCTAATGGTGCACTACTTTCGCGCTCCTGAGAACGTCATCATCCGGAGGATCCAGTTCCGACAGCGCCGACAGCGGACTGGAGAGTCAGTGCAGCAGTATATTGCAGATCTGCGTCAGCTGGCTGGGAACTGCCAGTTTGGGACTTTAGAGGAAGAAATGGTCAGTTGGTGGAGCTCACACTATGTTCAGCCACATGGTCAAAGCTCCTCACGCACTTCGGTAAACTGACGTTAGCCAAGGCTGTGGAGATAGCTCAGCAGTACGAAGCAGTAGATAAACTCTCACGGGACCTCGGTGACAGAATGACGTTGAGGCAACCTGAATCACAGTCAGCGGCACAGGCTGTGGACCTGGGTAGCGATGATAGTGTGGAAGTGGCATTACTAGTCAACATGGATGCGGCGAGGTCCATATTGAATTGGCCTACTGTGAGGAGCTTCTTCCCGCATTACCATGTGAGAGGTCTGTCAATGCCATTTTGTGGATATGGAGGTAACAGACTGGCCATCGTGGGTTCGCTGGATCTGATGGCGAGGTACAAGTAGTGATGGGAATTCCGGCTCTTTTGGCTCTGCTCACTAAAAAGAGCCGACTCTTTCGGCTCCCAAGCGGCTCTTCAGGTTGTTTTGTTGCTTTAATTTATTAATTTAATTTATTATCAACAACAATATAAAATTATGCACAAAATGAATTACTAATGTAAAAAATTGTGTTTTTTATTTATATATGTTTATTATATAAATATGCTTTTATTTATTCACTCCACATAAAATGTAAGAAGTAAATTATAAAATACAAAAACCAACTATTTACAATTCAGCTTTTAGCTCTTTAAATTTTCAGCTTTTTCCTTTTAAACAAATTTAAAGTGAAACAACACAAAACACTGCAAACTACAACACAATAAAATATAAATTAAAATATGCAAAACAAAAAGAAAAAAAATGAACACCCAGATCTTTAATTAAGGTAAAGGTTGGCATTTAGAAATACCAAGTGCCTCAGCTTTGAGGAGCTGATCCGGTTTCTTCTTTCAGTAATTATCTGCCCTGTTTTGGAGAAGTTTCTCTCAGAGGGGACTGATGTTGCCACAATGCACAGTCTCCGTGTCATCACCTGGGTAAGATGTGGATAAATTGAAGCCTTGGTCTCCCACCAGCTCAGTGGGTTTGCACTTCTCTGACAAAGGGGCTCATCAATGTAGGATCTCACTTCCAGTATTGCATCTGCTGAGGGATTTTCTGGCAGACTCTACACTCTGCCTTTGTATTGTCAGTAAAATTGAAATGGTTCCAGATTTTGCTTCTTTTCCTGGTGTCACTCATTTTCTTTACTATACCTTTCTAATGTGTCGATGTCGTCTCTTCTTGTTTCCCCTGGCTCTCTTTCTCTCTCTCCCTCCTGCTCTGTTCGTGTGCTACTGCTGCTGCGAGTGTAACTACCGCCCCTCCCCCCTCAGCGCAAACACAAGGCAGGCACAAACACATATTGACCAATCACGTGCGGCTTGAAGAGAAAAAAAAGTGAGAGAGAGAGAGGGTGAGAGAAAGGAAAAAAAAAACCCACGGCTCCCAATAAGGAGCCGGCTCCTGTCGTTCACTTCAAAGAGCTGGCTCTAAGAGCCATTTCATTCGCGACCGACACATCACTAGGTACAAGTCAGTGGTGGTGTCTAACATCCAGTTTGTGGTGACTGTCAGCGAGTCGAACATGATGGGCTGCGACCTTTTCTATGGACTGGGTTTCACAATCACCAGTGGCATTGGAGAGGAGTGATTAGGCTGTGTTTTGTGGGACTGGCCGGTTCCGAGAGTGTTAGACGATGCGGTTTGGGACGATTCTTGGCCTAGTATTCTGGAAGACAAACAGGACCAATACCATCCAGGGCCACTGTAGGAGGGTTCTGGTGCCAGGGCCCAAGTTACCCTAAGTGAGGGAACTGGGCGGCACGGTGGGACACCCGTGACAGCGGATGGAGACAATGGGATAGCTTCCACTGCTTCCGGAGTTCAGCCAGGAGGTACTGAGAAGCAGGGGGCTACAATGGCTTTGCCGGCATTGCAAATGAAAGCAAGTGGGGCAGGGCCATCTGGCATGGTGAAAAGACATGCCACACAGGGACACTGGAGGCCTAGTCGGGCTTTGAGGGGGGGTCACTGGTGTGGCGCAACCCAGTGAGGAGTCCCAGTTGAAACGTCGTGGGCATGGTTCGACCCAGAGAGAAGGCTCGGCTGAGAGGGATCCATGGCAAGAGGAAACGAAGGGAGGACCAGGGGCGGCTGCAGGTGGTGGCTGTTCGGGAGGACAGTTTCCTTCAGCTGTCCGATGACTCATGGAGACACCCCAACGAGCTGCGGCACTACAGTGAGGAGAAGGAGGTGTCGGGGCTCCGACGTGGTTCATCTCCAGGGGTGAAGTGAAGAAGAAGCTCTGGACGGGACCCACCGGACAGGTCTCCGGGGGGTGGTTTCGCCATCGGGACTGTATAGTGGTAAGGGGGGCAATATGCTTGAATTGGAATATTAATATGTGCATTGCTGAAATGTTAATGCGTGCAGTACCCAGGCTAAGTTGTTGTTATGTCAACATGGCTAATACATAAAGGTGGCTATGTGAAGTGCCCATTTTATAAAAGAATTTTGCCAGGGTGTTTTCAGACAAGATGTTAGTATTGTCTGGTGGTTTTTCTCCTACCTTTCTGGTAGGAGTTTTTCCATGGCTGTTGGCTCTTATTCATCTGGCTCTGCTCCTTTAACCTGTGGGGTGCCTCAGGGTTCTATTTTGGGTCCACTTTTACTTCCCCTATATATGCTGCCACTTGGTTCTATTATCAGCAAATTTAAAGGTGTGTCTTATCACTGCTACGCTGATGATTTACAGCTACTTTTCTCTTTTAAGCCTGACCATGTTGACAATTTAAAAATTATTCATGATTGTCTGTCTGCAATTAAGGACTGGATGTCTAGTAACTTTTTGCAACTTAATGCTGATAAAACTGAAGTCCTTATTGTAGCACCTGATAATTTAATTCCTAAGTTGGTTAATAGCATTGGTTCATTAAGCTCTAACGTACGGTCTAATCTAAAAAATCTTGGTGTCATTTTCGATCAATCGATGAGTTTTGATCAGCATGTCAAATCTCTGACCCGGAGTTGTTTTTTCCACCTTAGGAATATATCCAAAATTAGGTCATTGGTTTCCTACACTCAGAAATCATTATTCATGCCTTTGTTTCTTTACGTTTGGACTACTATAATGCTCTTTTTACATGTCTTAGCAAATCCTCTTTACACCGCCTACAGTTAGTCCAGAACGCTGCTGCAAGATTACTAACTAGGTCCAGTAGATTCCATACCTGTCAAGTGATATGGTTTCGCCGTATTTTAATACGGGGAAAATGCAATTTTAGCAAATACGGGCGTATTGCCATTTCTGTACGCCAAAAAGAAAAATATACAGTGAAAAAAAAAATATTGAGAGAACCTAAAATCAACTGAACAGTAATTCGATACCTGGCGAAATTGAGTGCACCTAAGCAATCTTTTTGTGATTTTCAAAATGGCTTCATGCAGTGCGCCACCGGCGAAGAAAACAAAGCTTGAAGAAAAGGGAAATCGAGGGACTGGACATCACTGAAAAGAATGGGAGAGTCCGAGCTTCGAGAAATTGGCATAGACAGACTCAAACCCGCCTTTGTAGCGGCGGACGAGCATATGCATACGCTCATCTGCATCAGATCGTACCTGACAGCCAGACCCACACTGCAGGTCGGCGCCTTTTTAGTCCTTCATGCTTCCTAGACACACTGGATATAAAGTATCAAACTTCAGCTTTCAGTAGATCAAACCCAATGAAGGTGATGATTTACAGTAGGTGAGAATAGGGAAACACCATCTTTGACTGACAGCGCTGTTCAGATTCAGCAGGGCATATGCTGCTCCATGAGAGCTATGGCACTAAAAAACAGGCTTTTCAATTTTATATAATTTAGCTAAAATATAGAAATGTTACACATTTATGAGGGCTGTTCATAAGAGATTTCCCCTGAGTCATCTTCCATGGACTGAAAAGACTCAACCTTGGCACATTTATTAGTCTTTCTCTGCATAGTTACCACCAAGGGTTACACATTTCTCCTATCGCTTTATGCAGCTGCTGAGACCTCACCTGTAGAAGTCTGCAGGCTGTGCCAGAAGTCACAACTTGACCATGGAAATCAGCATTTCATTGTCTTGGAAGGGCTTGCCCTTCAAAAATGACTTCATTGTTGGAAAAAGGTGGAAGTCAATGGTGTAAGGTAGGGAGGGGAAGTGGGGTGAGGAAGGATTAAATAGCCGCAGGACTGTGCTTCCCTCTGGGCAACGTAAGTTGTGAACCCGGCATTATCTTGCAGGAAGCGGACACCTTTGGTCAGCATGATGATTGCTTTTGATGACCTTCTGCAATTTCTGCTGCAGTGAAGTGTAGTAAGTCCCGGTAATTGTGGTACCCTTTACCAGGCAATCCACCGTCACTACTCCATGCTGGTCCCAAAAGACCGTGAGCATGACCTTGCCTGCCAAGGGTTGGACATGTGCCTTCTTCAGAGGTGGTGAGTCATAACGCTTCCATTGCTTCAACTGGGCTTTAGTTTCTGTATCATAGTGATGGACGTATGTTTCATTCTATGTGATTAGTCTGTCAAAGAAGTCGTCTTGTTTTTTGTTTTTTTTTTGGTACATGGCCAAAAGAGCCTGACAGTATGTGACTTGTTCCTGCTTCTCAAGTTCATCCTGCCTATCATCAACAACTTCAACACCATCTTTCAAGCAGACGAGAGCAAGATAGGCAGTCTCCTCCCTGAAATGGATCGTCTCTTGAGAAAACTATTGGTCAAATTTGTTCAAATGAAGTATGTAAAGGCGACCAATGACCTAAGAATGCTGGATTTCCTGGACAGTGACCTGCAGCACTCTGAGGAGTTCATTGCCATTGGACTGGAAACCAGAGAAGCCTTACAAACCCATGAACTTGACCCAGGCACAGAGCTGAAGTTCTTTGAAGCAGTAAGAGGCTTCTATGAAGCTGTAGTGAGAAAGATGCTCAACAAGTTCCCCTTTGACGACAAAATTCTGCCACACCTCTCTGTCCTCGACCCCAGGAAAAGTCCCTGACCTATGGCCCCATTGTAGAGCTTGCTGCTGCATTTTGCCCCACTGTTGATACAGAAGAGCTGAAAGAAGAATGGGAGGACCTGCAACTGCTGCCAGAAAACACAGTGCCTCTACAAGACAAGGATGGCAAGCCTGTCCGTGTTGATGTCTACTGGGGTCAGGTGATGGCCTTGAAGACAGCCCTTGATGTGCCCCGCTTCCCCCAGCTCCTCAAAGTGTACTCAGCACTGCTTTGCCTTCCTCACAGCAATGCTGACAGTGAGAGGGCTTTCAGCATGGTCAGGAAAATTCACACTGACTTCAGAAAAAGTATGCTCCCAGAAACTCTGACTTCTTTCATGCAAGTGAAAATGAATTGTGACACTCCATGCCTCAAGATCAAGCCTTCAAAAAAAAAAAAAATGCTAGAGTCAGCAAAGGCTGCTACTTGGAACTATAACAAGCAGCATCAGTGAACATTTTCTTGTTTCAAGTTAATCCAAGTGCATTAGTGTAACAAAGCTGACAATTAAAAACTCTTTAATTCCAAGTGTATATATCTAGCTGACAATTAAGAACTATATTCAGAATTATTCTTATTGTGTACTTTCAGATTAAGCAATCTACCTTGTGCGAATGTAAATTTGAAAAATATTGTTTTTTTTATTTATTTTTATTTATTTATTATTAATATTATCATTTTTTTTGTTTAATTATTTTTTATTTTTTTATTTATTTATTTTTTTTGTGCTACTTGGCTTATTATTTTCACATTACCGAAAAGTTATGGCTCAAGATTGTGTCCATATACGTGTCCATTTGAATAAATATGTTTGAAATAGTTCATGTTGCAATTGTTGTTGTTTGTTTGGTTTTTGCTTTTTTTTGCTTCAGTTTTCTTTCATCTGCCGATAAATACAGTTTTTAAGTACTCAATACAGGTGTGAAAGCCTTCCCAATAAGGGAGGCATGAGGTATGCCTTGACAGGTATGAGATTCTGTCATATCACTCCTGTTTTGGCCTCCTTGCACTGGCTTCCTGTAAATTATAGAATTGATTTTAAAGTTCTTGTTCTTACTTACAAAGCCATTCATGAAGAGGCGCCTTTTTATATTAGTGACCTGCTCTCTCTACACCAGCCCAGCAGGTCTCTCAGGTCTTCTCATCAGAATCTATTGGTAGTCCCTAGCACTAGGCTCAGAACCAAAGGCAATAGAGCCTTTGCTGCTGTTGCTCCCAGACTGTGGAACTCCTTGCCTTTTGAACTTAGATCTGCACCTTCCATTGGTGTTTTTAAGAAGCAACTAAAGACCCACCTTTTTAGCCTGGCTTTTTAATTAACTATGTGCTGATTGTATTTTTATGTGCTTTTACTGCCTACTTTGTTTTTTTTACTGTTTTATGTGCCTGTGTTTTTATTTTGTTTTTTACCATGTTAAGCACTTTGTGACTCTGTCTGTGAAAGGTGCTCTATAAATAAACTTATTATTATTATTATTATTATTATTATTACCTCCGCCAAGGAGGTTATGTTTTCATCGGCGTTGGTTTGTTTGTTTGTTTGTTTGTTAGCAACATAACTCAAAAACTTATGGACGGATTTTCATGAAATTTTCACAGATTGTCAGAAATGGGGTATCCTACAGATGATTACATTTTGGTGGTGATCCGGATCACCGTCCAGAAGAAAACCGCCATTACGGAAATTGCGATTTTCGTGAATAACTACTGAACCACTAATCCTATCATTGTCAATCCAATTGCTAGTCATATGTTTTCATGGTCAAGGAATCTGAAAACGTACACACAAACACTGTATGGGGGGAACTGTGGTGCTTGGCGGAGGTCTGCGCTCTCCGAGTGCTTTTCTAGTTATTATTAATATGTGTATTGCCCGAGCCACGCAGTCTATATGTTCCACTCGTAGTTGCTATCTGAAGTACCCAAGTCTTAAAAAAAAAAAGAAAAGAAAACCTAACAATGGTTGTGTTAATGTGTTTAATACATGATTGGTGTGTGGTTTGCCTGGGTTATGGGGTGATGGTGCTGGGGGGTGTTTATAGTATGGTGTGGATGTGCTTATTGACTGGTTTGTTTATTGAATTGGAGTATTACCTGTTTGTATATATGTTTTGGGATTGTTTTATATATTATATTAGGAACAGGGCAGCTTTTCTTATCTAACGGACTGTAGTACAACAGAGACGGCAGAATAATACGTCTGGCCGTGTGGGGGTGGGACAGTAGTCCACCTGTCCCCCTCTAGTCTCCGTTATTTGTGTGCATGGATAGGCCTTGATCATTCTGTTTATTGTTAGTGTGTGATTCGGGCTGTAAATTTGGGAGGGTTTAAATGGTATGTGTTTTGGACTTTTCTGGGGGGAGGATGTGATGTATTAAATATGGTTCATATTATATTGTTGTGTCTTATGGGCGGTGGCGCCACCTTTCTGCTTCCGCCGCCACCCCAAGTATAAAAGGCCAATGCGGAAGAGGGACGGTCTCTTTTCCGACCTCACCTCTGCCTAGATGGGAGCACCTGTGATACTGTGAGTTCTATAATAAAGTTACGTTCTACTGCACCTCCAGCCTCATTATTGAAGTCTCAGTTATGGACATAACATGGACCACGGTGTTGATTTGTGTGTAGCCATTTTTCTCGTTGATTACACTCACTCATGCTTGCTGTTGGTGATTTGACTGTTCGTTGCCGTCCAAAATGGTGCAGTAAACAAAAGACACTTGATCAGTGTGATGTCGGTGCAACCCCTCTATACAACCCTGTTACCCTAATTTCAACCCTGTTACCTTAACTTCAACCCCATTAACCAAATTGTTTTTATCAAAATAATCGTATATAGTTTCCTCAGCTCACAATAATTTAATCTATATTTTTTAATAGTCTGATTAATTATATGCATAATGTATTTAAGCAAAGATTTTAAAATAAATAATAAAATTATTTTTTTTTAAAAAAGCCTTATGTGTGTTGAAAAGTTGGGTGAGGTAAGTTTCAAAAGTTGTTTATATTACTATATCAAGTCTTACAATAAAATTGAATGGTTAATTATTATGAGCATGACCACTTTTAACATAACAGTCAAAGATTGATTTAACAATATTTTTAAATCTACCTTTTTAGGTCCCAGAGGGTAACAGGGTTGCACCAAATTCAGCACACTATGACTAACATACTATCATGAATTGCCCCTTCGGGGCAGAGAGGAAAGACCCAGAAAAGACCCAGGACCCAGTTTTGTGATATTTAATAAGAAAACACAAAGTCCATAAAGTGCACAAAAAATAAACTTACAACAAGGTGAACATGAAGATGGCAAGATGAAAAAACAGGAAAACACACCAGAACAGGGTGAGGGTTCTGGTGGGGATGAGGAGATGCTAGATGAGGCTCTGACAATGAGTGAATGCAAAACCCAGTCTTAAATAAGTCAGGAAATCAGTACAACAAATGATACCAGGTGTGAATCACATGAGCGGGCAGGAGGTGACAGTGATTACACAATACAGATCAGCTGTGAGTCATGAAAGGGGAGGAAACGGGACTGACAGCTTGACAGGAACCCGCAAGTGCCCCTGACAGCTGCAGCCCAGAGAGAGAGAGAGAGAGAGAGAGAGAGAGAGAGAACAAAGGACCAAAAGGGTGCTGACAACAATATAAATATAATGCAAAAGTACAACAAGGGCGAATAATAAACTGAATGATAAATACAGATAATACCAATTATATAAATAACAAGACTGTGATAACGTAAACAGGGGAATGAGTAGAACTAAGAAATAATTGGGTTCCTAGGTTTCTGTCATTTTATCCTTGATAAAATGACAGAAACCTAGGATCCCAAAAATACAACAAATATACAAATATGGAAAAAGACCATGAGACTGAGCAGGGCAGAAACCCTCATGCTCAGATCATGACACATGCATCATAAAAAGTGTACCTTTGATGTCTGAGCTGGACCTGGACCAATCTAATTTTTGATGGTTTGTTATTTGTTTTTCTTAAATACATAACAGAAAAGTAAAAAATATATGGGTGATTTTTTTTTTTTTTTTTTTACCATTTTTGGATGTTAAATTGTCCTCCAATTCTAGAATGACCCGTGTATCTTGCATCATTCTGGCTTATTTCATGACGCTACATCAATCTGTTAGCATTAGCTTGACCCTGGTGGTCAACAGTTAACTGAAGCCAGCAGTTTAGCCACTCATTCATGTATGTTTCTGTGTTTATTGTACTCCAGGGACCAATCATATGCTATGGACCACTGAAACTACACACCCCTGTCCACCAGTGATGCATTATTTCATTCATTCTTTCAGACAAATTTACATTAGTTGGCTCTGACTTGATCTGACATAGGAGCTAGCCAGCTAAAAGTAGCAATCATGGCATAGAATTAAATGCAGCCTTAGGGATTTAAATTGACATGCACTGAAATGCACAAATCTGAGAAGGCTGCAAAATATGATTCACAATGATGCTGCAATAATTAAATAATTTAAGGCCATTTGACCAAAATATGTTGCAACCATTTGTCAGGGATGGCCCTCATGGGACATCAATAAGACGCCGAAGGCCAGCCGATGAGTTTGCATGCTTTATTAACAAAAGGTAAAAAGACAAATAAATAGCCACGGGGGGGCAAAACACAAATACACACTTCGATACAGACTATGAGGAAGCACACTTACTATGAGACGATGACAACGAACGTTAGAGGAAAGGTTGACGTTAGTTTGACGAGGTCACAGCAAGGAGTAAGCCTCAGCTGCTTCCTTAAATACCAATAACAACCCAATCATCAAAGGAGAAATGTAATCAGGAAAAATATCAAACAGCTGTCACAACATGGCTCGGTTTTGACAGCCGGAAGCCCCATTGTGACGCTGTCAGAATAAAAGCCCTGAAACGGTCATGTGCAAAACAGAAGAATGGGGAAAATACTGGACAACCCAGGCGCAGACAGACTCAGCGCCCAGGCCATCACAGTACCCCCCGTTCAACATCCAAGCCCCCCCCCCCCCCCAACCAGAAGGCAACCAGGGCCAACCCAGGGAGGGCGGAGGGAGAAACAGGCCAGGAGGGCAAGAACCAAAAAAGAAAGAGAAAAACTCTGTATCAAGAAAAAACACAATGGAGGGCAACAAAGATAACCAAAATGATGAGGCCACGCATAGAAAAACAAGGCAAACATGCTACCAATAATCCCAGAGCCTAGTTGAAACACAAAAAGAATAAACATCACATTTCAACTGATAAGGAAACAACAATACAGGTACACCCAAAAAATACCAGTACCTCTAAACACCAGGAAAAGAAAGAAATACCCAAAAGCTACCCAGTAAAGCCGCAAATATTGTCCATTATTAAAAATAGGCAAAGACAACAACAAAAGAGCATTTCTCATACTATAGAGGGAACAGGAGAACCAAAATACAGGTACATTACCAAAAACACATAGTACCCCAAAACACCAGGATAACAAAACACTACAGATCAGCAAAATACAAATATAGTTCAATATAAACACAGGCAAAGAAAAAGAAAACAAAAAGAGCATCCCTTCAGATTACAGACGGGGAAAAACCATCTACAGGGATGTCGGCAGGCAGAACACAGAGGGGAAAAAAAAAACAGTTCAGGAAGTCTACCCGCATCTAGCTTCCAGATCGCTGGCAGGGGGAAAAGAAACAGTTCGGGCGGCCTGCCCCAGTCCAAGGCCCGGAGAAACGGTACCTCTGGTGGCCGGACCAGGTCGCCGAACAAACAAGTCAGTCCGTCGGGTGGCCGACCCCGAACGCCGAACCGGCGAAGCAGTCTCCCGGGCGGCCGACCCGCGTCATTAAGCCACTAGGACTGGAGGGAAAAAACTCAGCGGCGGCCTCCCTACCGAGAAGAATAGCGAAGGAAAGCCGAGTCAAATCCGGGGAACTCCAGCGGCACCCGGTGGAGGAAGAAAGGGATTGGGGGAAGGATGAGGGGCCAGTTCAGCGTTAGACGGCGGAGGATCTGCAGCTCCTTCTCCGAACTGAAACCGACCCGGCGCTGCGCCCTTGCTGGACCCCGACCGGGCCAGTACTGCACCCACAACGGACCCCGACTGGGCCAGAGCTGCACCCACGACGGACCCCAACTGGGCTGGCACAGCACCAGGGATGAATTCCGAGCACAAACCTGGAACCTCCAAGACGACGACTGGAACAGACTCGTCACCGGTGACCCTGGGAGAAGGCTCAGAGGAACAAAGAAAACCAGGATCAGGATCACCGGCAGCGGCAGAGCCCGGCGAGACAAGCTCGGATGCATCGATCAGCTGCACCTGGCTCGCTTCCCCAAGTGACAGGCAATAATGCTCCAGAATAGAGTAGAAAAAGACAAAATAGAGCACTTGCCTGATCTCGGGCTCCACTGCCGTCCAGGACTTTGGTGATCCAGGTTCCATGAGCTGGAGGTCCACTCCTGGTTCCCACTTGGCTGCGGTGGGCTCCGCAGCCGGCATGATGGTCCTCACAGTCTGGGAATTCCCTGGGGCTGAGGTCCACGCTGAAGGCCTGCTCGGCGTGGTAGCATGGGATCCGTGGCCTGCTTTGTCGAACCGCTTCTCCATGAAGACCCGGGGACGCTTAATCGTCGGCACAGGCTCCAACCAGCAGTCTACCCTCCTCCTCTGCCCGTGACGTGGCTGCAGGACTGGTACCAGGCTCTCCAGGGCTACAGGCTCCTTCCTCATCCAGCGGTGTATTCCTGGCACCGGGGGACACTCAGGGGAAGGAGACACAGAGGATGCAGGTTCACAATTAATGGTTACAGCAGGAGGAAGCTCAGGGGATTGTGAACCCCGAACTCCACCCCCAGGAGTCAGACAAGGCAATTCATAGCACGGAGGATTAATAGCCAACTCTGCGAGGTCCAAGTACCAGCATGAGGCGTCGGGAGTGATGCCGCCTCGAGCATTGGAGAGCAGGCCATCTAGATCTATAAGGAACACGATCAGCTTGTAGCCCAAGTCCAAGGAGTAGCCCTCTCCTGGCGACGCCATCTCCAACACGCTGGTACACGGAAAAACAGGGAAAAACAAAAAGCCCAAAAAACAAACTCACAGTGACCGGCGTCTCCTTCTGGCTGCAACCGACTGTCAGGGATGGCCCTCACGGGCCATCAATAAGACACCAAAGGCCAGTCGATGAGTTTGCATGTTTTTTTAACTAACTAACTAACTAACTAACCTGCACTTATATAGCGCTTTTCTAGTCACAAAGACCACTCAAAGCGCTTTCACTAATACTAACCCTCTATTCTAAGGGCCTATAGGAAACAGATATCTAGGGACAATTTAGAACAGCCAATTAACCTAACATGCATGTCTTTGGATTGTGGGAGGAAACCGGAGCCCCCCGAGTAAACCCACGCAGCACAGGGAGAACATGCAAACTCCACACAGAAAGGTTCCAACCCCTGCCAACCTGGGGATTCGAACCAGGAACCTTCTAGCTGTAAGGCAACAGTGCTAACCACTGCACCACCGTGCTGCCCACGGTGCCCACTCCACCTTTTTACCTTTAACAAAAGGTAAAAAGACAAATAAATAGCCACGGGGGGAAAAACACGAATACACACTTCGATACAGACTATGAGGAAGTGCACTTACTATGAGACGATAACAATGAACGTTAGACGAAAGGTTGACGTTAGTTTGACGAGGTCGCAGCAAGGAGTAAGCCTCAGCTGCTTCCTTAAATACCAGTAACAACCCAATCATCAAAGGAGAAATGTAATCAGGAAAAATATCAAACAGCTGTCACAACGTGGCTCGGTTTTGACAGCCGGAAGCCCCATTGTGACGCTGTCAGAATAAAAGCCCTGAAACGGCCATATGCAAAACACAGAAGAACAGGGAAAATACTGGACAACCCGAGCGCGGACAGACTCACCGGCCAGGCCATCACACCATTTCATTAAGACCTGTGGGAAAAGAACAGTGAATGGGACCTGTAAAGCAAAATTATTAATTTGTACAGCTTTATACATCAAAACCCAGTTTTCTGCTGACTACATGGTACAACAGTGTGGCAAAAAGTTTGCATGCCTCTGATACACTATCAGTTACAGATTCACAACATTTTGATTCCCACTTGCACTATAATAGAGATTTTCTAAAACATCATCCAACTGAGAAAAACAAGCCATCCAACTCTAACACCTTGACTCTTTTTTTTATTTTAAAATTGCATAATCACTCATGTTTGAACACTGGGATATTTCCACCTACAAATACTATGCTACACTCCATTGCCACCTGTCTCATATGTATGCATGCATGCAATCCAGACAACAGCACGAGAGAGTCGATTAAAAAAATGACAGAACCACTTAAATCTGTCATCTTAATCCCAGTACTTCTCATGCCGGCTACCTCAGGCAGGTCTTTATCACATCAAAGGTTGCAGTTTTCCTATTGCCTGTGCTCATACATACAGATGGGTGCAGTATAAGTGTGCATGTTGCCTCATGATGTTCCAGCTTGTGTAGGTTACATCACATTGCTTTGTGTCAGCAAGGCTTCCTGTCACTTCCATGCACAGCTAGAGGGCAACAACGGAGAAAAGAATAAGATAAGATAAGATAAGATAAGATAAGATAAGATAAGCCTTTATTAGTCCCACAACGGGGAAATTCCAGGATTGCAACAGCACAGGGATAGCAACACTCAGAGCAACAATCAGAAGGCAAGAAAAAACAAGCAAGCAAGAGCAGCTAATATACATATGTACATATTACTATAAAATATATATATACACACACACACACACAGACACACAGTGCAGAGCATTGTAGCTGGATGGAATAAATATATGAATATATGAACACACAGTGCAGAGCATTGTAGCTAGATGGAATAAATATGTAAATATATAAACACCCACAGTATGGAGCATTGCAGCTAGGTGGAATAAATATGCAAGTATATAAACACACACAGTGCGGAGCAATGTAGCTAGATGGAATAATATGTAGATATATAAAAACACAGTGCGGAGCATTGTAGCTAGATGGAATAAATATATAGATATATAAATATAAACACACCCAGTGCAGAGCATTGTAGCTAGATGGAATAAATATGTAAATATATAAACACACACAGTGCAGAGCATTGTTGCTAGGTGGGATGAAACAGCATAACCGTCTATTTAGTTATCCTACATGGTATGATTATGTGCCCATACATATTCTCACCCTCCATAGCGACCGGTATGTTCCTAGTTGTATGCCGGAGAGGACCATTGTGTAAGTCTATTGCATCTTTTGCATTCAAAAAAAAAAACAAAAAAAAAAAAAAACTATTAGTTTGTTACGTCTTTTTGCTATCTCTGCGAGCAGCCCTGCTTAGGTTGTACAGTCTGACAGCCGTTGGTAGGAAGGACCTACGAAACCTCTCGGTTGTGCACCTGGGATGATGTAGTCTGCTGCTAAATGAGCTCCTCAGTGCATCCAGTATGTCCTGCATAGGGTGGAACTCGGACTCCAGCAGAGATGACAGTTTAGCCACCGTCCTTCTCTCTCCTATCTCCTCCATCGGATCAAGGCGTTGCCCCAGGACAGAGCTAGCTTTCTTAATCAGCTTGTTCAGTCTCTTCCTATCGGCTGCAGTAATGCCACTGCCCCAGCAGACCACTCCAAAAGTGATGGCTGATGCCACCACCGTGTCATAGAATGACTTCAGCAGCGCCCCTTGTACACCAAAAGACCTGAGTCTCCTCAGCAGGAACAGCCTGCGCTGTCCCTTCTTGTAGAGTGCGTCAGTATTGTGTGACCAGTCTAGTTTATTGTTCAGATGAATACCCAGGTACTTGTAGGATGTCACCATCTCGATGTCTGTTCCCTGTATATTTACTGGTGCTGTGAGGGGCTGCCCATGCCTGCGGCAGTCCACCACCAGCTCCTTAGTTTTCCTCGCGTTGATCTGGAGGCAGTTCCGATGGCACCAGTCCACAAAGTCCTGGATAAGCCCTCTGTACTCAGCTTCATCTCCGCTGGAGATGAGACCAACGATCGCAGAGTCATCAGAGAACTTCTGTAGATGGCAATGTGTTGTGTTGTGTGAGAAGTCCGCAGTATAAAGAGTGAACAAGAAGGGAGCCAGCACCGTTCCCTGGGGGGCCCCCGTGCTACTGATGATCGTGTCGGAAACACAGTCCCGGGTTCTCACAAACTGAGGCCGGTTCGTGAGGTAGTCCAGGATCCATGATGACAGGTGCTGGTCCACCCCTGCGCGCAGCAGCTTGTCCTTCAGGATCATCGGTTGGATGGTGTTGAAAGCACTGGAGAAGTCAAAGAACATGATCCTCACCATATTCCCGGGCTTCTCCAGGTGGGACAGAGAACGGTGAAGGAGGAAGATCACCGCATCCTCCACCCCAATGCCATGCTGGTAGGCGAACTGGAGTGGATCCATCGCTGGTTCCACCAGGGGGCGGAGATGAGCAAGGAGCAGTCTCTCCAGGGTCTTCATCAAGTGGGACGTCAAGGCCACCGGTCTGAAGCTGTTCAGGTCTTTGGGGTGGGAAGTTTTTGGTACAGGTACCACACAAGATGTTTTCCACAGCTGTGGTACCCTCCCCAGTTTCAGGCTCATGTTGAAGATATACGTCACAATCCCACACAGCTGGTCTGCACAGGACTTGAGGAGCTTTGCGCTGATGCCGTCCGGTCCCGACGCCTTCCTCGCCTTGATCTTCCTCAGCTCCGTCCTCACCTGGGTCTTGGTCAGGGTCAGGATGGGGGGCTGTGTGTTGGGAGTGGGGGGGGTGTCGGTGGAGTGGGGAGTGGGTAGCAGGACTTGATTTCTTAGAGGCAGCAGTGGTTGTTGTGCAGACAGGGGGGAGGGCGGTTGGTCAAATCTATTGAAAAACAGATTCAGGTTGTTCGCCCACTCCCTGCCCCCCGTGGCCTGGGGGGAGGTATTCTGGAGCCCCGAGATGGTTTTGAGGTTTCTCCAGACCCCGCTGATGTCGCTCTGTTGCAGCTTGTCCTCCATCTTCTTCCTGAAGCTGTCCTTGCCTTCTCTGATCTTTCTCCTCAGCTCCCTCTGTACGGACTTCAGCATCTCCCTGTTCCCCGACCTGAAGATCCTCTTCTTCTCTCTCAGAAGTGTTTTTATCTCAGGGTTGATCCAGGGTTTGTTGTTTGAGTGACGCCGTATGGTCTTGGTGGGAACGGATTTGTCCACACAGAAGCTGAGGTAGCCCGTGAAGGTGTGAATGAGGCCATCGATGTCCTCACCATGTGGATCGCAGAGCTGCTTCCAGGCAGTGGCTTCAAAACAGTCCTTTAGAGTGTCCATTGTCTCCTCAGACCATAACTCCACAGTGTGCATGGCCGGAGGTTGTCTGTGCACTAGGGGTTTGTACACCGGTCGGAGATGAACCAAGTTGTGATCCGATCTCCCAAGTGGGGGGAGTTGTGATGAGGTGTACGCCTCCTTAGTGTTTGCGTAGAACAAATCCAGTGTTTTATTGTCTCTAGTGTGGCATGTGACATACTGGGTGAAAGTGGGCAGAATGGGAGACAGTGAAACGTGGTTGAAATCGCCTGAGATGAGGAGAAGAGCATCTGGGTGTTCTGTCTGCAGCCTGCTGGTTACTGAATGGATGACGTCACGCGCTGTCCCAGCGTTCGCCGTCGGATTTGCATAAACAACAATGCAGATCACGTGTGAGTGTTCTCTCGGGAGATATGTAGGCCTCATGCTAACAGCTAGCAACTCAATGTCTTTGCTGCAGTGTCGTTGTTTAACAGTGATATGTCCCGGTCTGCACCAGTTGTTGTTAACATACATGATCACTCCACCGCCCCTAGTTTTGCCACTCTCTGGTGTTCGGTCAGCTCGTATCGTGTGAAAACCCTCCAGCTCAATGTTAGCATCTGCTGCTAGTTCAGTTAGCCACGTCTCAGTAAACAAAAGGAGAGAGCACTCCCGGTAAGTGCTATCATAACGGGAGATAGCCGCTAGCTCATCTAACTTTCCCAGTATCGACCGTACATTTCCCATGACAACAGATGGAAGGGAGGGTCCGTACCTTATATTTTTTGTCCTCCGCCTTACTCCAGCCCGGCAGCCGCGGCGTTTTCGCCTCAGTTCTCTCGGTATGTCGAGTTTTTCCAGTGGGACCGGGTGGCGGTTAAATGCTAGCAGCTCTTCCCTGTTATATCGTATCCTGCTATAAACAGTGGCTCCGTCCACCGGCTCAGGAGACATTTGGGATGATCTGTGTGTCCGTGATATAAGTGGGGTGAAAAAAAAAAGTGATCAAAAGAGAGAGGAAGGGAAAAAAAACTCGGAATCGAGCCGCTGTTGCAAAAGGCAGCCGACTGGTGTGGCGCCGAGAGGAGACACACTTCACTGCACTGTCACTCTGACCTCTCCTCATCATGGTCAAGATGACCTAATTAGTATATATGGGTATTACTAAAGTCTTTAACAAGAGCTCAGTATGCTATCTAATATGCCTGATGGCATGTGGTCAATTTGTCCACCTACAGAGATAAAACCTAGATATCATAATCCCACACTGTATTTGGTGCACTAAAAATTATGTGTGCCATTCATAAATTAAAATATGATGAAATTAGATGTAACTTTTTGCCCATTAAGCTTGAAACAATGAAATCACAATGCAGTTTTTTCAAAGTTGCCTTTTTTAAATCACAGCAATTTTTGCAAATCTCACAGAAGATCCAACTGTAATTGTTGTTAAAAATCTGAGAATTCTACTAGACTGGTTCTTCTAATAGCCTCAGCTAACATTCAGCTTTTGCTGACTGCTAAGTAAATTGTCATGGCACCTAAATATTTAGTTTTAACTGTAAGATTTAGATAAGACATTTAGAATGTATATTTCACAGATACATTCTCATTTTCATATTTAAACTGAGTTTACAAATATTACTGTGTATATTATCAAAAGTGATGTCCATGGCGTTTGAAGATAAATGTATTTTTTAGCATGTTTCACTTTACAAACAAGACCCATAAAAGAGAGACTGTATTTTAACCTGGTTTGATACCTGCTTTAAAGGTTGTTTAAAAAAATGTTTATTAAAATTTAGAAGGAAAAAGGGAGGGGAAAATGAGAACAGAGACAGGCAGGGATTTCTAGAAGAGAGTCCTGCCATGGATCCTTTAACTAGCCTAATAAACAAGTATACATCCTGTTTGGAGAATGTCTGTAATTGTGTTGATTAAATACAATTAAAATTCTCATTCATTCTATATCGAACTCACCAAAGGATCTGCTTAGTAGCAGTTCTTGAGCACCTCACATGGTCATCATAAGCAGACAGTCAAACATCATATGTGTAATTTGTGGCAAAACTGGATCGGAATCCAAAGATAATTTCCCTAGCTATTCACTCCAGTGGAGGCTTTTCTTTGAACTAAGGTCCCATTTGCAGCTTTAAGATCTGTAAAAATTATTTTAAAAATTTGTCATCGTTATATTACTTTAAGAATACAAAGACTTTAATTATTCACCTTTCTAAACATTTTTAATGTAATTTTTAAAATATTTGTTTTCATGAAAATTCAGTCTTGTTAACCTTTAAAGTGCTGATGACATGTTTTTGACTTCATCTAATTTTTCAACACATAATACAATATAACGAAATAGGTTGGTCTGTGCAGTTCTAAGTCAAACAGGCTTTTTTTCACTCGAATATCTGACGTTTTCATGAGCGCCACGTCACCCATTGCGTCAGTGGCTGGAAAAACCCCTGGCCATGTTGTAGTGTCATCGACGGAACACGGCGCTTGGCTGCCCTTTGTACACACAGGATGGAAGCGGTTGAAAACATCAACGATGGTTCCAGCACATGTAGTCTGGAATTGGTTTGTGTTGTCCAATCTTCAGACGATTATAGTTCTGAAGAATGGGATGACAATGAAGAATCTGGGGGCATCAAACCGTATAGGTTTGAGCCGTGCCAAGCGGGCCTTGTGCCTAGCGAGTAGGACTCAGTGACAGTCAGCTGTTCATGTTTTGTGTGCATCATCTGCCGTGTTGTCAGCTAGCCAATATTGCCAACACTATTACGATGTGTTAGTCACTCCACACAGCCATGGTTCTGTTGCGCCCCTTGTAGCGATGTCGGCTCTGGGTCACAACCGTGATTAACAAGTCTCCTCTCCATGTTCACTTGGCGATGTCGGCCCCGAACGCCTACAGTTTGTGTTTCTGTGTATTTTTGTAAGTCTTCACCTTTTGGGATCAGTTTTTATGTTCAATACATGTGCTGTGGTGAATCCTGCGCGTCAATCCTCGTTATTAATGCATAAATCCTCCCTCTCCCTGCGCTCTTACGCAGGGCAGGGAGAGCGAGCATGAAATAACGAGGATTTACATGCAGGGTTCACCACAGAACATTTAAAATAGAACGACAGACAATTCCCAAAAAGCAAAAAGGTGAAGACGTACAAAAAACACAAACACACTTACTGATGGCGTTCGGGGGCCGGCATCACCCAGAGAACGAATGAGAGGAGACGTGTTATCCACAGGTGCGCCCCAGAGCCGACATCGCTTCAATGACGCTCGAGAACCACGGCGAACATGGAGTGACTAACGTTGTGCGACTGCTGAAAATACTGACAGACTAACAGCACAGAAGACAAAACTATTGACCAGCAGTGCGTTAATGGCAAACGGCCACCAATATGTACACGCACTGCTGGTGATGGTGTGATGAGAAGCACCTGGGCGAGGACCAGGAAACATGATCAGTGGGAGTTTGAATCAGCTGGTGATAATGAGAGAGGGGACGTGGCCGGACCAGTGAGATGTCAGCATGGGATCACAGAAAGTAGGTCAAAGCTGTGCGTAAATCCATTAATCCTTCCCCTCCTCCGTGCGCTCCTCCTGCCTAAAAGCACATGAGAAGCACACGAGGAGGCTTATGACAGTTGGAGCTGAAGCGTGTGATGTGGTCCTGCTGTTTATCTAAGCCTGCGACACAACGTGAAGGCATAGCCGTAAAATTAAAACAAGAAACCAGAGAAACTGTGAGCTGCAAAGCTGCTGTCATTCTAGTTAACAACACCGGAATCCATTCTGTCGATTACGTCATTGGGGTGCCGCCCTTAATTCGATGGGCGGCACAGTCCAGTCAGCGGCTGCGTTTTTTTGATGATAACTAGTTTATGCAGGCGCTGTTGTAAATGTTATATTGATCATAGACAATGACTTTTGGGTTTACACAACATGCTAAAAAAATGTCAAAAACATGTCATCAGCACTTTAGGTGTGAGTTTGAAAAAAAAAAAAGCATTTTTTAAAAATTAATCATAATGCAAACCTGTAGGGCTTGTTTTGTCAATGGATTACATTACACATCTCACGGCCCAAATAGGGCCTTTTCACATTATGTTAGACTACTTTTTTCTATTACAAAGCAAGTTATAATACTTTCTGCTGCATAATTGGAATACCAGCAACAGCAGTCTGGAGTTTACAGTCTCTTCTGCCTCTGCCATAAATCCAACTGGACAATGCGAAACAGCTGGCAGAGAGATATTCTTTATGCCTTCCAAACCTGATAATGATCACAATTTTTTTTTATTAGTACCTGTATAATCATGAAGATAAGGCATTTTCTTACATCTCATATAGCTAAGACGCTAAGATAGCATTAGGTGAAGAATACAGTTCTATAACTAGAGGGCACTCAGAGAACACATACTTCCACCATGGTCTGCCTGTCTGTCCATCTGTCTGTAGGATTACAGAAAAACTACTGGATGGATTTTGATGACATTTTTATCAGGAAAAATGTCCCTTGGGCTACGAATAAATCCATTAGATTTCAGAGGTGATTCGGGACAGAATGCAGATTCACTTTTCACACTTTCTTTAACATTGCGAGAGAGGGCCTTGGTGGAGGGATGCGCTCTCTGAGTGCTCAGTAGCTCTTTGAGTGGCCTCTAGTGCATACCTCCACCAAGGCCCTATCTTGCAATGCAGACATGTGCACAGACAGACCCCAGGTGGTGCTGTAGCACCTGCCCCTTTGCCTTCTGAATTGTCCTTCTGGGGAGTGTGTTTTTTTTTAGACTAGTGCATTGCCTGTAGAAAGCAAGTCTTCTTGTCTGAAGCAGGTAGCCCAATTAAATGGTAAATGACGTTGACTTATATAGCACTTTTTACTCACCTCTGGATGACCAAAGCACTTTACAGATCCTGCTATCCACCCATTGACACACACACACATTCACACACTGATGGCAGCGGAACTGCCAGACACAGGCGCTGGCCTGACCCACTAGGAGCAACTGGGGGTTCAGTGTCTTGCTCAAGGACACTTCAACATGCAGACTGCAGACAGAGCGGGAATCGAACCACTGACTAGGGATGAGCGTATCATACTCTCGTATCGATACTTTGATACAAGCTGGTTGATATTTTGGAGTCGATACTTTTTTAAATATCGCAATACCACAATGTTAATACAAAACATGCAATTTGTATTCACTTCTGAGAGTTTTAGGTATTACATTTACTCGTGCATTGCCAGAAGAATGCAAGTATTCCTGTCTGAAGCAAGTATCCCAATTAGGCTTTACATGCCCAAATGTTGGTTGTTGTCACGCCTCGCCGCTCATCAGCGGCGCCAGCTGCACGCACACCTGCACATCATCAGCGGCGAGGGATTTAAGCCGCCTCGCCCTGGGCTTCGGCCTGAAGCCGTCAGACTTCACTCGTTGGATCGCTGTGAGTAACCTCTATACTTCAGCAAACATCGCGGTAAGAAGCCCTTACCTTTTTCCCTTTCCAAGTCTGCTCCCCTGTGCACAGGTGGATTTCCCGGCGGCGGACCTTTCCTCTCCGTCTCCATTCCCTCACTGCTGCACCGGGCTCTCCAGGTTGCTGTCTACCGGACCTCGTCCTTGCTGTGCCAGCCACCTGCTCACTCCAAGTAAGCTCATCACAACTTTTACATCTCCTGTGTTGGTGTGTGCCCATCACCCTTCTCCCTGTGCTTTTCCCATAGGGTTGTCCGGCTGTACGGTCTCCTGCCTCCGTGCCCGAAGCAGACGCCACCACCAATACATTTACATCTCGCAGACACACATTCATACACCCTTGTTGTTAATAAAGCTATTTGAGCTACTCTGAGCCTGCGTGTGTGTCTCCTGAGCCGTGCAGTATGTCAGTACGGCTTCAGCAGAGCGGCTCGGCAGACGGCGGGCTCACACGCTGACTTACCACTCTCGAGGCTCGAGTGGACCAACTAGCTTATCAGCAACAGGTGATTCTAAACCAGTTGATCAGTATCACTAACCGATTGGACCGCTTGGACCCCCAACAGCCGTTCCCCCCGGCTCGTCAGGGTGGCGCGGCTCCTGCTGCTCCAGCGGCCGTCCAGCAGGCTCCGGTAGCACCGGCTCGGCTCACGCCCATTCTGACCCCCGCCCGCTTTAGCGGTAAGCTCGGCGGAGCACGGGGGTTCATAATGCAGTGTGAGTCCGTGTTTCACCGTGTGCCCGGAGACTTTCCTTCAGATCATAGCCGAATTGGTTATATTGGGAATCTCCTAGAGGGGCGGGCACTAACCTGGACTTACGCCGTAATGGCGAGGCCCAGTTACGCCACCCTCACCTATGACCAATTTGTGAGACAATTCCTGGAGGTCTTTGATCATTCTCGTACCGAGACAGTCCAGGTCGATCGGCTTCTCAGTCTCCAGCAGGGAAGCCGGTCGGCAGCGGACTATGCGATCGACTTCCGGGTAGCGGCGGAGGAATTGGGCTGGGATGAACGTTCATTCTGCGGCCTTTTCCTCCGCAGTCTCAATGATGATCTGAAGGATGAACTGGCTGGGCGGGACATCCCAGAGACTCTAGCGGAGCTAACGTCCCTAGCTATCAGTTTGGATAACAGGCTGCGCGAGCGCTCCTCGGGGCGGAAGTCATCTTCTTCTCGCCCTCGTGGAGCCTCGTCGCGCCAGTTCCAAGCTCGCCCCCTGGCGACGCCGCCACCATCGCGCCCCGAGGAGTCGGAGCCGATGGTGACGGGCTGGGCAAAGCTCCCCCCTGCGGAGAGACAACGCCGCCGTGAGTTGAATCTCTGCATGTATTGCGGAGACAGCCAACACACGGTGGAGCTTTGTCCACAGAAGCCAAACGGCGGGGTCCGCGAGTCACTGTAGGGGGCCTTGCGGACATCAATCGGTTAAGTCCCCTCACCCAATTGAAGCTGCCCGTCCGATTTTGTCACAACTCCACTGGGCATCTCACTCATGCACTGGTGGATTCGGGCGCGGAGGGCAGTTTTATTTCACAAAGCCTGGCAACCCAATTGGGCATCCGCTGCCAAGCACTAAGAACTCCTCTCTCCCTAGTCAACCTCTCCCGTGTCTCCCTGGGGAGAGTAACACATCAGACCGTCCCTGTTCCTGTTATCATCTCTGGGAACCACCGGGAGGAATCAACCTTCTACGTCCTCCCCAACTCTGTGTCGCCCGTCATCCTGGGATACCCCTGGCTACGCCTCCACAACCCCGTCTTGGATTGGAAGTCCGCCAGGGTGTCGGCATGGAGCACATTCTGTATGAGCACCTGCTTACAGTCCGCTGCCTGCTCTCCGTCCTCTTCCCCAACACCTACGGACGCTGCGCCCCCGGACCTCTCCCTGGTGCCATCGGAATTTCACGACCTGGGTATGGTATTCAGTAAGTCCAAGGCGATGTCTCTTCCTCCACACAGACCCTACGACTGTGCAATAAACATCCGCCAGGGGGCACCCTTACCTTCTGGGCGACTCTACAGCCTGTCGGCGCCGGAGAAGGAGACCATGAACGCCTATCTCAAGGAATCGCTGAGTGCTGGAATTATCCATCCCTCGTCATCACCATTGGGGGCAGGATTCTTCTTCGTGGGCAAGAAGGACGGTTCCCTCCGTCCTTGCATCGACTATCGCGCCCTAAATGATATCACGGAGAAGGATCGCTACACCCTGCCCCTCATGGACACCGCCTTCCACTCCCTCCAGGGGGCGACTTGGTTCACCAAGCTGGATCTACGCAGCGCATACCACCTCGTCCAGATCCGGGAGGGAGATGAGTGGAAGACAGCCTTCCGTACCCCGAACGGCCACTTCGAGTACCTGGTGATGCCGTTCGGGTTGACCAACGCTCCAGCCGTCTTTCAGCGCCTAATCAATGACGTCCTCCGGGATTTCATTGGCCTTTTTGTGTTCGTCTACCTGGATGACATCCTTATCTTCTCCAAATCCAGGGACGAGCACCGGGTCCATGTGAGGCGGGTCCTCCAAAGACTGCTGGAGAACCGGTTGTATGTGAAGGCCGAAAAATGCGAATTCTACGCTAAGACAACATCCTTCCTCGGGTTCATCATCTCCCACGATCAGGTGCTTCCGGACCCAGTGAAGGTGAAGGCGGTGGTGGAATGGCCTACACCTGCATCAAGAAAACAGGTGCAACAATTCATCGGGTTTGCAAATTTCTACCGCCGCTTCGTCCCTAATTTTGGCACCATCGTCAGCCCGCTGACCTGCCTCACGTCCCCTAAGGTCCCATTCCGGTGGACCGAAGAGGCCGCGGCTGCTTTTCAGGCGCTGAAGGCGGAGTTCTCCTCCTCCCGGGTCCTTAGCCAAGTCAACCCGGCACTGCAGTGCATCGTGGAGGTGGACGCTTCGGACACAGGAGTGGGGGCGGTTCTATCCCAGCGGTCGCCAGGTGATGGAGTCAAACGGCCCTGCGCCTTCTTCTCTCGGCGCTTGTCCCCGGCGGAGCGGAATTACGACGTGGGGGACAGAGAGCTCCTCGCCATCAAGCTCGCGCTGCAGGAGTGGCGTCACTGGCTAGAGGGGGCGGACCTGCCGTTCGTGGTCCTTACGGACCACAAGAACTTGGAGTACCTGAGATCTGCCAAGCGTCTGAACGCCCGCCAGGCGCGCTGGTCCTTGTTCTTTGCCAGGTTCCGCTTCAACATCACCTTCAGGCCTGGCTCCAAGAACGGCCTGCCCGACGCCGTCTCTAGGCAATTTGCCCCTGAGGAGTCTGAGGACACGGTCCACACCATCCTACCCAGGTCGTGTGTCGTGGGAGCCGTCACCTGGGACATAGAAAGCAAGATCCGGAAGGCGCAGAAAGTGGAACCTGACCCTGGCGGCGGACCGGAGGGGAGGCTGTTCGTGCCATCCACGGTTCGGGGGGAGGTCATCCACTGGTTGCATACGTCCAAGCTCACCTGCCACCCTGGTTCCTCCCGGATGATCGACCTCCTCCAACGGTCCTTCTGGTGGCCGGGCCTGCGGAGGGACGCTGCCCGCTACGCCCGGGCCTGCCCAGTGTGTGCCACCAGCAAATCAGGTAATGCCCCTCCAGCGGGTTTGCTCCAGCCTCTGCCCGTCCCTGGCAGGCCCTGGTCGCATATCGCCCTGGATTTCTTCACCGGACTCCCAGTCTCAAACACCTTCGACACCGTCCTGACCATCGTGGACCGCTTCTCCAAGGCGGCACACTTCATCCCCCTACGAGGTCTTCCAACCGCCCTGGAGACGGCGGACCTCCTAGTCCAGCATGTGGTCAGGCTGCACGGGATTCCGGTGGACGTGGTCTCGGACCGGGGGCCCCAATTTTCCTCTGAGGTTTGGAGGTCATTCTGCAATGCCCTGGGAGCCAAGGTGAGCCTCTCCTCCGGCCATCACCCCCAAACCAACGGGCAGTGCGAGCGGACCAACCAGGAGCTGGAGGCTGCACTCCGCTGCGTCACTGCGTCCAAACCTACGTCCTGGAGTAACCATCTCGCCTGGGTTGAGTACGCCCACAACACCGCCCACTCTTCTGCTACAGGGATGTCTCCCTTTAAGGCGTCCCTGGGTTACGACCCCCCTCTTTTTCCAGCGCAGGAGAGTGAGGTAACGGTCCCCTCAGTTCGGGCGCACCTCAGACAGTTCCGCTTCATTTGGGCGTCAGCGCGCAGTGCGCTTTTACGCACGGCGGAGCGCAACAGGACCATGGCGGACCAGCACAGAAGACCTGCCCCGGCGTACCAGGTGGGTCAGCACGTCTATGTGTCGACCCAGGACGTAATTTTAAAGGGCGAGAGGAGGAAGCTGGCACAGCGTTTTATGGGCCCATACCCCATCACCAGGATTATCAACCCGGTGGCTGTGCGTGTAGCTATTCCCCCCTCCCTCCGCATCCATCCCACCTTCCACGTATCCAAGGTGAAGCTGGCAGTCTCCGACCCCCTTTGCCCTCCTCCTGCTGCGCAACCCGCGCCCCGGATGATTGATGGCCATCCGGCCTGGCCTGTCTCCTCCATCCTGGACTCCCGGCGCCGGGGTCGTGGGTTGCAGTACTTGGTGGACTGGGAGGGTTATGGGCCTGAACATCGGCAGTGGGTACCCTCGTCGTTTGTGTTGGACCCATCCCTCACTACTGAGTTCCACCGAGCGCACCCAGAGAAACCATCGCCAGGAGGCGCTGCTAGAGGGGGGAGTACTGTCACGCCTCGCCGCTCATCAGCGGCGCCAGCTGCACGCACACCTGCACATCATCAGCGGCGAGGGATTTAAGCCGCCTCGCCCTGGGCTTCGGCCTGAAGCCGT
Source organism: Pholidichthys leucotaenia (assembly GCA_020510985.1). Taxonomy (NCBI): domain Eukaryota; kingdom Metazoa; phylum Chordata; class Actinopteri; order Cichliformes; family Pholidichthyidae; genus Pholidichthys; species Pholidichthys leucotaenia. Next base: position 225,666,044 of record CM035846.1, read on the forward strand.
CAGACTTCACTCGTTGGATCGCTGTGAGTAACCTCTATACTTCAGCAAACATCGCGGTAAGAAGCCCTTACCTTTTTCCCTCTCCAAGTCTGCTCCCCTGTGCACAGGTGGATTTCCCGGCGGCGGACCTTTCCTCTCCGTCTCCATTCCCTCGCTGCTGCACCGGGCTCTCCAGGTTGCTGTCTACCGGACCTCATCCTTGCTGTGCCAGCCACCTGCTCACTCCAAGTAAGCTCATCACAACTTTTACATCTCCTGTGTTGGTGTGTGCCCGTCACCCTTCTCCCTGTGCTTTTCCCATAGGGTTGTCCGGCTGTACGGTCTCCTGCCTCCATGCCCGAAGCAGACGCCACCACCAATACATTTACATCTCGCAGACACACATTCATACACCCTTGTTGTTAATAAAGCTATTTGAGCTACTCTGAGCCTGCATGTGTGTCTCCTGAGCCGTGCAGTATGTCAGTTGTGTTTGAAAGTGGAATACAAAGAGGTGTAGTCTACATGTAGGCAATCACATGTTAGACTTTGACAAATATAAAAGGGAGTAAATGGCACTGAGATTTATTTGACTCTGTGAATATTAATAACAGAATACCTAAATACTGAAAATGAATGGGACATCCAATATCAGTGACTGTTTCAGAACCCTTGTTTGTTTGTCAGATCACTTACTTGTGTGATCTTTTATCACTTATATTCAAGATAATAGTGTATCTTTCACTTTGGGGAATGGGAGCTGTTCAGTCACCATTATAAATATTTTAGTTTATATCACTGTTCAATGATGGAGTTCAGTGTAATATTGAATTTCTTCTGTGTATCGTCATTCAACTCATGCAGTACTATAACAGGACACATTTACAAATATTTGAGACCCATTGTAGTGCATCATCTTATAGTTTAGCAATATTTTGTTATTAAAAGGTTTTTTACAATTTTAATGCTAAGATTGAGGCAGTGCTTACAGTATATCGTCACGCTGGGGCGATACCAAGGCCAAATAATGAACCTTGAGGGCGCAACTGGCAAAGACTAACAATGTGAGTCCCGCTACTCTATTGTAAGCGGGGTTTTTTTTATTGATGTGAGATTATTTATTTATTCATTTATTCATTAATTTATTTATTTATTTATTATGCCTAAACAATCGCATTTTGACCCTCTAAACGTTTACCAAAATGCTTTTTTTTTTTTCGCACACACCTCAGACCCAGTGAAAAATTTTATAAACTGGAAAAAATACGTGCCCCATGCTGAAAATTTTCCAATGTATCCAGCATATGGTTGATACGTCCCGCATTCATGGAGCAAAGGTTGCAGGGCCTTCCCCCATACTTTTTCTTTTTTACCTTTGCAGTCTGTACCATCAGTTGTCCAGTGCTGTTTTGATTGATATGCCAAAATGTCAGAACACAGGAGGAGGTGGATCCAATCAACTCATCGCTCAAAGCACAGAGGTCAGCTGTCTTCCATGATAAATCAGCCTCAGGGCAAAAGCATACTCCATGTGTTATCTTTTTTCACTTTATTTTATTATTTTTTTTTATCACCATCAGTTAGCGTGCCTTTGAGCCAGGTCGTGTCTGGCCGCTGCTTCTCCCGGCATGTTCTGTTGATACACAGGTGTTCTTTGTCAGATCCGGTCCTCACTAACATTCTGCCCAGTCTGCTTGTGCAGCTCGTGTACTCCATATATGTCAAATTCTCCTTTAGACCTACACAATCATGGCAACTTTATGGTATAATTTTTTAAGCATTAAATCTTCAGTATTATCTTTTTCTAGTCAAATTTGTCATTTTTTCACTTCCTTGTTTTGTCCAGTGAACACTGTGGTGACTGACAGGTCGTGATGCCGCGTATTATCCAATCAGCATGGTCGTGATGCTGTATATTATCCAATCAGCATGGTTGTGATGCCACGTATTATCCAGTCAGCATGGCCATGATGCTGCATTTTATCCAATCAGCATGGAGTCATTCCGAAACCCCGCCCACACTTCCTGAAGGCAGGGCATGAAGAGACAGAGTGGTGGCTAAACTTTTATAGATAAAAATTACATATTTTGATTGACTGATTCCATACTCGGGATGCACACCCTTGTAACCTCAGCAAAGCACGTATAAAATCTTAGGCCAGTCTGGCAAACGGTTCAAGAGATATGTGTGGAACAGACACACAAACAGACACGTGCGCGCACACACACACACACACACACACACAGATTTTGTGCATTTATAGATAGATGTGTGAAAACTGGTGAAAAGCCAGCCCAGACATATTTTAGAGATGGTCTGCTGTGTCACATAATTATGGCAGCCTATTAGATGTCAGAGTCAAAGACTCACTGCACACTGCGCAGCCTCACTCAAGCACTCACTGACTCCTGCGCAGAGTGAGCTCAGCATCGTCACAGGTGGCAGAAGAGGTATTACTTCTGAAATGTTATACCATTCATCCAAATTCTATGGTGATACCAAACAGCATAATTTTGAAAAATAAACACAATAAGCACTATTTAAGATTGTAAAATAACAGTGTAAAAATAAAATAAATAAATTAAAAACATTGCATTGTGAAAAAATTACCCATATAGTGGATATAGTCTACACACCTCTGTTCAAATGCCAGGTTTTTGTGATGTAAAAAAATGAGACCAAGATAAATTATTTCAAAACTTTTTCCACCATTTAATGTGACCTATAACCTGTACAACCTAATTGAAAAACAAACTGAAAGGGGAAAGATAAAAAATTTTAAAAAAACTTAGAAAAACCTGGTTGAATAAATATGCACACTCTGTTATAAATGGGGATGTGGCTGTGTTCAGAATTAACCAGTCACATTCAAACTCATGTTAAATGGGAGTCAACACACACCTGCTACCATTTAAAGAGCCTCTGATTAACCCCAAATAAAGTTCAGCTGTTCTAGTAGGCTTTTTCCTGACATTTTTGTAGTTACATCTTACAGCACAAGCCATGGTCCACAGAGAGCTTCCAAAGCATCAGAGGGATCTCATTGTTCAAAGGTATCAGTCAGGAGGAGGGTACAAAAGAATTTCCAAGGTATTAGATATACCATGGAACACAGTGAAGACAGTCATCATCAAGTGGAGAAAATATGGCACAACAATGACATTACCAAGAACTGGACGTCCCTCCAAAATTGATGAAAAGACAAGAATAAAATTGGTCAGGGAGACTGTCAAGAGGCCGACAGCAACACTGAAGGAGCTGTAGGAATTTCTGGCATGTACTGGCTCTTTAGTATATGTGACAACAATCTCCTGTCTAGGGTGGCAAGATGGAAGCCTTATCTTATGAAGAAAAGCATCCAAACCCAGCTACATTTTGCAAAAACTCATTTAAAATCTCCCAAACGCATGTGGGAAAATGTGTTATGGTCCAGTGAAACATAGATTGAACTTTTTGGCCATAATTCCAAAAGGTATATTTGGTGCAAACACAACACTGCTCATCACCAAAAGAACACCATAACTACAGTGAAGCATAGTGGTGGCAGCATCATGCTTTGAGGCTGTTTTTCTTCAGCTGGAACTGGGGCCTTAGTCAAGGTGGAGGGAATTATGCACAGTTCCAAATACCAGTCAGTGTTGGCACAAAACCTTCAGGCTTCTGCTAGAAAGCTGAAGATGAAGAAGAACTTCATCTTTCAGCATGACAATGACCCAAAGCACACATCCAAATCACCAAAAGAATGGCTTCACCAGAAGAAGATTAAGGTTTTGGAATGGCCCAGCCAGAGTCCAGACCTGAATTTGATCGAACATCTGTGGGGTGACCTGAAGAGGGCTGTGCACAGGAAATACCCTCGCAATATGACAGATTTGGAGCATTTTTGCAAAGAAGAGTGGGCAAATATTGCCACATCAAGACATGCCATCCTGACAGACCCCAACCCAAAAAGACTGAGTCCTTAATAAAAGCCAAAGGTAAAACAAAGTACTGTTTAAGGGTGTACATGTTGATGCAAACAGGTTATTGTAAGTTTTTTGTTTTTTATTTTTCCCCTTTAAAGATTTCAGTTTGTTTTTCAGTTGGGTTGTACAGGTTATAGGTCACATTAATGGTGGAAAAAGTTTTGAAATGATTTATCATGGTCTTATTTTTTTTACATCACAAAAACCTGGCGTTTGAACAGGCATGTGTAGACTTTTCATATCCACTGTATATGCTGCTTGGTATTACCATAGAATTTGGATGAATGGTGAAACATTTCAGAAGTAAAAAATACTTGAATCCAGTTGACTTGACTGAGCTTTCATACGGCATACCTACCCACCTGGATGACTGTGAATCTTCACTAAATCAAGAAATTGAATTAATTTTGCATTCATTTTAAGTCTTAATTATTTTAATTATAATTGGGAAAAAAAATTAATTTTATTTTTATTTCCTTTGGTCACTGTTCTATTTTATGATTATTTTACAAGCATTTTTTCAAGTATTTATGTTCATGAGTTTTGTTCATATTTAAGTTTAAGTTCAATGGTTATTTGAAAGGGATATTACATACTAATGAACATTAATACAAATGTAAGAATGCCAGGTTCAGCAATACTGCTAATTTGCATCTGTAGTCCACCAGCGGGTCACAAAAACACACAAATAATCGTACACAAGAAGAACATCTGCACTAAAACTGTACAAAGTGTATATGCTAAAGTGCAAGAGTTAAGGTGCTACAAAACAAAACATTCAAATGTCACACAGGTGAAGTGCTGTGTATGTATACACACACACATGCACCCAAGCACCTCACAGCAACAACAAATAACAGCAACAAACAAGAGGCGGGGCATATGTGTGTGACGCACGGGCACATATATACAAGTGCATGCTGCAGAGCAACCACTGGTTATGTGTACAATTTTGGTTGTTTAAAAGCCAGTCATTCCAATGAGTCTTAAAAGTGTTTAGTGTGGTATGTTCTCTGATTGCAGGTGGTATGTTATTCCAGATCTTGGTGTCCCTCACTGATAGCACATATTGAGCAAATGTGGCGTGTCGTGAGTCTGAGCGTAGTGTCTCCTCCAGCTCAGACTCTTAATTTATGTTTAAGTATTTTTTGTCTGTTTTTGTGTTTATTTTCTGGTTTGTTGACATTGAGCCTTAATTCTTCCCAGACACTCCCCCAAGTCACTCATTGTCTGTTTCCTTGCCATGTCAGCTGTAAGAGATCTGGTAATTAGGTCACTTGCTCGCTCAAACGACTCACACCTGCAGCTCATTTTTCCCCTGGGTATTTAAGCACTTCCTGTTCATTGTTGTATTGCGGCTATATTGGTTCAACTACTGATCACTCCACGTCTCCCAGCCTCTGAAGTGTTTTTACTTTTCCAGAGTGCTCCCTGCTCTGTGGCTCATCCTGTAAGATACTCTTGTTTGCATTTTTGTATTGTTGGCACAATTTTTGTACTTTATGTTATTTTTTGGTTAATAAATGTCACAACTCAGTTCAGCGCCTGGGTCTGCCTTCCTGCCCCGTAGTGGCATTCATGACAGAATATAGCTGCCAGTTAAAAGACCCAGCTGTTGAGTTTGTGCATTTTTTCCTTTCGCCCTTTTTTGTCTCTCACTCACCTGTTGCTGGAGCTAATTATGTCCCCAGCTCGCTGGCCTCATAAAGGAAGATCGGCGGCGGGGTCTCCCAACCTGGAGGAGGAATGGGGAGCGGGGTTTATCCAAGATTTTGTGGACGAAGCTCTCGACACCTGAGAACCCAAGAAGACATGGGAGTGTTTGTATGGAGTGGTGGGAATCCTGGAGGCGCATCCCAGCCTGTGGAGATATCCCAAATTCTGAGAGCTGTTGTCCACGGTGTCTGCGCTCCTACAATCGTTTCCTGATCTGAGGGTAGAAGCATTTCCAGCAGAGCCGAAGCGGAGGTGCTCTCCACAGCGGATGTCCTTCTCCTCCCCCGGTTCGCTAGCTTCCCCTCCAGCTCCAGCGTGTGCGTTGCCAGCTCCACAGGGGCGCTGTTGTCCTGGTCCAGATCAGGACCAAGAGGCGGAAGCTCTCCGCCTCTTCAACAGACATTCCCTTTGCACTGAGCCAGACAAATCCCGCAGCAGTTTTCTCTTCTTGTTCCTCTTCACCAGTCATTCCGCCAGCCTCCTCCTCCTCCTCTGCTGCTGCTACTCCCATCTCGTCGGCATATCCTCCTGCTGCCGAGAGGTCTTCCAGGTTTTCCCCGGCTACGCCCGCCTTCGTGTCTACAGGAGTGGCTCTTCTACAATCCACAGAGGGGCCCAGGTTCACCATACAGACGGAGAGGGATGGCTGTGCACCTGCTGCAGCAGAAGACATCACCCACCAGGATGACAGGCAAGTATCATTAATTTCTCCCTCAATTTATGATGATATTCCTTGCCTGATTCCCGGTAGGGAGGCTCAGGAAATGCAGTCCCTTGAGCTCTTCCCACCTGCTGCACTAAACTATTCATCAACTGTCCTCTCCATGTCTCTTCCATCTGTTCCTGAGTGTCCGCTGGCCCCAGAACTGAGCCACCGGACAATGGAGGAACCTGTGGCCCTGGAGGACCCGACTCCAGTGCCAGCGTGAAGCCAAGCCCCAGCTTCCTTGACGGAAGAGCCACCAGCGTGGGTTATGTCACCTGGGGAGACGAGGACTGCAACCATCATCATTCCTGCTGCGGAGGCCACCACAGCAGAGTTCGAGGCCGAGCTGGACCTCCAGAGGGCAGAGCCTGAAGAAACATCATTGCCTGGATCGTCGGAGTCCTGGACAGCGGTGGAGCTCGAGCTCAGGCAAGTGCTCTCTTTTGTCTTCCTCTTATCTGTTTTAGAGCAATCTTGCTTGGCTCTTGGTGGGGAGAGCCAGGTGCAGCTGCCCGTTGCACCTGAGCTCATCTTGCCGGGCTCCGCCGCTGCCGGTGACCCTGAAACCCCTTCTCTATGTGTGTCCAAGCTTTCTTCCAGGTCCACTGGGAATGATCCAGCACAGCCAGAAGTCTCCGCGGGTCCAGGCTTACCGCCCATGGTTGCCAGGGGTCCAGCTCCCCCAGCGGAGGTCGTCACGGGTGTTCTGTCCGAGCCCGGGACCTCTGTTGGTGCAGCCTCCCCTCTGCCCGAGGCTGTCGTGTGGGTCCCTCCTCCTCGGTCCAAATCGCCGTGGGTGCTGCATCCCGGTTGAGGGCCCTCGTGGGTGCTGCGCCTCAGTATCAGTCCTACATGGGCGCTCTGCTCCAGCTTAGGTCTACAATGGGTGCTGCGCTCCAGCCCGGGGTCCACCAAGGGTGCAGCGTTGGCCCGGTCCGGGTCTACCAAGGGTGCAGTGTTGGCCCAGTCCGGGTCCTCCAAGGGTGCTGCAGTGCTCCAGCCCGGAGCCACGGAGGGTGCTGCAGTGCTCCAGCCCAGAGCCACCATGGATGCTTCAGAGCTCCAGCCAGGAGCCACCGCAGGTTCTGCAAAGCTCCAGCCCGGAGCCACCACAGGTGCTACAGTGTCCCAATCCGAGACCACCAAGGGTGCTACCTGCCAGCCCAAGGATGTCAAGGCCTCCCCTCCTCTGCCGAACACCATCGTGGTTCCCCTTCCTCAGCTACCAAACGCCGTTGTGGTCCCCCTTCTTCCTCTGCCAGATGCCGTCATGGTCACCCATTCTGCTCCGCCACCAGACACCGCCGTGGTTCCCCTCCTTCAGGTCTTCATCACTTCATTAAGCCTCCCCGTGGGGGAGCCATCTCCTGGGTCACCCCTCCAGTCGTGGTGGTTGAAGAACTCAGGCCGGCCGCCCAATAGACTGAGCCGCTGGGTTGGGTGGCCTATGTTCTCTGGCAGGCCACCCGACTCATACCACTCAAATCCCAGCTGGCCTGGGATTTCGGCCGGCCACCCGAACTGTTTGGTTCATTTGGTTAGGGGGGGCCTAGGGGCCTGGGGTAGCCTGTGTGCAGATTCAGAGCGGGCCCTATAGTTTTTGCTCCCTCCTTACCTGTTCCCCCCACCTCCCAACTGAGTTTGTTGTTGCTGTACCTTTTCTTCTGGGGAGGGGGGGGGTCCTTTTAGTGTTACTTTGGTGTGTCTAGGATCCGCCTCTTAGAGGGGGGACATTTCCCAGCTTCTGAAGTGTTTTTAATTCAATTCAATTCAATTAAACTTTATTTATATAGCGCCATTTCACAATAACAGTCATCTCATAGCATTTTCAACTGTAGGGGGGACCCCCACAGTTGCAGAAAGACCCCAGCAATCAGGCGATCCCCTGTGAGCAAGCACTTGGCGATGGTGGAGAGGGAAAAACTCCCTTTTAACAGGAAGAAACCTCCAGCAGAACCAGGCTCAGGGAGGGGCAGTCATTTGCTGCGACTGGCTGGGGGGTGAGGGGACAGAGAAGATGAAAAGAACAGACATGTAGAGAGCAAACAGCATGATGAGGACTCAATCTATGGGAGAGAACAAGCAGATGTTAATGACCAGCAAAAAAAAAATATTTCATTGAGAGTGAAGAAAGGAGTGAGGCCCAGTGCATTATTGGAGGTCCCCCGGCTGACTAAACCTATTAGCAGCATAACTAAGGGAGGGTTCAGAAACACATGATCCCTCCCTAATTGTAGGCTATATCAAAAAGGTAGGTTTTAACCCTATTCTTAAAAACAGAGATCGAGTCTGACTCCCGAATCCAGATTGGTAGCTGGTTCCACAGGAGAGGAGCTTGATAACTGAAGGCTCTGCCTCCCATTGTACTTTCGGAGATTCTAGGTATTACAAGTAATCCTGCATTTTGGGAGCGTAGTGCTCTGTTAGGATAATACGGTAGTATCAGATCTTTTAAATAAAAAGGAGCCTGATTGTTTAGAGCTTTGTAAGTAAGAAGAAGGATTTTAAACTTAATTCTAAACTCTATGGGAAGCCAATGAAGGGAGGCCAGTACCGGAGAGATATGATCTCTCTTTCTAGTACCTGTTAAAACTCTTGCTGCAGCATTTTGGATCAGCTGAAGACTTTTTAAAGATGTTTTAGGACAACCTGATAATAAAGAATTACAATAATCTAATCTTGAGCTAACAAAAGCGTGGATCAGTTTCTCAGCATCACACTGAGACAAGATGCTCCTAATCTTGGCAATATTACACAAATGATAGAAGGCAGTCTTAGAAACAAATTTAATATGTGAATTGAAGGACAGATCTTGATCAAAAATAATTCCAAGGTTCCTCACAGAGCTATTAAGAGAAAGAGTAACCACATCCAAACTGAAAGTTTGATTTGGAAAGGTATTTCTAAGGTTTTATGGACCAACAAGAATGACTTCAGTCTTATCAGAATTTAATAGCAGGAAATTACAAGCCATCCAAGCTTTGATTTCCTTAAGACAGGCTTCCAACTTGGCTAATTGATTACTATCATCTGGCTTCATTGACAGGTATAATTGTGTATCATCTGTATAACAATGAAAATGTATAAAGTGCTTTCTAATAATGTTGCCTAATGGAAGCATAAATAAGGGCCTAGCACAGATCCCTGTGGAACTCCATAACTAAGCTTTGAGTTGAAAGAAAACTCATTATTGACATGAACAAACTGGAACCTATCAGATAAATAAGATCTAAACCACTGCAACGAAGTTCCATTAAGTCCAACATAGTGTTCTAATCTATCAAGTAGAATATTTTGATCGATAGTATCAAAAGCTGCACTAAGGTCTAAAAGGACAAGTACAGAAACCAGTCTATTATCAGACGCGATGAGGAGGTTGTTAGTGACCTTCGCTAAGGCTGTTTCAGTACTATGATGGATTCTAAACCCAGATTGAAACTCTTCAAGTAAACCATTTCCCTGCAGGTGGTCAAATAATTGCGTAGCAACAACTCTTTCTAAGATTTTTGAAATGAAAGGGAGATTAGCGATTGGTCTATAGTTAGCTAAAGCTCCTGGATCAAGCGTTGGCTTTTTGAGTAAGGGTTTAATTACAGCCGTTTTAGAAGCCTGCGGTACATGGCCTAAAGTTAATGAAGAATTGATTATATGAAGAATAAAGCTATCAATAAGTGGGAAGACTTCTTTAAATAACCTGGCAGGAATAGGGTCTAAAAGACAAGTTGAAGGCTTGGATGTGGAAATTATTTTGTCTAACTCTAAAAGGTCAATTGGAGTAAACTCATCCAAACAGATATCAGTTGAAGGAGTTGTAGTAGTTACTTTATTTAAGTTAACTGTGGGAAGAATCTGATTTTATCTCTGATGGATGAAATTTTATTATTGAAAAAGTCCATAAAGTCCTGACTAGTAAGCTCTAAGGGAATGCTAGGATTGACAGAGTCCTGACTCTTTGTCAACCTGGCTACAGTACTGAAAAGAAACCTGGGATTATTCTTGTTCTCTTCTATTAATGTAAAATAATAACTCGTTCTAGCTTTTCTAAGAGATTTTTTACTTTTCCAGAGCGCTCCCTGCTCTGAGGCTCATCCTGTAAGTTACTCTTGTTTGCATTTTTGTATTGTTGGTACAATTTTTGTACTTTATGTTATGTTTTGGTTAATAAATGTCACAACTCATTTCAGCGCCTGGGTCTGCCCTCCTGCCCCGTAGTGGCATTCATGACATGGTGTGCCTGTGGGGGACCTCACAGTCTCCTCTAGTGATTGCTCTGGTGGTCGTACCTGTGACAGTCCTCTGTTTAACATATTCTCCCAGGTGGATGGTGCATAGCCATTTAATATTTTATAAAGGGAACAGGCAAATTTGAGAGTTTTATAATTTTCAAAAGACAGAAAATTGTATTTCTTGTAAATATGACAACAATGATATGTGGGATCTTTCTTAGCAAAGATTTTTATGGCTTTTTTGTATAAGGATTCAATGGGTTTGTTTATGGTTACACCAGTGAGTGACCAGTTGGTAAGACAGTAATGAATGTGTGAGAAGATCACTGCATGGAGGAAAATTTTGCCTGCCCTGTCAGGGATGGTCTAAGTTGTTTAAAATTTCTCAAATTGAATTTGATTATATTTGAGATTTTTTTGATGTGTTTTTTTAAGGTTAATGAGGAATCTAAAATCACTCTGAGGTACTTAAATTCCTCGACTGACTGCAGCCCCTCCCCTTTTAAGAAAATGTTTGAGTTTGTAATATTTGATCGTTGTTTGGCAAACATTATACAAACAGTTTTTAGTAGGAGACATGAATTATAAAGCTAGTCACTGATTTGGCTCATCACTGTTTAAGAATACAGGCAGCTTCTTGTGTGTTTTTGCACGTGTGACTATTACCATGTCATGTGCAAACATTTGTATATGAATGTTTCTGCATGCATTTGGTAAATCATTTATGTATAGAGGGTATGTGTATGATGTCACTGAACAGAACTCATGACAGTTAAACAGCAATGAGTGGCAAAATTGAGTGGCAGCATGTGGCGGTATGCATTAAAACACAAAAAATACACACAGTATTCAATCACAGCAGTACATAGAGTACCTGCTTGCATTGTGGAGAGCTAATCTTATCATTCCATCTTGTATTAATTGGCAAAAAATTAAATAAACAATTAAAGGATCTGAATCAGTTCTTCCCTTACAGTGTGCTCCTTGGTCTTTACCCACACATCACTACAGTCAAGTAAATGGTGCGGCGTTAACATCAAAAGTTAAAAATGTACTCTGTGCACTGCTGTGACTAAACATTTTGTGTGATTTTTATGTTTTGCTGCAAACAAGGTAAAGCTGTCACATGTTATTGTCACTCAGTGCTGTGTTGCTATGGTAACTGTCCTGTAACTGCCAAGAATTCTGTTCCAAAGCATCCACTCTATAAGGAGAATAATATTGGCCCAAGTATGGAGCCTTGTGGGATACCCATTTGACATTTCAAATATGGCAATTTTACACTGTTGACCATTACACATTGCTGTCTGTCGGTTAAATAGGATTTCATCCATTTGATGGTGTGTTCTGAAAAATTAAACTGGGTAAGTTTAATTAAAGGGATGTTGTGGTCAACAGCAAATGCCTTCTTCAGATCTAAGAAAACAGCACCTACACAATTGCACTTATCTAAAAATAAAATTAAAAAAATTAGTTTTCTCTACAAACAAGTTTATTGCAGACTCTGTTGAATGGTGGGTATGGAACCCAAATTGTGCGTCTGACCACTCCTACCTTCCAAACAGTTGGGACAACAGCGTGTTTGACTGACAAATTGATTAAATGATCATCTGTTGCTTTTGAGCTACTTAATGAGCTGATGATATTGGCAACTTCATTTTCAGTTATTTCTAATATACTAAAAACTAGTTGTGTGGGGTTAATGGGAATAGAATTATGATCAGGTGGATTAAATGAATGAGATATTTCTAGCACGGGCTGCACGGTAGCGCAGTGGTTAGCACTGCGGCAGCACAGTTTACCCTTGGCCGGGGGATTGTGGGGATCGTGGGATCGTGGGTTCGATCCCAGCCCCCGACCAACAGTGATCTGTGTGGAGTTTGCATGTTCTCCCCGTGTTGCGTGGGTTTACTCCGGGATTTCTCCGGTTTCCTCCCACATGCCAAAAACATGCATGTTAGGTTAATTGGCTGTTCTAAATTGTCCCTAGATATTTGTTTCCTATAGGCCCTTAGAATAGAGGGTTAGTATTAATGAAAGCGCTTTGAGTGGTCTTTGTGACTAGAAAAGCGCTATATAAGTGCAGGTTAGTTAGTTAGTTGTTAGTTAGTTAGTTAGCACAGAGTTTATGAAAAAGTTGTTAAACTCTGTAGCAATGACCATGGGATTCTGTACCAATTTGCTATTAATTTTAAGTTCCATGTCTCCATCATCCTTTTTGTTGTGTTTATTTGTCAATTTGTTAATATTATTCCATTTTTTTTTTAATTTATTTTTTTTTGCCATCTCCTTTTGCATTTTCAATAAGGGTTATAAAAAGTTTGCCTAAGCCTTCCTCAGAGTTTGTGTTACCTTATTTCTAGCAGATGTAGATTTTTGTCTGTCTGTTGTTAAACCTGATTTTAGAGCTATTTTAAAAAGTTGATCTCTGGTCTTCATTAGTCGTAGACATTTGGAGTTGAGCCATAGTAAGTTGATTCTTTTTCTGTTGTTTCCTTTTTTTTTTTTGAAAATGCCACAATAACCTCTTTGTATTTCATTATAAAAAAAATAATTGCTGTGATTTATGTCATTTGAAGAGGTGATTTCCTTCCATTCAATTTCGTTTATTGCCACTGTTATATTTTGTTTTGGTTTTGGGGGATTATATAACTTACTATGTTTACCTGATGATTTCTTAAATAGATTTGAAAGCTGTTTCCGTGGAAGTTTTCTTGTTGCTAATATTATATTGTGGTCAGACAGTCGTCTTAAAAGGTTATAAGTCTGGGAAATTCTTTCAGGTCTTTTTGTAAAAATTAAATCAGTTTTGGTTTTTGACTGGCTTGTGACTGGTTGGTTTATCTATTAATTGAGCTAAGTTATAGTGATCATAATAATTTTTAGATTTTTCCTGTCTTTTTTGTCATTCCAGTTTATATTAAAATCACCCAATAAGATTAATTCATTTTTAGGATTGCACTGATTACAAAGCGCTTGAAATTGGTCGTAAAAATCTGCTTTAGAGGAGGGTTTGCAGTATAAACAAATAACAACAATAAATAACTGACAACTTAATGTTAACTCCTACACATTCCAGACATATCTTTTGACAATTCAATTTGATTACATTTTAAGGTCTTTTTAACATATAGTAAAACTCCTCCACCTTTTCCTTGCTCCCTGTCTTTCCTATACACATTATAGCCAGGCAAGGTAACAATAGTTTCAGGTGGCGAAGATGATAGCCAGGTTTCAGACAGACCCATAAAATCAATATTGGAGTTTATCAGCAGATGTTCTAGTTGTTCACATTTGGAGATCATACTCCATACATTTTAAGTGCCTCCCAAGACAGACCTTGTTTTTATTTTGAGATTGAGATTGAGATTGAGATTCAACTTTATTGTCATTACACATGTATGAATACAAGGTAACGAAACGTGACTTGGCATTTGGGCACGCTCCGCAGAGCGCATTCAAGGCCGGGGCAGCCGCTAGGCGCCAGTCATAAAGAAGAAAGGAAAAAAAGAAAAGAAAATGGATATGACACAGTAGGCGAGAGAAAAAAACACGTTTTATCAGAATGACGCTCGGCAAGTGAGCGAACTTTTGATTGCAGGCAAAAAAAACCCTCAATGCACATTTAGCAGACATTTAGCAGGAGATCACACACAAAAGTTGAGAGGCAGTGTATTGTATGCATCTAGTGTTGTATGCATTGTGTAGTGTAAATGTAACAGTTGTTAGTGAGCAGTAGAGGGCGCCTCCTGGCAGTGGATAGATGTTATAATCATGTGACTTATAAACAAGTCCAGAGTCCAGAGTCTCTCTCTCTTGCTCTCTCTCTTGCTTGCAGAAGGCACATGGGCATTGTCCTTGAGGGTCCAATCCGCTGACGACAAACAACTGATTGTTGATTGTTTGGGTAGACATAAGAGCCGGTCCTTCCGCTTATCTCAATCAGGAGGAATGTAAACACGGGGCAAACAAGGTCAAATCAAATCAAATCAGTACATTGCACTCAGAGAATAGAATTTGTCCTCACCCGTGTAATTCTGTGCTTCCATTATATGTGCAGGCTTAAACTGTTTTTCCATGGAGAGCACAGGGCTTCAGATGTATTCCTTCACTGAATCACTGTCATTCAGTTCACCGTTTGCCGCTACTCATGCCCTCCCCAACTGGTCGAATTTGATGAAGGAGCTTGCCGGGTCCGCTTTGATCAGCTCTCTCACTTTCTTCAATTTCTGATGCATCAGGGAACTCCACAGCCAAAAATAGAAGTCCTGAGATCATAACCAATAATGTTTCCACAGACGTATGAATTCCAATGTCCATGAGTCTCCTCGTAGGTTCCAATTCTTGGGCTCCCCCTTGGCCCAATTCTTGTTGAAAAATAGTGACAATAGCACATTTAAGCTGCTTCCAAATCCATAATTTCCGTTTAGATTTAAGATTCAGCAGAAGAAGAGCGACTAAACACAGACAAAAACACAACATTGCAAAAGCTGGGAATAGATCAGGAAGGCAGGGGAGGAGGGAAGAAAAATGCGACTGCTGTCTCTCAAGGCAAGAAGGAAAATCCCAGATTAGTTTTGCCTGGTTCAGGGTTTGAAAAACTTTAAGCGATCTATGTTTTTTTAACACTGGATTTCTCTAATGAGTTTTACACTCACTGATGGCTGGTTGTTGCATTGCCATTGTGGTGGAGTCCATTATATTTCACATTGCTCTTGCAATAAAGTTGTTAATGAAACTGCAATCATGTGATTTTCCTTTAAGGGGCAAAAAGTATGGGTATAGAGGAAAAAATCCCATAAATTAATGGTATTGTATCGAAAGACAAAAAATGCTGGTATTACCCATCCCTACCACTGACCCTCCAATCAGTCGGCCACACTACACCTGCACCACAGCCGCATGCTTTACGGGCCCAAATGTAGGGTGTGTTTGAAAGATGAATATAAAGAGGTGACGCCTATGTAGGCAATCACACATGCTAGACTTTGACAAATATGAAAGGGACTGAACAGCACAAATTTAATGATTGTGTGAATATTAATTACAGAATAGCTAAATATTGAAAATGAATGGGACATCCAATATTAGCGACTGTTTAAGAACCGCTTGTTTATTTGTTTGTCAGACCACTTATTTGTGTGATCTTTTATGAATTATATTCATAGGTGTTGTATCTTGTACTTTGGGGAATGGGAGTTGTTCAGTCACCATTATAATTGTTTCATTAGTTTAGTTTAGTTTAGTTTAGTTTATTGTACCGGTATGTTGTGATGAAGAGGAAGCTAAGCTCTAAGGCAAAGCTGTTGATTTACCGGTCAATCTAAGTTCCTACCCTCACCTATGGTCACAAGCTTTGGGTAATGACCGAAAGAATGAGATTGCGGATACAAGCGGTTGAAATGAGCTTTCTTCGTAGGATTGCTGTCCTCACCCTTAGAGATAGGGTGAGGAGCTCAGTCATCTGGGAGAGGCTCAGAATAGAACCGTTGCTCCTCCATATTGAAAGGAGCCAGTTGAGGTGGTGTGGGCATCTGATCAGGATGCCTCCTGATCAGGTGCCCATACCACCTCAAACTCCCACTTGAGGTGTTTCGGGCACGTTCCACTGGGAGGAGACCCAGGGGCAGACCCAGGACTCGCTGGAGAGAGTACATCTCCCAGCTGGTCTGGGAACACCTTGGTATCCTCTCTGAAGAGCTGGAGCAGGTGACTGGGGAGGGGGAAGTCTGGGCCTCTCTGCTTGAACTGCTGCCTCCGTGACCCGGACCTCCGGAAAAGCGGTAGTAGATAGATAGATGGATGGATGGATGGATGGATGGATGGATAGCTTAATGTTTATTTGAAAGGGACATTGCATACTAATAAACATTAATACAAATGTAAGTATGCCGGATTTAGCAATACTGCTAATTAGCATCTGTAGTCCCCCGGCGAGTCACAAAAACACACAAACAATCAAACACGAACAGAACAACTGCAGTGAAACTGTATAAAGTGTTTATACTAAAGTGTAAGAGTTAAGGTGTTACAAAACAAAACATTCAAAAGTCACATGAGCTGTGTATGTGTATGTGCTGTATATGCGTACACACACATGCACCCAAGCACCTCACAGCAACAGCAGACAGCAACAAACAAGAGGCGGGGCATATACAGTGGTGTGAAAAAGTGTTTGCCCCTTCCTGATTTCTCATTTTTTTTGGATGTTTTTCACACTTAAATGTTTCAGATCATCAAACAAATTTAAATATTAGACAAAGATAACACAAGTAAACACAAAATGCAGTTTTTAAATGAAGGTGTTTATTATTAAGGGTAAAAAACAATCCAAACCTACATGGCACATCCATGTTTTGCTCATGGTGTGCTATGGTGACTAATGCCGTGATGTTGCATATTATCCAATCAGTACAGAGTCAATGCAAAACCCCACTCACGCTTCTAGAAGCCAGTGCATGAGGAGAGAGTGATGACTAAACTTTTATTGATAAAAATTACATATTTTGACTGAATAGCTCCATACTCGGGGATGCACACACTTGTAACCTCAGGGAAACACATAAAATCTTAGGTCAGTCTGATGAACAGTTCAACAGATATGCGTGGAATAGACACACAGACACACAGACACACAGACACACACACAAACACAGAGACAAAGGTTCCGTGCATTTATAGATAGATTTAATTTTTTTTCCACAGAGACACCAATTGCTGATGAGATGTATTTAATGTCCAATAACTATACTTTGACAGCCATTTTTTTTTGTCACTGACCTTCTGTTATCTAAATACATTACACTGGTCAACACCAAATTTATTGTCTAAGTTTTTTTTAGCTGATTTAGGACAACTTTGATGTGCTGAATCCAAAAATCGCATTGGTTTTGCTCAATCAGGTCAACTTTTTGAATTATGGCCACATGTTGTTTTATAAGTTTTTGTTTACATGTACGGGTATTTTCACTTTATATGATGCAGAATTCTTTTTAATGTCTTGAAAGTCTCTGAATTTTGAACAATGATGACGTAACATTCAATTTACATGTATTCACCTTTATATAAAGCTAAGTACATGCACAGTAGTAAGTACTAAGTACAGGTTTTTACTTAGCACCTGATGGAGAGAAACAGATGTCATTTTCGGATTCAGCGGCGCAAAATTGTCTTAAATTAGTTGAAAAAACACAGACAACTTACAAAAAAAATATTTTTGTAACCCTGTGTAATTAATGATGAAGACCATGGTCTCAGTGTAAATTGATAATTTTATAAAATCTGCGGGGTATTAAATATCTCCATGAGTGTATAGGTATTAAAATAGATATACTAAGATATACCACGTTAAGTATAGTCATTTTTTCAAACTTCTTCAGTATTTAAGAATGTCCATTTTTTAGGTTGAGCACCTAAAAAAACAATGTCTGTGTACATCACTGTTGCAATGTAAAGAAAGTGAAAAAGTGATCCAGAATCCACATCCTGACTATGATCACCTCTAACATCTAATGAATCCATCTGTAGCTCAAGGGCCACCTCTTGTTAAAATTTCATCAAAATCCATCCAGTAGTTTTTGCATAATCCTACTAACAGACAAACATGGTCACATTTACTCCTTGGTGGAGGTAACTCGTCTCTAGATTAGCAAATTAATTGTCTTTGTGCCCTATTTTTGATGGGAATAAGTTCATGCTGGGTTACAGCGTGAAAGTCAGTAATAGTAACTGTTTTACCCTGTCTCTTAATACAGTATATGCCATTCTTATGTGGCTATACAGAAATAAATTCTGATGGTTCAAATCACTTGGAAATGGTGTGTGTAGTTTCCTCTGAAATCATCGTTGTGAGTGTAAACGTAAAGTGAAGATAACCTGCCTCAACGAACATCAGAAGTTAGATGTTGCACATTTCAATCAATCAATCAACTTTATTTATAAAGCACTTTAAAAGGCCACACTTGCTACACAAAGTGCTGTACAACAGGAAAACTGAAAAAGCATAACTCATAAAAGCAAGGAGCAGGATACTAACACAAAAACAATATAAAACCAATAAAAACAACATAAAACCCGGTAGGAGTAGAAACCAGTCAAAAAAATATAAATAAATAAAACAAATCAATAAATAAGTAAAAACAAAGTAAAATCCATTTCATTCAGTAAAATCAATGTCTCATATTTCATTGTTTATCCTGATGCCAAGCACTCTGGCCGAATCTGGAGTGCAACTTTGGTTTTGAACAGTTATACACATTCATTCCCTAAGTAGATTCCTATAGTATTTCTAAATCACAAGAATATCTAATTATTGGTTTAGATTCTTCGGCAATTATTTAATATAGAGTAAATATATAAAATCCAAAATTTAAGAATAAATTAATAAAACCTTTTTTGGAAATGGTTTTAGAAGCATTTCAAAATAATAATTTACCATCATACATAAATAATGCCTTAATTATACTGTTGCCAAAACCAGGTAAGCCCTCTAATAAATGTGAAAATATGAGACCAATAAGCCTATTAAACGCCGACCTTAAGATAATCTGTAAAATTTTAGCAAGACGAATACAAGAAATTTTACCAAATATTATTAATCGAGATCAGAATGGCTTTATAAAGGGTAGACAAGGCTTCCATAATGTAAGAAGACTATTTAATATTATTTATTTTAATAAAGAAGCACCGGATACAGCTCTCCTATCATTGGACGCCGAAAAGGCCTTTGATAGAGTTGAATGGCCCTTTCTTTTTGAAGTCCTACAAAGGTTTGGACTTGGAAATAATTTCATAAAATGGGTTCAAATAATATACAATAATGCTACAGCAGAAATCCTAACAAATAACAATATTTCAAAACCAATAAAAATCAATAGAGGATGTCGACAAGGCTGTCCACTTTCACCTTTACTGTTTACTATGGCAATTGAACCTTTAGCGATAGCGATACGTTTACATTCACAAATATATGGAATTAAAGTTGGACCAACAGAACATAAAATCTCCCTGTATGCCGATGATATAATTTTGTTTATGTCAAATCTAAAAAAATCAATTCCAACCTTGTTGAATTTAATAAAGAATTTTGGTGAAATATCAGGATATAAAATAAATAAAACTAAATCTTCAATATTAATGCTAAATGAGACCCAGAGAAATTACCCAGCCCCTGAGGTAAATCAATTCAATGTTGTAAATCAGTTTAAATATTTAGGAATCCAAATTATGCCTAAGCTAGAATCAGTCGCCAGTGTCAACTATGAAGCCTTAATGTCAGATATCAATGAGTTAACTCAGAGATGGATGTCACTACCAATGTCGATGATCGGGAGAATCAATATACTTAAAAGTAATATTTTACCTAAAATACTTTATTTATTTCAATACATTCCCTTATCACCACCTTTAGATCTATTCTCAAGAATAAAAAAAAAGTTAGTGGAATTTATATGGAACAACAGGAGGGCTAGATTACGTTTGTCTTTATTATATTTACCATTTGATCGTGGAGGTCTGAAATGTCCAAATTTTATGTTGTATTATTGGTCGGCACAACTGAGGTCTATGACATATTATTTTTCATCAAATGATCTCCCTCACTGGACTGAAATGGAATCATACAATTTACCTTTACCTCTTCCCATATTCATATACTCAGATTCGGCAAAAAAATTACAAAAACAAGTTAAAAATCCATTTGTAAAGCATATGATCAAAATATGGTGTGAAGCTAAAAACTATTTAAAAGAACCACAGTTATTGTCACAATTTAGTCCAATATGGGGTAATCAATATTTTAAACCAGGGAGAGCGGACGCTGTATTTAAAGTATGGAATTTAAAAGGGATACAAAAGATTCAGGATTTATATTTGCCATGTGCAGACAACATAATGTCTTTTGAAGAGCTGAGGATCAAATTTAATCTCAATAGAACACATTTTTTTAAATATCTTCAACTTAGAAACTTTATTCGATCAAATCAAAATAAAGCTCTCACTCGACCTATTTATTCATCCTTGGAAAAAATGATGATGAAAGATAGTAAAAGAAAGGGTATTATTTCAGAGTTTTATAACTCATTGACACTATCTTCAAGTGAAAATTCACTGAAAAGATTAAACTACTGGAAAGAAGATCTGCAAATTGAAATTTCAGAGGAACAATGGGAATTGGCTTGTACAGAAGCTCAAACCAAATCAATAAATGCACGCCTTAAATTGATACATTTCAAATGGTTAATGCGGATGTATGTTACACCGGAGGAGTTAAATAGATATAACAAAAATATACCAGATACATGCACAAAATGCATGGAAAGTAAAGGAACCCTATTTCATTGTTTATGGGAATGTAGATTAATAAGAATGTTTTGGGAGGAGGTGAGGGTAACAATTGAAAAAATAATCTCAAAACAAATCATATTGAATCCTAAACTGTTTTTGTTGGGTCTGTACCCAGAAAAGCATAATTTCAATAAAAGTGAAAGAACATTCATAGACCTCAGTTTGCTTAATGCCAAAAAATGTATTGCACTATTATGGAAAAAGACTCATAGACCAGATGTGACTCAGTGGTTAAGACAGATGTTAACAAACCTTCCATTAGAAAGAATAACATATATACTGAAATCAAAGGAAATTGTGTTTGAGAATATATGGAGACCTTTTATTGATTATGTAAAAAATTTAAACATAACTCTTGAAGAAGAAGGTGAATGATGTGTGTGGACCTTGTAAATTCCAAACTGGTGAACATAATATGTATACTAATGTATTGGATTGTCTAGACTAAACAGAGGAGCATTGTTGAAGACTTGATTTTGTTGGTGGTTGTTGGTGTTTTTAGGGTATTTTTTTTTTTTTGTAGTACTTTAGTGTTAGTGTTTGATTGTTTGTATCATGTTTGTTAAAAAAAAAAAAAAGGTTCAATAAAGATATTGTGGAAAAAAAAAATATATAAAATCCAGCCATCCAGCCATCTTCTACCGCTTTTCCGGAGGTCCGGGTCGCGGAGGCAGCAGTTTAAGCAGAGAAGCCCAGACTTCCCTCTCCCCAGCCACCTGCTCCAGCTCTTCAGAGAGGATACCAAGGCGTTCCCAGATCAGCTGAGAGACATAGTCTCTCCACCGAGTCCTGGGTCTGCCCCAGGGTCTCCTTCCAGTGGGACATGCCCGAAACACCTCAAGTGGGAGGCGTCCAGAAGGCATCCTAATCAGATGCCCATACCACCTCAACTGACTTCTTTCAATGTGGAGGAACAGCGGTTCTACTCTGAGCCTCTCCCGGATGACTGAGCTACTTACCCTATCTCTGAGGGTGAGTCCAACAATCCTACGGAGAAAGCTCATTTCAGCCGCTTGCATCCGCGATCTTGTTCTTTCGGTCATTACCCAAAGCTCGTGACCATAGGTGAGAGTAGGAACATAGATTGATTGGTAAATCGACAGCTTTGCCTTAGAACTCAGCTCCCTCTTCACCACAACAGACCAGTACAACATCCGCATCACTACAGACGCTGCTCCAATCCGTCTGTCAATCTCTCACTCCATTTTCCCCTCACTCGTGAATAAGACCCCAAGATACTTAAACTCCTCCACTTGGGGCAGGAGCCTGTCCCCAACCCAGAGAGGACAATCCACCTTTTTCCGGCTGAGGACCATGGACTCGGACTTGGAGGTGCTGATTCTCATCCCAGCCGCTTCACACTCAGCGGCAAACCGTCCCAGCAAGAGCTGTAGGTTATTGCTGGATGAAGCCAACAGGACAACATCATCTGCAAACAACAGAGATGAGATCCTGTGGTCACCAAGCATGACACCCTCCATTCCCTGGCTGCGCCTAGAAATTCTGTCCATAAAAATTATGAACAGGACCGGTGACAAAGGGCAGCCCTGGCAGAGTCCAACTCTCACTGGGAATGAGTCCGGCCGAGTGTTGGCAATATGAACCAAACTCTCACAACGGTCATACAGAGACCGAATAGATCGTAACAACAAGCCCAATAACCCATACTCCTGAAGCACCCCCCACAAAAAACCACGAGGGACACGGTCAAATGCCTTCTCCAAGTCCACAAAACACATGTAAACTTTTTGGGCAAACTCCCACCAACCCTCGAGAATTCTCGAGAGGGTAAAGAGCTGGTCCGATGTGCCACAGCCAGGACGAAAACCACATTGTTCCTCCTGAATCCGAGGTTCGACCAACGGCCGGACTCTCCTCTCCAGTACCTTGGCATAGACCTTCCCAGGGAGGCTGAGGAGTGTGATCCCTCTAAAGTTGGAGCACACCCTCCGGTCCCCTTTTTTGAAAAGAGGTACCACCACCCCGGTTTGCCATGCCAAAGGCACTGACCCTGACTTCCATGCAATGTTGCAGAGGCGTGTCAACCATGACAGCCCAACAACATCCAGGGCCTTGAGGTACTCAGGGCGAATCTCGTCCACCCCCGGGGCCCGGCCACCAAGGAGATTTTTAACCACCTTGGTGACCTCAGCCCCTGTGATAGGCGAGTCATCCCCCTCGTCCACAAACCCCGCTTCCTCTGTGGAAGGCGTATCAGTGGGATTGAGGAGATCCTCGAAGCCTTCCTTCCACCGCTCAACGATATCCCCAGTCGAAGTCAACAGTGCCCCATCCGCACCATACACAGTGTGGACAGGGAGCTGCTTTCCCCTCCTGAGCCGCCGGACAGTTTGCCAGAATCTCTTCGAGGCCAACCGAAAGTCTTGTTCCATGGCCTCACCGAACTCCTCCAATACCCGGGTTTTTGCTTCAGCAACCACCCGAGCTGCACTCCGCTTGGCCTGCCGGTACACCTCAGCTGCTTCGGGAGTCCCACAAGCCAACCAAGCTTGATAGGACTCCTTCTTCAGCTTAATGGCCCCCTTCACCACTGGTGTCCACCACTTGGTTCGGGGGTTGCCACCACGAGATGCACCTACCACCTTGCGGCCGCAGCTCTGGGCCGCTGCTTCAACAACAGAGGTGGAGAACATGGCCCATTCAGACTCCATGTCTCCAGACTCCCTCGGAATGTGGTTGAAGTTCTTCCGGAGGTGGGAGTTGAAGACCTCCCGGACAGGGGCCTCAGCCAGACGTTTCCAGCACACCCTCACTATACGTTTGGGTCTACTAGGTCTGAATGGCTTCCTCCCCTGCCATCGGATCCAACTCACCACCAGGTGGTGATCAGTTGACAGCTCTGCACCTCTCTTTACCCGAGTGTCCAAGACATACGGTCGCAGGTCTGATGACACGATAACAAAATCGATCACTGACCTGCAACCTAGGGTGTCCTGGTGCCAGGTGCACATATGGACACCCTTATGCTTGAACATGGTGTTCATTATGGACAAACTGTGGTTAGCACAGAAGTCCAATAACTGAACACCACTCGGGTTCTGATAGGGCAGGCCGTTCCTCCCAATCTCCCCCCTCCAGGTTTCACTGTCATTGCCCACGTGTGCATTGAAGTCCCCCAGTAGGACAAAGGAGTCTCCAAGAGAAGCACCCTCCAGCACCCCAGTCACAGACTCCAAAAAGGGTGGGTACTCTGAAACATCATTTGGTGCATAGGCACAAATGATGGTCAGGACCCGTTTCCCAACCCGAAGGCGCAGGGAAGCAACCCTTTCATCCACCGGGGAAAACTCCAATATAGAGGCAGCAAGGTGGGGGGATGCAAGAATACCCACCCCTACTCGTCGCCTCTCGCCCTGGGCAACTCCAGAAAAGGCCAAGCTCCAGCCCCTCTCCAGGAGACTGGTTCTGGAACCGGAGCTGTGTGTTGAGGTGAGGCCGACTATATCTAGCCGGTATCTCTCAACCTCGTACACCAGCTCAGGCTCCTTCCCCACCAGAGAGGTGACATTCCACGTACCAAAAGCCAGTTTAGAAAGCTTGGGATCAGTCCGCCAAGGTCTCCGCCTTTGACCGCCACCTAATCCACATAGCACTGGACCCCCATGATCCCTCCTGCAGGTGGTGAGCCCACTGGAGGGCGGACCCATGTAACTCCTTCGGGCTGAGCCTGGCCGGGTCCCATGGGTGGAAACCCAGCCACCAGACGCTAGCCTTCAAGCCCCTCCCCCAGGCCTGGCTCCAGGGTGGGGCCCCGGTAACCCCATACCGGGCGGGGTACACTGAATCCTTGATATAGAATTTATCATGAGAGTTTGTTGGGTCGTTCTTAGTCTGGCCCTTCACCCAGGACCAGTTTGTCTTGGGTGACCCTATCAGAGGCAAAATGCCCAGGACAACATAGCTCCTGGGATCATTGGGGCACGCAAACCCCCCACCACGATAAGGTGACGATCCATAAGGGGGAATATACGTATATATAAAATACAGATTTTAAAAAATACAATACAATACATCAAGGGAAAAAATGATCACGTTAAGTGAGTTTTCTGAGTGTTTTAATGAGGATGAATGGACCCTACGCCTGCAGAAGATGTCAATCAAATTTCTTTCCAAACCTCCCAGTAAGATGAGATTATTGCAGTTTTCAAGAAACCCTTATCACCATGAAATCTCAAGCAAAAAATTTCATCCAGCCTTGAAATGAGATTACCTATTTTAATGCTGAGAGTAAAAGAGTAATTTGTGACTAGTGCTGTGTATGTAAAGTATCAAGCACTGGCACAAATCATACTTAATCACACAGAGTCCTCTCCAGTGGAGTAAAGGTGTTTAACTGCCCAAAATCCTTTGAAGCAGGATTGAATCTACTTAGACGAGAAAGTGATTAAGAAAACTGCTGTCAGAAGTAATATCTCTGTCGTGGGATAGTGACCAGTGACAGCGTTGGGCCCATTTTACTGAAGTGAGGTCATAATATATATTAGTGTTCAGTGTGATTTTTCACATCCTGCTTTAAAGGGACACAGTGGTTAAGTTGCTCCAAAGAGGATTACAGAACAATTCTCATTTCAAGGCCAGGAAACCCATTTGCATCATGGTGCCACAAAAATGTTGCGCCATGTAATACATTCATAAGTTATTCTTGGTAGAAAGCTGACGGAAGTAGAGTTTTTGTTTTGAAGCACTGATTTCATCATCATTTTGAGATACATTGGTTATCAATTGTTTAAAAATCATACATTTTAACCCCCCTAAAAAATTAAATATACAATACTGTATAAGTATCAGTTTACGATAAGATAAGCCTTTATTAGTCCCACAATGGGGAAATTCCATTGTTTAAGTTCTTAAGATGAGTTCATATGGTTAAATTATGTTTCATGTACTTTATGTTGCAGCATATAGAGACTGTAAATCTTCAAAGACCACAAAAGACCTTCAGGTGCTGGACCTAATGTGCCTTTATGTACCAAGAATGAAGGACACTACATGGCAGTCAGCTGTTAAGAAAAGGTTTAAGACCCAAATGACAATGGCAAAAAAGCACTAATGGACAGCATAATGACAGGGGAGAGGGCATGTTGCCTTGAGAAGCACAGCTGAGATGGCTCACATAGAACTGTTGCTATGGCTAACAGTAAGAAAATGGGAACGAAATGATTCTTTTTTTTAGCCTGTTAGCATGGGACTGCATTTGCCATGAAAACAAAATGTTTTCAAGGAAAAACAACTCATAGATTGTGTTTATCTGTCTCTTGAATGGATAGAGGAGGGCAAGAATGAAAAATGGTGGGAGCAGGAAGTGAGTTTTATCAGCTCAGCACTGCCAGCACAAAAAATACACGTTGCAGCAAATACAAGGGCATATTTGTAGTTCAAGACGGCGTCAGATCAGAGTAAGGTGGTTCTAAGACCAGATCACTGAGCAGGAGGTGTGTTGAGACATGTCGTGATGAGAATAGTGGCTCCTGTCTGCCTGTCCAAGGCATCATTTGAAGCCTGTTGAAGAAGAGCTAACAATTGGCATACTAAGAGAGCTTCAAACACTGATGTGTCATGTGTCTGAGCTCAGGTTTTCTCTGAGCTCAGACCCGCACTCTATTCCTCTGTGTTGTATGTCTGATTAGTTTGATTTTGCTGGTTTTATGTATATACTTTGGAATTGTTTCACTTGTGCCTCCCCTTTCCCGGACATCTCCTGCCACTGCTCACAGCCTGCCCTCTTAGTGCAACTGTGGGCAGTTGGTTTAATTAAGCCTCTACTCGCTCAGTGATTCACACCTGCAGCATGTTTACCTGTGTGTATTTAAGCACTGCCAATTGACTGCGGCAATGCGGCTATTTTGGATTGTCTCCTTTCTACACGTGTCAAGCCTCTGAAGTATTTTCTTCTCCAGAGTGTGTCAAGCTCTGAGGTCAACTGTATAAGTCATTCTTGTTGCATTTTATGAATTGTCCTTTATTCCTCTACTGCTTCAGCCTCTGAAGTTTTTTTCTTCTTCTGAGCACACACTGCTCAGAGGCTCAGCTTGTTAGTTATTTCTTGGTTCGGCGTTTTTGTATTGTCTTCACTATTATTGGACGCTTTATGTTCTCTCTGTTAATAAGAACTGCGCAAACACCATTCAGCACCTGGGTTTGTCCTCTCTGCACCTCGTAGAGGCGCACATGACATGATGTCCCTAGCTAAAACTAGCAGTATCTATCATTTACCATTGTGGAAAAGTAAAACATTTTAGACCTGATTTACTAAAGGTTTGCGGGTACTGCAACATGTGCAAAATTGATAGCACCAGCAAAAAATGGAGCAAACTGATTTACTAACAGAAGTATGCATCCTTCAGTTGAACAAAAAAGTGTGCACTGTGGATTTTGTAAACATGTCTTAACAAAAATGAAAAGGGAGCATTTCTGTAGGAATGTGCAAGATACAAAGTGGGGCAAATGCAAATACATTCATTGAGCACATACAATGTCATTTACTAAAGGGATCATTAATTGGAATTATGTTACTGATTAAAACTGAATTGCCCTGTTTATGTGGGTCTAAGCCACCAAATCTGAGTTATGTATGAGGGGTAGGGACTATAAATTTATGCTTCAACCTAGTGTTGTAGTCAAGACTACACTGAGACTTAAAGGATTTGAGACTTAGTAAAGATCAACTAACACACGCAAGTGGGCTGAAACACTGTTTTCTTAGAGAGCTCAAAGACTGCCTTTCTGGATTTCATGTAAAGAAACAATGATTTATGATGATGTTAGAATTTGAAATTAATCCTTGGAAAAGGCAGTGAATGGCCCATTTAAGTCAGAGCCACAGAGATGAGGAGAGTTTGAGCAAAGTGTCCTGGGTCATTGTCGGAGTATCTTCTGTTCATTAGAGGCCAAATTTGACTGGGGATATACATATGCGTAGGGGGTGGCTAAAAATTGTGCAAACTATGATGTCATACAAATTGTGTTTTCCAGTTTGAGTGACAGGTAGGTTATTGAGTTGCACCTCTCGACAATGTTTGTGGTGGTAGTGCCTTTATGGACTATTTTAAACTATAATAAACAAGCAGTACACTATTACCTTAGACCTTAGTTCCTCCCGTCACTGAAATGACATAGGGCCACCAGCTCCTTCCATTTATCCCTCTCAGCAGCGAGAGACTTGGCATCAGTGAGGTTTAAGTAGACAGAACCAAAATCTTTCTAGAGTGTTCTCCTCCAAGTGTGCTTTGGTCTGCCAACCTTCTTGTTACCCGCTGGTTTGAAGTCAGTCATCACGTGTGCCGCAGAGAGTTTTTCTGGTAGACAAAGGAGATGTCCCATAAAGGAGAGTCTTCTCTCCATCATGTAGAGAGACAGTGGTTTGTCCTTGGTCCTGCTGTATAGATCGATGTTTGCAATCCTGTCGCGGTAATTAATGTGTAGGATTTAGATATGTAGAATGTCATTTTTTATGTAATACATCCACTAGGTTCCAAGGTTGTCATAGCAAGGAGCGGCACTGGGGTTAAGCTCCCAGTGCTCGTAAAATGCTCCTTACGGCGTGCGTCTCGAAAAGCCTCTGACAACTAAGTCCAACTCCTAGCCTGCCCATGTGGTTTAGTCTCTAAGCCCGGCGGAACTGCTTTTACTAATAGGAGAAGGGGTGAGGGCAGATCTCTGGCACCTTAAAACCAGATGCTTCGGGTAGATGGTGGCTCGTCAACCTGGGAAGGTAGCCCATCTAGGGGAAGGTAAACCCTGATTTCAAACCTCCGCTGCCTTGCGGCACACCCGGTCACGGGAAAGGCTTCGGGAGTCAACCCTGAGGAAAAATCCGGAGTCGGAGCCCCTAAGGCAGTTCTTTGTTGTGCTCAACATCGTTCTGGCAGCTCCTGCGACGGCGCTGGTGCCAAACTATAGCAGCCCTGCTATTCCTTTGGATTCATCAGTGACGTGGAGAGGGGGGACATGCTGCATGGGTAACATCTTGTCCTCCATATCTTCCTGCCCAGGCTTGAATCCTACCAACGCCCAACGCTGGAAGGTAGAACACTGGTGCGCATCGGCCTGTTCAGCCACAGGCGGTGCTGTTCCAGCAGAGTAGACATTTAGGATTCTCTTCCATGGTCATCACAGACCGACGGAGGCCGACGACATCCACTAGGTTTTTTTTATTTTCACAGTTTCTCTCCAAGTCTCTGAGGCATACAGGTTTGTGGATAATACAAGAGACCTGTGCAACTTGAGTTTGACATCCAAAGACAGTTTCTTGTCCTGCCAGATCTTGTTCAATCTCTTGAAGCATGTGGTGCCTTTTGCTATTCTAGATCTGACATCTTTTTCTGAGTCTCCATTGCTGGCTATGATACTTCCCACTTTGGTGAAATTGTCTACCTGTTTGAGTGCGTTGTTGTTGCACATCACATCCTGCATTTGTTGTAAATCTCCTGCAATCTTGATTTTGCTTTTTTTCTTGCTGATTCTGAAACCCACGTTGCCTGCAAAAAGTGCCAGGGCGTTTGTCAGCACCTGCATGTCTATTTCATTGCTTGTTAGTAAAGCAATATCTTCTGCAAAATCTAGATCGAGCAATCATCATTTGTTGAATGGTATACCCACTCCTGTTTCTTCACAATTCCTCATCAGCCAATCAATGACTAGAATGAACAAGAAAAGAGACAAGATGCACCCTTGCCTTACACCAGTCATCACATGGAAAGGTTCTAATGGTACAGAATCTGTTCTGCCAGTGCATAAAGCGTTCTCATACATGTTCCTGATGATATTGCAGAACTTAGCCAGAATGCTATAATGCCTCATGATGATCCATAATGACTCTCGGTGCACTGAATCAAAGGCTTTCTTAAAATTGATGAAGTTGATGACCAGCTTGTTCTGAAATTCCAATGTTTGTTCTACAATCACTCTCAAGATAAGTATTTGTTCACTGCATGATCTACCAGGTCAAAAACCAGCTTGTTGTTCTCTCAATTCTCGGTCAAGAGCTTCCCTGATTCATGTAAGTAGTACGCAACAAAAAAAACTTGTGTGTCATGGAGAGCAGAGTTATTCCTCTCCAGTTATTGCAGTCTCTAAGATTTCCTTTTTTGGCAGTCTTATAATTATTCCCAGTTTCCAACTATCTGGGATAGTTTCAATTTCTAGGATCTGGTTAAAGATGTCATGGATGGTCCTCACGAGCCATCAATAAGACGCTATAGGCCAGCCGGTGAGTTTGCACAATTTATTAAAGGAAGAATAACGATAAAGTAATGAGCCACGGGGGGCCAAAACACACTATCACGACAACACAGGCTATGACAAGGAGGAACAGATTCACAATGAACACACTTACAGGGAATGGAGAAATCAGCACGGAGGCTGGACAACGGGATGTCTGACGATGTCAGACGAGGAATGTCTGACGAGACTGCAGTGACCCCTCAGCCCTCAGCTGATCCCTTAAATACGGCTCAGGATGGGACAGCTGATGAGACAATCGCTAATGCAGCTCAGGTGTCAGAGAG
Source organism: Pholidichthys leucotaenia (assembly GCA_020510985.1). NCBI lineage: Eukaryota > Metazoa > Chordata > Actinopteri > Cichliformes > Pholidichthyidae > Pholidichthys > Pholidichthys leucotaenia. Next base: position 225,696,508 of record CM035846.1, read on the forward strand.
CTCAGCTCTGACAGCCAGAAGCCCCTCCGAGCGCTGTCACAATAAGAGCTCGGAGAGCCATCGGGGAAACACACACACACCAGCTGGGAGGAAAATACTGCATGGCCCGCGCGCGGACGAAATCAGCGCTCGAACCACGACAGTGCTCCCCCCTGAGGCAGCGAACTCCGGGCGAGGTATGACACCCAAGCCCCCCCTCCCCCACCCCACCCAGGGTGGGAAGATGGGGGAAAGGCCTGGAGGATGAGAACCAGAAAAGACAAAAAACACCAATACGAGGGCCTGGAACGGAGAGTGACAAAGGAGAGACAGGGAGCAAACAAAGCAATTACAGAGCATGGTAGAAAAAAAAAACAAAACACAATACTCCATAAAGCACAGATGGTACATAGACAGGACAAAAAATGCAAATAACAGGGGGAGGCCGACAACCAAAATACACAGGCCCATTAGACACAATGTGGCAGATACAAATCATCCCTCAGACAGGGGAAGGGAGAGAAAAAAAAAGACATGCTAAACAGCGGTGAATACATAGATCAAAATAGGGCAAATGACAACACACCAAAGTGACCTTGATATTTAGAGGAAACAAGAAACACACAGGGATGACGGCAGGCAGAGTCCAATGATACACAAACAGTTCTGGTGGTCTCCCTGCGTCCAATGTCCAGATAGCCAATAAGGGGAAAAGGGAGCGTTCGGGCGGCCTACCCCAGTCCCAGGCCAGGAAACTCAGTACTTCTGGCGGCCAGGCCAGATCGCCGAATGAAAGGAGAAGTTTGTCAGGTGGCCGACCCAGAACGCCAAACGGGCAAGGCAGTCCTCCAGGCGACCAACCCGCATCACTCAGCCACCAGGACCGCAGGGGAGAAAAAGACAGCGGCTTCCCTGTAGAGGGGGATAGCGAGGGAGAGCCGAGCCGAATATGGGGAACCCCAACGGCACCCGGTGGAGAAGGCTTGGAGGAAGGATAACGGACCAGTCCAGCGTCAGGTGACAGAGGATCTGCAGCTCCCTCACCGACCTCGAACCGAACCGGCACTGCGCCCCTGCTGGACCCCGATGGAGTCAGCGCTGCACCCACGACGGACCCCGATTGGGCCGGAGCAGCACCCGCGATGGAACCCGATTGGGTCGCGATTGCACCCACCTCAGACCCCGATTGGGTCAATGCCACACCAGCGATGGACCCCGACTGGGTCGGCGCAGCACCAGGGACGACCTCCAGCCCCGAACCCGGAACCTCCAGCATAGCGACCAGGATTCACTCTGCACCGGTGACCCTGGGAGAAGGCTCAGGAGAAGGAAAGAAGAAGAACCGAGATCAGGATCACCGGTAGCGACAGAGCCCAGTGAGACGAGCTTGGATGCAGCAGATGGCTGCACCCGGCTCGTCTCCCCGAGAGACAGGCAAAAATGCTCTAGAATAGATAGAAGGAAGACAAAATAGAGCACTTGCCTGAACTTGAGTTCTGTCGCCATCCAGGACTTCGACAATCCGGGTTCCGAAGGCAGAAGGACGTCCTCTGGCTCCCACTCGGCTACGGCGGGCCCTGCAGCCGGCATGATGCTATCCACAGCCTGAGGACCCTCCAACGCTGATGACCATGCCGACAACCCGCACGATGTGGCGGCAGGAGATCCTCGACCTGCTGCGTCGGACTGCTCTTCCGTGGAGACCTGGGAATGCTTCACCGTCGGCACAGGCTCCAAACTGCAGTCCGCTCTCCTCCTCTGCCCATGACGTGGCTGCGGGGCTGGAACCAGGCTATCCAGGGCCGCAGGCTCCCTCCTCATCCGGCGGCGTAGGCCTGGCGCCGAGGAACGCTCAGGGGAAGGAGACACAAAGGTAGCAGGTCCATTACTAATTACTGCAGCAGGTGGAGGGAGTTCAGGGGACTGTGAACCCCGAACTCCGCCCCCAGGAATCAAGCAAGGCAATTCATCCAAAGTGGGAACAGAATGAAAAGTTACTTGCCTGATCCGTAGAGGCCCGATGGAACCCGCTGCAGTGGACTTCGTTCCTCCCTTTCCCCGCTGGATGGTGATGGAGGGCGCCCTGGAAGGACGAGGAGGAGCCGCTCGCGATGGACCCACGACGGGCGTCGCCGAAGCAGGACTCATAACACTCACAGCAGCCGAGGAAGACGTTGAGGAGGAGGGGATGACAGCCGAGGCGATCCGGGCATGAGGAGCTGACAAAACAGCAGGGAGAGGTGACCCAGGAAGAGAGGCTGCTGGAATTCCCTCCTGACGAGACATAGAAGCAGCAGCTGTCAGAGCGGTAGAGTCTTTCCGACGACCCGGAACAGGATCTGGATAGGGTTCTTGCTGAGGCTTCCTGTTAGCAGTGTGACGACAGTTACCGGCAGAGGGCGAGGCGAAGGAGAGGTTCGGGAAATGCCGCTCCTGCGCAGAAACAGAAGCGAGCAGGTCGGCGTACTCTGGATAGTCACTTAACGCCGGATTCCTCTCCACTAGCCTGACTGCCGCCGTCACATACTTTATAATCTGCATGGGATGAACAGCAGAGCGAGCTGCAGCCACTCGGTCCCGGATGGAAACAGCTGACTGTTGTGAACTTCTCCGGGGGAATCCCGACTGACGTCTCACTCTTTTGGGGATCATCCCTGGGCGGTGCGAACTCCTGGCCCGGAACGGGGACAGGAATGGGATCCCGAAGCGAGGAGCGAGGATGCCTCCTCTTCGGCTTCCTGCCAGAGTTTCCCTCCAGCCCACGGAGTCTCTCCCAGTGTGCAGTGATATCTGCCTTCCTCGCCGTGACTTCCGGGTGGTTAGAGTAGCAGGGAAGGTGATTAATAATCTCCTCAGCGAGGTCCAGGTGCCGGCGTACATCGCTGGGAGTGTCGTACAGGCCAGCAGTGAAGATAGTTCCATCAATGTAGTCCAGGGCCTCCACCAGCTCGTAGCCCAGGCTCCGAGCGCAGCCCCTGCGTGACGACATGACCTCCCAGCACACAGGTACCAAGACAGGGAAAAACAAAAGTCCAATTTAGGCAAAACTCACGGCAACCGGCATCTCAGTCTGGCTGCAGTCTACTGTCATAGATGGCCCTCACGAGCCATCAATAAGACGCTATAGGCCAGCCGGTGAGTTTGCACAGTTTATTAAAGGAAGAATAACGATCAAGTATTGAGCCACGGGGGGCTAAAACACACTATCACGACAACGCAGGCTATGACAAGGAGGAACAGATTCACAATGAACACACTTACAGGGAATGGAGAAATCAGCATGGAGGCTGGATGACGGGATGTCTGACAATGTCAGACGAGGAATGTCTGACGAGACTGCAGCGACGCTCAGCCCTCAGCTGATCCCTTAAATAGGGCTCAGGATGGGACAGCTGATGAGACAATCGCTAATGCAGCTCAGCTGTCAGAGAGCTCAGCTCTGACAGCCGGAAGCCCCTCCGAGCGCTGTCACAATAAGAGCTCGGACAGCCATCGGGGACACACACACACCAGCTGGGAGGAAAATACGGCATGGCTCGAGCGCAGACGAAATCGGCACTCGAACCACGACAAAAGAGGATGGTCAGTTGAGGAGCCAGTGCGCTGGAACCATATTTGAGAAGTTCCAGTGGTATTTCATCAGGACCAGCTGCCTTGTTGTTCAACAGTTTCTTCAAAGCTGTCCTGACCACAGTTTCCATAATAGGTTCTGTGCTGATGTTGATGTCATAGATGTCAGGCGGCACTTCTTCCTCCATGATTGGGTCATCTGGTGTGGGTTGGTTTAACACCTCACTGAAATGTTCGCACCATCTTTGTTCTTGTTCTTCTGGGGTTTGAAGTGTGGCACCATTCTTATCATGAACCTGGGTTTGGCGGTCCCAAACCCAGTTCTGACCCATGGGTTTTGGACTGCGTTCCTATTTATTTTCCATCTAGTGCTTCAGGGAGCCCTTTGGGGTCCTTGCTCCCTGACAGCTCGGGCATGCCCCCTCCTCCTGTCAGTATCGCCAGCTGATCTGTATTATGGGGCTTTCACACACACACACACACACACACACACACACACACACACAGCACACACTTCATTCATTCTCATTCACACGCTCATACTCACCCATACACAGATGTTGTCAATTATGTCCAGTCCACTCATCTTCACACCGGCAGTCTCTTTCCTCATTAGTGTTATGATTACTTTAACGCTGGGAGAGTTGAGAGAGTTTGCCGGAGCATTCGATGTGCTTCATTCACGGCAGCATGCTCCTCTGTGAATGTAAGTTGTCACTACCTTCATTTATTTTCAGCCTGACTATATTGTCTTCTCTTGCGCTACATGACTGTTTCAGTTTGTTGGTGTAAATGGCTGTTCCTGCCTCTTTTCCTCTCCCGCTGGACTGCACGGACTGCCCCGGATCGCTCCAGCTCGGTAAGCCTATGTTTGCCTTTCACCCCGTGCCGACAGCAGCCCTGCGGCACTAGGCATTCCTCTCCTCGGGCTGTAGAGCATCCAGGTGGCGTCCCTGTAGGTCTGGTTGCCTAAACTCATCATTTTTCATTCCTCGTACATTGTGGGACTGTTTGCTGGACAAGGTTTGGAGGTTTTGTTAATAAAGTGCACAAACCAATCTCTGCTCATGGGCTTGTCATTTCTCCCTCCGTGCACTGCGTAATAGCGCACGAGGGATCATAACAATTCTTAGCCACAGTTGGAACTATTTTGCTGGTGTTGTCTGAAGACAGTTGTTTGACCAGTTGATAAAGCATCCTGCTGTCATTCTTTCTCGCTGCATTTTCAGCAGCAGTTGTAAGGCTCTTGAATCACACTCATTTGTCTTTCTTGCATGATATTTTTACCATTTTGTCAATGTTCTTGCACCTTTACATGTTCATCTTAGATGGTTTTATTTCTCTATCTAACTTTGCTCGTCTTCTATCATGTGTGAGCTTCCATGATTCATTGCTGATCCATTTTCCGGACCTTTTTCCTCTTATGTACCCGATAGTATTCTCCGCTGCTGCTCGGATGCAGTTCCTGACATTCTTGAACTGTTCATTGATGTTGCCAGAATCCTCCGCAAATGCTGAGAACTTGGTACTCAGTTCCAGGTTGAATTCTGCTTGCTGGTGGGGATCTTTTAACTTTGACACATCAAACTTTTTCCTTCCTACAGATTTCTTGGGAGTTTTCAGTTTCACTTTCAGTTTGGCTATAAGGAGGCGGTGGTCACTGCCTACTTCAGCACCCTGATACATTCTAACATCTACAACAGTGGTTTTCCACCTCCTCATTTTATATTATCTCATTTGGTGATGTCCAGGTAACTTTATGGATCTGTTTGTGTTTGAAGAAGGTGTTCGTGATGTTGAGTCCTTCAGTGCTGCACAATGACATGAATCTCTCTGCTGTCATTATGAACAGAAGCTGAGCCGAAAGGACTGATGGTGTCTTCGAAACCGGTTCGATCTGGAGAAATCTCAGCATTGAAATCACCTAGCAGTATCTTGATATCATGACTAGGGATGTTGTCAAGACATTGTTGAAGATGGTCGTAGAATGCATCTTTGACATTGTCATCCGCGACTTCTGTTGGCGCATATATTTGGATGATGGCCATTTTACAGAATCTTGTCTGGAGTACACTATAGATTGTACTTATCCAAGGAGTTGTGCTCCAACTTCTAATTTCAGTTCCACTTGTATGTTTGTGATGCCCACTGGTGTGTGCCCATGTGTTTATGTGTTAATGTGTTTTTGAGGTGCTTTATAATTTAATATAATTTATGCTCTTTATTTTGGCTGAAGAGATATATTTTTGTATGAGAAATGTAATTTGTGGACCAGAAACATGCACTTGCTGCAGTAAACATGTTGACAGTAGGGGGCAGTGTGAGATCTAGGTTGTCTCAGGGACAGGGACCCAGAAAGCAGGAAGTGCAGACTGTTTTCCCTCATTCGTCTGGAAAACGTGGTTGAAGTAAGTCATGTCGCCCTGTGTGATCCTTTTTCTCCTGTTTTTCAGGTTCGTAGTCTGTTAAAGCACTCACTGAAACTGCTGTAACTTATTAGTGACTGCTCAGGAGTGTTTAAGTTGAGTCCATATGTTACCATGAGTGAGAAAAGGGCATGTTTTATGAAACCTGATGTCTGCTGAGTAACTGTAATGGCAGCTGTGCATAGTGCTAAAGTGTTAGCAGAAGCTAATGATAAGATGTATGGGCCACACACACCTCCATTATGTGAGTTTTGAGAACATATTAACCGGCTCCATGATTTATTTTGGTACAACTGAAATGTGTTTAATGTGTAAATGTGTGTTTAAAGTGCTAAATGTGTTTATGGTATAAATATGCTAGCAACAGTGTTTAGAGTTGTTAAAAAGGGTTAAAATGCATAAGTTAAGCAATAATTTAAAAAAAAAAAAGAAGAAAAAGGAAATTCATGGTACTGAAACTAGGGATCTTAATGATTAATTGACTTTCAATTAATTATTGATAAGAATTTAGTTGACTAAATTAAATTAGTTGTCAATTAGATTCAAGATTCAAAGGCTTTATTATCATGTGCACAGTTAAGAAATGCTACATTTCCTGAGAATGAAATTCTTACTTTGCTCTCCGAACGAATGCCAATGTAAAAGCTACAGAAACAGCAATTCGAATAGTCACTAACACAGTAACTCAATCTTAATTCTAATGGATGCTAATAACACACACACCAACACACAGTTAGGCAGTAGAGGAATGAAATTGAAAATTAACTGGATGACTAAAGTGATATCCAAGATTATGTGAACCTGAGATGGCATAGACTAATGTACAGTGTGCAAATGAGCATTGTGCAACAAGCAGTGTATAACTACAAATTATTTCTGTATCAATAGTACCAGTAGACTGTACATGATAAGTAGCAGCAAAGGTGATATGGACATCAGACGAGTGATACTATATCTACTGTACAGGTGAGCAGTGTGCAAATTTAGCAGCCAGTGTGTGAGTTCCTATATGCAAAGCTGTGTTATGGAGTTTGGGGAGTTGTTATCTGTTCAGGAGTCTGATGGCAGTGGGAAAGACGGAGTTTTTCAGTCTGGTTGTCCTGCATTTCACACTTGTGTATCTCCGGCCTGAGGGTAGAAGTGTGAAAAGTCTGTGCTGGGGGTGGGTGGGGTCCCGGAGGATGGCGTCAGCTCTCTTTTGGACTCTGCAGTGGTAGATACTCTGCAGAGAGGGGAGTGAAGTCCTGATGATCTTTTCAGCTGTCTTCACCATTCTCTGCAGGCGTTTGCGCTTCAGGGCAGTGGTGCTGCCATACCACACAGTGATGCAGTTGGTCAGGATGCTCTCGATGATGCAGCTGTAGAAATTGTTGAGGATCCTGGAAGACATGCCAAACTTCTTCAGCCTCCTCAGAAAGTACAGTCACTGCTGAGCTCTCTTAAACAGCTCTGTGGTGTTGTGTGTCCACTTAAGGTCCTCGCTGATGTGGATGCCCAGTTATTTAAAGCTGCTCACCCTCTCCACCTCAAGCTTCCAGATGAACAGCAGCCGATGGGGTCTCCTCCTCCCTTTCCTCATGTCCACTATCATCTCCTTTGTCTTGTCCGTGTTGAGGGTGAGGTTGTTGACCTCACACCATGACACCAGCTTGGACACCTCCCTCCTGTAGGATGCTTCGTCATCACCAGTGATGTGTCCAACACACATCACTGGTGTGGGAGGCAACACAGTCATGGGTGAAGAGGCTGTAGAGGATGGAGCTGAGAACACAATCCTGTGGGATACCTGTGTTTGTGATGATGGTGGCTGAGGTCCTGTTACCCATACTGACAGACTGGGGCCAGTCAGTTAGAAAGTCCAGTAGCCAGTCGCAGAGGGTGGGGTGCAGGCCAAGTGAAGACAGTTTGTTGGTGAGTTTGTGGGGGATGACCGTGTTGAAGGCGGAGCCGTAGTTGACAAAGAGCATCCTAATCTAGGAGTCTTTATCTTCCAGGTGGGAGAGAGAATAATGGCATGCTGCAGCAATGGCATCTGAGGTGGACCTGTTGGGCCGGTAGGCATACTGCAGGGGGTCCAGAGTATCCAGTATGCTGTCCTGAATGAGGGGCAGCACCACTCTCTCGAAGCACTTCATGATGACTGGAGTGAGTGCTACTGGTCTGTAATCATTCAGACAGGTCGGAGGGCTCTTTTTGGGGAGGGGGATGATGGTTGTGGTTTTGAAGCAGGAGAGGACTATGTTCTGGTTGAAGATGGATGTTAGAATGTCAGTCAGCTCGGCAGCACATACTCTGAGGGCCCCGCCCAGGGATGTTGTCTGCGCCTGCTGCCTTGCGGGGATTGATATTCCTCAGTGCTTTGTTTACCTGGCCTGATGAGACTCTTAGTGGGTGGGGGAGGTGTGAGTATGTGTTTCTTCTCTGTGCTGTGGCTGGTGGTCTCGAAACCAGTGTAAAAGATGTTGAGATCATCCGGCAAGCTGTCTGTAGAGCTAGTGGTGCTGCTGTTGGCCCTCTTGTAGTCTGTGATGTGTTGCAGGCCTTGCCACATGCGCCCCCAATCAGGAGTGGAGTAGAGGCTGTCCAGCTTTTCTCTGTACTGCCTCTTGGCTGTTGTTATAGCCTCTCTCAGTCCATACTTTGCAGCTTTGTACTCAACCTCACAGCCTGATTTAAATGCACGAGAGCGAGCACGCAGCATCTGGCGTACCTGACCATTGATCCAGGGCTTCTGGTTGGGGAACTTCCTGACCTGTATGGTGGGTATGATGGTATCAACACACGTGCTGATGTACCCAGTCACATATTCAGCATAATCCTGTATGTTTATAGAAGAGTCCTCTCGGGTGGCTGCAACTTTAAATACATCCCAGTCTGTGCAGGCAAAACGGTCTTGCAGGGTGTTCTCAGCCTCTGGAGTCCAGCGCTTAATTTGCTCAATAACAGGGATTGTTTGCTTCAGCGTTTGTCTGTAGGCTGGGTACATAAACAGGGAGATGTGATCTGACTGTCCGAAGTGGGGGCGGGGTGCTGCTCTATAGGCGCCACTTATGTTGGAATAAACATGATCCAATGTGCTTTTATCGCAGGTGGGAATGTCCACATGCTGGTAATAGTGACTGCCTTAATGTGGCATTTAATTCAATATTAGACTCGATTGGGTTTTCTCAGAAAGTAGGAAATTCTACTCATTACCTCCATCATACATTGGACCTTGTTCTGACATATGGCATAGAAATAGAAAATCTTGGAGTGTCTCCTTATAACCCTGTACTGTCAGACCATTGTCTGTTAACCTTTGATTTTACTATTTCTGACTATTTGGCTCCTAAAGAAAAACATTATTACAGTAGATGCCTCTCAGATGATGCTGTTACCAAATTTATGCAGATTGTTTCCTCTATGCCATGTGTCAACACAATGGAAATAAGCTATAGACAGCTTGCTCCTTCTGTAATTGATAACATGGTGGATAGTGTTACAGCTTCTCTGCATCAGACTCTAGACTTGGTGGCCCCCTTAAAAAAGAAAAAGTCTAATCAGAGATTTCTAACTCCTTGGTTCAACACAGAAACTCGTAGCTTAAAACAGAAGACTCGTCAATTAGAAAGAAAATGGCGCTCCACTAATTTAGATGAAATCTATTTAGCTTGGAGAAATCATCTTTTAATTTATAAAAAATCTCTTAGAAAAGCTAGAACGAGTTATTATTCTGCATTAGTAGAAGAGAACAAGAATAATCCCAGGTTTCCTTTCAGCACTGTAGCCAGGTTGACAAAGAGTCGGGACTCTGTCAATCCTAGCATTCCTTAGAGCTTACTAGTCAGGACTTTATGAACTTTTTCAATAATAAAATTTCATCCATCAGAGATAAAATCAATCAGATTCTTCCCACAGTTAACTTAAATACTGTAACTACTACAACTCCTTCAATTGATGTCTGTCTTGATGAGTTTACTCCAATCGACCTTTGTGAGTTAGACAAAATAGTTTCCTCATCCAAACCTTCAACTTGTCTTTCCCACTTATTGGTAGCTTTATTCTTCATATAATCAATTCTTCATTAACTTTAGGCCATGTACCGCAGGCTTTTAAAACGGCTGTAATTAAACCCTTACTCAAAAAGCCAACGCTCGATCCAGGAGCTTTAGCTAACTATAGACCAATCGCTAATCTCCCTTTCAGTTCAAAAATCTTAGAAAGAGTTGTTGCTACGCAATTATTTGACCACCTGCAGGGAAATGGTTTACTTGAAGAGTTTCAATCTGGGTTTAGAATCCATCATAGTACTGAAACAGCCTTAGCGAAGGTCACTAACGACCTCCTCATCGCATCTGATAATGGACTGGTTTCTGTACTTGTCCTTTTAGACCTTAGTGCAGCTTTTGATACTATCGATCATAATATTCTACTTGATAGATTAGAACACTATGTTGGACTTAATGGAACTTCGTTGCAGTGGTTTAGATCTCATTTATCTGATAGGTTCCAGTTTGTTCATGTACATAATAAGTTTTCTTTCAACTCAAAGCTTAGTCATGGAGTTCCACAGGGATCTGTGCTAGGCCCTACTCTTTTTAGTTTATATATGCTTCCGTTAGGCAACATTATTAGAAAGCACTGTATACATTTTCATTGTTATGCAGATGACGCAAAAATATACCTGTCAATGAAGCAAGATGATAGTAATCAATTAGCCAAGTTAGAAGCCTGTCTTAAGGAAATCAAAGCTTGGATGACTTGTAATTTCCTGCTATTAAATTCAGATAAGACTGAAGTCATTCTTGTTGGTCCAAAAAACCTTAGAAATACCTTTCCAAATCAAACTTTCAATTTGGATGCGGTTACTCTTTCTCTTAATAGCTCTGTGAGGAACCTTGGAATTATTTTTGATCAAGATCTGTCCTTCAATTCACATATTAAATTTGTTTCTAAGACTGCCTTCTATCATTTGCGTAATATTGCCAAGATAAGGAGCATCTTGTCTCAGAGTGATGCTGAGAAACTGATCCACGCTTTTGTTAGCTCGAGATTAGATTATTGTAATTCTTTATTATCAGGCTGTTCTAAAACATCTTTAAAAAGTCTTCAGCTGATCCAAAATGCTGCAGCCAGAGTTTTAACAGGTACTAGAAAGAGAGATCATATCTCTCCGGTTCTAGCCTCCCTTCATTGGCTTCCCATAGAGTTTAGAATTAAGTTTAAAATCCTTCTTCTTACTTACAAAGCTCTAAACAATCAGGCTCCTTTTTATTTAAAAGATCTGATACTACCATATTATCCTAACAGAGCACTACGCTCCCAAAATGCAGGATTACTTGTAATACCTAGAATCTCCAAAAGTACAATGGGAGGCAGAGCCTTCAGTTATCAAGCTCCTCTCCTGTGGAACTAGCTACCAATCTGGATTCGGGAGTCAGACTCGATCTCTGTTTTTAAGAATAGGGCTAAAACCTACCTTTTTGATATAGCCTACAATTAGGGAGGGATCATGTGTTTCTGAACCCTCCCTTAGTTATGCTGCTAATAGGTTTAGTCAGCCGGGGGACCTCCAATAATGCACTGGGCCTCACTCCTTTCTTCACTCTCAATGAAATATATTTTTTTTTGCTGGTCATTAACATCTGTTTGTTCTCTCCCATAGATTGAGTCCCCATCGTGCTGTTTGCTCTCTACATGTCTGTTCTTTTCATCTTCTCTGTCCCCTCATCCCCCAGCCAGTCGCAGCAGATGACTGCCCCTCCCTGAGCCTGGTTCTGCTGGAGGTTTCTTCCTGTTAAAAGGGAGTTTTTCCTCTCCACCGTTACCAAGTGCTTGCTCACAGGGGATCGCCTGATTGCTGGGGTCTTTCTACAACTGTGGGGGTTCCCCCTACAGTTGATAGTGCTATGAGATGACTGTTGTTGTGAAATGGCGCTATATAAATAAAGTTGAATTGAATTAATATTTGGGGAGTACGGTCCGTAAATTGCACTGGTTAAAGTCGCCAGCAACAATAAAAACAGCTTCGGGATGTTTCGTCTCTACTGCGCTGATGACGTCGTGGAGTTTGTTTAGCACTACTGTGTAGTTGCTCTGTGGACAGATGTATACAGTGGCCAAAAACACAGCGGTGAATTCCCTTGGTAAATAATAGGGATGGCATTTCAGCAGTAAAAACTCCACGTCAGGTGATCAGTGCTTGTAAACGATTTGTACATCTCCACACCACGAGTGGTTTATAAATACACACACACACCCTCCCCTTGTCTTACCAGAGTCTCCTGTTCTGTCTACCCAGTGTGTTGAGCGGGTCTGTAGCTGAATAGTGCTCTCCGGGACTTTGTCTGAAAGCCAGGTCTCACAGAAAATTAGGGCACAGCACTCTCTTGTCTCCCTCTGGTCTTCAATCCTTGCTCTTAGTTCGTCTAGCTTATTTTCCAAAGACCGAACGTTTGCCATTAAGAGACTGGGTAGCGGTGGCCGGCTGGAGCAAGCCTTTAGCCTAGCATGTAGCCCTCCTCTCTTGCCTCGCTTGGGCCCCGCCTCTGATGCGCTGTCTTGGGGTCAGCATGCTCACGCAGGCTCGGTGCTTCGAAGCCTTCCTGGGGGTGCTGATGGTCACCCCAGGGGCAGACGATGCATTGCAGGTCGGGTGGTATAACGCCAGTAAACTCCATGTGGCTGCTTGACTTGGCGATATCCAGTAGTTTCTGTCGGTCGCATGTTAGCAGTGCATGACCTCCATGCACTGTAGAAAGAACAGCAACTATGCAAAAAAGGAGAAAAGTCAGCATTCGGGAGCGGAATGAGCAAAGATGTTCGCCAACGGTAGGCACCATCTTGCAGACTTGCAATTAACTGATAACTCATCAGTCCTTTTCAATGGGAGCTTATTCTATGAAATGTAGTGGTGTCACTGTCCAGGTGGGGGCGCACGTGGTCACCCACTGTCGCATTTCAACCCAAAAAGCAGAAGAAGACGCCAAGCCCCCAGAACTCACCCTTCCGGGTTACGTCGGAACACTTCAGCGCCACAATAAGTTCTAATAGCACACGAGCTTGAAGGTCCACCCACTTCAATTTAACATAGCGGAGAAACTGACCAGAGCCAAAAAAAAAGACTAGGTAACAGACGACAGATTGAGCCCAGATCATTCTGGTTTTGCCTGGATTGTTGGGGTACTGTGATAATGTTTAAAATGCAACAGATGAAGCAGCTCAGTTTATTTTCCTGTTAAAACAGTCTACTAGTGCATCTCAGTAAATTACAACATGAAAGTTTTTTTTTGTAATATAACTAAAAAAGATAAATTTCTGATATTGTTAATAGTTTTTAAAATAAATTAAAAATCATGACATCTGTAATTTACTGAGATGTACCAGCACATTGAACACACTATACAGTACAAAATTTATTAAACTACAAGAAATGTCATTGTTTGTATTTTTAAAAAAATGCAAACGGTACAATAAATCATTGAGGAATAGGATGTTCATGTTTTATTCAGTATATCAAAAACGGTAATTAACTTTTTGGATGTTAAAGATAGACCATATTGTACTCAGGGAAATTCAGATTTGCAGGAAAATTGCCACTCATCAATTAATCGTTAATCGATCAATAAGATGAATCAATTAACAATTAATGAATTAATTGATAACTTGCATCCCTAACTGAAACACATAAGTTAATGAGTTTTAAAAAGCAGCTAATTCACTTACTACTGTGATATACCTGTCCAATTGATGCTGGGTAGTATCTCTTTATGGGTGCATTAATGATACAATTGTGACCAAAAGTGTTTGGGAAAATGAATATAGAGCCATGAGTATGACACAAAAGCAGAATGTGTGTTTTGGAAATGTTTGATGTATTTTCTGTTGAAAACTGAGAATGGATTCCATCTGAGAAGACAATAAATACAGTGAAACACTGGTTATACCAGATACTGACAGTATTAACTGAATATATGTAAAATGGATGGAACAAAATCAGTTTACAGTGAATATATTAATAAATTTGTCTGGAGAACATGGCTGAAGCAAGTTGTGACTGCCTGAACCTTTTTCTCCTGTTTTTCAGGAAACATACAACTGTACACGGGTGCCAGAGCTTGGTGCCCATCACATGTTACTTAGCACTAACACTTGCATTGTGCTGTGAACCTACAACATGGGAACAGATTGTCACTTAAATTACAAAGAGGTAGTGGTACTGCTTACATGTCAGCATTTTCTACATGTCAAGATTGTGTCCGATAGATATGAGATGTAAGGAGTCAGTGTTAACTCTAAAACCTACTAAAGGTTTCACCACAGCATAGAACATTAAAATAAAACATCGAAACAGAATGGTCTGGCTTCTACCTTTACACTGTTTTGCCTGAGAAATAAATGGTGTGACATGACTAGGAAATAAAAGCCAGGGATCAATTTGTCTCATAGCCTGGACTCTACAGTTCAGAGTCAGACCTCTTTTCTTCCCCTAAGGTCTGACCAGCACCACTAACATGTACTGAACCAGAATAGTGCTCATTAAATAGTACAGTTATTAGTCCATGGCTGTAATATGAAATGACTACTGCCACAGTCCATTTATCACATGTATACAGCATTTTTCAAGTGGTCTTGGGATCTTTTACTTAAGCCAGTGTTTTAAAAAAAAATCTATTTAAAAAGCTTACTATAAAACCCCACTTGCATTAATGCATTAATGCACATAATGCTGTCATTTATGGCTTGCCTTACTACAGCTAATATCATACACATTCCATACAGACCTCAGCAATTCTCCTTTGATTGATCTAATTCATTCACACACAGCATTCGGTGGATTTCTAAACATTGCTGGGAGCAGATATATTTTGGGCACCAGAATAAAGCTCGGCATTCTACAGACGGGCTTTCACAGAGCCAACTGTTGAGCAGAAAATGGCTGAAGAAAAATTAACCAAAGAACAAATGTTCAGGGAAAATGGTAGATGCTTTCAGCTTGTACGATCAGTGTAACAGCTGTGATTGTGAGCAAAAAAATGAAAAATATACTATTACCAAAAGTGAGCTATTATGTTGGAAATTAAAGAGTGGGGGGGAGGGACAACATCCCTGTGATAACATATGAGGGGGGATCTGAAAAGTTCACAGGCTGAAAAGTTCATAGTGGTCAAATTTGACCAAATGTGGTTTATTTTTCAACATAGTCCCCCCTTCGGTCCACACACTTCTTCCATCTGTGTTGCAGCACTTGGATCCCTGCAGTTGAAAAATAAACCACATTTGGTCAAATTTCACCACTATGAACTTTTCAGCCCCTCCCCCTCGTATGTTGAAAGGAAGCTTCACAAGACAGATCTGCTTTTGTTGCACTGAAGTTATAACAGTTAAGGTGAAGAAGGATGTGAACAAGGTAATCCCTGTGGTGTAATGGTGTGTTTGAAATGTGATTGATACCCAGGGTGTTGTGGGCATGTAGCATAATGTCAGGTTACTATTGGCAACAAGAACCATTTACTTACCTAGAGTCATAGTATCCCACACATTCCCACACATTCAAACATGCATCTGAATGCACATGACTCTAAAACTTGGATATCTGGTTTTAGTATCTGATTCGCTTTAAATGTTTTAGTGTGACATTTTTCATTTTATCTGCAGACTAGCATTGATGCCTGTTGAATATGGCATGCAGTGTTTAATGGTGGTGGTACTACAATAGCAATAGCAAGCAAGTTTTGTCCATATACATACAGACATACACCAGTGGCACAATGCATTTGGCATGCATTAAGCATGATGATAAAGAGAGAGCAATAGCAAGGTTATCATATAGAAACTTGCTGCACCAATGAACATTTTAGACATCTGCTGAGATATTAAGTGGCTAATTCACACTCACTCACTTCAGTCATTCCGATCTTAATCATTCTATCTTAATCATTTATCCTGCAGAACGGTAAATGGAATCCCATGACATCCTTTTTCTGTGGTTAGATCAGTAATTTTATAATATTGTGTTCTGTGTTTTGGGCACCAACATTACAGAAAGGTCAAGTTAAAAAAAAAAAGGAAAGAAAGAAAGGAAAAAAAGGAAAGAAAAAAAAACTAAAGCTGGGAAATGGGGCATTTATAGATTATAGTACAACCCATCATAATAACAGTAGGTCAAAACAAAAGGAAAATTACCTAAAATGGCAATAAAATATTGACAGTATGTTAGTATATGCACAATATTCCATTTCACAGCTGTGTTGAAAAAGCAGTTTGGACAGCCTGTTTGCATATGCTCCTGTGAACACACACAGTATAACGTCCACAGAGAGGCAAATTTCAAAGACCGCATTCAACTCCACCCTCCTTCTTACATCACTATTGCTAAGCTTAGCTCATAGATCAACGAAACCACCTCAAGAGCATTCAGATCTCCTGACCTTTGATCCTGATTTTGACCACATTCTAGATGCAAACCATTGTGTAAAGGTTTGGTGAACCTATAAATCACTCCCCCTTCCTCCTTTAGGATCATCAGATCACAACTGTGTTCATTTGCTGCCCACATATAAAACTGCTCTCAGAAGAGGCAAGGTGGAGATGAGAGACATTGATGTGTGGACAGAAGATTCAGAGCACAGCCTCCAGGAATGCTTTGACTGTACAGACTGGAAGATGTTCATAATGGCCTGCGGGGATGATTTGGACTCTCTGGCTGAGCTCACATGCTCATACATGGCTTACTGTCAAAATAAGTTTGTTCCACGTAAACGTGTCAAAATATACCCCAACAACAAACCATGGGTAACTAAATCAGTTAAATCCTGCTTACAGAGGAAAGCTCTTGCCTTTAAACAGGGGTCTGTTTCTGAGCTACAGGTTGCCACCAAGGAGCTGAAGGCCGAAATTTTAAGAGCAAAACAGAATTATAAATCAGAGTTGGAAAGCAAGATGGCAGCAAATAAACTTGGTTCGGCCTGGGCCAGTATGAAAACTATTGCAGGCCTTCAGAGCACAGAGCGCAGTAATCGTGTGTTTTTAGATGGTTTTAGTTCAGACACAGAGCTGGCTAATGCTCTTAACTGTTTTTATGGTCGTTTTGACTCCTTTGATTTTAGCACAGAAATCCAAGATTTGAAACAGAAACTCAAAGACAATCAGCACTTTAATATTGAGGTGCAGGATGTTAAAAGGGAGTTCCGCGCTGTTAAAGTGAACAAAAGTCAGGGCCCTGATAATATATGTGGACGCCTGGTAAAGTCCTGTGCACATGAACTGAGTCCTATATTTCATTATATTTTCAATAAGTCCTTACAGACACAACATGTGCCTAAGATCTGGAAAGATGCCATGGTTGTTCCCGTTCCAAAATCCAGCTGTCCTAAAACGGTAAATGACTTTAGACCAGTTGCTTTGACTTCAATTTTAATGAAAATTTTTGAAAAACTGGTCAGATGTGAGGTCCTAAGGCAGACTGAACATGCATTGGATCCTCTGCAGTTTGCCTATAGGCCTCACAGAGGAGTGGAGGATGCCACTGTCACTCTGTTTGACATGCTTTTTAAACATCTGGATTTTAATGGGACACACGCCAGGCTTTTATTTGTGGACTTTTCTTCTGCCTTTAATACAATCCAACCTCATATTTTAGTTGAAAGGCTCCTGCAACAATTTGATTTAAGCAATAATCTGGTGGGTTGGATTCTGGATTTCTTAACCAACAGGACACAGAGAGTAAGGGTCAATGGCACATTGTCTGACCTAAAGTGCTCTTCTACTGGCTCTCCTCAGGGGTGTGTGTTGTCACCACTACTCTTCATCCTGTACACAAACATGTGTCGGAGCAGACATGACAACAGACACATTATAAAGTATGCTGATGACTCAGTCATTGTCAGTCTCCTCCAGGATGGTGAGAGTGGCCACGGCCCAGTAGTTGATGACTTTGTTCACTGGTGTGAGGATTCCTACCTGCAGCTGAATACAACAAAAACGAAAGATATGATTATTGACTTTAGGAGGAAAACTCCCAGGCACAAAGTCACCATACTAAAAGGCCAGACCACCGAATGTGTACAATCGTACAAATATCTTGGGACGATTATTGATAGTGGATTGAACTTTGAGGTGAACTGTGAAAGGGTGTGCAAAAAGGGTCAGCAAAATTTGCATTGTTTGAGGAAACTTGCACGCTTCCAAATTGACCGAACCATAATGACTATGTTCTATCGGGCTTTTATTGAATCTGTTTTATCCTTTTCTTTAATGTCATGGTTTGGTCAGATAAAACTGAAATCCTTGGATCAGGTAGTCAGATGGTCCAGTCGTTTGCTTGGTGAGTCACAGCTGAGCCTGACATCCCTGTACACCAGACAAGTACAGAGGATGGCCGACTCGATTTTAAATGATGACTCCCACCCTTTGCACTGCAACTTTCAGCTTCTTCCCTCCAGACGGAGGTTTGCTGTCCCAAAAAGTAGAACCCAGCGCTACAAAAACAGCTTTGTCCCTGCTGCTGTCAAAGAGTTGAACAAGCTATAAAAATTATATTGTACATATTTTATATTTACCTATTTTGTAAGATGTGTGTTTGTGTTTGTGTAAGATGTGTGCCTGTGTTTGTGTCTATGTTGAATGTAATTAGTGGCTTGTAAATATGGATGTCACCAACTGCAAAACAAATCTACCTACAGGTACAAATAAAGTAACCTGAACCTGAACCTGAACCTGAACATTGGGCCAATTGCCTTGAAGAAGTAGCAATTTTTATGAAATATGGAAGGATTGATGGGATGGATAATGCTGTGCCGTCACATTAGCTCCTTTTGGCTTTGCCAGACTAACTAATGTCATGAGCGGCCTTCATGGACTGCAAATGAGACGCTATAGGTGACCAGTGAGTTTGCGTATTTATTAAACACTGACAAAAAGGTACAAAATAATGAGTCACTAGGGGCAAAACACAAATAAGGACAAAGGTAATAGCACACTGATGATACACACAGGTTAAGGAATAAACTTACAGGGTGTTGCGAGGAAAAGAGGATGACTGGAGCCAGAGCGTAGGGACTCCAGTCTAACGTTGGGGAGACCAGCGTTGTCTATAAGCGAGGTCGCAGCCCCGAGCAAACAGGGCTGCTCCCTTAAATACTGCTAGACAGATTAACCAGCTGATGAAGGATCATGAGCTGATTGGAATCCCGCCGTACAGCGAAGCTCCGCTCTTGACAGCCGGAAGCCCCGCCGAGACGCTGTCACAACAAAAGCCTGGAGGTGCGCCAGAGGAGAGAACGGGAGACTACCGCACACCGAGTGCAGACAGACTCAGCACATGGACTGTGACAGTTGCCCCCGTTCACGAAGCGGATTCCAGACGCGGTGTAACATCGAGACCCCCCACCTGGAAGGTCCACGGGACCGCCCCAGGGAGGGACGAGGGGGAAAAAGGCCAAGGCGGGCCAGAACCAGGAGAAAAAACAGAAAAATGCAAACACGGGCAACTACAGAGCATGGGAAAACAAACAACAAATACTCCATAACGCACACATGTGAAAAAAAATAGAGAGGGCAATATATGCAAATAACGGGAGAAAAAGCCCTATAACCAAGATACACGGGCCCCTAAGAAACATACCAGTGCATCCCAAAAATTACAGAAGAGCAGGGAGGGAAAAAAGAACAACACAGGGATGACAGCAGGCAGCACACGATGGCATGAACACCAACAGTTCAGGGGGTCTTCCTGCGTCAAGCGTCCAAACCGCCGGCAGGGGGAAAAGGAAAAGTTCGGGCAGTCTACCCCAGTCCCAGGCCCAGAGAGATGGAACCTCCGGCGCGGCTGAACCAGGTCCCCCAGTAGAAAGTACAATTCGTTGGGTGGCCAACCCAGAACGCCAAACCAGCAAAAAAGTTTCCCAGGCAGCCGACCCTCATCATCAGGCCAACAGGACCACAGGGGGAGATTCGGAGACAGCCTCCTTATGGCGAGGAGCGGCGAGGGAGAGCCGAGCCGATCACGGGAAATCCCTGCGGCACCCGATGGAGGGAAAGAGGAAACAGGAACAGAACAAGGGGCCAGTCCAGCTAAAATCAGCGGAGGGTCTGCAGCTCCACCTCCGAATGTCACCAGGACAGGCGCTGTCCTCCTGTCGGATCCCAGGTGAGCCCACGCTGCACCCACGATGGACCCCGATCGGGTCGCGGCTGCACCCATGATGGACCCCGACTGCGTCGGAACAGCACCAAGGATGACCTCCAACCCCGAACCCGGAACCTCCAGCACAGCAACCGGGATGGACTCCGCACCGGTGACCCTGGGAGAAGGCTTAGGAGAAGAAAGAGAACCGGGATCAGGATCACCGGCAGCGACAGAGCCCAGTGAGATGAGCTTGGATGCAGCAGACGGCTGCACCCGGCTCGTCTCCCTGAGAGACAGGCAAAAATGCTCTAGAATTGATAGGAGGAAGATAAAATAGAGCACTTGCCTGAACTCGAGTTCTGTCGCCATCCAGGACTTCGACGATCCGGGTTCAGAAGGCAGAAGAACATCCTCTGGTTCCCACTCGACCACGGCGGGCCCCGCAGCCGGCATGATGGTTCCCACAGCCTGAGGACCCTCCAACGCTGACGACCACGCTGACGACCCGCACGGCGTGGTGGTAGGAGATCCTCGACCTGCTAAGTTGGACCGCTCCTCCCTGGAGACCCGGGGACGCTTCGTCGTCGGCGCAGGCTCCAGCTTGCAGTCCGCCCTCCTTCTCTGCCCGTGTCATGGCTGCGGGGCTGGAACCAGGCTCTCCACGCCCGCAGGCTCCCTCCTCGTCCGGCGGTGTAGGCCTGGCACCGCGGAACGCTCAGAGGAAGGAGACACAAAGGTGGCAGGTTCATAATTAATTTCTGCAGCAGGTGGAGGAAGCTCGGGGGGCTGTGAACCCTGGACTCCACCCCCAGGAATCAAACGAGGCAATTCACCCAATACAGGAAAAGAATGAATAGACACTTGCTTGATTCCTGGAGGGCTGATGGGATCCGCCGCTTTGGACTTGAATCTTTCCTTCCCCCGCTGGATGGAAATGGAGGACCCCCCGGGAAGACGAAGAGGAGCCTCTCGCACCGGATCAGGACCGGGAGCATCCGGAGACGGACTCGTGGAGCCCACAGCAGCTGGGGTGAACGTCGAGGAGGAGGGAGAAACAGCCGAGGCGTACCGGGAACGAGGAGCTGATGGAACAGCGGGGAGAGATGACCCGGAGGCGGAGGCGGCTGTTTTACCTCTTCGGCGAGACATGGAGGCTACAGCTGGCTGGGAGACAGAGTTCGTGTGGCTACCCGGAACTGGATCCGGACGGGGTTCTCGCTGAGGTGTGCGATCTGCTTGGAGATGACGTTTTCTGGCAGAGGGCGAGGCAAAGGTGAGGTTAGGAAAATGACACTCCTGCACGGAAACAGAGGCGAGCAGGTCAGCGTACTCAGGATAATCACACAGCTCAGGATTCCTCTCCACCAGTCTGACCGCCGCCGTCACATGCTTCATGATCTGTGTGGGGTGGATGGTGGAGCGAGCTGCAGCCACTCGGTCCCGGATGGAAATAGCTGTCAGCTGTAACTTCACCGGGGGAATTCCGACTGACGTCTCACTCCTTTGGGGATGACCCCTGGGTGGTGCGAACTCCTGGACTGGAACGGGGGCAGGAACGGGATCCCGAAGCGAGGAGCGAGGGTGCCTTCTCTTCAGCTTCCTGCCGGAGTTTCCCTCCAGCCCACGGAGTCTCTCCCGGAGCGCAGAGATGTCTGCCTTGCTCGCCATGACTTCAGGGTGGTTGGAGTAGCGAGGAAGGCGGTTAATGATTGCCTCAGCGAAGTCCAGGTGCCGGCGTATATCGCTGGGAGTGTCGTAGAGGCGAGCGGTGAAAAAGAGTTCCATCAGTATAGTTGAGGGCCTCCACCAGCTCGTAGCCCAGGCTCTGAGCATGGCCCCTGAGCAGCGACATTATCTCCCAGCATGCAGGTACCCAGACAGGGAAAACAACAAGTCCAAATTAGGCAAAACTCACGGTCACCAGCGTCTCTTTTGGCTGCGACCTCCTGTCATGAGTGCCCTTCACGGACCGCAAATGAGACGCTATAGGCGACCAGTGAGTTTGTGTATTTATTAAACACTGACAAAAAGGTATAAAATAATGAGCCACGAGGGGCAAAACACAAATGAGGACAAAGGTAATAGCACACTGATGATACACACAGGTTATGGAATAAACTTACAGGGTGTTGCGAGGAAGAGGATGACTGGAGCCGGAGCGTAGGGACTCCAGTCTAACGTTGGGGAGACCAGCGTTGTCCATAAGCGAGGTCGCAGCCCCGAGCAAACAGGGCTGCTCCCTTAAATAGTGCTAGACAGATTAACCAGCTGATGAAGGATCATGAGCTGATTGGAATCCCGCCGTACAGTGAAGCTCCGCTCTTGACAGCCGGAAGCCCCGCCGAGACGCTGTCACAACAAAAGTCTGGAGGTGCGCCAGAGGAGAGAACGGGAGACTACCGCACACAGAGTGCAGACAGAGTCAGCACATGGACTGTGACAACTAATGAGAAAACTGGAGTGGTGGCCAAGTGGTAGAGCACCTGCCCCACAACTAGAATGTTGTGGGTTTACGCCCCAGCCAGGTCATACCAAATACTGTAAAAACTGTACTTTCCACAGTAAATGGGGAGGGTTGCATCAGGAAGAACATCCAGCATAAAATCTCTGCCAAATCAAATATGAGAATCAGATGATCAACTGTGGTGACCCCTAAAAACCAGGAAGCAGCTGAAAGAAGAACAACTAAGAACCCTTGGGCAGAGCTTCTAAGGTGCCAAGGTATTTAAAACTGATCATATACCATTCAGGGAATTCAAAGCTCAGTTCATTCAAAGTTGCTATACCAGCCTTGTTAAGCTTTAATGATACTCATTCCCATGTGTAGATGGGATACACAGTAACTACAGCAAAGACCTTCACTGCAACACATATGTATTAAACATTTTTTGTGATCATATAAGCAGATATGTGGTTTCATTTTGTCTTTCCGCTGACCTTAAAGTTCAGGGCAACCCCTTTGCTCACTGTCCTCTCATATTTACCTGCAAACATTCATAGAGTCTTTGATTGCATCTCAGAATTTTCAGAAAACATTAGCAAAATCTAAGACGGTGAAAAGGAAACTGCACAAACACTCTGCCTTTAAAGACAAACAGTGATGCCTCCAAGCATTCGTATTTCCCATTGGAGATGAACACTTAAAGTGGAACTCTGAGGGGAAAATCAAAGCTGTACTCCACTTGACTGTCCCTCACCATCTACTGTGTTTAACTACAACAATGCCTGAAACTTTCCAAGATAAGTTAATGTTAAGAGTCATTTGCAACTCGTACTTCACTCAAGATTAGAACAACAATTTCAAACAATATATGAAAGTAACTACTTTAAAAATATTCAAAGCCTATGCGAGGAGGGGCTGAAAAGTTCACAGTGGTCATATTTGACCAAATGTGGTTTATTTTTCAACTGCAGGGATCCAAGCACTGCAACACTGATGGAAGAAGTGTGCGGACTGAAGGGGAGACTATGTTGGAAAAATAAACCACATTTGGTCAAATTTGACCACTATGAACTTTTCAGCCCCCCCGTATTAGAGGGCAGTCAAGGATGTCTATGTTTTTTTATATAGAAGATAATGTTGACGGTAAAGAAAAATAATCTGATGTACTGTCAAGCTGTTAGTCAGGAGAGTTTCTTGGTGGTTAGTCCATTACTTGCTTCACATCTAATCAGAGGAGAGATGTGCCAACATAGATAGAGCATCATTAAAAGGGCTGCTGACCTCATTAGGAAAAAGTTTTCAGAGATGACCTCATAGCTGCAGAGTTAGAAGAGCAGCTACTGATGATCAGCAAAGGTGTGGAGAGGGACTGCATGCTTCATAAACAAACATTAAACAAAAATGGGCAGTTCTGAAAGACCTCGGCTGAACCACCTCCAGGAGGAGCCAAGTCTGGGAGTGTGGTTTAACACATTGCTGACACAACGTTCAGTCTTGGCTCTAGCTATGCAGCCTCTTTTATTTTCCTAAGTGGCAGTACCTTATTTAGTGCCACATCTCTCATACAGCATTATCTGTGTCTTTTGTTTTAAGTCCTCTAAATCACTGTCAAAAATGTGGGGAAAATTCCACTAGGAGACTCTCAAGATCAGTCCAGCCCAGTTCAGGTCCAGACTGTTTGACCATAAAATTAACCAAAAAGTTTCAATAAAATAGTTAAAATCAGATTGATTTAGCATAGGTGTTTTTTTTTCTTATTTACATTAAAGGGTAATGTTTGAAAAGAGTGTTTGTTGGATGATCAGATCATCTAAATGTAGGCATGAAAAAGGAACAATAAACTGCATATAATATATCCATTTTAGAAAAGTAAAGCTCTATTTTCTGGATTTGGGGTGCTCCCATCCTGGGTTGATTTCATCATTTTCAATCAGAGCCTGTGGCGTAGCAACCATGAAGTTCCTGTCTGTACAGCAACCCCTGACAATCTATGCACCAACACATAGGCAGCTCTCTCAAACACGACCAATCATGACCACACTCAATCGTGACCACGCCCTCATTTTTATAGCACCAAATAACTACAACCAACAATCTGAAAAAGAAATACTTGAACATGCATCAGCATGATTTAAAAACAGCAACAATACTCAACAATAGCAACAATACTACAAAACTACTGAATGGATTTGAATGAAATTTTCACCAGAGGTGGTTGTTGAGCTACAGAGGAGCCCATTACATTTTGATGATCTGAGAATGCATACCTCCACCAAGGCTCTCATCTTCTCACAGTGTGTTAGCAACAATACTCCAAAACTTGTGGACAGACTTTGATGCAGTTTTCACCAGAAGTGGCTCTAGGCCTAAACACAAACCCATTACATTTTGATGATCTGAGAATGCATACCTCCACCAAGGCTCTCATCTTCTCACAGTGTATTAGCAACAATACTCCAAAACTTGTGGACAGACTTTGATGCAGTTTTCACCAGAAGTGGCTCTAGGCCTAAACACAAACCCATTACATTTTGGAGGTGATCTATGAGGGCCGGGAGGAGCCTTGGCAGAGGTATGCACTCTCTGAGTGCTTTTCTAGTTTCTGTTTGATTTATTTTGGTAAGCTGACAAAACTGTCAGTGTCACCCACAAGTTTATTATCCACTGTGTCCTGAACTAGACTCTTAATAATGCAGAAGGAATACTACCTTTATATCTCTTACTTGCAGATGTTTATTTTTACCATCATTTCAGATAGATTATAATTAGCTTGTCTGCATTTCCTGTGTTGTACCACAATACCACAGAGAGGTGTGCAGCAGCTGACTATAGTGCAGCATGCACAACTCTTTTTGTTGAAAACAGAATCTTAATCTCTATAAAATTTCATCTATCAGAGATAAAATCAGTCAGATTCTTCCCACCGTTAACTTAAATACAGTAACTACTACAACTTCTTCAACTGATATCTGTTTGGGTGAGTTTACTCCAATTGACCTTTTAGAGTTAGATCAAATAATTTCCTCATCCAAGCCTTCAGCTTGTCTTTTAGACCCTATTCCTACCAGGTTATTTAAAGAAGTCTTCCCATTTATTGGTAGCTCTATTCTTCAAATAATCAATTCTTCATTAACATTAGGCCATGTACCGCAGGCTTTTAAAACTGCTGTAATTAAACCTTTACTCAAAAAGCCAACGTTAGATCCAGGAGTTTTAGCTAACTATAGACCAATCTCTAATCTCCTTTTCATTTCAAAAATCTTAGAGTTGTTGCTACGCAATTATTTGACCACTTGCAGGGAAATGGTTTATTTGAAGAGTTTCAATCTGGGTTTAGAATCCATCACAGTACTGAAACAGCCTTAGTGAAGGTCACTAATGACCTCCTTATCGCATCTGATAATGGACTTGTTTCTGTACTTGTCCTTTTAGACCTTAGTGCAGCTTTTGATACTATCGATCATAATATTCTACCTGATAGATTAGAACACTATGTTGGACTTAATGGAACTTGGTTGCAGTGGCTTAGATCTTATTTATCTGATAAGTTCCAGTTTGTTCATGTCAATAATGAGCTTTCTTTCAACTCAAAGCTCAGTCATGGAGTTCCACGGGGATCTGTGCTAGGCCCTACTCTTATTAGTTTATATATGCTTCCGTTAGGCAACATTATTAGAAAGCACTGTATACATTTTCATTGTTATGCAGATGACACACAATTATACCCGTCAATGAAGCCAGATGATAGTAATCAATTAGCCAAGTTAGAAGCCTGTCTTAAGGAAATCAAAGCTTGGATGACTTGTAACTTCCTGCTATTAAATTCAGATAAGACTGAAGTCATTACTGTTGGTCCAAAAAAAAACCTTAGAAATACCTTTCCAAATCAAACTCTTAGTTTGGATGTGGTTACTCTTTCTCTTAATAGTTCTGTGAGGAACACTGGAGTTATTTTTGATGAAGATCTGTTTTTCAATTCATATATTAAATTTGTTTCTAAGACTGCCTTCTATCATCTGTGTATTGTTACCAAGATAAGATAAGATAAGCTAAGCCTTTATTAGTCCCACAATGGGGAAATTCCAGGATTGCAACAGCACAGGGATAGCAACACTCAGAGCAACAATCAGAAGACAAGAAAAAAACAAGAGCAGCGAATATACATATGTACATATAAATATATGAACACACAGTACGGAGCATTGTAGCTAGATGGAATAAATATATAAATATATAAACACACACAGTGCGGAGCATTGTAGCTAGATGGAATAAATATATAAATATATAAACACAGACAGTGCAGAGCAATGTAGCTAGATGGAATGAACAGCATAACCGTCTACTTAGTTATCATACATGGTATGATTATGTACCCATACATATTGTCACCCTCCGTAGTGACCGGTATTTTCCTAGTTGTATACCGGAGAGGACCATTGTGTAAGATTAGGAGCATCTTGTCTCAGAGTGATGCTGAAAAACTGATCCACGCTTTTGTTAGCTCTAGATTAGATTATTGTAACTCCTTATTATCAGGTTGTCCTAAAACATTTTTAAAAAGTCTTCAGTTGATCCAAAATGCTGCAGCAAGAGTTTTAACAGGTACTGGAAAGAGAGATCATATCTCTCCGGTTCTGGCCTCCCTTCATTGGCTTCCCATAGAGTTTAGAATTAAGTTTAAAATCCTTCTTCTCACTTACAAAGCTCTAAACAATCAGGCTCCTTTTTATTTAAAAGATCTGATACTACCCTATTATCCTAACAGAACACTATGCTCCCAAAATGCTGGATTACTTGTAATACCTAGAATCTCCAAAAGTACAATGGGAGGCAGAGCCTTCAGTTATCAAGCTCCTCTCCTGCAGAACCAGCTACCAATCTGGATTTGGGAGTCAGACTTGATCTCCGTTTTTAAGAATAGGGTTAAAACCTTCCTTTTTGATATAGCCTACAATTAGGGAGGGATCATGTGTCTCTGAACCCTCCATTAGTTATGCTGCTAATAGGTTTAGACAGCTGGGGGACCTCCAGTAATGCACTGGGCTTCACTCCTTTCTTCACTCTCAATGAAATATTTTTTTGCTGGTCATTGACATCTGTTTGTTCTCTCCCATAGATTGAGTCCCCATCGTGCTGTTTGCACTCTACATGTCTGTTCTTTTCATCTTCTCTATCCCCTCACCCCCCAGCCAGTCGCAGCAGATGACTGCCCCTCTCTGAGCCTGGTTCTGCTGGAGGTTTCTTCCTGTTAAAAGGGAGTTTTTCCTCTCCACTGTCGCCAAGTGCTTGCTCACAGGGGATCGCCTGATTGCTGGGGTCTTTCTGCAATTGTGGGGATTTCCCCTACAGTTGAAAGTGCTATGAGATGACTGTTGTTGTGAAATGGCGCTATATAAATAAAGTTGAGTTGAACTGAATCTTTACTGATTCACTAAGAGTCCAGATATATCAGTTGAGCTCACTTGGACAACTTTGTCTAATGTTCAAATTTAATCTTTTTTTTTTTTTTTTTTTTTTTTTACCAGTCAGGCATGAAATTGGTTGAAATAATCTCCCATTCCTCTGAAATCATTCCCAGCCTGATCAAAGGGTGTCAGTCATGATTCATGATCTTTAACAGTTTAATAAGGTCATCTGTTTACAGGCAGAACACTGAGTCTGTTGTGGTGATGGGATTTTACTGTGAAGTGTGGTGTGATGATGCCGCCTTCCGGTTGCATTATCACACTGCCATATAATAGGAAGCATCCGCCATTAGGGGCTCTCTTGCCCGGACGACTCCACCATGAGCTGCATACTCTGTAATGTAACCAGTTATACATTAAAGCTCAGTTCCAGTGCAACCTCCTTGTCTGTTTCATTTAATGCCAGGTTTGTGGACATAACATTTGGTGACTGAGGATTAACTCATGGAGGTGTGCATAACACCACTGCCGCCTTTCCTGGAGCTCCCTGGTGAACTGCTAGTTCCATGGCCTTGCTGGCTAGAAGCTTTTGAACCCTACATTACAGCATTGGACCTGAGGAAGCTGGATAAGGTGAGGACGCGAGCACTGCTTGTCCACAACCTAGGCATTGAGGGCCAAAGAATTCTCCGGATGCTCGGCATGACAGACTCATACGAGGATGTCGTGGAGCTGCTAGCTAACCATTTCACCACACCGGACAGCATGATGGTATGATGGATTCCTTTCACCAGAGACGCCAAAGAGTCAGTGAGCCAATTCAGCTGGGCTACGAGTTGGTTTGCTAACGGCACCTAATGACTTAACGTTAGCTAGTGCAGTGGGACTAGCTCTTCAGTTGGAGGCCGCAGATAAGCTAGCCTCAGAGCTAAATTGGCGCCAGTCGCAGAAGACACCGGAACAGACGACGTCAGCGAATGCAGTGTACTTGGAGAATGAAGGGAGCATGACGGAAGACTATGAGGCTAACGTGGTGAGCCGTAGGTCTGCTCCGAGAGGTGCCATCTGCGAGGGTTGTGGGTCCCTGACGCACCAGATTAAAGCACGAGTGTGCCCAGCAAGAGGGAAGCAGTGCAGTAAGTGTGGGCACATGAACCATTTCACCAGGGTGTGCCGGTCTTCAACGCCATAGAGCCTGCCAGGTAAGCCAGTCCACCTACCTACAACAGCCATCCACTCGGTGAGGCCCAACGTCAATGGGTATTCCTATTGCACGGTGGAATTGGAAGGTGTTGTTTTGCCACTGCTGCTCGACATGACGGCGGTACGGTTGATGCTGAACTGAGCCACGGTGAAAAAGTTTTTTCCACATCAAAGAATCAGGAGTAATCCAGTGCTGCTGTACGGATACAGTGGTAATAGACTGTGCAATGTCGGAACTGAGGTTGACTGTTCGCTATAAGACCGAAGCTGTGCACGAGTTCACATTCCAGGTGGCAGTGCATGGCCATAACATCATGGGGTGCAACCTGTTCTACGGACTGGGTTTCGCCATCAGGGACAGCACTGGGTTCAAGTGGTCTGGGTGTGGACGCTGGAGCTCGCCAGGCCCGGTGGATGAAGTCGTGGTGTGAGATGAGGTATTTGCAGGCGATACCAACACCAACGCGCACACCTCATGCTCTCAGGAGGAGAGCCGCTCAGTGGAGGAACCGGATGGCTTCAGTATCCGCGCTCGGCCGGCTGTAGTGGGAGCGACCGAGTTAGTGGGTGGAGGGTCCGTTCTGACGAGTGACACCAGGGAGGCACTGGACACCTTCAGTGCTCAAGCTGAGTTTCGGCCGATGATGGGTGAGGGGTCTGCTGTGACAACGGTGACTGCTGTACTGCCACTGTGTTACAACGGCGCCAGATGGACGGAGAACATGGAGCTGCCGAGAGTACAGCAGCACATTAAGCTGAGCAAGGTACCACTCCAAGTCGTGGACTGGGTTTGGGTTTGTGCCGATGAAAGACCAGGGCGACAACCAGCTGGATCGCAGCCAGCGAAACATCGGGCGCCACTGAGGATTATGGCGAAGTTGGGAGTGGCGTGTTTCCGACTGACGGAGGGCTCGGTTGGACATGCGAACCAATGCAGCGTGTCCAGGTGGACGCTCCGAGTGACAAGGCTACCCAGGGGTCGGCAAAGGTGGTGTGGGTTGTGGGCTGCTGTGTCATGAAGATCGGTCCTTGTCCCGGGGACCCTGCCGCCTCCAGGGGCGTGTCCACCACGGGGCTGCCGCAGGGCAGACCCACCCTTACCATGGGAGACTGTAAAAAGAAGTTAAAGACTGTTTAGTTAGGAATACGGCTGGACCAACTAAGTGGCAGAATATCCCACTTAGCTGTGTTGGGCTTTGTGGTAGTCCATCCTCAGGCCCTACTTTTAGTTTGTTGGTATGTATGAAGTTTATATTATTTGGTGTTTACTATTTTAGGTTGTGTGTTTGCTTGGATTTTGTTCTACCAAATTGGGGAGGGTCTTAATTCAGTGTGTTTTGTGTTTTGTAAAGGGGGGGTGTCATGTACGCTGCATTGATGTGCAGCACACAAATAAATGTATACAAGCCCAAACGCTGGTGAACATGTTTATTAAGCAGAAAAAACATACAAAGTGTCCAGGGAATATAGTCCAAAATGGGTAGTGATAAAAATGACTGGCTACAAACTCCGTTGGCTGAGGAGGAAGCTTACGTCACGCCCCTGGGTAAAACTGGCCGCAGGGGGAAAACTAGAAACATAAACCAATATAAAGAGCAAGACTTACATGAGTGTTGGAGCACTACTGGGCTCTTGAAACAACAACACCGTCAAAGTCCAAAAGGAGAAAAAAACAACTAAGAGTGAGCCTGGATGTCAAATGTTGACTTACGCCACCACACTGAGTGCTCACACTGTCACCCATAAATACCCCGTGTACTTAGAGAGACAAGTGGATGCAGGTGTGCGGCGGCAGCCAGTGCATGAGTGCGTGTCAGCGAATGTGAGTCAGAATGAATGCGTGTGCATGTACAAATGAAAATGACAGTCAGCTGGTGGATGCCGGCAGAGAGGGAGAGGCGTGGCTGTAGGCTGGCGGGGAGCCCAGGACCCAGCGGCTCCTAAAACCTGCCAACTGAGAATTAAGACAACAATCAGAGAACTACACCCACAAATCATGGAACGGGGTTGAGGTATCAACCCTGTTCATGACAGGGGGAGAATGTGGTGATGGGATTTTACTGTGAAGTGTGGTGTGATGACGCTGCCTTCCGGTTGCGTCATCACACCGCCATATAATAGGGAGCGTCCACCATTGGGGCTCTCTT
The DNA here is from genome assembly GCA_020510985.1 of Pholidichthys leucotaenia. NCBI lineage: Eukaryota > Metazoa > Chordata > Actinopteri > Cichliformes > Pholidichthyidae > Pholidichthys > Pholidichthys leucotaenia. Next base: position 225,727,791 of record CM035846.1, read on the forward strand.
GCCCGGATGACTCCACCATGAGCTGCATACTCTGTATTGTAACCAGTTATACATTAAAGCTCAGTTCTAGTGTAACCTCCTCGTCCGTCTCATTTAATGCCAGGTTTGTGGACATAACATCTGTGACAGTTTTGTTTCATTTAAAATATTCTCAAATGTTGAATTACTTATGTTAAACTCTATATAATGTGACTTCATAGATATTACATTTGTCACATATTGTGCATTTATTTGGGTGTGTCACTACCAACGGAAAAACTAAAACACACACATACACACAACCCTATAACTTTTTATTTCATCTTTGTTTACCTTTGTCAGGTCAGGACTTAAAGCTCTTTTCTATGTATTCTGTCTACCCGCACCATGCATCAATGTTCCCACCTTGTTCACAAATCCACAGTTGGTAATATACATACAGTATGTTCTGTTATTTTGGCTTATTTTGTTATATTTTGGACATAATTGTCCTGCACATGGGCCCATTATCAACTTTGCTAGTTGGCCAAGGTCAGTCTATCACCTGAAATCGCTTTGGCAGGGAGAGGGTGATAGATGACACTGCACACTTCTTATTCTTTTGGCTGATCTCTTTAGGAGTCTACACAGCAGATCATCTGCCTCCATCTCACCCTATCCCTTGCATCTTCCTCTGAAACACCAACCCTCTCCATGTCCTCCTTCACTACATCCATGAATCTCCTCTGTGGTCTTCCCCTTTTCCTCCTGCCTGGCAGCTCCATCTTCAAAATCCTTTGTCCAATATATCTACTATCCCTCCTCTGCCCATGTTCAAACCACCTCAGCCTTGCCATTTTTACTTTGTCTCCAAACCGCTCAACCTGAGCTGTCCCTCTGATATACTCATTTCTAATCTTGTCCCTCCTAGTCACTCCCAATGAAAATCTTAGCATCTTAAATTCTGCCACCTCCAGCTCCATTTCCTGTCTTTTTGTCAGCGCCACCATCTTCAAACCATACATCATCGCAGGTCTCAGTACCATCTTGTAAATCTTCCTTTTCACTCTTGCTACTATGTTTCCTTCACAAAGCACCCCTGACACTCGTCTCCACCCACTCCACCCTGCCTGCACTCTCTTCTTCACCTCTCTTGTGCATTTTCCATCGCTTTGGATGGTTGACCCCAGTAGTTAAACTCATCTACTTTCACTACCTCTACTACTTCCATCTTCACTGTTACACCTGCCTCCTTCTCATTCACACTCCTGTATTCTGTCTTGCTTCTACTGTCTTTCATTCCGCTTCTCTCCAGAGCATACCGCCACCTCTCCAGGTTCTCTTCCACCTGCTCCCTACTCTCACTACAGATCACAATGTCGTCTGCAAACATCATGGTCCACGGAGACTCCTGCTTGACCTCATCTGGCAGCCTGTCAACAGATGGCACTGCACACAATTAGCAGAATTAGCCATTCACTCAATAAGGGTTGTTTCAGTGCTTTTTGTACCCAAGGGACTGATCAGATCCGATTGAACATTCAGACCACACACCCCTGTCGCTGATAATGCTTTTTGGGCTTTTAGATAATCACATTCAACTGTTTGTTATATTAGTTAGCTCAGTCTGTCTTCGTTATCTGGATCTAAAAGTTAAAAAAAAAAGCAACTAACATTAGCCTCCAAATGACACCTGCACTGCCTCCATCAAACTTCTGGTGGTGATGAAAGATGGAGGGTGGAGTGAATTGAAACATGCACGAAAATAAGTAATTCTGAGGAAAACACACACACACTTTTCAGCTGCTCCCTATTCGAGGTCGCCACAGTGGATCACGGCACCACATGTTGTTTTGGCAAGGATTTTAGGCCGGACGCCATTCCTGACACAACCATCTCCCTTTTTTTTATTTATTTATTTATTTATTTTTACCCAGGCTTGGAACCAACACAAGGTGTACACTGGTTTTGTACCGCCCTTTGTGGCTGGGTAACCAACTTTTCCCATTCTGTTTATGGTGAACACCAAGCTAGAAGGTGGAAAGTGTGGAGAGTGTTGGAAATGAGGAGGCTGGTTTACGAGCAGACGAAGTTTATTAACACTCTCTCATCAGTCATACACATAAAAAGCATGAAACAGCCAAGCCAGGTTTCTCCTTATAAACTCAACAGATCATCTCACATCTGCATGACATTTCACATCACACTGCATGACATCTAACCCCACAATACATTTCCCTTAAACCCCCAGCTCCCTCTTCCTGCCAACTCCCCACGACGTCCCTGTCTATTAACCTCTTATGTTTAACCACTGCATCCTGACTGAGACGCTGTCTGCTGACTCCTCTACAATATGCATTGCTACACCCCCCCCCCACCCCAGACAGAGTTTCAGTCACCACGTCTTTTGGGCTTCAGTCTCCTCCCATATCTGCTGTAACGAGGGTCTCTGGGCCGGCGGGGGGGTGCTGGACGTGTGTCTGACTGCAGTGGGCCAAGGCGAGGGGGGGGGGGCTTCGCTCTGCCCGTGTGGCTGTCCTGGTGAATCATTTGCCTGGGGAGTTCTCAGTGGGGGTCTTCCACACCGAGGGGCCCGAGCCAGCAGCACTTGCTCGTCCACCACTACAAAGGCGGGCTTAAGTCTGTCTATACATATTTTCTCCCGACACCCCCCCAAGTCTAACAAAAAATGCTTGTCCCCTGTTTCCAGCACTCTGAACGGCCCATCATAGGGTAGGCGCATCGGAGGGCGGTGGGCATCGTGTCTGACGAACACGAACTCTGCGTTCTTCAAAGTTTTTGGCACGAAAGCGCGTGGAAAACAGTGGTGGGCTGGGCCGGGCAGTGTGCCTGTGTCTGCACTATGCTGCAAACGCTGAGACAGGCAGCTGTCCGGTGCAGGATTATCTGGCAAAAATTCCCCAGGCAGCCGCAGTGGCTGAGAAAAAAACAGCTCAGCCGGGGAAGCCTCCAAATCCTCTTTTGGCACGGAACACAACCCCAATAAAACCCACGGCAACCGGTCAACCCGATTTGCATCCGTCAACGAAGCCCTGAGTGCTGCTTTCAGTGACCTATGAAAACGCTCGCATAACCCATTTGCCTGTGGGTTGTACGCGGTTGTGCGATGAATTGCAACACCCAGGCTGCGGGCCATCGCGGACCAAAGTTCGGACACAAACTGAGGGCCCCTATCGGCCGTGATGTCTGACGGGACTCCAAAACGCGCCACCCATGTTGTCAAAAAAGTGCGCGCCACGTCCGCGGATGTGGTTGCTGCCAGCGGGACTGCTTCTGGCCAGCGTGTGGTACGGTCCACCACTGTCAGAAGGTGTGTGCATCCCTGCAATGGTGGGAGGGGGCCCACGAGGTCCACGTGAACATGGTTGAATCTTTTAGCCGGTATACTAAACGGCTCCAAAGGAGCCTTTGTGTGTCTGTGCACTTTGGCTCGTTGGCACGCTACGCAGGCTGCCGCCCACTCTTTCACTTGTTTGCGCCGGCCTGGCCACACAAATTTTGCTCCCACCATTTTGACTGACGCGCACACTCCTGGGTGCGCCAGATCGTGAACTGAATCAAACACGCGGCGGCGCCACGCGACCGGGACCACCGGGTGCGGGTGTCCCATGGAGACGTCGCAGAGTGGGGGGGGGGGGGGCTGCCGTCTTGCAGTACTCTGCTCTCCAGCCTTAACCCTGGTGGTCCAGACTGGAGCGCGCGCACGTCCGTATCACTAATCTGCTCTGCGGCCATGGCTGTATAATCTATCCCTATGCAGACCGGGGCCACAACCGCGCGCGAGAGGCAGTCCGCCACCACATTCAGTTTACCTGACACATGCTGAATATCAGTCATAAACTCCGAGATCGCGGCCAGCTGTCTCTGCTGCCGGCCCGACCATGGTTCCGAAACCTTGGCCATTGCGAACGTGAGCGGCTTGTGGTCCACGAACGCGGTGAAGCTGCGCCCTTCCAGCCAGAACTGGAAGTGGCATATGGCCAGGTGGAGAGCCAGCAACTCCCTGTCAAACGTGCTGTATTTAAGCTCACTGTTGCGCAAAGCCCTGCTGAAAAAAGCGAGCGGCTGCCAAGAACGGGCGACGCGTCACTCCACGACGGCCCCTATGGCCACGTCCGAGGGGTCGGTAGTGAGCGCTATCCAGGCCGCCGGGTTTGGGTGCGCCAACAGTGCGGCGTTTGCCAGGGCTGCTTTAACCTCAGAGAACGCATGCTCTCGCTCCGGAGTCCTTTCGACTCCATCCGTGGGTTTCCGTCTCTTGAGTGCGGCGTACAATGGCTGCATGAGTTGAGCTGCAAGGGGGAGGAAACGGTTATAAAAGTTAACCATCCCCAAAATTCCTGCAGCGCCCTGACCGTCTGAGGCCGGGGAAAGTTCGCCACAGCGCGCACTTTGTCGGGCAAGGGAATCGCTCCCTCCAGTGAGACGCGGTGCCCCAAAAAATCAATCCCCGTCACGCCGAACTGGCACTTCGCTGGGTTGATTATTAACCCGTGCTCCTCCAACCTCTGGAAAATCGTCCTGAGGTGGGTTGCGTGTTCATCTTCAGACGCACTGGCTACCAGGATATCATCCAGGTAGACGAATACAAACAGGAGATCGCGCAGCACCGCATCCATCATGCGCTGGAACGTCTGTGCCGCTACTTTTAACCCGAATGGCATGCGCAGAAACTCGAACAAACCAAATGGAGTTATTACCGCTGTTTTTGGTATGTCCTCCGTGCGCACTGGGACCTGGTGGTAACCGCGGACCAGGTCTATTTTAGAAAAAAATGCGTGCTCCGGCGAGGTGAACGGAAAAATCCTGAATATGGGGAATCGGGTAGCGGTCGTGTGCTGTGGCGTTATTCAACCTGCGGAAATCCCCGCACGGTCGCCACGACCCCTCAGCCTTAGGGACCATGTGTAGTGGGGATGCCCATGGGCTGTTCGATTGCCTGATGATGCCCAACCTTTCCAGGTTGGCGAACTCCTCGTGTGCTATGGCCAGTTTAGCTGCGTCCAAGCGCCGAGGTCGTGCAAAAACGGGCAGCCCGGTGGTGGTGATAAAGTGCTCCACCCCGTGTTTAGCGATGGCCGCCGAAAACGTCGGGACCGTGAGTGCTGGAAACTGAGTGAGCAGTGTGTGGAACTTACCGCCTGGAGCTGTGACGTTGGCTTGTGTTACTGGCCCAGCCCCTCGAGCTGTACAGGGCAGAGAGTCAAAGGACAGTGCATTAACCAAGCGCCTGTTAGCAACATCAACTAGTAAACCATGTACACACAGAAAATCAGCTCCCAGGATTGGGAACTTCAGTGCTGCTATGGCAAAAGTCCACTCGTACATATGGCCGTGTAGGGATAAAACCAGTGTTCTCTCACTAAAGGTCGCCAGTCGGTCGGCGTAGGTCGACAGGATGATGCTCTTCTGGGCTCCGGTGTCTACGAGGAACCGTCTCCCCGAGCGCGAGTCCGTCACGTAGAGCAGCTTGTTCTCTTCACCAGCGGTTGCAGCTGCTACCGCCTGCCGGCTTTGGCATTTCCCGAGCGCTTGAATTGGCACGGTGGCGCGCATCTGCGTGCGTTCTCTCCGAAGCGGTGGTGGTAGAAGCAGAGTGCGTCTCTCTGGCGCTCCTGGGCCCCCGCTGCCACTACCGTCGGTGGCTCCTCGCCTCCTCTGGTCGTCTTGCTGGGTACTGACGTCGCCGCGTTGACTGTGGGCGTTCTGGTGGTGAGGATGATCCGGTCTGCCTCCTGGGCTAGCGCACGGTAGTCACGCGCGGCCAGCAACGGTGAATTGGCCAGAACCGCTCTCGCCTCTGTTGGGAGGTTCCGGAGGAAAAGGTGGGCGAACAGAAAATGCCCATCGCCCATGCCCATTAACGCCAACATCTTCTCCACCAGATCAACAGCCGAACCATCTCCTAACTCAGAACGCCTCAGGAGCCTCTCTGCTCTCTCACTGTCCAAGAGCGTGTAGCGCCAAGTCAGCGCAGCTTTGAGAGCCTCGTATCTGTCGTGGGCTGGGGGCTGGTCGAGCAGGCTCGCTACCTGCTGAGCTGTGTGAGCATCCAGCGCTGCAACCACGTAGTAAAACTTGGTGTTGTCTGCCGATACTCCCCGGAGGGCGAACTGGGCCTCGGTGTGGTGGAACCAAGAGCGCGGGTTGTGCTGCCAAAAGTCCGGTAGCTTGACTGAAACAGTGCACGCGTTGCTGGGGGTTCCCGTCCGGGCCGTCTCCAGGGTTCTTGCCTCGTGTTCCATAATTCGTCAAAGGGTCACCAGTGTGGAGAGTGTTGGAAATGAGGAGGCCGGTTTACGAGCAGACAAAGTTTAACAGTCTCTCATCAGTCATACACATAAAAAGCATGAAACAGCCAAGCCAGGTTTCTCCTTATAAACTCAGCAGATCATCTCACATCTGCATGACATTTCACATCACACTGCATGACATCTAACCCCACAATACATTTCCCTTAAACCCCCAGCAACCTCTTCCTGCCAACTCCCCATGACGTCCCTGTCTATTAACCTCTTATGTTTAACCACTGCATCCTGACTGAGATGCTGTCTGCTGACTCCTCTACAATATGCATTGCTACAAAAGTACCTTTTTTTATGGTCTTTGGTATGATCTGGCTGCAGCTTGAACCCACAACCTCCTGGCTGTGGGGCAGATGCTCTACCACTAGGCCACCACTCTGAGGAAGCTTGGCTAAAATGGATTGATAATTGCGCTGAAATAATTAAAACTTGATGTATGCTGGCCAAAGCATGTCACAGACTTTTCATTTAGACCTCTGAGAATTGTGTCAACATGTGAAAAAAAGGGCATCATATGTCCTTTTTGGCTTTAATCTGAATCATCCTGAAACTACCTTTTCCGCTTTAAAATATTATTTGTATCTGTCCTTCATTTTATTTCTCTGCCTTGGCAACGGGAACTCTTATTCAGGCATTTATCACCTCCAAGTTTGATTAATGCAACAGCACCCTCTATGGCACATCCTCCAAAGTCCTGCAGTGCAACTGGCTGCTGCCAGAGTCTCTCTCTCTCTCTCTCTCTCTCTCTCTCTCTCTCTCTCTCTCTCTCTCTCTCTCACTTCAGCTCCCCTTGGCTTTGCATAGCATGCAGCAAAGCATGTAGATCAATCCACTTTTCTCTGCATAAAAAGCTCAGCCTCCTTGGCCTTTTAACTGACACACACACCTTCCTCTGGAGGTGTGCCAAAGTCCTGAAGTCACTGCAAGGACAGAAAACTAACAAGTTCCTCACTGTACATCTCTTCTCAAACATTTAATGGTTGTCTTTTCACTGTATAGGAGTGTGATGTCTTTAAATAATTTTTAAAAAACTTGATTTGTGATCTGGTTGCTTACATTGAGTTAGCATACACTTAAACTTGATACTTTACAGTTAAAGGTACAGTATGTAAAATTTTTGAGCAATGTAATTCTGGCATTTAATGCAGCATATCTTAAATTTGTTTTCATTGTTATATAATCACTCTTAAATAAAAGTTGTTGCCTTTTCTGCACCTTAAGATACAGTAAGTGTTTTATACTCAGAAGGTGGGTCTTCTTCTATGTAGGCAGTGATCTTGGACCAACATAATGTCTTTCCAGTTTTTATGCCAAAATTTAATCACAAAAGTGACTTCTGGAGGTTCTTTGATATGCTCTGGAAGGGGGCAATGACTGATAAAATGTAAACTGGTTGCATATTGAAATCTAACTGCTATTGTGCTAAATATTACACACTACACCATTAAAGCAAGAAGAAGCCAGCTTTATTGTCATTCAGTCCATACAGCCAATCATGTACAGTAGAACGAAATTACGTTTCTCCTACAGTGGTGTGAAAAATTGTTTGCCCCTTTCCTGTTTTCTCATTTTTTTGTATGTTTGTCACACTTAAATGTTTCAGATCATCAAACAAATTTAATATTAGGCAAAGATAACACAAGTAAACATAAAATGCAGTTTTTAAATGAAGGTGTTTATTATCAAGGGTAAAAAAAAATCCAAACCTACTAGCCCCCCTCCCCCCGCCCTCTTTAAAACATAAATTAACTGTGGTTTGTCACATCTTTGGAAAGCTGAGTTCAATTTCTCTAGCCACACCCAGGCCTGATTGCTACCACACCTGTTCTCAATCAAGAAACCACAAATAGGACCTACCTGACAAAGTGAAGTAGACCAAATGATCCTCAAAAGCTAGACATCATGCTGCGGTCCAAAGAAATTCAGGAACAAATGAGAAACAAAGTAATTGAGATGTATCAGTCTGGAAAAGGTTATAAAGTCATTTCTAAACCTTTGGGACTCCAGCAAACCACAGTGAGAGCCATTATCCACAAATGGCAAAAACGTGGAACAGTGGTGAACCTTCCCAGGAGTGGCCAGCTGACCAAAATTACCCCAAGAGCGCAGGGAAGACTCATCCAAAAGGTCACAAAAGATCCAACAACAACATCCAAAGAACTGCAGGCCTCACGCCTCAGTTAAGGTCAGTGTTCATGACTCCACCATAAGAAAGAGACTGGGCAAAAATGGCCTGCATGGCAGAGTTTCAAGCCAAAAACCACTGCTGAGCAAAAACAACATAAAGGCTCATCTCAGTTTTGCCAGAAAAAATCTTGATGATCTCAAGACTTTTGGGAAAATACTTTGCGGACTGACGAGACAAAAGTTGAACTTTTTGGAAGGTGTGTGTCCCATTACATCCGGTGTAAAAGTAACACAGCATTTCAGAAAAGGAACATCATACCAACAGTAAAATATGGTGGTGGTAGTGTGTTGGTCTGGGGCCATTTTGCTGCTTCAGGACCTGGAAGACTTGCGGTGGTAAATGGAACCATGAATTCTGCTGTCTACCAAAAAATCCTGAAGGAGACTGTCCGGCCATCTGTTAGTGACCTCAAGCTGAAGCGCACTTGGGTTCTGTAGCAGGACAATGATCCAAAACACACCAGCAAGTCCACCTCTGAATAGCTTAAGAAAAACAAAATGAAGACTTTGGAGTGGCCTAGTCAAAGTCCTGACCTAAATCCCATTGAGATGCAGTGGCATGACCTTAAAAAGGTGGTTCATGCTTGAAAACCCTCCAATGTGGCTGAATTACAACAATTCTGCAAAGATGAGTGGGCCAAAATTCCTCTACAGTGCTGTAAAAGCATTTGCCACTTATCACAAATGCTTGATTGCAGTTGTTGCTGCTAAGGGCGGGCCAACCAGTTATTAGGTTTCGGGGGCAATCACTTTTTCACACAGGGCCATGTAGGTCTGGATTTTTTTCACCCCTTAATAATACACACCTTCATTTAAAAACTGCATTTTGTGTTTACTTTGTCTAATATTTACACACCACTGTATCTACAATGTTAATGACATCTAGAACCAGAGGGGCTGCTGCCATGCGAGGCACCGCCACAAACAACTTGTCCTTCCCCCATTCTATTATGCTGGGTACAAGCTAGAAGGTGGGAAGTACCATTTTTATATGGTCTCTGGTATGACCTGGCCGTGGCTTGAACCCACAACCTCTCGGCTATGGGGCGGATGCTCTACCACTAAACCACCACTCCACCAACATGACTTGACTGAGTAATTTTATTTTTTTTTTAACAGTTCAGCAGCACCCCATTTTCCACTTCACCCATACTTCCTGTTAAACTAAAGAAAATGTAAAGTAATCTTCATTTCTATCACCAAAGTTATTCAAATTATTTATAACTCAAAAATCAGACCTATGGATCTGGTGACTGTGGCAACCATATCAGCCCCAGCAATTGAGACATGTGTCCACGAGACTGCCAGACACAGAGGTCTGTGTTGGGTGAGACACAGGACACATAGTGTAGAGGCTGATGTGCCGGGCAAAGGCAAAGCAATATTGGAACATCCAGGTACTTCCCACAAAGTTTTTTTGTTGTGTCAGTTCTGAACACTTAAGGAGTCATTGTAGCATGACTATACTGCATCATCACCCAACTAATAGTACAGTATTGTGAGGTCTATGGCAATCCCGAGCCCAGTCTCGGCAAAAAAACGTTCAATAGCACATTTTGTCGGTCAAAGAAAATGTACAGAGGCACGTAAAAAGGATTTTTGACGTGCAGTGGGTACGTGGCGTTTACAGCTTTAAGAAACGTATGTAACGGCATTTTGTTTTTTCACTTTTGTGTGTGAGCATGGAACAACTAACCTAACCCATACTTTAATGCCTAACCCTAACCTCACAGGAACCTTTGATTAGCGGAGTGAAAAACAAAGTAAGGAAAATAAATAAGAAAAAGGTCAGTGATAGACGAGAGTGAGAGTCAAACTCATGTATTTTTGCTGAAACAGCTGTGTAACAGCCCTCCACCATACCTCTCCCACCAACCAAACGAGTGTTGGAAAAGCAAAGTAAAAGATGCGTTGTTCTGTGCATGCGTGGTGAGGACTGCACAGTGAGTGAACTTGTGAAAACATAGCGAGGCACGTTATTTTTTGATTTAACGTGGAAATGTACGTTTTTAGAGAGGTGGGAAAACGTTTATTAGATAATAATACATAATCAGATACATAATCAGAGAAGATGGCAGAGTGAGTGGTCTCAGTCTTGCAGGCTCGGCTTAAATAAATTTTTTTAGTTGTGGTTCAGCCAGTCTGGATTCGGGGGTCAGACTCGATCTCTGTTTTTAAGAGTTGTTTTGCGCTCGCTGTGAGAATTGGACTTTTGGGACTGCTCTCATTCGTGAGTGAACTGATTGGTGTTTCTTTTCGTGGTTCGCTGCTACGCTTTACCTGAAGCGTTTGCTAGGCTAACGCTATCGCTATAGCTAACGCCATAGCTAGTCGTAGCACCTAGCACCAACACGGAGAAGCGACTCTGTCCCCGGTGATTGGGGCTCGCCGGAGGAACTAGCCGAGGCAGCAGTTGGACGGGAGCCGGATCGGCGTTCAAGTGCAGCGGTGGTGGGAGACGGGGACCAGTGGAGGACCACCGGGGCCCCAGCCAGATAAGAGCCGGAGTCGGAGCCCAGTTACAGCAGCGGGGCTCGGCGGAGGAGCTACCGGGACCCCAGCTGGACAGGAGCAGGATCGGAGCTCGGCTACAGCGGCGACGGGACTCGGTGGAGGAGCTGCCGGTACCCCAGCTGGACAGGAGCTCGGTTACAGCGGCGGTAAGCAGCGGGACTAGCAGCGGATGGGGCTAGCTGAGGCCCAGCTGGATTCGAGGTCGGTCGGATCGGATACCGGCGACACCAGCAGAGATTGTTTTACTATCAACAGGTCAGTAAGAATGACACCAAAGAAGGAGGAAATGGAAGAGATCAAAAAATCTCTGAACTTCTTGCCAGAAGAACTGACCAAAGTGGCTAGTCAGCAGGCTAAAATATTAGGGCTAATGGAAGAAGTCCAAGAATTAAAATTAACAATTAAGGAAAAAGACAAAAAAATTGCAGACTTGGAGCAACGCGTCGAGGATCTTGAACAATATTCTCGTATGGATGATCTAATTATAAGTGGACTAGACATTAAATATCAATCATATGCTCACGCTACAGCAGGAATGAGAGGTGAGGAGGCTCCCCTGGGCGAATCAGTCTCCCTGGAAAATCAGGTGCTTCAGTTCCTTGATAGTAGAAATATAAAGGTTGAAGCAAATGCAATTTCAGCCTGTCATGCTTTACCCAGAAAGGATAATAAAACAAAGAAATCAATTGTGATGCGCTTTGTGAACAGAAGGGTAAAGAATGACATACTGAGGCAGGCCAGAAAGCTACGGGGAACAGAAGTTTACCTAAATGAACATCTAACAAAAACTAATGCTGAAATAGCACGGCAAGCACGGATGCTGAAAAGACAAAATAAGATACAGGCAACATGGACAAGCAATTGTAGAGTTTGGATCAAACTAAATGGAACACCTGAGGAAGCAAAGAGTATAATAATCAGAGAGATTACTGTCTTAAATAAATATAGATGAACACTGATTAAGAAAATTAAGAGACTATGATAATCCATATCCACACACACAGCAAGAATAGTTCTTTTGACATACCATGTCAATGTACTTTAAAAAAAAAAAAACGAAACAAAACAAACAAAAAAACTTATGACTGACTTGAGTAGACAACAATTATACCCAGTTGGAGGAAATCATTTGACACAGAGTGAGGAAATTCAAACTCTGAAAATATGCCATTATGCTGAACATAAACTACAAGAGATGGAGAATGATATTGATCCTGATAACCACTTTTTCAATAATATTCATAATCATTGTGAATATTACACTGAAAAGCAATTCAAAAGTCAAGTGCAACTAGATGGTAAACTATCAATAATACACTTCAACAGCAGAAGTCTTAACAAAAACTTTCCACAGATTCAGGACTATTTAAAACAGCTAGACAGAAAATTTACAGCCATCGCAGTCTCTGAAACTTGGCTTAATGAAGAGCAGGCTCTCCTGATGGCAATAGAGGGATATCAGATGTTTAATATTAACAGATCTCAAAAAAAGGGTGGTGGTGTTGCACTGTATATTGATGACCTGTATAGGTGTAAACTTGTAAATGGAATGTCCTTTGCACTACCAGGGATTTTAGAATGTGTTACTGTTGAGACTGACCAAGATAAAACAAAAAATCTAATTATAAGTTGTATATATAGAATGCCGGGAACTTGCGTTGAGACATTCAGAGGTAAATTAGTCGAGCTGTACAATAATATTCTAGTAAGAAAATGGTAGTAATTTGTGGAGATTTCAATATTGATTTACTAAATCCATATCAACAAAATGTAATTACAGAGTTCATGAATTCTATGTACAGTATGAGTCTATATCCCACAATAACACATCCCAGTAGAATCACAGTTCACACTGCTACACTTATTGACAACCTGTTTGTTAATATTATTGATAAGAAAATAGAAAGTGGATTATTGATAAATGATATAAGTGACCATTTGCCAACCTTTGCACTTATCCATGGCCACACGAAGGCCAATACAGAAAAATTTTTAAAATCGTTCAGATACAAATCACAAAATGCAATCAGTTCTTTTAAAGAAAACTTGCTGAAGCAGGACTGGACAGAAGTCTATGTATCAGATGTAAATGAAGCCTATGACACATTTATGAAAATTGTAACCACTCTTTATGAAAAAAATTGTCCATTAGTAAAGAAAAAGCTTAAACATAAATTTGTCGATAAGCCATGGTTAACCAAAGGATTACAAAAGGTGTGTAAAAAGAAAAATTTATTATATAAAGCTTTTCTTAAGAAAAGGACAAAAGAAGCAGAGCAGCGGTATAAAACATACAAAAATAAGTTAACATATATAATGAGATGTAGTAAAAGAGACCATTACAGTAAAGAACTGGAGAAAAACAGAGACAATATTAAAAATACATGGACAATACTTAACAATATTCTTGGAAATAAAAACAGAAATACAAGCTACCCAACCAATTTTTCAAAAAATAATACAACGACTCAGAGTGTGAATGCAGTTTCACCTGCAGATGAATTTAATAACTTTTTTGTTAACATTGGTCCTAATTTGGCTCGAGAAATACCCATTACGACACCTATGGGTGATACAATAAGCAAAAACACTGCTATAAAAGACTCCATTTTCATAAAGAACACAGACGAGAGAGAGGTCATTGAAATTGTTAAATCGTTTAAAAGTAAGATATCTATGGACTGTGATGGTATTGACATGCTCTTAGTCAAAACTACTATCGAATGCTTAGTGAAACCACTGACATATATTTGTAACCTGTCTCTCCAAACAGGTATATTTCCCAATGCAATGAAAATAGCTAAAGTAATTCTGATATACAAGACGGGTGACAGAGGGGAATTTTCAAACTATAGACCAATTTCACTATTGCCGCAATTTTCCAAGATACTTGAAAAAATATTCTGTGAGAGAATTGACAACTTCATAACGAAGAATAATTTATTGTGTGAGCAGCAATATGGGTTCAGACACAAGAGGACAACTGCATTTGCTCTAATGGAATTTATAGAAAAAATATCAACTGCCATTGAAAATAAAGAGTATTCAGTTGGGGTATTCCTGGATCTTAAAAAAGCATTTGATACAGTGGATCCAATTTATTATTAAAGAAACTACAAAATTGTGGTATTAGGGGACTTCCGGTTATGGCGGCCACGTAGGAAGACGTGTTTCACACTGCTCTGCTCCTAAAAATAAAAAGTAGGCTAAAACTCTCTCAATTGGAACAAAAACCTATCCCAGTGTTTAGGCGCGGATATGGTGAAGACTAAGGCTGGGAAATTAAGCGGAGGAAAAAGTGATTCGTCAAAACAATCCAAACTAACAGACTTCCACACTCGTGACGAAGCAGAAAAATCTCCAAAGACAATGGCGGAGGAGGGAGCTAGCGGCAGAGCGGTGACTGCTGAGGAGGGGACGAGTGCGGTACTTGCTGCCATCAGCTCCATGAGAGCAGACTTTTCGTCTAAATTTGATGGGATTATAGCAGCGATAGAAGGAATGAGAAAAGAAATAAGCGACTGTATGGAGCGAGTATCGCAGGCAGAGCTCCGAATCTCAAGCGCTGAAGATGACGTCACCAGCCTACAATCAAAGATGCAAACATTGGAATTAAAAAATAAACGTCTGGAAGATAATATCCTGGACTTAGAATCCCGTTCGCGACGGAATAATTTGAGGCTGGTGGGCCTCCCGGAGGGAGCGGAGGGACGGGATACATGTTCCTTTTTGGAAAAGTGGATTCCAGAAGCGCTGAACAACGCGGATCTGCAGTCATCGGTCGTTTTAGAGAGTGCTCACCGAATCGGCCCACCGAGAGATAATAAGACACCACCGAGGACGCTGATTATGAAGTTCCTCAGCTACAGAGACAAGATGACGGTCACCAACGCGGCGCAAGCTAAAGGAGAAATTAAATACCAGGATCAACAGGTGCGGTTCTGCCCAGATTTGGCCACAGGAATTCAACAATTAAGGAAACAGTTCGACCCCGCCCGTAAAGAGCTGCGCAACCTCGGGATTCGTCATGGAGTGATTCATCCGGCAAGACTGCTGGTCCCATATAAAGGGAGAACCCATATCTTCAAGACCCCTCAGGAGGCGCAGGAGCTCATTAAGCAGATCCAAGAGGAGACTGGTGGGAGCTAAGCATGAAGCATGAACAAGATATACAGTGGGGCAAAAAAGTATTTAGTCAGCCACCAGTTGTGCAAGTTCTCCCACTTAAAAGATGAGCAAGGTCTCCAATTTTCATCATAGGTATACCTCAACTATGAGAGACAAAATGAGAAAAAAAAAATCCAGAAAATTACATTGAAGGATTTTTAATGAATTAATTGGTAAATTCCTCGGTAAAATAAGTATTTGGTCACCTACAAACAAGCAAGATTTCTGGCTCTCACAGACCTGTAACTTCTTCTTTAAGAGGCTCCTCTGTCCTCCACTCGTTACCTGTATTAATGGCACCTGTTTGAACTTGTTATCAGTATAAAAGACACCTGTCCACAACCTCAAACAGTCAGACTCCAAACTCCACTATGGCCAAGACCAAAGAGCTGTCAAAGGACACCAGAAACAAAATTGTAGACCTGCACCAGGCTGGGAAGACTGAATCTGCAATAGGTAAGCACCTTGGTGTGAAGAAATCAACTGTGGGAGCAATTATTAGAAAATGGAAGACATACAAGGCCACTGATAATCTCCCTCGATCTGGGGCTCCATGCAAGATCTCACCCCGTGGGGTCAAAATGATCACGAGAACGGTGAGCAAAAATCCCAGAACCACATGGGGGGACCTAGTGAATGACCTGCAGAGAGCTGGGACCAAAGTAACAAAGGCTACATCAGTAACACACTACGCCGCCAGGGACTCAAATCCTGCAGTGCCAGACATGTCCCCCTGCTTTAGCCAGTACATGTCCAGGCCCGTCTGAAGTTTGCTAGAGAGCATTTGGATGATCCAGAAGAGGATTGGGAGAATGTCATATGGTCAGATGAAACCAAAATAGAACTTTTTGGTAAAAACTCAACTTGTCGTGTTTGGAGGAGAAAGAACACCATACCTACTGTGAAGCATGACGGTGAAAACATTATGCTTTGGGGCTGTTTTTCTGCAAAGGGACCAGGACGACTGATCCATGTAAAGGAAAGAATGAATGGGGCCATGTATCGTGAGATTTTGAGTGAAAACCTCCTTCCATCACCAAGGGCATTGAAGATGAAACGTGGCTGGATCTTTCAGCATGACAATGATCTCAAACACACTGCCCGGGCAACGAAGGAGTGGCTTTGTAAGAAGCATTTCAAGGTCCTGGAGTGGCCTAGCCAGTCTCCAGATCTCAACCCCATAGAAAATCTTTGGAGGGAGTTGAAAGTCCGTGTTGCCCAGCAACAGCCCCAAAACATCACTGCTCTAGAGGAGATCTGCATGGAGGAATGGGCCAAAATACCAGCAACAGTGTGTGAAAACCTTGTGAAGACTTACAGAAAACGTTTGACCTCTGTCATTGCCAACAAAGGGTACATAACAAAGTATTGAGATGAACTTTTGTTATTGACCAAATACTTATTTTACCGAGGAATTTACCAATTAATTCATTAAAAATCCTTCAATGTGATTTTCTGGATTTTTTTTTCCTCATTTTGTCTCTCATAGTTGAGGTATACCTATGATGAAAATTGGAGACCTCTCTCATCTTTTAAGTGGGAGAACTTGCACAACTGGTGGCTAACTAAATACTTTTTTGCCCCACTGTAAAGGTAGAATATTTAAGCATTTGTACAGGCATCTGATTGATCTGCAACATATAACATGTCTACAAAATACAGACTGTATTATATATATATATAAAAAAGCTATGATGTACAAAGTTGCTATAAAATTTTGAAGTTATGTTGGAAAAACTACAGAAGAGAGTTAATGTCATTAAAAAAGTAGTAGAGTCAGGGTGATTGAGAGGAGAAAGAGAGAGTGGTTTGACTGATCCTCGCAGGTGTGGAACAGTCACTAGCTATAACGGGAGACGGAATTTTTTTTTTTGATTTTGGGGGGATTACCACGAATGTGGGGAAAGGGAATTTGTTTTTGTGTAGTTTGTAGGATGAATGTTCAACCATCCATGTTTTTGCTTCTCTGTATGAGCATGTTTATATTGCAAGGTAATCTCAAACTCCTTATTGATCATAGACCAAAGCGTTAATCTTAATTTAACTTCATGGAATTGCAGAGGTCTACAAAATCTAAAAAAAACTTAAACAAGTTATGAATAAAATAAAAGACATAGATTCAAAAATTGTGTTTTTACAAGAAACTCATCTAATAGAGGAGGATATAAAAAGAATTAGGAGAAGATGGCAGGGAAGTGAGTTCACCTCATCATTTTCATCCCGAGCCAGGGGAGTTATGACCCTCATACATAAAACAGTCCCATTTCAAGTGAAAAATGTAATTGGAGACAAATTAGGAAGATATCTAATCATCCAAGGATCTTTGTTATTAGAAAATATAAATTTGGTGAACTTATACGGTCCCAATATAGATGATCAAAACTTCTTCGTTAATTTATTTCTTACTTTATCATCACTTACAGGGCAACATATAATAGCAGGGGATTTTAATTGTACATTGAATCCCAGTATAGATAGATCAACAGGACAGGACTGTACGCACAATGGATGCAGGATGACCATTAATCATTTTATGAAAGAATTGAGATTGCTAGATATATGGAGAGAAATGAAACCACAAGTCAAAGCCTATTCTTGTTATTCTAATACCTACAAGACATTCTCACGTATTGACTATTTTTTGATCTCCACAGAATTAAGGTCCAAGATTCAAAACTGTTTCTATGATAACATCGTGATCTCTGATCATGCACCCCGCTGTCTAATATATGTAGATAAGAAATTGACAAAGGATCCAGGTAGGTGGCATTTTCAGCATAAATGGCTTCAGGATGAGGAATTTGTTAAGTACATAGAAAAACAGATAGATGAGTTCTTTGATATCAATACTACACAAACATCAGCATGTATAAAGTGGGAGGCTTTCAAAGCTTTTATTAGGGGGCATATTATTAGTTATACAGGTTCAAAATCTAAGAAGACTCGAGAGGAGAGAGTCCAATTGGAACGTAAAATAAAAATTCTTCAAGAAAAAGTGTATGCAGGAAGTAACCCAAAGTTAGAGAACGAATTACTGATTCTGAGAGCTGAATATGACAAAAAATCAGCGAATAGAGCTGCCTCGAGTCTTCTAAGATTGAAGCAAACTTTTTATGAACAAGGTGAAAAATCAGGAAAATTATTGGCATGGCAGATTAAACTAGAAAAGCACTCTGAGAGCGCAGACCTCCGCCAAGCGCCACAGTTTCCCCATTACAGTCTTCAGATTCCTTGACCATGAAAACATATGACAAGCAGTGGTTCAGTAGTTATTCACGAAAATGGCATTTTCTGTAATGGCGGCCACAGTTCCCCCCACACAGTGTTTGTGTGTACGTTTTCAGATATATGACTAGCAATTGGATTGACAATGATAGGATTAGTGGTTCAGTAGTTATTCACGAAAATTGCATTTTGCGTAATGGCGGTTTTCTTGTGGACGGTGATCCGGATCACCACCAAAATCTAATCATCTGTAGGATACCCCATTTCTGACAATCTGTGAAAATTTCATGAAAATCCGTCCATAACTTTTTGAGTTATCTTGCTAACAAACAGACAAACAGACAAACAAACAGACAAACAAACCAACGACGATGATCACATAACCTCCCCCTTTGGCGGAGGTAACAATTAGAATCTAAAACACCAATTACCAGTATTATAAGTAACGGACAGGCAGTTGTAGATCCTTTAGAAATTAATAGTGCCTTTAGAGATTATTATGAAAAACTATATGATACAAAAAATGAAACTGACTTAACAAAACTAAATGGGTTTTTGGATGGATTATCTATACCGTGTATTCCAAATGAAAACAGGGAGATACTGGAGTCTAAAATTAGTGAAGAAGAAGTTGGGCTAGCCATTGATAATATGAAATCAGGAAAAAGAGCAGGACCAGATGGTCTTCCAGTTGACCTCTATAAAAAATTTAAGAATAAATTAATAAAACCACTTTTGGAAATGGTTTTAGAATCATTTCAAAATAGTAATTTACCACCATACATGAATAATGCCTTAATTATACTGTTGCCAAAACCAGGTAAACCCTCTAATAAATGTGAAAACATGAGACCAATAAGCCTATTAAATGCTGACCTTAAGATAATCTGTAAAATTTTAGCAAGACGACTACAAGAAATATTACCAAATATTATTAACCGAGATCAGAATGGCTTTATAATGGGAAGACAAGGCTTCCATGATGTAAGAAGACTATTTAATATTATTTATTCCAATAAAGAAGCACCGGATACAGCTCTCCTATCATTGGACGCCAAAAAGGCCTTTGATAGGGTCGAATGGCCCTATCTTTTTGAAGTCCTACAAAGGTTTGGACTTGGAAATAATTTCATAAAATGGGTTCAGATAATGTACAATAATGCTACAGCAGAAATCCTAACAAACAGCAATATCTCAAAATCAATAAAAATCAATAGAGGATGTCAACAAGGCTGTCCACTTTCACCCTTATTGTTTACTATGGCAATTGAACCTTTAGCGATGGCAGTATGTTTACATCCACAAATATATGGAATTAAAGTAGGACCAATAGAACATAAAATCTCCCTGTATGACGATGACATAATTTTGTTTATGTCGAATTTTAAAAAATCAATTCCGACCTTGTTAAATTTAATAAAGAACTTTGGGGAAATATCAGGATATAAAATAAATAAAACTAAATCTTCAATATTAATGTTAAATGAGACCCAGAGAAATCACCCAGCGCCTGAGGTAAACCAATTCAATTGTGCCTGAGCTAGAATCAGTCGCCAGTGCCAACTATGAAGCCTTAATGACAGATATTAATGAGTTGCTTCAGAGATGGATGTCACTACCAATGTTGATGATCGGGAGAATTAATATACTTAAAAGTAATATCTTACCCAAAATACTTTATTTATTTCAATACATTCCTTTACAACCACCTTCAGATCTATTCTCAAGAATTAAAAAAAAGTTAGTGGAATTTATATGGAACAATAGGAAGGCTAGATTATGTCTGTCCTTACTATATTTACCATTTGATTGTGGAGGTCTGAAATGTCCAAACTTTATGTTGTAGTATTGGTCAGCACAACTGAGGTCTATGACATATTATTTTTCATCAAATGATCTCCCTCACTGGACTGAAATGGAATCATACGATTTATCTTTACCTCTTCCCTTATTCATATACTCAGACTCGGCTAAAAAATTACAGAAACAAGTTAAAAATCCAATTGTAAAGCATATGATCAAAATATGGTGTGAAACCAATAAATATTTAAAAGAACCACACTTATTGTCACAATTTAGCCCAATATGGGGTAATCAATATTTTACACCAGGGAGAGCGGATGCTGTATTTAAAGTATGGAATTTAAAAGGGATTCAAAAGATTCAAGACTTATATTTGTCACGTTCAGATAACATAATGTCTTTTGAAGAACTGAGGATCAAATTTAATCTTAATAGAACACATTTTTTTTAAATATCTTCAGCTTAGGAATTTTATTCAATCAAATCAAAATCATGCTCTCACCCGACCTACTTATTCATCCTTGGAAAAAATTTTGACGAAAGATAGTAAGAGAAAGGGTATTATTTCAGAGTTTTATAACTCATTGACACTATCCTCAAGTGAAAACTCACAGAAAAGACTGAATTATTGGAAAGAAGACCTGCAAATTGAAATTTCATAGGAACAATGGGAATTGGCTTGTACAGAAGCTCAAACCAAATCAATAAATGTATGTCTTAAATTGATACATTTTAAATGGTTAAGGCGGATGTATGTTACACCAGTGGAGTTAAATAGATATAACAAAAACATACCAGATACATGCACAAAATGTTTGGAAAGTAAAGGAACCCTATTTCATTGTTTATGGGAATGTAGAAAAATTTGAATGTTTTGGGAAGAGGTGAGGGTAACAATTGAAAAAATAATTTCAAAACAATTCACATTGAACCCTAAACTGTTTTTGTTGGGTCTGTATCCAGAAAAGCATAACTTTAATAAGAGTGAAAGAGCATTCATAGACCTCGGTTTGCTTAATGCCAAAAAATGTATTGCACTACTGTGGAAAAAGACTCATAGACCAGATGTGACTCAGTGATTAAGACAGATGTTAACAAACCTTCCACTAGAAAGAATAACATACATACTGAAATCAAAGGAAAATGTGTTTGAGAATATATGGAGACCTTTCATTGATTATGTAAAGAAATTAAACATAACTTCTGAAGAAGAAGGTGAATGATGTGTGTGGACCTTGCAAATTCCAAATTGGTGAATGTATAATATGTATACTTATGTAATAGATTATCTAGACTAAACAGAGGAGCATTGTTGATGACTTGCCTTTGTTAGTGGTTGTTGGTGTTTTTAGTACAATCTTTTTTTTTTTTTTCCTTGTAGTTAGGTTTTTTTTAATTTTTAAATTACTTTAGTGTTAGTGTTTGATTGTATGTGCCATGTTTGTAAAAAAAAAAAAAGGTTCAATAAAAAATATTGTGGAAAAAAAATTGTGGTATTAGGGGGGTAGCACTGTCCTGGTTAAGTAGTTACTTAAAGAATAGATATCAGTATTGTGACGTAGGCGAGGTTCACACAAAGAAGAGGAGCAGATGGTTGTGACAAACAGGCTTTATTCAAACACCACCCAACACCCACAACTGAGCACAGACAGGAGGGGGGGGGCATTCTCCCAGACCTCCATTTCAATCATGGTTACACACACATGATACATCTTGCCCTAATTCTGCCTATAAACACTGCTGGGTCATTATAACGCAGTTATAATGACACAGCAGTATAATAACTCAGTAATAACACATTTAATACACACACGCACACACACACACAGTAATGTTTCCAACTGGCAAAGCATGCTGGGAAATCCCTGCCCCCCTCAACATGGCCCCGACGTTACACTGCTCCCCCCTGGACTGGTTTCTGTCCCCAGAAAAATCAAAGTCCAACCCAGAAGTCCAACGCAAATCAATCCAGGTGTTGGGGGCGGATTCGATGCAGATGACCAGCACATCCAACAGCTTCAGTAGGACTACGCGCAGTCCCTCCCCTGGCAGCGGGAGTCATGACTCCCACCGCTGCCAGGACCTCCCAGGTGGCCGCTGGCCCGCGTCCAGGCGTCCAGCCCCTGCCGAGCCTGGGAAAAGACCGGATCTGTCCTGCTCGCTCCGCTGCTGCTGCGCGCCGAGGGCCTCTGTGACGTCACCGCTGGGGGAAGCATCTGCGGGAGGCGGCCTTTCCCCGTCCATGCCACCTTGCTCTAATTTAACATCGGCGAGGGGCCAGTTTCTCGCGGGGTGAGTGCGGGGCAGTACCGTGCGATGTGCCCTGGCTCTCCGCAGCGGAAGCACCTTTCCTCGCGTCGCCGCGGCCGTCTCCTCCGTGGATGCGCCGCCGTGGTCTGCCGTAACTCCTCCTCCTCCCCCTCGCTGTCAGCACGGCGGTTTCCTCCGGTGACCAGTCGTTCAGCACGGCAGCCAACTCAACCTGGGCCAGGTGGTCATCCAGCAGGTTCTCGCCGTTGTAGCGGGGAATCTTGGCCCACTGCCGGATGGATGGGACGCTCGCCTCCCGGTCGATTGCCACTCCTGATCGCCCTGGAATCGCCAGCCCGTCCTGCCCTTTTCAGGGCAGGAAGCGGGGCTGGCTTGCTCTGCTTGGCCCGCTCTGCCTTGAAAAAGGCGGAAGGCGGGGTGAGCTGGTCCGTCCATCGCAGCGAGCCACTCTGGGAGTCGGCATCTCAGCTCTGCGCTCCGTTCCCAGCCGGGCGATGAACCGCCCCGGCCGCTGGACCTCCGCCTGGGTCCTGACTACCATCTTGCTCCATCCCACTTCTGACACCAGTGTGACGTAGGCGAAGTTCACACAAAGAAGAGGAGCAGATGGTTGTGACAAACAGGCTTTATTCAAACACCACCCAACACCCACAACTGAGCACAGACAGGAGGGGAGGTCATTCTCCCAGACCTCCATTTCAATCATGGTTACACACACATGATACATCTTGCCCTAATCCTGCCTATAAACACTGCTGGGTCATTATAACACAGTTATAATGACACAGCAGTATAATAACTCAGTAATAACACATTTAATAACACACAGTAACGTTTCCAACTGGCAAAGCATGCTGGGAAATCCCTGCCCCCCTCAACATGGCCCCGACGTTACACTATGTATGTGTTGGTAACAAAAACTCACAGTTACTGAAGGTTACTTGTGGAGTCCCACAGGGTTCAGTTTTGGGGCCATTGTTATTCAATATATATATAAATGATATATGTAAAGTCTCGGAAAAAATGGATTTAATATTGTTTGTCGATGACACTAATCTATTATGCAGTGGAAGCAATTTGGAACAACTTTTGGATACACTCGGAAAGGAATTAGGAAAGCTTAAACTGTGGTTTGATTCAAACAAATTAACGCTCAATTTAAGTAAGACAAAATTTATAGTTTTTAACAACCATCACAACAACTTAGTATCTAAACTCAGTGTAAATGGTGTAGAGATTGAAAGAGTATCTGAAACTAAATTTCTTGGAGTAATACAGTGATCCCTCGCTACTTCGCGCTTCACCTTTCGCACCCTCAGTGCATCGCGGATTTTTCAAAAATATTCATCAAAAATTCAGAATTGAGAAAAAATACATCAGAACATCACGTATCAACACGGAGAGCCCGCACAACTCAAAATCCACCTCTCTGATTCGCTGGCCAGCATCTCCCCCCTAAGAGATCGCTCCCGACTCTAGATTTTGTTCTCATGTTGACTCGGCTCGGGAATCTCGCGAGAGATGCACTCTCGCGAGATTCTTTTCATTCTCTCACTCTCTCTCTCTCCCGAGAGAGAGAGAGTGAGAGAATGAACGTACGTATTATTTATATTATTTATACATTATTTTATGTATCAAAAAACTAACGAGATCAGCCTGGAATTCCACAAAGGGGGGTGACGCTACTTCGCGGTTTTTCACTTTTCACAGTCGGTTCTGGAACCCATTAACCGCGATAAGTGAGGGATCACTGTAATTGATAATAAACTGTATTGGAAGTCACATATTAATTATATTAAAGGTAAAATATCTAAATCAATCGCAATACTACACAGAGCGAAATATTTGCTGAATCAACCCACATTATATACTTTGTATCATTCATTAATACTCCCATACATGACATATTGTACTGAAGTATGGGGAAATACATATAAAACAAACATATATCCAGTCTTTATGCTTCAGAAGAGAGCTATTAGAATAATAAACCAAGCTGCTTACAGGGAACCAACAAACCCACTTTACTCTCAAATTGAAAGATCTGGTTGACTTTAAAACTGCAGTAATAATGTTTAAAGTGAAGAATCTATCACTGCCCACAAATATCCAAAAGTTGTTCCAAATAAGGGAGAAACAATACCATTTCAGAGGAACATGTATATTTCAAAAACCTTCAGTGAGAACTATCACCAAGCAACACTGTGTTTCAGTGCAAGGAGTAAGATTATGGAACGGTTTTGGACCTGAATTAAAATCATGTACAACGCTTGAACAATTTAAACAAAAACTAAAGGAAGAAATACTCCAAACATATATACAAGATGACATGTAAAATCACATAAAGATTGTCATATCCAGTCTGTTTTGTGTTGTTGCTTAGTTTTGTTTTTTTTGTCACATTTTGTCTTAGCTTTGTTCCGAATTGTAATCGCTCTTGTTTTGTTTTTCTTTTGAATTCTTGGATAGAATATGGGTGGGCAATATAAGTTGCGGCTTCAGCCATCACCCATTTCGGATAACTTATGTTGAACTGTATAATCAGAGGAGTTATTGTTTAATTTGACCTTGTTGGATTTTTTCCCCTTTGTTATATTATTGTTTCTTTTTAATCTTTACTTTTAATCTATCCGAAATAAAGATTCATTCATTCATTCATTCATTCATAAGTTTTTTACTGAGACCAGGTTGCAATCCCCCACACTCAGTATCTTATGAAGTGCATTATGTTAATGCTAACCAAACCATTTAATAGTTTTGGTTGCATTAAGACAGTCTTATTATATATGTAAATTTTGTGCAGTGAATGGGCTTTAGAACAATGTGCAACATTTTTCCATTAAAAAGTGTATCGTTTATTGAGAATCATGATAGTTACTGCTGTTCTCAAAATATTTTAACTCTTGTCCATGCATCCATTTCAACCACCTACAGAGATCCAGGTCGTGGGGGCTGCAGTTTACGCATGGATGTCTTGACTCTACAGCTGTGACCTTCAGCTCCTCTGCCTCGACAACAAGGCATTCCCAGGTCAACCAGGGTCTCCTCCTGGTGGGACATATCCAAAACTTCACCTACAAGTTGTCCATGACAGCATCCTGCTCAGCTGCCAGAACCATCTCACCTGGCTCCTTAAAGCAACACTATGTAAGATTTTCACCTTAAAATAAAGTATCCAAAATTATTTTGATGGCACACAAATGTTTGACCGAGTGAATGTAACTTCTCCCATAGCCTGAGTAAGCTCACATTGCCTGCAACAGCTCTTTTTTGTGTGGGATCACTGAAAAGACTTCAAGATTCAAAAGATTCAAAGGCTTTATTATCATGTGCACAGTTAAGAAATGCTACATTTCCTGAGCAATGAAATTCGTACTTTGCTCTCCGAACAAATGCCAGGGTAAAAGGTACACAATGATACTAATAAGGTAATAGCACAATAACTCAATCCTAATACTAATGGATGCTAATAACACACACACCAACACACAGTTAGGCAATTAGGACTCCTAAGCACGCCTTGATACTAAATACTAATACTAATGAGTACTGATAACACACATTAGGCAATTTAAACAGTTAAAGTAGTTGATGCAGTCAGACAAGAGGAATGAATCCATCCATCCATCCATCCATCTTCTTCCGCTTAATCCTTTTCGGGTCGCAGGGGGGCTGGAGCCTATCACAGCATCTTTGGGCGAGATGCAGGGTACACCCTTGACAGATCACCAGTCCATCGCAGGGCCAACACAGAGAGAGGAATGAAATTGAAAATTCACTGCATTGCTATAGTGGTAGTGGTATCTTGATATCAGAGATGATGTGAACCTGAGATGGCATAAACCTATGTACAGTGTGCAAATGAGCATTGTGCAGTGAGCAGTTTATAATTATAAATTACAAATTAGCACCCGGTGCTAATTTCTCTGTAACGGTAGTACCAGTAGACTGTACAAGATAAATAGCAGCAGAGATGATAATTAGCAGCAGAGATGATATGGACATCAGACAGGTGAGACTATATACAGTGTACAGATGAGCAATGTGCACATTTAGCAGCCGGTGTGTGAGTTCCTATATGCAATATGAATTCCAAGATGGCGCCCACAGCGGTCGACATGGTGCTTCGCTGCGCTCTTTGTTTGTTTTTGTTTGTCAATTGTGTGTCTGCTTGCACTTATACCCGTGAAGAACTTTTAAATATCAGGACTTTGACCCCCACGGACCTCCTCCCAGTTTTTCTAGCCCCTGCCGCCGATCTGGTTTATTGTTTGGCTCGGAAAGTGAGACGGCGGAAGAGAGGTAGACGAGCGGGCGCTCTCGTACGACTTCGCAGGAGAGGCTCGCGAACGGCGCTGCCTGGCATATTTCTGTCCAATACCAACTCTCTCTCTAACAAGGTGGATGAACTGAGACTGCTGATGCGTTTTAAGGACCTCGCCTCCTCAGCTGTCCTCTGCTTTACTGAGACCTGGCTCCGGGAAAATATACCGGACAGCGCGCTGCGCCTCGACGGCTTCCAGCTCTTCCGTGCTGATCGTGACACAGAGCTTTCCGGCAAGACCACAGGAGGCGGTGTCTGCTTCTACATCAACTGTAGCTGGTGCTCTGATGTAACGGAAATTTCCAAACACTGTTCTCCTGCCTTGGAATTTCTTGTTATCAACTGCAAGCCTTTTTATTCCCCACGGGAGTTTGCTTCTTTTATACTGATCGCTGTGTACGCCCCTCCCGACGCGGACACGCGCGAAGCTCAGCGCGTGCTCGCGGATCACATTCAACACACAGAGCGGAGTTTTCCAGACTCGCTGATTATTGTGGCTGGCGACTTTAATCAGTGCAATCTGAGCCACGATCTCCCCCGCTACAAACAGTTTATTAAATGCCCCACCAGAGGATTAAACACACTGGATCACTGTTACACCACAGTGAAAGACGCATATCGCGCTGTCCCTCGAGCTGCGCTGGGATTATCTGATCACGTGATGGTTCACCTCATTCCCACATACAGACAGAGATTGAAGCTCACTAAACCTGTTGTGAGCACTACGAAGATACGGACCAGTGATGCTGAGGAGAAGCTGGAAACGTGCATGGAAATATCTGACTGGGGCATGCTTAAAGGAGCCACGCATGATCTGGATGAGTACACGGACACTGTGAACTCATATATCCACTTTTGTGAAGAGAACATTCTTCCATCACGCACCAGGGTGAGTTACTCTAATGACAAACCCTGGTTCACAGCTAAGCTCAGACAGATCAGGAAGGAGAAGGAAGCAGCGCTGAAAAGTGGAGACAGGGACTGCTACAGGGAGGTTAAATACCGGTTTAACAGAGAGCTGAAGAGGGCTAAATCTGTGTACTCAGAGAGACTCCAGCAGCAGTTCACTGCTAATGATTCGGCTTCCGTGTGGAGAGGACTGAGGCAGATCACCAACTATCGGCCTCAGGCTCCTAAAGGTCAGGATGACAAAGCCCTTTGTCAGAGACTGTCCCAACACTATGCCCGTTTTGACACCTCGTCATCTGTGTCCAACTCCCCCCCTCCCTCCAGCTCCACAGCCTCCACATTCCCTACTTCATTTAAGGCACCCCCCCCCACCTCCCCCCCTCCCCTTATCATCAGTGAGCAGGATGTGCTCAAACAGTTCTCCAGACTGAACCCGCGCAAGGCCCCCGGCCCAGACGGCGTGTCTCCCTCCACCCTGAGACTCTGTGCGAAACAGCTGGCTCCTGTATTCACAGACATTTTTAACACCTCCCTTAAGTTATGCCACGTGCCGTCCTGCCTCAAATCCTCCACCATCATCCCTGTCCCCAAGAAGCCACGGATCACTGGACTTAATGACTACAGACCTGTAGCGCTCACCTCTGTAGTCATGAAGTCCTTTGAGCGCCTGGTCCTGTCCCACCTCAAGTCCATCACCACCCCTCTCCTGGACCCGCTGCAGTTTGCCTACCGAGCCAACAGGTCTGTAGACGATGCAGTCAACCTGGCCCTCCACTCCATCCTGCAGCACCTGGACTCCCCGGGAACCTACGCCAGGATCCTGTTTGTGGACTTCAGCTCCGCATTCAACACCATCCGCCCCGCTCTGCTCCGGGACAAGCTGTCCCTGCTCAACGTGCCTGACTCCCTCTGCAGGTGGATCATCGACTTCCTGACGGACCGGAGGCAGCATGTGCGGCTGGGAAAGACTGTCTCAGACTATACTAGCATCAGCACCGGATCACCCCAGGGCTGTGTACTTTCCCCCCTACTCTTCTCCCTTTACACCAACTCCTGCACCTCCAGCCACCAGTCTGTCAAGTTGATCAAGTTTGCGGACGACACCACCCTCATCGGGCTCATCTCCAACGGCGACGAGTCCGCCTACAGGAGAGAGGTGGCCCAGCTGGCGTCCTGGTGCAGCAATAACAACCTGCAGCTGAACGCTCTGAAGACAGTGGAGATGATTGTAGACTTCAGGAAAGTCACTACTCCTCTGCCCCCCCTCACCCTCTCAGGCTCTCCCATCACCACTGCTGATTCCTTCCGCTTCCTAGGCACTACCATCACCAGGGACCTCAAATGGGAGCTGACCATCAGCTCACTCATCAAAAAAGCCCAGCAGAGGATGTTCTTCCTGCGGCAGCTGAGGAAGCTCAAGCTACCCACCAAGATGTTAGTGCAGTTCTACACAGCCATCATCGAGTCCATCCTCACCACCTCCATAACCGTGTGGTACGCAGGAGCCACTGCCAGGGACAGACTAAGGCTGCAGCGCGTCGTGCGCACTGCTGAGAAGGTGATCGGCTGCAAGCTCCCATCTCTCCAGGATCTGTACATCTCCAGGACCCGGAGGCGTGCTGGCCGGATCATAGCCGATCCCTCACACCCTGGTCATGTACTGTTTGCCCCCCTCCCCTCTGGTAGAAGACTTCGGTCCATCCAGACTAAAACCTCCCGTCACATGAACAGCTTCTTCCCCTCTGCCATTAGACTGCTGAACACTAAGTGACTCTCGTGCACCATGTACAGCAGCTCAACCAGACTCATGTCAATCATCACTGTTTTCTTCCTGCATTACCGACTGCACTATATAGTTCTCCACAGTATCTGCTGCTGGCTAATATATATTTTAACTGTTGACCAGTATCACTTAATCTTATCCTACACTTTATTACATGTATAGTTTATTTCTCTTATCTTATCATGTTTAATGTTGCAGCATTGTACCGAGACAAATTCCTAGTTTGTGTACTACATGAACAATGGCAATAAACCTGATTCTGATTCTGATTCTGATTCTGATTCAAAGCTATGTTATGGAGTTTTGGGAGTTGTTATTTGTTCAGGAGTCTGATGGCAGTGGGAAAGGAGTTCTTCAGTCTGGATGTCCTGCATTTCTCACTTCTGTACCTCCAGCCTGAGGGTAGAAGTGTGAACATTCTGTGCTGGGGGTGGGTGGGGTCCTGGAGGATGGCGTCAGCTCTCCTTTGGACTCTGTGGTGGTAGATGCTCTGCAGAGAGGGGAGTGGAGTCCTGATGTTCTTCTCCGCTGTCTTCACCACTCTCTGAAGGCGTTTGCAGTCCAGGGCAGTGGTGCTGCCGTACCACACAGTGATGCAGTTGGTCAGGATGCTCTCGATGATGCCGCTGTAGAAATTGTTGAGGATCCTGGAGGACCTGCCAAACTTCTTCAGCCTCCTCAGGAAGTACAGCCTCTGTTGAACTCTCTTAACCAGCTTTGTGGTGTTGTGTGTTCACTTACTTCAACTACGGTTACTGTGACCCGAGTCCCAACAGCAAATCTCAGGGCACAACTTTAGCCACCAGCAACAAAATACCCTATTATTGTCTGTTGGGACTGAGGTCATAGTTGTCATAGTTGTCAATTTTTCAGTGTTCCTACCAGGAACAAGATAAGATAGGATAAGCCTTTATTAGTCCCACAATGGGGAAATTCCAGGATTGCAACAGCACAGGGATAGCAACACTCAGAGCAATAGTTAAGAAGATACAGAAGATATAAATAAGAGCAGTGGATATACATACATACACATAAATGTATAAATATATATACAAAGTGCGGAGCATTGTAGCAAGATGGAATAAACAGCATAACCGTCTACTTAGTTATCCTACATAGTATGAATATGTACCCATACATATTGTCACCCTCCGTAGCGACCGATATTGTCCTAGTTGTATATACTGGAGGGGACCATTGTGTAAGTCTATTGCGTCTTTTGCATTCAATACTATTAGGTCGTCACGTTTTTTTGCTATCTCTGCGAGCAGCCCTGCTTAGGTTATACAGTCTGACAGCCGTAGGTAGGAAGGACCTGCGAAACCTCTCGGTTGCGCACCTAGGATGATGTAGTCTGCTGCTAAATGAGCTCCTCAGTGCGTTCAGTATGAACAACAAGAAAAATTACATAGTGTAGCAGCAACTCTACTCTGAGCCTTTCTTAAATGACAGAAAAAGAAAGCTCATTTTGGCCACTTCTATTCACAGTATCATTCTTTATGATGAAATTGATTGTCATTCAGAGTCTTGTTGAATGTGAGGACTGTGGAAGGGAGCAAAAGTAAACACACAGGCATGGCAAAAAACATGCAAACTCCCCACAGAAGAACCCTACTTGGTTTTGAACCCAGACTCTCTTCACTGCTCAATGTTTGTTGTTACCCAACATTTTAAGTCATAGATGTAGGTGGGTTTACTCCGGAATTTCTCCGGTTTCCTCCCGCATGCCAAAAACATGCAAGTTAGGTTAATTGGCATCAAACTGGGGATTCTAAATTGTCCTTAGGTATGACTGTGAGAATGAATGGTTGTCTGTCTCTCTGTGTTGGTGTCATGGTCCGTGTGCTGACTCTGTCTGCACTCGGGTTGTGCGGTAGTTTCCCGTTCTCTCCTCTAGTGCACCTCTTGGCCTCCGGACTTTTATTTTGACAGCGTCTCGGCGGTGTTTCCGGCTGTCAGAAGCCAAGCTCCACGGGACGGCTGGATCCCAATCAGCTGACTCCATCAGCTGATCAATCTATCAAGCCCTATTTAAGGGAGCAGCTCTGTTTGCTCGGGGCTGCGACCTCATCGAAGATTCCTTCTTCTATCATCCGTTCCTGTAAGTGTATTTCCTAAGTGTCTGTATTCCTGTATCTGATTTGAACCTTAGTTGTGTTTTTGCCCCCCGTGGCTCGTTATTTTGTCATTTAAGATAAGATAAGATAAGATAAGATAAGCCTTTATTAGTCCCACAATGGGGAAATTCCAGGATTGCAACAGCACAGGGATAGCAACACTCAGAGCAACAATCAGAAGGCAAGAAAAAAAACAAGCAAGCAAGAGCAGCTAATATACATATGTACATATTACTATAAAATATATATATACACACACACACACACACACACACAGTGCAGAGCATTGTAGCTGGATGGAATAAATATATGAATATATGAACACACAGTGCAGCGCATTGTAGCTAGATGGAATAAATATGTAAATATATAAACACCCACAGTACGGAGCATTGCAGCTAGGTGGAATAAATATGCAAGTATATAAACACACACAGTGCGGAGCAATGTAGCTAGATGGAATAAGATAAGATAAGATAAGATAAGATAAGCCTTTATTAGTCCCACAACGGGGAAATTCCAGGATTGCAACAGCACAGGGATAGCAACACTCAGAGCAACAATCAGAAGGCAAGAAAAAACAAGCAAGCAAGAGCAGCTAATATACATATGTACATATTACTATAAAATATATATATACACACACACACACACACACACAGACACACAGTGCAGAGCATTGTAGCTGGATGGAATAAATATATGAATATATGAACACACAGTGCAGAGCATTGTAGCTAGATGGAATAAATATGTAAATATATAAACACCCACAGTATGGAGCATTGCAGCTAGGTGGAATAAATATGCAAGTATATAAACACACACAGTGCGGAGCATTGTAGCTAGATGGAATAAATATATAGATATATAAATATAAACACACCCAGTGCAGAGCATTGTAGCTAGATGGAATAAATATGTAAATATATAAACACACACAGTGCAGAGCATTGTTGCTAGGTGGGATGAAACAGCATAACCGTCTATTTAGTTATCCTACATGGTATGATTACGGAAACAGCATAACCGTCTATTTAGTTATCCTACATGGTATGATTATGTGCCCATACATATTCTCACCCTCCATAGCTACCGGTATGTTCCTAGTTGTATGCCGGAGAGGACCATTGTGTAAGTCTATTGCATCTTTTGCATTCAAAAAACTATTAGTTTGTTACGTCTTTTTGCTATCTCTGCGAGCAGCCCTGCTTAGGTTGTACAGTCTGACAGCCGTTGGTAGGAAGGACCTACGAAACCTCTCGGTTGTGCACCTGGGGTGATGTAGTCTGCTGCTAAATGAGCTCCTCAGTGCATCCAGTATGTCCTGCATAGGGTGGAACTCGGACTCCAGCAGAGATGACAGTTTAGCCACCGTCCTTCTCTCTCCTATCTCCTCCATCGGATCAAGGCGTTGCCCCAGGACAGAGCTAGCTTTCTTAATCAGTTTGTTCAGTCTCTTCCTATCGGCTGCAGTAATGCCACTGCCCCAGCAGACCACTCCAAAAGTGATGGCTGATGCCACCACCGTGTCATAGAATGACTTCAGCAGCGCCCCTTGTACACCAAAAGACCTGAGTCTCCTCAGCAGGAACAGCCTGCGCTGTCCCTTCTTGTAGAGTGCGTCAGTATTGTGTGACCAGTCTAGTTTATTGTTCAGATGAATACCCAGGTACTTGTAGGATGTCACCATCTCGATGTCTGTTCCCTGTATATTTACTGGTGCTGTGAGGGGCTGCCCATGCCTGCGGCAGTCCACCACCAGCTCCTTAGTTTTCCTCGCGTTGATCTGGAGGCAGTTCCGATGGCACCAGTCCACAAAGTCCTGGATAAGCCCTCTGTACTCAGCTTCATCTCCGCTGGAGATGAGACCAACGATCGCAGAGTCATCAGAGAACTTCTGTAGATGGCAATGTGTTGTGTTGTGTGAGAAGTCCGCAGTATAAAGAGTGAACAGGAAGGGAGCCAGCACCGTTCCCTGGGGGGCCCCCGTGCTACTGATGATCGTGTCGGAAACACAGTCCCGGGTTCTCACAAACTGAGGCCGGTTCGTGAGGTAGTCCAGGATCCATGATGACAGGTGCTGGTCCACCCCTGCGCGCAGCAGCTTGTCCTTCAGGATCATCGGTTGGATGGTGTTGAAAGCACTGGAGAAGTCAAAGAACATGATCCTCACCATATTCCCGGGCTTCTCCAGGTGGGACAGAGAACGGTGAAGGAGGAAGATCACCGCATCCTCCACCCCAATGCCATGCTGGTAGGCGAACTGGAGTGGATCCATCGCTGGTTCCACCAGGGGGCGGAGATGAGCAAGGAGCAGTCTCTCCAGGGTCTTCATCAAGTGGGACGTCAAGGCCACCGGTCTGAAGCTGTTCAGGTCTTTGGGGTGGGAAGTTTTTGGTACAGGTACCACACAAGATGTTTTCCACAGCTGTGGTACCCTCCCCAGTTTCAGGCTCATGTTGAAGATATACGTCACAATCCCACACAGCTGGTCTGCACAGGACTTGAGGAGCTTTACGCTGATGCCGTCCGGTCCCGACGCCTTCCTCGCCTTGATCTTCCTCAGCTCCGTCCTCACCTGGGTCTTGGTCAGGGTCAGGATGGGGGGCTGTGTGTTGGGAGTGGGGGGGGTGTCGGTGGAGTGGGGAGTGGGTAGCAGGACTTGATTTCTTAGAGGCAGCAGTGGTTGTTGTGCAGACAGGGGGGAGGGCGGTTGGTCAAATCTATTGAAAAACAGATTCAGGTTGTTCGCCCACTCCCTGCCCCCCGTGGCCTGGGGGGAGGTATTCTGGAGCCCCGAGATGGTTTTGAGGTTTCTCCAGACCCCGCTGATGTCGCTCTGTTGCAGCTTGTCCTCCATCTTCTTCCTGAAGCTGTCTTTGCCTTCTCTGATCTTTCTCCTCAGCTCCCTCTGTACGGACTTCAACATCTCCCTGTTCCCCGACCTGAAGATCCTCTTCTTCTCTCTCAGAAGTGTTTTTATCTCAGGGTTGATCCAGGGTTTGTTGTTTGAGTGACGCCGTATGGTCTTGGTGGGAACGGATTTGTCCACACAGAAGCTGAGGTAGCCCGTGAAGGTGTGAATGAGGCCATCGATGTCCTCACCATGTGGATCGCAGAGCTGCTTCCAGGCAGTGGCTTCAAAACAGTCCTTTAGAGTGTCCATTGTCTCCTCAGACCATAACTCCACAGTGTGCATGGCCGGAGGTTGTCTGTGCACTAGGGGTTTGTACACCGGTCGGAGATGAACCAAGTTGTGATCCGATCTCCCAAGTGGGGGGAGTTGTGATGAGGTGTACGCCTCCTTAGTGTTTGCGTAGAACAAATCCAGTGTTTTATTGTCTCTAGTGTGGCATGTGACATACTGGGTGAAAGTGGGCAGAATGGGAGACAGTGAAACGTGGTTGAAATCGCCTGAGATGAGGAGAAGAGCATCTGGGTGTTCTGTCTGCAGCCTGCTGGTTACTGAATGGATGATGTCACGCGCTGTCCCAGCGTTCGCCGTCGGATTTGCATAAACAACAATGCAGATCACGTGTGAGTGTTCTCTTGGGAGATATGTAGGCCTCATGCTAACAGCTAGCAACTCAATGTCTTTGCTGCAGTGTCGTTGTTTAACAGTGATATGTCCCGGTCTGCACCAGTTGTTGTTAACATACATTATCACTCCACCGCCCCTAGTTTTGCCACTCTCTGGTGTTCGGTCAGCTCGTATCATGTGAAAACCCTCCAGCTCAATGTTAGCATCTGCTGCTAGTTCAGTTAGCCACGTCTCAGTAAACAAAAGGAGAGAGCACTCCCGGTAAGTGCTATCATAACGGGAGATAGCCGCTAGCTCATCTAACTTTCCCAGTATCGACCGTACATTTCCCATGACAACAGATGGAAGGGAGGGTCTGTACCTTATATTTTTTGTCCTCCGCCTTACTCCAGCCCGGCAGCCGCGGCGTTTTCGCCTCAGTTCTCTCGGTATGTCGAGTTTTTCCAGTGGGACCGGGTGGCGGTTAAATGCTAGCAGCTCTTCCCTGTTGTATCGAATCCTGCTATAAACAGTGGCTCCGTCCACCGGCTCAGGAGACATTTGGGACGATCTGTGTCTCCGTGATATAAGTGGGGTGAAAAAAAAAAAAGTGATCAAAAGAGAGAGGAAGGGAAAAAAAACTCGGAATCGAGCCGCTGTTGCAAAAGGCAGCCGACTGGTGTGGCGCCGAGAGATGAATTTATCCTTAGTTAATAAATTATGCAAACTCATCGGCTGGCCTGCAGCGTCTCATTGATGGCTTGTGAGGGCCATCCATGACAGTTGGCCCTGCGATGGACTGGCGATCTGTCCAGGGTGTACCCTGCCTCTCGCCCAAAGATGCTGAGATAGGCTCCAGCCCCCCCGCAACCCGAAAAGGATTAAGCGGAAGAAGATGAATGAATGAAAAGATGTAGATAGGAACACAGACTGATACGTTCCCAGCTTTGCCATCACAGCAGAAAGTTACACACTGTTGTCTTGGAACATTTGTCTTATCTGAATGTAACTGTGATTAAATATAAAATGCCTAATTGCAATTTCATATAATTTTTTTTTTAGATTTAGTATACTTTATTGATCCCCAGAGGGGAAATTGAGGGTCATCCACCACCTGGATGAGATGAGATGAGATGATGAGATTCAACTTTATTGTCATTACACATGTATGAATACAAGGTAACGAAACGTGACTTGGCATTTGGGCACACTCTGCAGAGCGCATTCAAGGCCGGGGCAGCCGCTAGGCGCCAGTCATAAAGAAGAAAGGAAAAAAAAGAAAAAGAGTGGATATCACACAGTAGGCGAGAGAAAAAAACATGTTTTATCAAATTGACGCTTAAGTAAGTAAGCGAAATTTTGATTGCAGGCAAAAAAACCCTCAATGCTTATTTAGCAGACATTTAGTAGACAAATCACACAGCAGGGAGAGAGCAGTGTATGTATATCAGTATGATGATAGTGTGTGTGCAGTGTTGAGTGTATCAGTTACTGGAGCACAACAAATAGTCTCCTAGGCAACGATAGATGTTATAGTTCATGAACGCTGTCCCTGAAGAGTTCTGTTTATTGCACAGCAGCGGTGTTTGGGTTAGCGAGCCAGCTGACACATCCGCTTATCTCAACTCTGGAGGAGTGAGTTATCCAGGGGCGCCGATCAAGGCCGAATCTGCTCAGACAGAGTATAGGAGTATAGGATTTCCCTATTGTCATATTCTGAGCTTACAATTCAAATTAACATTCACTGGCTTTAAATTCATATCATTCCCTGGAGAGCCCTGGAAGCGACTCCAGATGTTTCCCCTTCTAAACACAGATGAACATGTCCGATAGAGTCCATCTCTCTAATGCATGCAGATGGTAAATTCCATGTTGGTCATTTGCCGCTACTTCGTGCACTCCCCATCTGGTCGAATTATTGAGAAGCAGCTCCGCCGGGTCCGCATTTTGATTAGCTCCTCCAGTTAAATTTTCGATACACCAGGAGAACTCCAAAGCCCAATCGGCAGAAATCCTGTGATCGTAGCCAAAACAGGTAGATGTTTTTCCACATCCTCAGTCAAATCACACAGACACATGAGTTCCAATCCATGGGTCTCTCCACATTTGGGCTCCCCCGGGCCCAATTTTCTGTTTGAAAAGGTGGTGTCAATTGCGTTTAAAGCCCAGCTTATATCCATTTTCCGTATTTTCCATTTGGGTTGAGATCAGCAAGATGGTGAGATGGCACAGACACTCACTCAGACGCAGCAAGCTGGGATTAGGTCAGGAAGGCAGGATAGGAGGAGGGAGGAAAAAAAAAATGCGACTGCTCTCACTGAAGGCAAAAGGAAGAAGAAAGGATGGATGAAGCAGCCACGATACGGCGCTATCCCTTAACCATTCACACACACATTCACACCTAGGGCCACTTTAGAGTCTCCAATTAACCTAACCTGCATGTTTTTGGCATAATACCAATATTATTTTTGCCCTGCAGCACTCCATCTTCTTTTTTTTTTTTCATATTTGAGCCATGAAAAGTGATCACTGGAGCAGTTTCAGTGTGAGTGTCTACGTGTTGAGAAAGTTCAAACTAGTGGCCCAACACTGCCATCTCCAGAGCTTTTCTGCAATAATACAGTTAAAAAAAAGCAGCAGTCAAACAGAAATTTACATTTCTTTTAAGTTAAAGGAGATGTAGGAACCTTTTTAAAAAAAAAATAAAAAAAATAAAAAATATAATCAAATCTATCACTTGTGTTAAAATATGTTTGATAATATATACAGTGTTCTGTAGTGGTAGGTTTGCATGAAAAAGAACCTGCTGGATCCGTTCAAATTAATTTTGTGCATTTTTTTCTCAAGGAAAATCAGCACTTAGTGTGAAATAGCCTGAATGTACTGTCCAACCAGCTATTCCATCAAAAACATAATTCAGCACAAATAATAAATGAGTGTTTTATACACAGTACTACTCCTCATTCTCAAAGGAGTGCAAGCATCCAGTTAGAAAAAAATTTTTTTTTTTCTTTAAAAAAGTTTTTAAAAAATTACCGGAGTGGTGACTCAGTTGGTAGAGCATCTGCCCCACACCCAGGAGGCCAGGGTTCAAATCCCGGTCGGGTCTTGCCAAAGACCATATAAAAGCAGAACTTCCTGCCATCCAGCTTGGTGCTCAGCAATAATGGAACAGAGGAGGGAAATTTGTGTCAGCGCCTTGCATGGCAGTGACCCCTCTGATTCTAGATGTGATTATTATTGTAGATGAGAAACGTAATTTTGTTCTACTGTACATGATTGGCTGTATGGATTGAATGACAATAAAGTTGGCCTTACCTTTAGATTGGGTTGCAGTTCACTTAATGAACACATTGGTCACAAAGTACAAGTTTTGGTACATTGCATAGATTTTCTTTAAAATAACTGTCATTGACTAAAATGTTAATAACCTAACTGCATGTCCAACAGAAATGAGCATACCTGGTTGTGTGAGACTCTAGGGGCCTGTTGCACATCAAAGTAGACAAACGGCCAGTTTACCTTTAAAGTTATCCAGCCGTAGCTGCACATAATGGACAGTTGAGCTTCTCAGAGCCAGTTCGCCCATTAGCCTGGGCTAATGCGTCCAGAACTGCCTATGCTGCCCATCACTTCAGACCAGATCTGGTTTCACAGGGAGCCGCCTCATCTCTTTGTGCATGGGGAAACTCTGACTCCAAAACAATGACCCTTGAGAAACCGGACAGAGCAGATCATGGAAGAGGTGCTGGTGCTGAATGCTATACAGAGATCTTTGCCCTTTTTACTGTGATACTATGTGGTCAAATTTCAGAGAAAGAGGAAAATATAAAGGAAAAAAATCATGAATATTTGCTTTGAAATGTTCCTTTTTTCATAGTAATCATGTAGAACTTGAACATGCACAGTAGTATGTATCAAATTCCAGTTTCTCCACAAAATGTAGAGTGAACATGGCTCAGTCAGAGGGTGAAATTGTTTTTGACCATACCTGTGATCTTGGGTTTCACAGCCCTGCCTTACTAAATGGACCGGGTGCATTAGGGGCCAGGGAAAAGCTCACTGCAGAGTGCTCTTAAAAGGCCAGGAGAGAAAAACAACTCAAAACAGCCTCCATGTTTGTACAACGCCACTGTACAGGGACAGTGACATGTACCTGAAGTGCATATAAGCACTACATATCAGGTAATGGGTGTCAAATCAAAACAATAATTCTGGTGGAAAGATGATAGAGGGGGATATCTTTTCCAATTTATCTGCTTTGGTACAACTGGGTTGAGCTTGAAAAATCACAAATAAAGCCAAGAATTTCTTTTTTTCTTGAAAATTAAATTTTACCACGTTGATATTGCTTATAAATGATGATTCTTAACTGATTTGGCAAATGAGGAATGAGTCATACTGCTGCATTTGTCTGTCTGTCCATTATCCACAATTTGCAAGAATTGCAACGTCTCCTTGGCAATTGTCCGGATGGTCACCAGACTCGCATGCAATGATCCACAGGTCAGCATCCAGGTTGTCTTTTAGGTAAAAGGTAACCGGTCACAAGCTCTGTGTCATTTTAACTTTGAACAGGCTAGGCTGTATGTGTGATGTGTGTATTTAAATACTTTGTCACATCAAAACTTACGATTATACACTTTAAATGGGTTAAGTGAGTACATGTACTGCATATCTAGTATATGTTTTAGCAATATTCTTGTATTCACTACTAAACACAAGTCAACTGACCATTTTTAACATGAGCTGTTGGTTTATAAAGCTGGGGCTCAAAACTTCACTGTGTAACTGGCTGTTGGACTTCCTGATGGGGAGACTGCAGGCAGTACGGGTTGGCAGTAACACATCCAGCACCATCACTCTGAACACAGGGGCAGCCCAAGGATGTGTGCTGAGCCCCCTCCTTTTCACTCTACTGCCCCATGACTGTACACCGACATACAGCTTCAACCTCTTCACCAAGTTTGCGGATGACACAACTGTGGTGGACCTCATCAACAACGGAGACGAGACAAACTACAGGAACAAGGTGAGCCGCCTGGCCATGCAGTGCAGAGACAACAATCTCTCTCTGAATGTGGAGAAGACAAAGGAGATTGTTGTGGACTTCAGAAGAGCGCACACCCAGCATGCTCCCCTGACCATCAATGGTGCTGCTGTGGAGAGGGTGAGCAGCACCAAGTTCCTGGATGTGCACATCACAGAGGACCTCTCCTGGACTACCAACGCTGTATCACTGGCCAAGAAAGCATCTCTACTTCCTCCCCAAACTGAGAAGAGCCAAAGTCCCAGCCCCCATCATGTGCACCTTTTACAGAGGCACTATCGAGAGCATCCTGACCAGCTGCATCACCGTGTGGTACAGCACCTGCACCGCGTCCTCCTGCAAGACCCTCTACCGCATAGTGAGAACAGCTGAGAAGATCGTCGGTGCCTGTCTCCCCTCCCTTGAGGCCATCTACAGTACTTGTGTCACCCACAAAGCTCTCTGCTTTGCAAGTAATCCCACCCACCCATCACACAGCGTCTTCAGTCTGCTGCCATCAGGGACTGCAGAGTCTCCAGGCCAGGACCAGCAGACTGAAGAACAGCTTCATTCACCAGGCTGTCAGGAAGCTTAACTCTCTCCCTGCTCCGGCCCCCTCCCCTATTCTGCTCCCCACTCACACAAATCCTGGACTCTGACTCCGCTCCCCCCCCCCCCAACAACTGAACTCTGCCATCTTCAGGTACTGTTCACACGCACATACACACACACTGATTTCAAGAGCTTCAAAACTGAACTCTGTCATCCAGGAACTGGTCACTCCAACCACACGCACACACACTGATCTCAGGGCTGCATCGGTCACTTTATGCAGCAATGGACTGCTCTCTTTGCACTACATGCCACTTTAACCCTCTGTGAGCCCTGATATGTGCTTTAAGTTATTACATGCTGTCTTAATTTTTATCGTATTTAGTTATTTTTGCACACCCTTAATATTTTTAGTTCGTTTCTGGTTGGTGGATTGGTTTTCTTTGCACTGATCTTTGATGTTTACACTGTGTTCCAAATTATTATGCAAATAGGATTTTAGTGTCATAAACATTCAATTTTTTGTTTTTCAGTTAAACTCATGGATGGTATTGTGTCTCGGCTCTTTGGATCACTGATATCAATCTCAGACACCTGTCATAATTACTTTGCCAGGTGAGCCCAATTAAAGGAAAACTACTTAAGAAGGATGTTCCACATTATTAAGCATGCCACAGGTTTCACACAATATGGGGAAAAAAAAGGATCTCTCTGCTGCTGAAAAGCATCAAATAGTGCAATGCCTTGGACAAGGTATGAAGACGTTAAATATTTCACAAAAACTTAAGCATAATCGTACTGCAAAGAAATTTGTGGCTCATTCAGAGCACAGATGGGTTCGTGCAGATAAAGGCATAATGAGGAAGGTTTCTACCAGACAAATTAATTGGATTAAGAGAGCAGCTGCTAAAATGCCATTACAAAGCAACAAACAGGTATTTGAAGCTGCTGGTGCCTCTGGAGCCCCATGAACCTCAAGGTGTAGGATCCTCCAGAGACTTGCAGTTGCGTATAAACCTACTATTTGGCCACCCCTAACCAATGCTCACAAGCAGAAACAATTGCACCTCCACCATGTGTTCCCAAGGCCAGCGCGCCTCCGCCATGTGCTCCTGAGGCCGGTGCACCTCCGCCGTTTGTTCCAGAGGCACCTCCATCAGCTGTTCTTAAATTCAGCGTGCCTCTGTCATCAGCTCCTGAGGTCTGCATGCTCCAACCATCAGCTCCTGAGGCCAGCGAGACTCAGTCATCCACTCCGGAGGTTGGTGCGTCTTTGCCATGTGTTCTGGAGGCCGGTGCGCCTTTGTCGTTGGGTCCTAAAGCCGGCGCACTTCAGCACCTGCCCTACAAACCCTGCTCGTTGGTTTGGGGGTCCACAGACGCTGGCCAACCCCCGAACCCCCTTGTCCTTTGGTCTGGGGGCCCATGAACTTTGGGAGGCCCCCTGACGCACCTTGTTTCATGATCCGGTGGCCTAGGGACATTGGTAGGCTGCCCGATCCACCCTGCACTCTGGTCTGGGGGCCCATGGACCTGGGTCAGCCCCTGATCTGCCTTGTTCTCCTGTCCAGTGGTTCTGGGACTTTGGGAGACCACCTGATGGACATTTTTGTTTTTGTTGTTTCTTGTGAGATTCCTGTATTTTGTTTCTTCCACCGTGCCTTGCCCCCCCTCCTTCCACCAGTTTTGGTGTTCCCGTTTTTTGTTTGTTTTGTTTTGTTTTTTTAGGGGTGTCTGGAATCCACCCCTTAAAGGGAAGATTACGCTTTATGTTCATTTTGGTCTTTGTTTTTCATTATTATTATTATTATTATTATTATTATTATTATTATTATTATTATGTTCTCTGTTGTGTGGTTGTCTCTGCCTCATTGGTAGTCCTTGTCAGCTGTATTCTGTTCATGGTAATGTCTTTCCCGGTCCTGTGTTCATGTCTTGTGTATATTTGTCTTCCTATTGTCTCCATTCTCTCATGTGTCCATACCTCTAGCCACTTCCTCATGTGTTACCATGTAGCCCTTGATTGTTACCACCTGTCTGGCATTTGCAATTATAAGTTCTCCCCTATATACCAGAGTGGTGGCTCAGTTGGTAGAGCATCCGCCCCACACCCGGGAGGCAGGGGTTCAAATCCCGGCCGGGTCATGCTGAACACCATATAAAAGCGGAACTTCCTGCCGTCCATCTTGGTGCTCAGCAATAATGGAATGGAGGAGGGAAATCTGTGGCGGCGCCTTGCATGGCAGCGGCCCTCTGATTCTACATATGGTGTGTGTGATTAACACTGTAGATAGGAAAAATGACAATAAAAGGTGATTTTAAGATATATGTGAGTCTCTGTTCTTTGTTTGTTGAGAGGTCATTGTCTTTATCCCATCATGGTTCCTGCCTATGTTGTCTTAAGTGTCCATGTAAGTTGTTATCGCCTTGCCTTGCTTTTGGATTTTGCCTGTCAAGTCCCAGCCCTGTTTTCAGCCCACATGCTGCCTTTTGTTTGAGTTTTGTGTTTAGAAAATAAATCACTATTGCATTTGAATCCTTCCTGTGCACTGAGTCTTCCCTTTACCTTTAACTGCCTGAAAGGCAGTTCTTGACACCCATGACCTGTGACTGAGATCAGGCTTTCTTGCGCTGGGTATCACATTTCGCTCCAGAATGCCTTGATAGTCTTGAGATTTCATTGTACCCTGCACAGACTCAAGACACCCTGTGCCAGAAGCAGCAAAGCAGCTCCAAAACAAAAAAGGACAACATCCCAGAAACTTTGACGATTGTCAGTATGTATTGTAGCTGGCTTTTTAATGTTTTTCTTTTAGTAGTGTAAAGCATTCCTATTCTTCTTCCATGGAGTCCATTATTGTTCAAAATGCAACCCATGGTGCAATTAGAAAGTGACATACTTGACCTTGGAGTTCAGCTTAAATGATTTAGGATGGTTTCCTAGGCTCTTTTTCTACAATATGCACTATTCTTCTGATCAACCTGGGAGGTTGGCTACAGCCCCATGAACCTTATCCTTTTTAATCATATTGGCAACTGTGGTCACAGGAAATCAAGCTGTTTGGAGATGGTCCAATAGTCCTTACCTTTAACATGTTTGTCTATAATAAAGAGCCTAAGTCACGCCACCTCTACTTCCACATATGGGACCTTAAATCGGAAAATAAAAAAATCTCCATTGAAGTGAATGGCAAGAGAGAAGTTATCTTTTGATCCTGATTGAATTTTGCCATGAGCTACACATATGTTTGTCAATTTAAAAGATAATTTTCCACATAAATAATGGTGTAGG
This sequence comes from Pholidichthys leucotaenia, assembly GCA_020510985.1. Classification (NCBI taxonomy): domain Eukaryota; kingdom Metazoa; phylum Chordata; class Actinopteri; order Cichliformes; family Pholidichthyidae; genus Pholidichthys; species Pholidichthys leucotaenia. The sequence goes on from CM035846.1 coordinate 225,771,771, forward strand.
TTGCTGTTTAACTGTTGAATGAATGAATGAATGAATGAATTTTATTTATTTCGGATAGTACATTACAGGTTAAAAGAAACTGTATAATATAACAACAAGGTCAAATTAGACAAAGACTCCTTCTACTATACAATTCCACGTGAGTTATCTGAAATGGGTGATGGCTGAAGCCGCAGCTTATATTGCCCACCCATATTCCATCCAAGAATTCAAAGGAGAAAAAAGAGAAAACAAGACAAGAGCGATTACAATTTAAAACAAGGCTAAGACAAAATGTGACTGAGAGAAAAAGAAAACTGAGCTAGTCTAAGTTAAGCGGTTACTGTTCAAAAACAAATCTAAGACATAGTGTCACAGAGAAAAAAAGAAAAAAAGAAAAAACTAAGCTACAACACAACACAGGCTGGAAATGTCAATCCTTATATGAGTTTACATGTCGTCTTGTAAATATGTTTGGAGTATTTCTTCCTTTAGTTTTTGTTTAAATTGTCCAAGCTTTGTACATGATTTTAATTCAGGTCCAAAATCGTTCCATAATCTGACTCCTTGCACTGAAATACAGTGTTGCTTGGTGGTTGTTCTCACTGTAGGCTTTTGAAATATACATGTTCCTCTGAAGTGATATCGTTTCTCCCTTGTTTGGAACAACTTTTGGATATTTGCGGGCAGTGATAGATTCTTCACTTTGAACATTATTATTGCGGTTTTAAAGTCAATCAGATCTTTCAACTTGAGAGTTTTTTGTTTAAGAAAAAGTGGGTTTGTTGGTTCCCTGTAAGCTGCTTTGTTGATTATTCTAATAGCTCTCTTTTGAAGCATAAAGAGTGGATATATGTTTGTTTTATATGTATTTCCCCATACTTCATTACAATATGTCATGTATGGGAGTATTAATGAATGGTACAAGGTGTATAGTGTGGGTTGATTCAGCAAATTTTTCACTCTGTGTAATATTGCAATTGATTTGGATACTTTACCTTTTATATAATTAATATGTGGCTTCCAACACAGTTTGTTATCAATTATTACTCCAAGGAATTTAGTTTCGGATACCCTTTCAATCTCTACACCATTTACACTGAGTTTGGGTACTGGGTAGTTGTGATGGTTGTTAAAGACTATAAATTTTGTCTTGCTTAAATTGAGCGTTAATTTGTTTGAATCAAACCACAGTTTCAGCTTTCCTAATTCCTTTCCGAGTGTATCCAGAAGTTGTTCCAAATTGTTTCCACTGCATAGCAGATTAGTGTCATCAGCAAACAATATTAAGTCCATTTTTTCTGAAACTTTACATATATCATTTATATACATATTGAATAATAATGGTCCCAAAACTGAACCCTGTGGGACTCCACAGGTGACCTTCAGTAACTCTGAGTTTTTGCTGTTAACACATGCAAACTGATATCTATTCTTTAAGTAACTACTTAACCAGGACAGCGCTACCCCTCTAATACCACAATTTTGTAGTTTCTTTAATAATAGATTGTGATCTACTGTATCAAATGCTTTTTTAAGATCCAGGAATACTCCAACTGAATACTCTTTATTTTCAATGGCTGTTGATATTTTTTCTGTAAATTCCATTAAGGCATATGCTGTTGTCCTTTTGTGTCTGAACCCATATTGCTGCTCACACAATAAATCATTCTTCAGTATGAAGTTGTCAATTCTCTCATAGAATATTTTTTCAAGTATCTTGGAAAATTGCGGTAATAGTGAAATTGGTCTGTAGTTGGAGAGTTCCCCTCTGTCGCCTGTCTTGTAAATCGGAATTACTTTAGCTATTTTCATTGCATTGGGAAATATACCTGATTGGAGAGACAGGTTACAGATATACGTCAGTGGTTTCACTATGCATTCGATAACAGTTTTGACTAGTAGCATGTCAATACCATCGCAGTCAGTAGATGTTTTACTTTTGAACGATTTAACAATTTCAATGACCTCTCTTTCGTCTGTGTTCTTTATGAAGATGGAGTCTTTTACAGCAGTGTTATTGCATATTGTATCACCTGTAGGCGCCGTAGTGGGTATTTCTCGGGCCAGTTTAGGTCCAATGTTAACAAAAAAATTATTAAATTCATCTGCAGGTGAAGCTATATTCACATTCGGAGTTGATTTATTATTTTTTGGAATATTAGTTGGGTAGCTAGTATTTCTGCTTTTATTTCCAAGGATACTGTTGATTATTGTCCATGTATTTTTAATATTGTCTTTGTTTTTTTCCAGTTCTTTACTGTAATAGTCTCTTTTACTGCATCTTATTATATATGTTAACTTATTTTTGTATGTTTTATACCGTTGCTCTGCTTCTTTTGTCCTTTTCTTTATGAAAGCTTTATATAATAAATTTTTCTTTTTACACGCCTTTTGTAGTCCTTTGGTTAACCATGGCTTATCAGCAAATTTGTGTTTAAGCTTTTTTTTAACTAATGGGCAGTTTTTTTCATAAAGAGTGGTTACAATGTTTATAAATGTGTCATAGGCTTCATTTACATCTGATACATACAGTAGACTTCTGTCCAGTCTTGCTTCAGCAAGTCCTCTTTAAAAGAACTGATTGCGTTTGGTGATTTGTGTCTGAACGATTTTGAGATTTTTTCTGGGTTGGGCCCCGTGTGGCCATGGATAAGTGCAAAGATTGGCAAGTGGTCGCTTATATCATTTATCAATAATCCACTTTCTATTTTCTTATCGAGAACATTGACAAACAGGTTGTCAATAAGTGTAGCAGAGTGAACTGTGATTCTACTGGGATGTGTTATTGTGGGATATAGACTCATGCTGTACATAGAGTTCATGAACTCTGTAACTACATTTTGTTGATGTGGATTAAGTAGGTCAATATTGAAATCTCCACAAATTGCTACCATTTTCTTACTAGTAATATTATTGTACAGCTCGACTAATTTATCTCTGAATGTCTCAATGCAAGTTCCCGGCGTTCTGTATATGCAGCTTATGATTAGATTTTTTGTTTTGTCTAGGTCAATCTCAACAGTAACACATTCCAAAATCCCTGGTAGTGCTGAGGACATTTCATTTACAAGCTTACATCTACATAGGTCATCAACATACAGTGCAACACCACCACCCTTTTTTTGAGATCTGTTAATGTTAAACATCTGATATCCCTCTATTGCCATCAGGGGAGCCTGGTCTTCATTAAGCCAGGTTTCCGAGACTGCAATGGCTGTGAATTTTCTGTTTAGCTGTTTTAAATAGTCCTGAATCTGTGAGAAGTTTTTGTTAAGACTTCTGCTATTGAAGTGTATTATTGACAGTTTACCATCTAATTGCACTTGGCTTTTGAATTGCTTTTCAGTGTAATATTCACAGTGGTTATGAATATTATTGAAAAAGTGGTTATCGGGATCAATATCATTCTCCATCTCTTGTGGTTTATGTTCAGCATAGTGGCATATTTTTAGAGTTTGAGTTTCCTCACTCTGTGTTTCATAGACAGTGTTCATTTGTTTTTATCTAAGTCAGTAGCATCTCTGATCATTATACTTTTTGCTTGCTCAGGTGTTCCATTTAGTTTAATCCAAATTCCACAATTTCTTGTCCAGGTTGACTGTATCCTATTTTGTTTTTTTAGCATCCGTGCCTGCCGTGCTAATTCAGCGTTTTTTTTTTGTCAGGTGTTCATTTAGGTAAACTTGAGTTTCCTTTAGTTTTTTGGCCTGCCTCAGTATGTCATTTTTCACCCTCCTGTTCACAAAGCGCATCACAATTGATTTCTTTGTTTTGTTATCTTTCTTCGGTAAAGCATAACAGGCTGAGATCGCATTGGCTTCTACCTTAATGTCTTTATCATTAAGGAACTGAAGCACTTGGTTTTCTAGGGACATTGATTCACTTATGGAAGCATGTTCACCACTCAGTCCTGTTGTGGCATGGGCGTAGGACTGATATCCGATGTCTAGTCCACTTATAACTAGGTCATCAATGCGAGAACCTTGTTCAAGATCCTCGACGCGTTGCTCCAAAAGACGCCCGTGTTGCTCCAGGTCCATAATTTTTTGGTCTTTTTCTTTTATTATTGAATGTAGGGCTTGTACCTCTTGTATTAGGTTTATTATTTTGGCCTGTTGGTTAGTCATTTTGGCCAATTCTTCTAACACAAAGTTCAGAGATTTTTTAATTTCTTCCATTTCCTCTTTTTTGGGTGGCATTTTACTGACCTGTGGATAGAAATAAACAGAGAATCCGGCTAGGCTATCGGCTAGGCTGTTAAGATAGAAGGTTGTGAAAATACGTAAATTGAAAGACTACTTTTCAAAGAGCGCCCAGAGGGAAGTAACTAACAGTCCTCTGGATCAGCTACTGCTCTCAAAATACATTTGGTTTTGTCCTCTTTGGATCCTTCCTTCATCGGTCAGAAAACAGGAGGTGAGCCTAGTCCAAGACAAGGGAATGCAGTCCACTATGCAGTTTTACAAAGACTAAATGTGACTCTTTTATTATAGGACAACTTTAACTACATGGAGAATTACCTTTTAAATTTACAAACATCATATATGTAACTCGTGGCAAAATTCGTTCGGGATCAAAAGATAATTTCTCTTGTCATTCACTTCAGTGGAAATTTTTTCCGATTTAAGGTCCTATATGCAGAAGTAGAGGGTGTGGTGCTTAGGCTTGATTTAGGCTCTCTGTTTTCTTTCTAATCTCCTGAGACAACTCTCTCCTTATCTTTCTTTGGTCCATGTTCAGTACAGTACACACCATGATACCAAACAACACAGTGACTACTTTTCACATTTTAAACAAGCAGACTGACTGATTACAAGTTTGAAGACACCTGTGATGCTAATTACAGGACACACTTTAGTTTAACATGTCCTCATGGTCACATTATTTTCAATCTTTTCTAAGGGTATTATCATTTTTGTCCAGGCCAGTTTCATTAGATTGTTTTTTTTTTCTCTCTGAAAATTAACTAATAAAAATCAGGCATTGCTTTTGCATTTTGGTTCAACAGAATAATAATAATTTTAAAAAAAAACATAGTACTTTTGTCAGTTTCAGGTTATTTCAGTGACCACTGTGAGATTTTCTTTCTACAACGGAAGATTACCAAGAAATTTGTCCACATTCTGTATCAGCAAGAAGTCAGGTGGCTCCATACAATAAACAGCCTCATTTGTGTATGTGTTTTAATACATGATGGGATAATTTTGTAAATAATGAAGAGGTGTTAAACTTGCAGATGCTGAAAACAGAACTGTAGCTAATCAGAATTCGTCTGTGTTGGCTAGGACACCTCTGTTGGATGGATGGTAACAGACCAGTGAAATGACTTTGCTGTTGTGAACTAGCACATGGCTTTTCTCCAGAAGGTTTCAAGGACAGCTGTAAAACGTCTGAAGTGGGGACATGTCCTGAATTTCTGGCAATCAGCTGTAACTAGCAGACAAGAATGAAGAAGACTGACTAGTATAGCCTGTGCTTAGTATAATATGAAAGTTGAGGAGTATGACAGACATAGACATGTAAGGAGAAAAACAGATGAGCTTAACTGTGTTTTAACCTGTGAGCTTTATGTTGTTACTAAAGGTGATAGTTACATCTCTGATCTACTGCATGATCCCATTAAATGTAATGTTTTAGAAAGTAATATCAATTGCCATTTTATTTAATTTTGTTCCTTTGCAGTTTTGTACTGAATTTCGGAGGAAAAAAATAATCCAGGACTGAGAATCATTTATCCAGGATTAATCACTTAACCTCTATGTTGATATAGTTCTTTTCAGTAAATGCCAACCAATTTTAAAAATACTGACAGCTGCCAGTGGTACCGCTCAGCCTTTCTTTGTTGTTGAGATGTAGTCTATATGGCATTTTGACCTTGACCTTTGACTCTGTGATCCCAAAACCATAGTCACAGTTGAGGGTCACAGGGTACAAAGTGTAGTGACCCTAGCTTTCTTTGTTGTTCAGATATAGTTTATATGGCATTTTGACCTTGTGATCCCAAACCCATAGCTGTAGGTCTGGGTCCTAAGGTGAATCTGTGTACCAAGTTTGGTGACCGTAGCTTTACTCGTTCTATAGTAATACTGTAAAAGGAATGTTAACATTGACCTTTGATCTTTTGACCCCAAACCCAAAGTCAGAGGTCAGGGTCTAAGCCATCCAAAATTTTACTTAGATACAACTATGGTATCAAAGTGAGAAGGTTACATCATTTATTTCTAAAGTGGCATGGCATTCACAAGATTTAGGAAAAAACTGACTTCTGACCTTGACCTGAAGGTCAGAGGTCACTAAAATTCAAACTCGTCTTGAGATTTTCAAAACAGCATAGATAGTTTTAATTAGAAAGTGTTCTGCTCTCCAGGATTACAGTCCACACTCAGACCCAGGTCCTTAAAATCAAAAGATTTATCTAAAATCTTAAAACTAAACATCTTGTCCTGCACACTTCTAACTGCTCCATATTGCAGTTCCCCCTCACTCAAAAATCCAAATTTTCCCTCACTTCCATCATAACAAGGGTGAGTCATCACACTGAAGCACATATGCCAATAGTGCGCACTACCAACAGGGTGTGTAAATTCCACACCTGTCCCATCATCCTCCCTCCTCTTCACGCTCCCCTTCCCTCCCCTTCTTCTTTTGTGCCTTCTCCCTTTTCACACATGCCCCCCCTTCTTTCCATACCTCACACTGTGCAGCTTGAGAAGCAGAAAACGGTGCTGTCTGCTAAGAACATGCAAGCAAAGAAGCCAGAAGAGAGATTCTCCATATCGTCCAGATTGTTTTTATCCCTCACAGTGCGTAAGTTGAAATGATCATCTCTAATAAGTGTTTTTAGCAGTAGATCAGTTTAGACTGGAACAGAGGAATCATGCAGCAACAAATCTAGTGGAACAATACTTTGCAGTGCATTCCATAATTAAACGAAGTTTGGTATTCCCATGTTGTTTTACATATTGTGTTTTAGTGTGTTGCTCTTTCAGCAGTTTTCTCTCCTCTTTTACTACTGTTTTTACAACATTTAAATATTGCATTCTATGATTCATACTTTTGGGAGAGACTGAGAGGTCCACAGATGTTGCATATAGTCACTTGTAAAGGTAAGCATGTTTTGTTTTCCCGTTCATTTAATCCAAAAATGGATCACTATCGTCACACTTTTTTTACTCCACAGGGGCTGAAGAGGAGATCCCGGGATGACAAAGGCTGCAGCTGCCTTTTCTTCTCCAAATGCTGAGTGAATAATGACATAATGACCACTGAGCTCAGGTAACTTCCCTTGGACACCGATACCCTTGAAACCAATCTTGAAACTCATGGGTTGTGTTTACAAGTTCTGCGCCACTACGAGAGCGTGAAATCCACCTAATTGTGGAGGCAGTGAGAACTATTTTGGGGAGCAAGGAAACAACTGACTATCATGTTATTCTTTGACACAAACTTATCTATCTATAAATGCAAGAAATATCTGTTTGTGTGTCTGTCTGTCTGTGTGTTCCGCACATATGTCTCAAACCGTTCGTCAGACTGGCCTCAGATTTTATACGTGCTTTGCTGAGGTTACGAGGGTGTGCATCCCTGAATTTCAGCCTCCCGGTTATGTGGAAGTTTAGGAGGGGAAATCTTTAATGAACATCCTTAGGGGCACTATGGCGTTAGCTCAGGGAGTTACTATGTTCCGTCATAGACTCTCTATGACATCACAGATACTGTACACTATGTTCCGTTTACATGACCATAAAAGGAGTTGTTCAGGAGTTCTTATAAGGAGTTCTGAACAACTCTTTTTATGGTCATGTGACCGGAATTCTATGACCTCATATCACAGGTCATAGAGATCAGCTAAAACTGTTCAGCATTTTACATAGTTTTCTCACACCCCAACTAATAATTTAGCAGCATTTCAGCTCAAGTACTTCAGCGTATTCAGCTAACAGCATTCACACTGCTTATATCCTGACCATATACTGTAAGCAGTTAAGAACCCAGCAGGAACTCCTTATATGGTCATGTGACCATATAAGAACAACTTCTGAACAAGTTCTTAACAACTCCTTATATGATCAGATCAGCAGAAACTGAACAACTCTTTATATGGCCACGTGACCGGGTACTGCATTAGTTTAAATAGCCAGCAAGAAGCCAGTTGTGCTTCATGAAGCCAAAGGAAACGAGAGAGTGGGCTGTTTTTCACAGAGCAGTGATGTCATGACACCTCTGTTTGGGCACACTAACAGTTTATTCTGAAAACTGAGCCTGTGTCCTGAGGCTCAGACAAACTATATGAGAACAGACGGTGATGGCAGAGACTCCTCACCACCAAGGAGGGGAAAAAACATGTCCATCGTGTGAACAGAGAAAGCTGATATCGCCACATGAAATTTATAAAACACTTAGTCGTCATCAAATATAGACACTTTTACTGTTCTGTATAAAGATGGACTTAGGGCAGGAGGTTTACTTATTTTGCAGTGCATGTACATACAGGTACAGAATTGTGTTATGCTTACTCTGTAGTACAGTTGATGTAAATTTTGAAATCATGTTCATATTAGAAGTGATGCTGATGTGAGTATTTATGAGATCAACTCATTTTTCAGTCATCCAAGTAAACCATAAGCTCAGGTTTTATAATACTCTAAACCAACAAATCTATAGAAATAGATGGCAGGTTCCTCACAGCATAATACGACTATATGTACAGTCTTGTAGATAGTGATGTCACCGACGTTTATGGCATTTCCCCAAAGTGTTTACATCTGGCCAACCAGATGTAGACTTCAAAGTCCGGTATTGTTTTGCGACAAAACCTGAGGTGTGTTACACATTAGTTTTTAAATCAGAACTATGTAACTTTCTTGTTCCTTGTAGGAACATTGAAAAGGCCACAATCACAGTGACCATGACCCCGCTCACAACAGTCAATCACAGGGCGCTTTGTTGATGGTAACTAAAGTCGTGCCCTGTGATACACTGCAGAGACCGAGGCCACAGCTGGTGTCCCCCCAATAATCCCACCAAAAAAAAGCTGTTGCAGGCAATGTGGGCACACTCAGGCTATGGGGAAGTACACATTGTTTTGAAATGCACAGAAAAGGTATGATGCACCTCAGAAGAATGACATATTGCTGGGAGGATTTGAACCTCGGACTCTAGCATGGCAGATGAGCATTTTAACCCCTACACCACATGATTGCTTTGAGTCACACACTGACTTCCTCACACACTAACAAAATGTTCCACTGGCAAGACACAAAAGCTGATAAACATTTGGAACATTAATAGAATTGCAGAAAATATGGTGTTTTGCTGAAGAATATGTTTGTGATTGTGAGTGGGAAGTTTCATTGAATTTAGACCACTACATCAGAAGTTAAATCCAAAGATCCATGCCAAAGAGAAAATGTATAACTTGATTGGCCTATAAAATCAAAAGGGATTGATATTTTTGAATAATTTTTAAAACTTTTCATTATCAGGACCTACAGATGATCTCTGCTTAATCTCTAGCAATTTTGATGAACAGCTTAGGAGGAGTTAATTTTGAGTTCATTTGCACATTTTTGAAAATATGGTGCAGAAAACTTCATTTTTAGAGCATAAGACCGGTGTAGAAAAGCTGCAGAAGATTTCAGAGAACAGAATGATGAAAGAATTTTGAGTCTAGGCCCAGCAGTTCTACACTGTAAAAAATAATTGGGTTTTTCTACTTAAAGTTAGTGTTTGGGCTGCCTTAAAATATTAAGTTGACTGAACTTGAGTTTATGTGTTTGTTTTTTTAGGTGTCTTTACCACTTATCTTTTCAAGTTCAGTCAACTTAAAATTTTAAGGCAGCCCGAACACTAACTTTTTTAAGTTGAGACAACTTTTATTTACAGTGTAGATATATTTGATAAAATGTAAAACTGTTTATTATAGCACCACCTATATAACTTGACTTTTGGTCTGTGAGTAGTGGGGAGAATTTTTGACCAGACTGTAAAATTTCATGTTTCTGCATATTACCATTTTTCCTTCCCATGCACTTTTAGTAGAGAAAAAGAAGAAGAATCAGAACAATTAAAACAGGTTCCCCTTACCACAGCTGTTTGGAACCTTAAATATAGTCTCAGGTGGTGATTATTGGGTTCCAGGCAGCTGTAAAGTTAAACATTTTATATAGTTTACCAACAGCATTTGGTGGGCAACACCTTAGCCCAAAGATACCCCTTTTCCACCAAGCTGGTTTCGGTGCTTAACTGGAACCAGAGCCTGACTTGGCACCAGTTCTTTGCTTTTCGACCGTCTAAGCACTAGCTCAAGGCTCTCAAAATTGGTGCGAAGCTTGCTCCAACTCCTTGCTGGGCCAGAGCTGTGAACCACTTGACGTTGGTTACGTCCACTGCCGTGGGTGGGGTTAACTGGCCAGCTGAAAGTGCCTCAAAACACTACTGATCGCCATTTTCCTTTCCAAACAGCAAAGCAAGCATGGATTCCAAAACGAAGCTGAGTTGGAGCAAAGAGGAGACCCGTTGTTTCCTGGCTCTATGGTCATCTGCTCAAGTACAAGATAAATTGGAGGGGGCCAGTCAGACAAAGCCCATTTTTGAGCAAATACAGAGGGAGGTGGCTGCCGCGGGTTACGACCGGACCTCAACCAGCTGATAAATAAACTCAAGAAGCTCAAGAAAGAATTCAGAGACCATTAAAGAGATCTTGAGTGTAGCAGCAATGGGAGACCCCAAAAGAATTCCCATTCTGATGCCACTAACAGTAAATGGATGTTGAAGAGACACATTCAATCTTTGGTTGATGTATGTAGTCGCCATCTTTGCGATTAAGAATAAAGCCATGATAGGGAGTTAGAAACAGATGGGTGTATCATTTCTGGATGGTAATACAGGTTTGGAATAATAAAAGCAGCACTCCCAAAGAGACAACAAGCTCCTCCATGTTCACAAGTTAGCACTTCTTCTTCTCCTCCTTTACCTTCTTCTTCCGTGCTGTTCTGTGGGTTGCATAAAGATGCTTTACACTACGTAATGACGCAGCCCTGACTAGCTCTGTGTTGGTCGAAAACCAGCTGATTCTTATGAACCACGACAGTTAAACTGGTTAAGCACTGGCACAAGCACCAGAACCAAACTAGCACCGGCTCTTTTTTGGTGGAAAAGGGGTAACAGACCATCTGGCTCGAAGGACCAGTATTAGATAATGAGGACTGGGAGATTACTAAAACACAGTACGAAACTGTGTGGAATGAAAATGTTTCATACATGTACCGCACATGTCCGTATGGAACATGTTCGGTACATACGTAACGTTCTGTTCATATGGAACATGTTCCATATGAGATGTCCTGCTACCGGTCCTGCCTGCTGTCAGTCCTAAGTGCCTTCCCTAGATGCTCTGTGCATATGGATTGTTCTGTACATAGGGAACATGTCCTGTACAGCACGCTGTGTTACCGGTCCTGTCTACTGTCAGTCCTAAGTTCCTTCCGTACATGCAGAATGTTCCCTACATACAGGACATTCTGGACGGGACATCCTGCTAGTACAAATTTGAGTCTTCAGGCATGTTACTCAAACAGTATAGTTTGGGGCTCCTTATATGGCGGACCCCGGTCCAGACCCAAAGCCTTTTGATACAATTTGGGAAAAAAAACAAACAAACAAAAAACACCTGCTTTGTTTTGACAGAACAAAAAAAAACAGAACTCAAATGTTGTAATGGCTGTCAGCCGGACTTTTATGGTGTGAGGACAGGCCCGGATGGAGTGAGGTCTTTGATAAGGCCCCATCAAACTAGAGTAAAATGCTCAGTGGAGGCAGGCAAGCATGAGAAGCCACACCACATTCCCCACCCAGAAGAGGGAAGAAAACAGTTGCAACCAGAATTTTGAGTATATTTTTGGGGGGATTTTGTGTACTTTATTGATCCCCAGAGGGGAAATTCAGGGCATCCACCTGGATGGATGAAGCAGCCACGGTACGGCGCTATCCCTTCACCATTCACACACACACATTCACACCTAGGGCCACTTTAGAGTCTCCAATTAACCTAACCTGCTTGTTTTTGGCCTGTGGGAGGAAACCAGAGAAATCCTGGAGTAAACCCAAGCAGACACGGGGGGAACATGCAAACTAGGCCTTGAAATAGTTGTGAAAATATAAAAGTGCTTATTGCAGTGCCACCTATGGGCGAAGTAGCTTGCTTTGAGTAGTGGGGATATAGAGCATTTTTGACCTGACTATAAAGTTTTGTGTTTCTGCTAAATTTTTAGTGAAAAAAGTAACAACTAGAAAAGCACTCCGAGAGCACATATCTCCGCCCAGGCTCCTTCCATCCCTCATGGATCACCTCCAAAATGTAATGGGTTTGTGTGTAGGCTTAGAGCCACTTCTGGTGAAAACTGCATCAAAGTCTGTCCAGTAGTTTTGGAGTATTGTTGCTAACACACTGTGAGAAGATAAAAGCCTTGACAGAGGTATGCATTCTCAGATCATCACCAAAATGTAATGGGTTTGTCTCTAGCCCAAGAACCACCTCTGGTGAAAACTTCATCCAAATACATTCAGTAGTTTTTGTGTAATCCTGCTGCACAAATACAAACAAAGCCCTTGGTGGAGGTATGCACTCTCAGATCATCACCAAAATCTAATCATCTGTTCCTGTGCCATTATACACCCTTCCTGAAAATTTCATCAAAATCTGTTCATAATTTTTTGAGTAATGTTGGTAACAGACAGAGAGACAAACCGACAAACCAATGCCGGCAAAAACATGACCTCCTTGGCGCAGGTAATAATAACAATCAAAACAAAAACAAACTGGTTTCCTGTAGCTGCACTGTTTGGAACTCTTATATTTTTTTAAATCTGCTTATGCCAGTCTTTTGGTTGGAGACTGTGTGAATGTAACATCCACCACAACAAATGCTTATGCTTTAGCTTTTCCTCTGTGCTTAAAAGTGATCTGTGTAGGCTACAGTATGACATGAAGGTGATCCTGACCACCAATAATGGGAGAAGAGCTAAAACAGCCAGTTCCAGACAGTAGAGGGAGAAAGGGGTGGCACACTGTGATAAACCCTGAATCACACAAAACTATGGAACTAGAAATTGCCATAACCTTAACTATAAGTCAGCCCCAATGTTTTCAAAGTTCATTTATCTGTACAAAGTGATAGTTACTGATTACTTAAAGATTTAGATTCTTCACACATTATAAATTAATGCAATAGATGTATAAATAAATGATCCATCTCGACCAGCTGCAAAATTACACTGTGCACTACTTGACATGACACTGGGTATGAATGTGCATAAATGTTGGGTAGTGGTTGGAGAGGCTGTTGGCGCGAATTGGCAGCCATGTTTCTGTCAGTCTGCTCCAGCGCAGCTGTGGCTACAGTAGTAGCTTACTGCTACCATTGTCTGTCTGTGGAGTGAATGAATAATGGATTTTCATTGTAAAGCGCTTTGGGTTTCTTGAAAAACACTATATAAATGCAAACCATTATTATTATTACAATGTTAATCACATCTAGAATCAGAGAAGCTGCTGCCATGCAAGGCACCACCACAAACAACTTTTCCTTACCCCATTCTATTATGTTGAGCACCAAGCTAGAAGGTGGGAAGTATCATTTTTACATGGTATTTGGTATGACCCGGCCGGGGCGTGAACCCACGACCTCCCGGCTGTGGGGTGGATGCTCTACCACTAGGCCACCACTCCAGTAATAACTGAACAATAACTTTCATGCTTCCATTTCCTTTCATTAATCAGTTCTACTTTAGCAACCTTGTGGATCCAGAATTTTCTTAGATCCTTTCAGACTGACCACTTATTGTAACACTGCCTATAACTAACTAACCTGCACTTATATAGCGCTTTTCTAGTCACAAAGACCACTCAAAGCGCTTTCACTAGTACTAACCCTCTACTCTAAGGGCCTGTAGGAAACAGATACCTAGGGACAATTTAGAACAGCCAGTTAACCTAACATGCATGTCTTTGGATTGTGGGAGGAAACCGGAGCCCCCGGAGTAAACCCACGCAGCACAGGGAGAACATGCAAACTCCACACAGAAAGGTTCCAACCCCTGCCAGCCTGGGGGTTCGAACCAGGAACCTTCTAGCTGTAAGGCAACAGTGCTAACCACTGCACCACCGTGCTGCCCATATAAGAATTGATGTTTTGCTAATTTGCATGCGGGTCATGAAACGAGCTGTTCAGTTATTGCATTTGAAAGTAAAATGTGGTCTAACTCTTTGGCAAACTACTCATTTTATGTCGTATTAGTGACAAGATTAATAAAGTGGACGGATGCATTTTGTTTTTATGAGCAAATTACCTGTTTTTTCTCTGCTTCTATTTGGATAAATCCCTGCATAAAAGTAGAAGCAACATCTTTACTTTTGCAAGCCTGAACAATGCAATCTCATCCACATTGTTCATTTAAAAATCTCCACAATATGATATATAAGTTGTACAAAGATTCTCTTTTTTCTCTGTCTCTCTCTTACAGAGTGAGACGCAGTGAGCTCTGATTTCCTGCTGTGAACACCACTCTGGGATGACTTTTCTGAAGATGCAGAACTTAGCTCATTAGTGAGCATTGAACCAAATAGGAATTGTTCACAGTGGCTAAGTTCAGTGTCCAACATGAAAGAATGAGCTCCTACATACAGTACCTCAGAGTCCAAAAGCACGGGATGATAAAGCACCTGTACTGTAAAACTCAGAGGAATGCTGTAGAAGTCTTTGCATGTCCAGACACACTCTAAAGTAGTCAGCTTCTCTTAAGATTTACGAGGGGTTGGTGCAGAGAAGAACGGGCAACGGGGGATAACAGAAGGTCGAGTCAGTGTGATTTGTGCAGCTCTAACCCTCTATATTCATCTGTCATATTGCTGCATTTTGACTCTGCCATTTTTAAAATAGACTCAAAACTTTGTTTAAAAAACTGAGCTTTCAGTCATTGGTGGTAGTGAGATAATGAAGCTTTTTTTTTTTTTTTTTTCTGGGTGATGCATTCATGTGCCTACTGAACTGGATTCAGTGTGTCTTTGCAGAACTGGCTCAGTCCAGCAGGAACAAGAGTGACACCTACTATCATCAGCACTGTAAGGCCACCATCGATGCCACTTTTTAAAATGACCACATGCTCTTCTGACCATCACTCCGCAGGAAATTTTTCATCATAAAGGAATGGCATGTGTCTGTGTTTGTGTCCTAATTTGTCTCCCTGTGTGGGTGAATCTGGCCGCCTCTGCAGGAGGTGGCCACCAATAGCAGCTGATTTGTGCTGAGTAACACTTTACGTCGCCTGCCTTCATTCCTCACATGATAATAAGCTGTCACTGCGTCTCCATGCATCTTCGCCAAATTGGGTTACAACCGGCTCACCACCTCCACAGTCATTATATACCTGAGTGGACAGGCGCTGCATTAGCATAAGCAAAACTGATCATCATAAGGCATGTTATTGATTTCTGCATGTCCTCAGGCGTTGAGGTGGCACTTGAACAATTGTTTTTCACCTTGGGGCAACTTCCTATGTGCTTTTTCATTAAAAAAAAACTGCAGAGATGTGCAAAAATGAACAGAGCTTGCTAAAATATGCAATAAAATTTCATATTGACTTTTGTTAAATTCCCCATCTGTAGTGCACAACTGATCCATAAAAACAGTGTCAGAAATGGGGGTAAAGTGTATCTCAAGAAGTCACTCTACTTTCCCTTTCTGCTGCATTGCAGTTAACAGCATGAAGCGGAAACAAACTGGTTCATATTTGTGCAGGTGTGATTTTTAAAAAGCCAGCCACAGAGCAGCAGAGGCACCAGTGATTCATTAACTGTTTAGATCTAAAAATAAGTAAAGATAAGACTCAGCCGGGTTAGATCTGATGTTCCCTATGAGCTCTTTGCAGACGTTCATTTACATAAAGCTGCCACTCTTGAATCTAAGAGGCAAATTTAAGCATTTATCATTTACCCACTAAGCTGAATGAACACTCCTCTCACCTAGGGGGCCTCAGAGACTGCGTACCTCTGCCAGGGCCCTATCTCACAATGTTCTAGAAAGTGGTAAAAAGTGATCCACAATCTGCATCCTGACCGGGATCACCTCCAAAATGTACTGGGCTCATCCATAACACGAAGATCACCTCTGGTGAAAATGTCATCAAAATCAGTCCAGGAGTTTTTGTGTAATCCTGCTAACATGAACAACCAGACAAAAAAAGAAACCAACATGAAAACATTACAACGCACAACACAGGTTTCCTAGAAGAACCAAGTTGTGCATTAAAGGATCACTGATTCATAGTAAAATGCATGTGGATGAAAAAAGGTTTACACTATTTCCCAGAACAAAAGCTAGTCTGGTTGAACTTGTATATTATATATTATATATTTTATTATTATATTAAGCTTTCTTAGCTTAAAAGAGTTGGGGAAGAGTTGTTGAAGCCAGGTTAAGAGGAGAGTTGACAATCAGGGAGCAGCAGTACGGTTTCATGCCAAGAAAGAGTACTATAGATGCAATGTTTGCTTTAAGAGTGTTGATGGAGAAGGTCAGAAGGAGTTGCACTGTGTCTTTGTGGATCTGGAGCAGGGGTGTCCAATCGTGTCATGGAGGGCCAAGACCCTGCAGGCTTTACCTCCAACCAGTGTCTTCAACAGCACATTTCACTGAATTTCTTCCCACTGATTGCTGATAAGTGAAAACACCTGCTGAAGAGACTGAGTAGAAGAGAAAATCTGCAGGGTCTTGGCCCTCAATGGCACATGATTGGACACCCCGGATCTCGAGAAAGCATATGATAGGGTGCCAAGAAAAGAAGTGTGGTACTGTATGAGAAAGTCAGACGTGGCAAAGAAGTATGTGAGGATGGTGCAGGATATGTATGAGGATAGTGAGACCCTCGTGAGGTGTGCTGTATGAGTGACAGATTGATTCAAGGTGGGGTGGGATTACATCAGGGATCAGCTTTGAGCTCCTTCTTGTTTGCCATGGTGATGGACAGGCTGACAGATGAGGTCAGGCAGGAGTCTCCGTGGACCATGATGTTTGCAGATGGCATTGTGATCTGTAGTGAGAGTAGAGAACAGGTGGAAGAGAACCTGGAGAGGTGGAGGTATGCAAGTCAGTAGAAGCAAGCGAGAATACTTGAGTGTGAATGAGATGGAGACAGGTGTAACGGTGAAGATGCAAGGAGTAGAGGTCTTGAAGGTCCATGAGTTTAAATACCTGGGGTCAATCATCCAAAGCAATGGAAAATGCACAAGAGAGGTAGAAAGGAGAGTACAGGCAGGGTGGAGACGAGTGCAGGGGTGGTTTGGGAAAGAAGGATAGCAGCTAGAGTGAAAGGGAAGATTTACAAAACAGTAGTGAAACCTACTATGATATATGATTTGGAGATGGTGGCGCTGACAAAAAGACAGGAGGAGGAGCTGGAGGTGGAGGTGGCAGAGTTGAAGATGCTAAGATTCTCATTGGGAGTGACTGGGAGGGCCAAGATTAGAAATGAGTATATCAGAGGGACAGTTCAGGTTGAGTAGTTTGGAGACAAAGTAAGACAGGCAAGACTGAGATGGTTTGGACATGTGTAGAGGAGGGATAGTGGATATATTGGACAAAGGATGTTGAAAATGGAGATGCCAGGCACAAGAGGAAAGGGGGAAGACCACAGAGGAGATTCATGGATGTAGTGAAGGAGGACATGGAGAGGGTGGATGTTTCAGAGGAAGATGCAAGGGATAGGGTGAGATGGAGGCAGATGATCCGCTGTGGCGACTCCTAAAGGGATCAGCCGAAAGAAGTGTGCAGTGTCATCTATCACCCTCTCCCTGCCAAAGTGATTTCAGGTGATAGACTGACCTTGGCCAACTAACCAGGGTGCTAATGGACCCATGTGCAGGACAATTATGTCCAAAATATAACAAAATAAGCCAAGATGAAGAAGAAAGAAGAAGATGAAGAAGATTAAGCTTTTCTTACTTTTGTCATACATTTACAAGTTTCTACGGTCAATTTGTGATTTTTTCCTTGTAAATTTGATGCTATTTCTCATAAATTTGGTATTTTTTTAATTATGAATTTGTGACTTTTTCCTTTCAAATTAGCAACTTTTTTCTTGCAACTCTGGGCTTTTTTTCCCCCAGTATATTGTCACAGAGAGCCACGTCTAGGTTACAGAATGTTTAACTATCTTGTACAAAGAAGATAGAAAAATAAGAACAGGTAATTTCAAAACACAAAAACCTTATCTATTATATTAGTATAACAATTTCCAATATAGCTTCAATTAAATCAACAGAAACTTTAATTAATTTTAATAAACATAAAAATTAACATTAGTTGTTAAATTATTATTTTTTTAATGTAGCAAATATTTAAAAAGCTAAATTAACCTAAAATATCAAATATATAACTGCATGTGCAATCAACTGAATTTCTTGGGTTCAATTCAATTCAATTCAGTTCAATTCAACTTTATTTATATAGCGCCATTTCACAACAACAGTCATCTCATAGCACTATCAACTGTAGGGGGGAACCCCCACAGTTGCAGAAAGACCCCAGCAATCAGGTGATCCCCTGTGAGCAAGCACTTGGCGACGGTGGAGAGGAAAAACTCCCTTTTAACAGGAAGAAACCTCCAGCAGAACCAGGCTCAGGGAGGGGCAGTCATCTGCTGCGACTGGCTGGGGGGTGAGGGGACAGAGAAGATGAAAAGAACAGACATGTAGAGAGCAAACAGCACGATGGGGACTCAATCTATGGGAGAGAACAAACAAATGTTAATGACCAGCAAAAAAAAATATTTCATAGAGAGTGAGGAAAGGAGTGAGGCCCAGTGCATTACTGGAGGTCCCCCGGCTGACTAAACCTATTAGCAGCATAACTAAGGGAGGGTTCAGAAACACATGATCCCTCCCTAATTGTAGGCTATATCAAAAAGGTAGGTTTTAACCCTAATCTTAAAAACAGAGATCGAGTCTGACTCCCGAATCCAGATTGGCAGCTGATTCCACAGGAGAGGAGCTTGATAACTGAAGGCTCTGCCTCCCATTGTACTTTTGGAGATTCTAGGTATTACAAGTAGTCCTGCATTTTGGGAGCGTAGTGCTCTGTTAGGATAATACGGTAGTATCAGATCTTTTAAATAAAAAGGAGCCTGATTGTTTAGAGCTTTGTAAGTAAGAAGAAGGATTTTAAACTTAATTCTAAACTCTATGGGAAGCCAATGAAGGGAGGCCAGAACCGGAGAGATATGATCTCTCTTTCTAGTACCTGTTAAAACTCTTGCTGCAGCATTTTGGATCAGCTGAAGATTTTTTAAAGATGTTTTAGGACAACCTGATAATAAAGAATTACAATAATCTAATCTCGAGCTAACAAAAGTGTGGATCAGTTTCTCAGCATCACTCTGAGACAAGATGCTCCTAATCTTGGCAATATTACGCAAATGATAGAAGGCAGTCTTAGAAACAAATTTAATATGTGAATTGAAGGACAAATCCTGATCAAAAATAACTCCAAGGTTCCTCACAGAGCTATTAAGAGAAAGAGTAACTGCATCCAAACTGAAAGGGTTGAGTTTTTTTCACAGTAAGTTGTTAATGAAATAATTTATTGAACAGCTGGGCCTGAAAATCAAATTTGTGAGTACGCTATTTAGTGCATTTATCTGAAGATCTTAAGTAGACAAAAGATGGATCGATACACTTTTTTGGGGAAAATAAGTTGCTGTATTTATCTATGTTAACACATTAGTTTCCAGAGCTTGGGAATGAACAAAAATCCAATACTCTCATCTATGGCCACTGAAAAAATGTGACTGAGGACACAAGTAGTTGAAATGAGCTTTCGCATACGTTGGCTGGACTCAGTCATAGAGACAAGATGAGGAGCTCAGTTATCTGGAAGTGACTCAGAGTTGCTGCTCCTCCAGGAAAAAATTGCAGATTTACAAAAAAAAAAAAAAATCATATTTTTTTTAAATGTTTTTATTCATTCAAGAAAAACACAAATTGACAAGAATCATTACTCACTACTCGAGTAAACAGATACTTTCTTACGCTTATGTGACTGAGTGGGATGAGCCAAGCCCACCTAGTGTCATCTGAACAGGGGACTGAAGCTATGATCTCCCAATCCTCTTTGTGACCAAGTTAGAATGTATGACAAAGATGTGGGAGATCATGGGTTTGATCCTCAATTTAGACACCACCAGCTGGACTTGGCCAGTCCCCTTGGTCACATTTGGCATTGCTTGGCAGGAATTAGTAGTGTCATATCAGTCCCATCCCCAGATGCCACCAATGTGTTGGCCCAAGTGGTGCGTGGTCACAGCCACCAGGGGTGTAGCCAGTAGACCTCAGTGGTGGTGGCGTAGTCAGAAAGTGGAAATCCTTAATGTCACTAAGTGCATTAAGGCTATTACGCTTTAGGAGTGAGTTTCTCCCTTTTACTCCCTGTCTCACACCATAAACCCCTTCTCACTCCAAAATGGAAAATACTGCCAATATCATATTGACTTCCTTCAGATTTTTATACAATGAGAGCTCTAAAAGCAGTGCTGTTAAGGTATGATCAAGGCTGATTGCCATGGCAAGTAGACTGAATATGTTCTGGAACTTATTCTGGGGTAAAGAAGTGTACTGTATGTGATGGGGACAAAATGAACAGTTTATATGTATTATGTGTATGCACACTCACTCCACCCCTACCCCACAGTTTCCATGCACAATTTCCTCTAATTAATCTCACTCCAAACTTTTCTGATTAAGGACTCCATTACATATTGACTCTGTAACATATTCTCCCCTCTCCACCCCCACTTGGCTTGTAAAGTGGGTTGATTGTCTTGGTGACACAGGTAGACTGTATGACTCAGATGCGGTAGATCATGGGGATCGATGTTCAGATGCTACCCGTTGGCTTTAGCCTTTCTCTTGGTCCATCACACTTAACAGTATTGCCCCCTCTGTCACTCCACAAACCTCATGTCTCACGCCAAATTTTTTTTTGAATACTTTATTGATCCCCCGAGGGAAATTCAGGGCATCCACCTGGATGGATGAAGCAGCCACGGTACAGCGCCATCCCTTCACCATTCTCACACACACACACATTCACACCTAGGGCCACTTTAGAGTCTCCAATTAACCTAACCTGCATGTTTTTGGACTGTGGGAGGAAACCGGAGAAATCCTGGAGTAAACCCACACACACACGGGGAGAACATGCAAACTCCACACAGATCACTGTTGGTCAGGGGGTGGGATCAAACCCGGGATCCCATGGCCAAGGGTGAGTTGCTGTGCTGCCACAGTGCTAACCACTGCACCACCGCACTGCCATTAGGAAGTTACCATCAATATAGCATGTTGACTTTCTTCAGATTTTTCCCATAATAAGAGCTCTCAAGCTAGCATAAAGCAGACTGAACATGTTCTAAAATTATTCTAAACATGTTCTAAAATTATTCTAAAGTAAAGAAGTATCACTCTATCATCATCACTCTATAAAAGCAAGGAATCTCTGTGTGTCTGTGTGTGTGTCACGCTTCATAGGACATCATAGGGTGGCCTATGATCTCTGCCTGAACATCATAGGATGTCCTATGATCTCAGGTATCACAGGACACAAATATGTCTTTTGACGTCACATAGACCATGTGTCTGTGTCTTCTGCTGTGTCTTCTGAGCTCTGCCTGAACATCATAGGACGTCCTGTGGTCTATGTGACATCATAAAGACACATTTTCTTTTTGCTCAGATCTATTTTCATGATCCTGTCCATGAACTAGAATTACGACGCACCTATCCCTCAACCAGTGGTCTCAACGAAGAAGAAGAAGACCCACCAGATGGAGAGCAATAGAACGAGGACAACTGCTGCACATCAGAAAAGATGCCATGAAGATGAAACACCTGAGGTTCCAGCAGTACATCGCACCCGTCTGAGACAGGAGGACACCCTTCACCAGCATAGGGTACGACTGACTTTAAAGCATGTTTATAGGACATCATAGGACAGCCTATGATCTCTGCCCCATCATCATAGGATGTCCTATGAACTCAGGCATCATAGGACGACTTGCGATGCCTACATGACGGCAAATGTGTAACCTTGAAGAATGCCAGTCTACACTACAGATGTGTAAAATGCCAAGCAAAGCGCTGATTTTCTCCGGGTGCTCCGGTTTCTTGGTTTCTACGGGCATGCACGGGCCTTCCTGAAATGGGTCGAAAGCCACTTTTTCAGGATCGTACCCATGAACTGGAATTACAACGCACCTATCCCTCAACCAGTGGTCTGAACGAAGAAGACCCACCAGATTAAGACCAATAGAATGAGAAGAACTGCTGCATGTCAGAAAGGATGCTGTGAACTTGAAACACCTCAGGTTCCACCAGTACACCGTAGGCATGACTGTGAACAACACAGCCGTCTGAGACAGGAGGAGGCCCTTCAGCAACGGGCTTGCAGAAATACTTGCTTATACTTGGTTTCTACGGGCATGGACGGGTATGCATGGGTAAGTACTAGTATTTGTTGAAAAAAAAACTGTTTCTGTGAATTGTGTGCATGCACACTCACTCCACCCCTACCCTCAAATCGCCACATGCACAATTCCCTCTGAATCTCATTCCAAGCTTTTCTGAAAGGTGGCAACTCAGCACTTTTTTAAGTGACTTTTCAGGTTACTTACTTATAACTGAGCCATTAGTTTCATACTGTAAGGATACTTTTACTTGTATTGGGTGATTGGTTTTGAAAAAAAAAAAATAACAGTTATCTTCTTGTGCAGTGCTTGATATTAACTTGTGTGTTCATTAGCTACCGTGGCTAGTAGTTTTCAAGAGTTAAACTAACTCAGCTAAATCTAAGTTTAACTAACCGAGATGTTCAAGCAACTTTTTTTTTCCTTTTAAATATAATTTTTTTTAATGTAAATTTGTGACTTTATCCCAATATTATATTTTTTTCCATTCATTCATCATCATCTGCTTCATCCTTTTGGGTCCTTTTTTGTCCCAGTGTCTTTGGGCAAAAGTCAGGGTAGACCCTGGACGGATCGCCAGTCCATCACAGCACCAACACAGAGACAGACAACCATTCACTCTCACATTCACAACTAAGGACAATTTATCCCCAGTTGATGTCAATTAACCCTCTTCTCAGAGGTGGTTATCCAGCACATCAGCCCCTCAAATAATATCAAAACAATCCCTCCAGGATTTCACAATGTCGCAATCACACAAATTCCTGCAAAATCAGTGATTCGCATCTTTTGCATGACCTTGCAACTTTGTCCAATCACCGCAACTTTCACGCAATTTTGGCCAATCCTTGTCAACTTCCACCAATTTCGCCACCAAGTAGTGCTCAAACACTCAGTCTAACCAATGAAATGTGTCGTTGCACCACGCTCACTTCCATGTTTACAGTGAGTATTAATGGAACACATCAGCAAAAAACAGAGTGTGTAATTTTAAAAAAAAAACACTCGCCTACAAGTTTTCCCACACCATCCCTTCCTCCGTCTTCCCTGGCCCACCAATGGATGTCTCCCCCCGTCTCGGTCCTGACCGCGTGTACAAAGTGCCGGCTTTGTGTTGAAAAAAGTCTGCATGCCTGAAGCACCCAGTCGCGGGAGTACGCGTGAGGAGAGATGTTGTAAAACCACAAACAAATGAGCAAATCTAACACTATAGCCAGTGCTTGAACATTTTACACATCTTTAGAGGTAAAATCATTACTACATCTTGTCAATGAATTTTAAAGATACACTCCGGCGGCTCTAAAACCACCTCAAAAACAAATATGTATTGCCCAAAACAGTATATTATGGCTTTTTACACACACACACACACAAAAAAATAAAAACATTCATGGCCTTAGAATTGCTTGGAAATTGATTTTAAATCTTTCACCTACTTAAGTATGTGCGGATCTATAAATATTCTAATTAGCGGCCTGTAGGGTTTGCACATGATTGGTCGCCATGACTCCTGGTGGGTGGGCTGCTAGTCTGTTCATGATGCTTCCAGACGTTAAGGTTTTGCCTACACTACCGTTCAAAAGTTTGGGGTCACCCAGACAATTATTTTGTGTTTTCCATGAAAAGTCACACTTATTTACCACCATGAGTTGTAAAATGAATAGAAAATATAGTCAAGACATTGACAAGGTTAGAAATAATGATTTGTATTTGGAATAATAATTTTTTCCTTCAAACTTTGCTTTCGTCAAAGAATCCTCCATTTGCAGCAATTACAGCATTGCAGACCTAACATGATTGCACAAGGGTTTTCTAATCATCCATTAGCCTTCTGACGCAATGAGCAAACACATTGTACCATTAGAACACTGGAGTGATAGTTGCTGGAAATGGGCCTCTATACACCTATGTAGATATTGCACCAAAAACCAGACATTTGCAGCTATAATAGTCATTTACCACATTAGCAATGTATAGAGTGTATTTCTGATTAGTTTAAAGTTATCTTCATTGAAAAAAAGTGCTTTTCTTTCAAAAATAAGGAAATTTCTAAGTGACCCCAAACTTTTGAACGGTAGTGTATATCTTCAAAAGTAAAAAGCAAAACATTTTTCTGAAAGCAGTCTTGCCGAGTGCGGCACTCTGTCGGCGACAGCTGCAAGCCAGCGCCAGTTCTGCTTACTAAAAGTGGCTCACTGGGCGGCTCACATTCCGCAGCTCGATGTGGTGTCATGAGTGTAGTGTGTGTGTGATGCCATACCCGCCCACAGGGTGACGTCAGGCGGGCACGGCCACTGGTGTATATAATTCTGTGTTCTGATAATGAGGAGTGATTTGCTGTTCGGTTCAGCATGGCTCCTTTCTCGTATTATTCATACATAACATTTGGCGACGAAAAAAATTATGGCAGCATATGAGTTACCTCAACCCCTAGTGCCATTTTTGGAGTACACGGGAGAGCAGGTGATCCTGTGGCCAAAGTGGAGGGCCATGTTTGAGGGTTACATCGGGGCGCTGGGCCTAGGTGGACTCAACGGGAGAAGATGACGAGCACTCCTGGCCCATCATCTCAGAGTGGAGGGCTGAAGAACTCTCAGTACGTTGGGAGAGACGGAACACTATGAGGATGCTGTTGAGCGGTTGGCCGATTTTTTCGCCGGGCAGACAAGGACCACGACGCTGTGGGTGGCGGGAGTGTTGGCACCAAACAAGGCTAAGCTAGTTAGCTGGGAGAAGCTAACAGCACAGTCAGTGTCTATGGACGGGCTAGCCACGAAGCTAACTGCGTGCCAAAAGGGGGCTTTTTGTTGGGTCTGTATCCAGAAAAGCATAACTTTAATAAGTGTGAAAGAGCATTCATAGACCTCAGTTTGCTTAATGCCAAAAAATGTATTGCACTACTGTGGAAAAAGACTCATAGACCAGATGTGACTCAGTGGTTAAGACAGATGTTAACAAACCTTCCACTAGAAAGAATAACATACATACTGAAATCAAAGGAAAATGTGTTTGAGAATATATGGAGACCTTTCATTGATTATGTAAAGAAATTAAACATAACTTCTGAAGAAGAAGGTGAATGATATGTGTGGACCTTGCAAATTCCAAACTGGTGAATGTATATTATGTATACTTATGTAATAGATTACCTAGACTAAACAGAGGAGCATTGTTGTTGACTTGCTTTTGTTAATGGTTGTTGTTGTTTTTCGTACATTTTTTTTGTTGTTGTTGTTGTTAGTGTTTTTTTTAATTTTTAAATTACTTTAGTGTTAGTGTTTTACTGTCTGTGCCTTGTTTGTAAAAAAAAAAAAGGTTCAATAAAAAATATTGTGGAAAAAAAATGTGTTTTAACTTCAGTGGATCACAATCTCAGCTGTCTGATGGAAAATGACTGTTATCACATCTTCATTCTGTAACAATATATCTGGCAATCAGGTTTAATTCTTGCTGGGTCACAAACTGTCCATATGCATACCTGTGCTGGAAATCCAGCCATGGTTGTTGAGACAAGAATATTTCCACTTTACATCCAGCCGTGGCAGTTCAGATAGCGTAAATCCAGTAACACGGTGTTGTTAGCATAGCTATCCATTACTTAACACTAGCTTTGTCAGAGCTTTGTTGCTGTTTTCAAGCGCTTCTCGAGATTGCAATAGGTCTCAACCGGCACTTGGCTTCCAACCCACCAATATGCTTTTGTCCTTAACTGCGACAAAGGAAAAATCTTTTTCCACAAAAACAAAGTAGCTTCATCTTTTCCTCCGCTCAGTAGTGAAGACTCAGCTCTCTGCAACAGGTCGCACTGACTGACAGCTCATCTCAGCTATGGGAGGGTCAGTTTTTATATTCATTTATTTGTGATAAAAATATCTATCCATATTAATACAATGAATAACGAGTAACACATCTGATCAAATTTCAGTAACTGTAATGCATTGCTGAATTTTTAAACAGTAATTTTGTTACATAGCACGTTACTGCAAAAGTAGTATTAGTGTTAGTGGCGTTACAGTAACGCGTTGCTTTGTAACTACTCCCAACACTGAAATTCACAGCAGAAAAACACAGACTTGGGACTGTGGTGAAATTTTGCTCTTGATATGTCTTGTAAGTCATAAAAAGCATGTTGCAGACATGTTAACAATGGAAAAAAATTGATTTTTGCCAGAGTGTCACTTTAAAGCTTTGAATCTCAGGTCTAGACACGTTGGTCCATGTCCAGACCGGAGGTTCACAGATTTAAAGCTCATTGACAAGATGTAGTAATGATTTTACCTCTAAAATGTTCAAACACTGGCTGCAGTGTTAGATTTGCTCGTTTTGTTTATGGTTTTATGGCGTCTGTCCTCACGCACGCTCCCGCGACGGAATGCTTTTGGGGCAGGCGGACATTTTTCAACACAAACCCAGCGCTTCATATATGCAGTCAGGATGAGGACATGGCGAGATGTCCACCGGCAGGCTGGGGGAGACGGAGGAAGGGACGGTGTTGGAAACCTCCCAGGTGAGTGTTTTTTTTTAAATCACACGCTCTATTTTTGCTGATGTGTTCGGTTAATACTCACTGTAAACACAGAAGTGAATGTGGTGCAGCGATGCATTTGATTGGTTAGACTGAGCGTTTGAGCGCCAGTGAAAGACAAATCTGATTGGTGAGATTGATGGAAGTTGACAAGGATTGGCCAAAATTGCGGGAAAGTTGCGGTGATTGGTCAAAGTTGCAAGGTCGTGCAATAGTTGCACTGATTGGCTGATTTTGTGTGACTTGACTCGATCGCAACATTGCGAAATCCTGGAGGGACTGTTGTTATACAGAATATCACTGCAGTAAATTGGAAAAAAAAACATCTGCCTTAAAATTTGTAATTCTTCCCACAACTTTTAGTGCAAAAAAAAAACTCTTAAAACATCGCAACTTTTATCACAGCTTTAAAAAAAAAAAAAAGCTCCCACAAATTCAGGCTTTTTGGGTCACAGCAATCATAAAAATATCCTGCAGAATCCTGGAGGGCCTGATTTAAGAAATATTGCCAAACTCAAACTGTTACTGCCCCCTAGCAATCTGGAACTATTAGTGCACACTTTAATATTCTCCTGTCTTGATTATTGCAACTCACTTTTCACATGCATCTCCCAGTCCTCCGGAGCTCATCTTCAACTGGTCCAGAACGCAGCAGCTAGGTTGCTAACAAGCCTGTATGCATATACATCACTCCTGTTCTTGCTTCCCTTCACTGGCTCCCTGGGAAAATTTGAATTCATTTCAAAATTTTACTAATAACACACAAAGCAGTCACTCCTCCAGGGTCAGGCTCCTGGATATATAGCTGAACTACTGAGATCTTACAATATAGCCGCCCATGATCTAAGCGATGTTATATAATAATAAAAAATCAAGTCACTTTTTCTATCATGGAAATATCCTGTTTGATGTCTGTCCAGATCTTATTTTCAACAAAGACAACATCCTGGTTTGATCCTCAGTTTTTAAGATTAATGAAATATTATTATTATTATTATTATTATTATTATTATGTGTTCCTCTTTCCGTTTTAGTTTGATCCTCCCCATGGAACCAGTTTCAATTAAAAACTGAAAAAATAATCTTTTTTTCCCCACTATCAGTGCCATAGACTGTAGTCTATGGTCAGTGTTTGGCTGACTTGTCTTAGATTACTTGGTGTTTTGAAGACTTGATAAAATCTGCCACCATCCAAAGCGGCTAAAAGAGCTGGCGTTGAGCTGTAATACCTCAACTGTACACTAGGGGGAGGTCGAAGCCAACGTTGCCTGTCACAACAAACTGGCGCAATTAAACCGCAAAAGAATTAAAAACGTCTCTCTCCATCGAGTTTTGTTTAAACAAGAAAATCCTCGGTGGTAAACTCTCCTTAGCTAAATGATTTCAGCTTTTAGCTCCGTGGAGAGGAAAGCCTTTATTTATTTTCCACCCACGGCAACGGGCGTGTAGTGGCGCGTGCGTTTGTGCGCGCGCGTGTGTAGAAATGTAGGAAGTAACGAAATAACTTTTCCTAGCAGAACGACGTGAAGGCATTGGGAAATCCTTTTACACAACCGTGACTTATAGGCGAGACAACGACGGGAAAGTGTTCTGTAGGTACTGTAACTATTGAATCCTCGCTAGAAGGTCGTTCTTGGTTGCCAGTTTACTCACCTGCGGTTAGACAGCGCAAGTAAAGTCGGGCGCATTTTTTTCCACGGCTTGTGCGGCTGGATTTCGTTGACGGAGGTGCAGCGGGAGCCTGCTTTCTCTGCCGTCAGCGGAACTCGGGCTCTTGATGATCAGATGAGTGATTTTTCTCGAAAGGTGAGAATTATTTTGACAGTGTGACTCTCGGTGCCCTTTATGAGGCGACACATGGGTGGGCGCCACGAGTGGGCATTTAGATGGTGGTGTCCAAAGTGAGGATCAAAGAGTTCTTAAAGGGTTTGTTTTTTTGTTTTTTTTTTAATTTTCGATATATTTACTCATTGTTTATGTAAAGGAGGCAGTGCATGTTCAATATAAACGGACTGTAAAAGTGCCAGATTATAGCAGGTCTGCTCTCAGATCTCCATGTTGTCCCCATGTTGTAGCACGCAGTGGATCCGTGCGCAGTCAATGTACAAGTTTAAATAGAAAAAGTCCCATATTTAACCAAAGCAAGATACAAACTTAAAGGTGTCGAAAT
Source organism: Pholidichthys leucotaenia (assembly GCA_020510985.1). Lineage (NCBI taxonomy): Eukaryota > Metazoa > Chordata > Actinopteri > Cichliformes > Pholidichthyidae > Pholidichthys > Pholidichthys leucotaenia. The sequence goes on from CM035846.1 coordinate 225,800,963, forward strand.
TAAAAAAAAGAATAATCTTCCAAATGTATAAGTAAAGACAAATATTTGTTAGAAAATAAGCATATTTATGATAATAAAGTCACAAACTTGTGGAAAAAACTGAGAAAGTTAGCTTGAAATCCTTACAGTTTTTTTTACTCAAAGAACTCTTGTGAAAAAGTTGCACACTTGTGATAGACTGTTTTTTTTTAAATCGCAAGTAAAAGATTAAAATATACAAGGACAAGGTCACAACTTTACACGACAAATTGTAAATTAACAAGAAAAGTTTTACAGTAAAAAGGTGATGAGCACAAATTTATGAGGCTAAAGCTTGTTTGTTACCTATGCTAACAGGCACGAGTCAAATATGTTTTGTGGCTCCATCTTTATTTTTTTTTTTCCCCATCAGGAAATTGCTCTTTACCCAGTAGAGGTTGCTGAGCCCCGAGCTAGAGAAAGGCCTCTACTCCCCAGTTTGCCAAAGTGTTGGACTGTTTTACCTCTTTTTTCATAGGTTTCTTAAAATGTGTTTTTTATGTAGATTTTAATGCAGACCAGTGTGGTTGCACTGGTTTATCACCGGTGTGTGATAATATCATAGAATGCCAAAACAGCAGAGCAGCATGACTGTCATATTGATCTAATCTGTCACTTACATGGCAACCTCAACAGGAACTGGTCATCCAAAAATTTTAAAATTACCGTACAGGTCTACCACTGCTTGGTTTTATGATTGTACTTCTTTGAGAAACCCTAAATTGGTTTTATGTCATGTACATCACACAGTGCACCACATCTTTACAGGGTGGATCGCATGGGTGCGAGGAGAGCCATAAAATTATTTTCTCCAGGCTTGTGAATTCAAGAATGAAGAAGACATCTCTCGCCACAGACTCCCCCCCCCCCCCCCCCGTTCCCTATAGTTCAGCAATCTTCTCCGCACTCAAGAGTTCAGATCAAGAGCCCCTCTCCTTCAGAGACTCCTTCTCTTGACTCAGGTTGTACATAGGAAACTGAGGGCTTCCCACCTGTCACAGTAGGAAGGAAGAGTGTTGTTCTCCAAGTAAACAGACAGACCTGGAAATTGCATGTCTGCTAATTTCCTCATTTCTGTCCCCAAGGATCGCAGTTAATACAAGTTACTAGCTCACATGCGTACCATTTGGGTTAATATTTGGCTTCTATTGTTAAATGTGTAGCCGTGCCTTTTCTTTAAAACATTATATTGATTTAAATTTGTGTGTTTCTACAGTGGATGCAGCTGGTAGAGAGTTGGAGATATGACTTATGCTGACAAACACCTCTGATTATCAAGATGAGCACTACAGATGGAGCCAGGCCCCCCGAGCAGGATGAAGAGGCCCATGTTGTGCAGATTTACCCCAGGGTGTCACAGAACACAGGTGCCTTCAGTCCCCTACAGGTTGGCGCCAGAGACACAGTGAGGACTGTTGTCCACAATGCTGTAGTCACTCTGGGCCTCGACCCCAATAAGCCCTACAGTCTACTAGAGGTCAGGGAGAGGGGTGGAGAGGAGCGGCAGCTGGAGGCAGGGGAATGCCCTTTTGATCGAGTCCTGCTGTGGCCCCCTGAGGCTCATAAATGGCACCGTCAGAGCCTTGGGTACTACTTCATCCTGGAGCAGAGTGGCAAAGAGGACTGCGACAACCTCTGCAACCTTTCTACTTTGACCAAGGAGAGCGTCTTGGACGTTCTACGCGAACGCTTCTACAAACACAAAATCTATACTTATGCCAGCAAAATCCTCATCGCCATCAATCCCAACAAGTTCCTACCAGTTTACTACAACCCCAAGTATGTCAAGATGTATGAGAACCAGCCACTGGGCAAACTGAGTCCACATATTTTTGCCATTGCCGATATGGCCTTCCGCACTATGATGAACAATCATGCCAACCAGTGTATTGTGATATCCGGGGAGAGGGGGTCGGGGAAGACAGAGAGCAGCCGCTATCTCATTCACTGCCTGACTGCTCTCAGTAAGAGCACATACTCCAGCGGGCTAGAAAGAGCCATCCTCGGGGCAGGACCAGTGTTAGAGGTAGGTAACACTGTGGTGTGAAGCCACTGACATCAGAGTAACCCCTAGAGAGACAACAAAACCTCATTTTCTTCAGTTAATGTTTCACATTGAACTCAGATTCTCCATGCTGTAAATGTTTGCAGCACAGTTTCATGATTCTTACAGGGATATTTTCTTTTACAGCAAAGAAACAGTCATAATAGAGAAGCCTTTAAAAATTGCATTAACAGTCACATCAAGTAATGGTTTTAAGGAAAAAATCTAGCTTCTCAGCTATACTACATAATATGCTTCTCCTTCTTCTTCTGGCTGCTCCCTTTAGGGGTCACCACAGCAGATCATCTGCCTCTATCTCACCCTCTCCCTTGCATCTTCCTCTACAACACCAGCCCTCACCATGTCCTCCTTCACTACATCCATGAATCTTCTCTGTGGTCTTCCTTTTCTCCTCCTGCCTGGCAGCAACATCTTCAACACCCTTTGTCCAATATAGCCACTATCCCTCCTCTGTATATGTTAAAACCATCTCAGTCTTGCCTCTCTTATGGCACTTTTCCACAAGTATCACCTTAGCTTTACTTACTTTTACTTTTCTCAGTTTCTCGCTCTTTCCACAGTACCCTACACGCTTTAACCGATACGATTTTCGTGCCAGTTTAGGGGCAGGGGACAAGCGAGAAAAAGCGAGGTGTGATTTTTCGTCAATCGACTGCTAGCCGCTGATTGTTCAGCGCGTAACGTCACAGAGAGCGTCCGTTTTCAGTTTTCTGTTGAAGCTGCACGACCGCCATTTGTAATCGGTCACGGAGTGAATATGATATTAAAAGAGACAGCGTTGTAGGTTAGGTTTTGCGGAAATCTACACCGTGGTCCAACGAAGAGGTGTGGGGTTTTCTCTGCTTGCTGGCAGATCCACAGTCAGAAGAGTGATCCGGACCCTACAGATGACTGCGCAGAATAGAACCGTACTACTGACAAGCTGAATACGAAGTTGAGAGAACCATCCATGGTGAGTGATTTGTAATATTGTGCATCTGTTTGCTTATTTATCCTGTTGGTGGTAAGCTCACTTTTGAGCCATACAGCCCCCGTTCTGTGCTGGCTAACTCGTTGTAGCTAACGAATTTTGGCTAGTAGCTAGATAATACCAACTGTTGATTCGCGCTTGTTTTCTCCTAAATATTCGCTTGTGAGAGGAAAAGATGACATATATCAATCCTGGTTATAGTCCTGGTTTTTGTTTTGTATTGCACTTGGTGCTGCGCATTAAACTGTGTGCAATTTAATGCCGTTTTTTGCTGGCTAACGAGTTTTAGCTAACGAGTTTTGGCTAGTAGCTAGATAATACCCACTGTTGATTCACGCTTGTTTTCTCCTAAACATTTGCTTGTAAGAGCAATACGCTGAAATATATCAATCCTGGTTATAGTCCTGATTTTTGTTTTGCATTAAATTGTGTGCAATTTAATGCTAGAATGTGTTTCCACATGCCAGGGTTAGCTTCCCTGTTTATAGTGGATACTGGTGACATCACAGGAGCCGAAATCTCAACAATATAAGGGCTTTTTCAAACCAGTGATTTATAAAGTCATTCATATAATTTTCTAAAGCGTCAGAAAGAGAAATCCATATATTATATCATTCATTACACAGACCATGATATACTTCAAGCATTTATTTATTTTAATTTGGGTGATTATGGCTTATAGCCCCTGAAAACCCCAAATTCCATTTGGCAAAAAATTTGAATATTACATAAACTTTAAAAAATAGTTTTTAAATAGAAATGTGGGCCGATGAGGTGTTGGTTAATATGGGCTGTAGCCATAATCATCAATATTAAAATAAACACTTTCAATATATCACTGTCCCTGTAATGAATCTATATATGGGTTTCACTTTCTGAAATGAGTGACAAAAATATTGAACTTTTTCATGATATTCTAATTTTTGAGATGTGCCTGTATAAGTGTTGAACTTGCTTGAAAAAACTAAACACCATCCATTTCTATTGTTCGTCTAGGCAGGAGGGAATCAGCCGCTCAACAACGGACGTCGCCACTGTGGAAAGTACTGAAATCCTTTGCTTTTATAGGTAAGTGACAAACTTTTATTGATAAAAACTCCATATTTTGACTGAGCGACTCCATAATCTGTGATGCACACCTTCAGTTAAAGTACTAGATTCCATTCCACTGAATGTATTAATTCATTCTGATTGCTGAGGCCACAGTAAAAGCAGATGACTTTAAATGCAACCCAGCCCTTGTAAAATCGACTTTACATCAGTGCAGCTATATGAAAATTGTGGTTAAATACAACAACGAAGTACTTTATTGTCACATTGGAATCGCTGCTGTTTGGTTTTTCTTTTGAATTCTTGGATGGAATATGGTGGGCAATATAAGCTGCATCTTCAGCCATCACCCATTTCAGATAACCTATGTTGAACTGTATAATCAGAGGAGTTATTGTTTAATTCGGCCTTATTAAATTTTTTTCCCCCTTTGTTATATTATTGTATTTTCTTTAAATCTATCCGAAATAAAGATTCATTCATTCACATTCCACCACTGGCTTTTAGTAACAAGTGTATTTCCCAAATATGTTTTAAACTTCATTTATTTAACCTCCACACATTTCTGTCTTTTGTCTAGGCAAGAGGGAAACGATCGATCCACCCCAAACTGGACCTTGCGTCACTATTTACAGAGATGCAGGCCTAAGATCTGCTGATCTGAGACCAGTGTGAGCTGCACATCCCAGCTGCTGAGTGACCCAGTCTGACAGTTTGAGTTTTGCACATTCTGAATAATCTGGAATTTGCTGCTGATTGTAATAAACAATTTAGTGACTTATGTGTTTGCATCATGATTTCTATTTTTGTCTTTTAATACACTGGTGGGAAAAGAGTCAATAGTACAAACCATTAATGGGTGACCTTGAAAATGACTCATTTTTAAGACATTTATGTCACATGGTGGTAACCTTCACATATAAAAAGACATCTGCAAAAACTTCTGAGGTTTGTCAGTGCAAGACTACATGAATGCATGTATAGTACATTGTTGATGCAGAGAATATATATTTCTACAGTATATGTATCGAGTAAATCAAGCATTTTCCATGTAACTTTGTGACTGCATTATTTTAATTGCTTTTAATGCTAGATCAAGTTTTTTTTGGCCTAAAATGCATCATAACTGTCAAATACATCTTATTATACCGAACTCAGTAATGTTTACTTTTGAATATACATTTTGTGGCTAATATAGTTATTAACCAGGCGATTGAGTTGTGTCAGCTGATCATTTTTTGCTATGACAACATCTCAGACTCAGTGCAGCTGAAGCAGGTACGTCCATGATGTCTCAACAGTCCAGGATTTTCACGCAGATCAGAGCAATTTTTTTTCCCACAATATTTTTATTGAACCTTTTTTTTTTTTTTACAAACAGCACACACAGTCAGACACTAACACAAAAGTAATTTAAAAACTAAACAATAAAATGACAAAAAAAAGGTTAAAAAACAGAAACCATTAACAAAAACAAGTCAACAATGTTCCTCTGTTTAGGTAATCTATTACATTAGAATACATAATATACATTCACCAGCTTGGAATTTGCAAGGTCCACACATATCATTCACCTTCTTCAGAAGTTATGTTTACTTAATTTACATAATCAATGAAAGGTCTCCATATATTCTCAAACACATTTCCTTTGATTTCAGTATGTATGTTATTCTTTCTAGTGGAAACCAAAAGTGAGTTGGTTGTAGTCATTTTTCTAAGGTGTTTTGACGTGTAATTACCCATCCCTGAACACATATGCCTTATAAATATCAAGAGATGGGAAAATGATACTCAAATGACACTCAACATGCAAAATGGTGCTACAGTTGGATTGCTTTTCTTTAAAATTTTTAAAGTTATTTTGTAAGTTAAAGTGGGCTAGGATTAACTGGAAATATAACAAGTTTCCACATATAATTCCAAGGTCAATTGGCAATTCAATCAAACCAAAAAGGAGTTGTTCAGCTGCTGCATTTTTCTGCAGTCATTTTCTACGGTGTTTTAGCATGTAATTTACCATCCCTGAACACATATCCCTTAAAAAGAACTATCAATGGGAAAATGATACACAAAAACAAGAATTTTACTACAGTTGAATTGGCTTTTTTTAAAGTAAATTATTTTGTACGTAAAATAGGGCTATGATTAATTGGAAATATAACAAGTATCCACATACAAGTTCTTCATATAAGTTATAAGGAAGTTCTGCAACCACTGTGTGCTTGAGAAGCTGGGGACAACATTCTCCCACCACTGCGAGCTACGGTTTACTGCCCAGGTCCATGGTCTGCAGCGTTGATTTTGCAACAACGCAGCCAACTAGAACACACACACAGCATACATATTAATACTGATAACCTGGCGACATCAAAATGCTGTACACTACAATGACATGATGATAAAATGACAATAGAAAGCATTAAATTACCAAAAACTTTTTCCTCGTGTGCCTGATGTGCTGGGTAATTAAGCTCTCTGCTTCATATTCCCCAATGGCAACAACGAGTCTCTGGTACTGCTCCAACGTGTGTTCTCTCAATGCACGTCGACTTCTCCTGTAAAACTCTCTTCTCCGCTTAAAAACATTCATTGTGGCTTCCGGTTATGGCTGCCACGTAGGACGGACGTGTCTCGCTCTGCTCTGCTCCTGGAGAAAAAAATCGGCAAATAACTCTCTCATTTGGGACAGAACGTATCCCAGCATTTGAGCGAGGATATGTCGGCGAAGCCTAAGGCTGGAAAACCAGGAAAAGGAAAAAGCGAGCCGCCGAAACAGTCCAAATTAACGGACTTTCAGGTCTGTGACGCAGCAAACAAGGCTCCATATATGGCGGAGGAGGCTGGCGGCGGTGCGATTTCTGCGGGGAATGGCGCAGATGCGCTGATGGCTGCCATGAGTTCAATGAGAGCGGACTTTTCCTCTAGATTTGATGGGATTATGACAGCGTTGGAAGGAATAAGAAAGGAATTGGGTGACTGTGTAGAACGAACGGCGCAGATGGAGCTCCGTCTCGCTAGTGCTGAAGATGACGTCACCCGTCTTCAATTAAAGGTGCGCACTTTGGAAAAAAAAAATAAATCTCTGGAAGATAATATTTTGGATTTGGAATCTCGGTCGAGACAGAATAATTTGAGGCTGGTGGGTCTTCCAGAGGAATCAGAAGGTCGGGACGTATGTTCCTTTCTGGAAAAGTGGATTCCGGAGGTGCTGGGCAGCGAGGAGTTGCAATCAGCAGTGGTTCTGGAAAAAGCACATCGTATTGGCCCACGGAGAGATAAGGGACCGCCGAGGACCTTAATTATGAAGTTTCTTAGCAACAGAGACAGGATGAAGATCTTCAACGCTGCACGTGCTAAAGGAGAGATTAAACACCAGGACCAGCAGGTGCGGTTCTACCCAGATTTGGCCACAGGAATCCAACAATTGAGGAAGCAGTTTGATCCCGTACGTAAGGAGCTGCGCAACCTTGGGATTCGTCATGGTGTAATCTATCCTGCGAGACTGCTGACCACGTATGAGGGCAGAACCCACATCTTCAAGACCCCAGAGGAGGCGCAGGAGTTCATCAAGAAGATCAAAGAAGAAGAAGAGACTGGTGGGAGCTAAGCATGAACAAAATATAAGGTAGAATAATTAAGCATTTGCACAGGCATCTGACTGACTTGAAGTAAATAGTAAGTTTACAAAATATAGATTGTATTATATATTAAAAAAAAAACAAAAACAAAACAAACAAACAAAAAAAAACTATGATGTACAAAGTTGTTAAAAATCTTGGAGTTAAGTTGGAAAACTACAGAGGAGAGTTAATGTTACGTCATTAAAAGTAGTAGAGTTAGGGTGATTGGGAGGATGAAGAAGGAGTGGCTTAGGCTGTTCCCCGTGGGTGTGGAACGGTCGATGGCTATATCGGGAGACAGAATTTTTCTTTTGATTTTGGGGGGTTTGCCACAAGTGTGGGAAGGGGAAATTTGTTTGTGTGTAGTTTGTAGGATGAATGTTCAACCACTCATGTTTTTGCTTCTCTGTATGAGCATGTTTACACTGCAAGGTAATCCTAAACTCTCTATTGATCATGGACCAAAGTGTTAATCTTAATTTAACTTCATGGAATTGCAGAGGTCTACAAAATTTAAAAAAACTTAAACAAGTTATGAATAAAATAAAGGACATGGGTTCAAGAATTGTGTTTTTACAAGAAACTCATCTGATAGAGGAGGATGTTAAAAGAATTAGGAGTAGATGGCAGGGAAGTGTATTCACCTCTTCATTTTCATCCCGAGCCAGGGGAGTTATGACTCTCATACATAAATCAGTTCCTTTTCAAGTGAAAAATGTAATTGGAGACAAATTTGGAAGATATGTAATCATTCAAGGTTCTTTGCTATTAGAAAATATAAATCTTGTGAACTTATATGGTCCCAATATAGATGATCAGAAGTTCTTTGCCAATTTATTTCTCATCTTATCATCACTTACAGGGCAACATATAATAGCAGGGGATTTTAATTGTACATTGAATCCAGGTGTGGATAGATCAACAGGACTGGATTGTACGCACATTGGATGTAGGATGACTATTAATCATTTTATGAAAGAATTGAGATTGTTAGATATATGGAGAGAAATGAAACCACAAGTTAAAGCCTATTCTTGTTATTCCAGTACCTACAAGACATTCTCACGTATTGATTATTTTTTGATTTCCACAGAATTAAGGTCCAAGATTCAAAACTGCTTTTATGATAACATCGTGATCTCTGATCATGCACCCTGTTGTCTAATATATGTAGATAAAAAATTGACAAAGGAATCAGGTAGATGGCAATTTCAGCATAAATGGCTTCAGGATGAGGAATTTGTCAAGTATATAGAAAAACAGATAGACGAGTTCTTTGACATCAATACTACACAAACATCAGCATGTGTAAAGTGGGAGGCTTTCAAAGCTTTTATTAGGGGACATATTATTAGTTATACAGGATCAAAATCTAAGAAGACTCGAGAGGAGAGAGCTAAATTGGAACATAAAATAAAAAATCTTCAGGAAAAAGTGTATGCAGGAAGTGACCCAAGGTTGGAGAATGAATTACTGATTTTGAGAGCTGAATACGACAAAAAATCAGCGAATAGAGCTGCCTCGAGTCTTCTAAGATTGAAACAATCTTTTTATGAACAAGGTGAAAAATCAGGAAAATTATTAGCATGGCAGATTAAACAATTGGAAATTAAAACACCAATTACCAGTATTATAAGTAATGGACAGGTAGTTATAGATCCTTTAGAAATTAATAGAGCCTTTAGAGATTACTATGAAAAATTATATGATACCAAAAATGAACCTGATTTAACAAAACTAAATGGGTTTTTGAACGAACTATCTATACCGTGTATTCCAAATGAAAACAGGGAGATATTGGAGTCTAAAATTAGTCAAGAAGAAGTTGGGCTAGCCATTGATAATATGAAATCAGGAAAAAGTGCAGGACCAGATGGTCTTCCAGTTGACCTTTATAAAAAATTTAAGAATAAATTAATAAAACCTTTTTTGGAAATGGTTTTAGAAGCATTTCAAAATAATAATTTACCATCATACATAAATAATGCCTTAATTATACTGCTGCCAAAACCAGGTAAGCCCTCTAATAAATGTGAAAATATGAGACCAATAAGCCTATTAAACGCCGACCTTAAGATAATCTGTAAAATTTTAGCAAGACGAATACAAGAAATTTTACCAAATATTATTAATCGAGATCAGAATGGCTTTATAAAGGGTAGACAAGGCTTCCATAATGTAAGAAGACTATTTAATATTATTTATTTTAATAAAGAAGCACCGGATACAGCTCTCCTATCATTGGACGCCGAAAAGGCCTTTGATAGAGTTGAATGGCCCTTTCTTTTTGAAGTCCTACAAAGGTTTGGACTTGGAAATAATTTCATAAAATGGGTTCAAATAATATACAATAATGCTACAGCAGAAATCCTAACAAATAACAATATTTCAAAACCAATAAAAATCAATAGAGGATGTCGACAAGGCTGTCCACTTTCACCTTTACTGTTTACTATGGCAATTGAACCTTTAGCGATAGCGATACGTTTACATTCACAAATATATGGAATTAAAGTTGGACCAACAGAACATAAAATCTCCCTGTACGCCGATGATATAATTTTGTTTATGTCGAATCTAAAAAAATCAATTCCAACCTTGTTGAATTTAATAAAGAATTTTGGGGAAATATCAGGATATAAAATAAATAAAACTAAATCTTCAATATTAATGCTAAATGAGACCCAGAGAAATTACCCAGCCCCTGAGGTAAATCAATTCAATGTTGTAAATCAGTTTAAATATTTAGGAATCCAAATTATGCCTAAGCTAGAATCAGTCGCCAGTGTCAACTATGAAGCCTTAATGTCAGATATCAGTGAGTTAACTCAGAGATGGATGTCACTACCAATGTCGATGATCGGGAGAATCAATATACTTAAAAGTAATATTTTACCTAAAATACTTTATTTATTTCAATACATTCCCTTATCACCACCTTTAGATCTATTCTCAAGAATAAAAAAAAAGTTAGTGGAATTTATATGGAACAACAGGAGGGCTAGATTACGTTTGTCTTTATTATATTTACCATTTGATCGTGGAGGTCTGAAATGTCCAAATTTTATGTTGTATTATTGGTCGGCACAACTGAGGTCTATGACATATTATTTTTCATCAAATGATCTCCCTCACTGGACTGAAATGGAATCATACAATTTACCTTTACCTCTTCCCATATTCATATACTCAGATTCGGCAAAAAAATTACAAAAACAAGTTAAAAATCCATTTGTAAAGCATATGATCAAAATATGGTGTGAAGCTAAAAACTATTTAAAAGAACCACAGTTATTGTCACAATTTAGTCCAATATGGGGTAATCAATATTTTAAACCAGGGAGAGCGGACGCTGTATTTAAAGTATGGAATTTAAGAGGGATACAAAAGATTCAGGATTTATATTTGCCAGGTGCAGACAACATAATGTCTTTTGAAGAGCTGAGGATCAAATTTAATCTCAATAGAACACATTTTTTTAAATATCTTCAACTTAGAAACTTTATTCGATCAAATCAAAATAAAGCTCTCACTCGACCTATTTATTCATCCTTGGAAAAAATGATGATGAAAGATAGTAAAAGAAAGGGTATTATTTCAGAGTTTTATAACTCATTGACACTATCTTCAAGTGAAAATTCACTGAAAAGATTAAACTACTGGAAAGAAGATCTGCAAATTGAAATTTCAGAGGAACAATGGGAATTGGCTTGTACAGAAGCTCAAACCAAATCAATAAATGCACGCCTTAAATTGATACATTTCAAATGGTTAATGCGGATGTATGTTACACCGGAGGAGTTAAATAGATATAACAAAAATATACCAGATACATGCACAAAATGCATGGAAAGTAAAGGAACCCTATTTCATTGTTTATGGGAATGTAGATTAATAAGAATGTTTTGGGAAGAGGTGAGGGTAACAATTGAAAAAATAATCTCAAAACAAATCATATTGAATCCTAAACTGTTTTTGTTGGGTCTGTACCCAGAAAAGCATAATTTTAATAAAAGTGAAAGAACATTCATAGACCTCAGTTTGCTTAATGCCAAAAAATGTATTGCACTATTATGGAAAAAGACTCATAGACCAGATGTGACTCAGTGGTTAAGACAGATGTTAACAAACCTTCCATTAGAAAGAATAACATATATACTAAAATCAAAGGAAATTGTGTTTGAGAATATATGGAGACCTTTTATTGATTATGTAAAAAATTTAAACATAACTCTTGAAGAAGAAGGTGAATGATGTGTGTGGACCTTGTAAATTCCAAACTGGTGAACATAATATGTATACTTATGTATTGGATTGTCTAGACTAAACAGAGGAGCATTGTTGAAGACTTGATTTTGTTGGTGGTTGTTGGTGTTTTTAGTGCATTTTTTTTTTTTGTAGTACTTTAGTGTTAGTGTTTGATTGTTTGTATCATGTTTGTTAAAAAAAAAAAAAGGTTCAATAAAGATATTGTGGAAAAAAAAAAAAACATTCATTGTGTTCAAAAGCCAGAGAAGAACCAACGTGGAAATCCTCCGCTCGTAATCCGCCATTTTCTTTGTTGTGAAGACGTCGGTCGCCGGAGATGACGTCAGCAGAGTATGGGGCCGCCTCAATCCCGCCCACTACAGAGTTTACGCGGCTTTACAGGGTTGTAATGGGTTAACAACCCAGGGAGAAAGAAGTAGTGGAGAATCGAAACAAGTAAAAAAGAACTGTGACTATGGAAAAGAGCCATTACTGTCTCCAAACCGCTGAACCTGAGCTGTCCTACTGCTATACTCATTTCTAATACTGTCCCTCCTAGTCCCTCCTAATGAGAATCTTAACATCTTCAACTCTGCCACCTCCAGCTCTGCCTCCTGTCTTTTTGTCAGTGCCATTGTCTCCAAACCATACATCATGGCAGGTCTCACTACCGTCTTGTAAATCTTCCCTTTCATTCTTGCTGCTATCTTTCTGTCATAAATCACCACTGACACTCATCTTGACCCACTCCACCCTGCCTGCACTCTCTTCTTAATCTCTCCTGTGCATTTACCATTGCTTTGGATGGTTGACCCCAGGTATTTAAACTCATCTGCCTTCACTCCCTCTACTCCTTGCAGCTTCACATTACACTTGCCTCCGTCTCATTCACTCATATGTATTCTGTCTTGCTTCTACTGACTTTCATTCCTCTTCTCTCCAGAGCATACCTTCACCTCTCCAGGTTCTCTTCCACCTGCTGCCTACTCTCACTGCAGATTGCAGTGTCTTCTGCAAACATCATGGTGCACAGAGAATGCTGCCTGACCTTGTCTGTCAGCCTGTCCATCACCATGGCAAACAAGAGGGCCTCAGAGCCGATCCCTGATGTAATCCCAGTCCCACCTTGAATCTGTCTGTCACTCCTACAGCACACCTCACCACTATCTCGCTATCCTCATACATGTCCTGCACCACCCTTGCATACTTCTTTGCCACTCCTGACTGTCTCATACAATACCACACTTCCTCCCTTGGCACCCTATCATATGCTTTCTCTAGATCCACAAAGACAATGCAACACCTTCTGACCTTCTCTATACTTCTCTATCAACACTCTTAAAGCAAACATTGCACCTGTAGTACATGTAGTACAGTCTTGGCATGAAACCATATTACTGCTCACTGATTGTCACCTCTCCTCTTAACCTGGCTTCAACAACTCTTTCCCATATCTTCATTTTTTTGTAATTTTGTATACTTTATTAATCCCAGAGGGAAATTACAGGGCATCCACCTGGATGGATGAGGCAGCCACGGTGTGGCACCAATCCCTTCATCATTCACACACACTTTCACACCTCTGGCCACTTTAGAGTCTCCAATTAACCTAACTTGCATGTTTTTAGCCTGTGGGAGGAAACCGGGGTAAATCCATGCAGACACGGGGAGAACATGCAAACTCCACGCAGAAGGGTCACCGATGGTCAGAGAGTGGGATCACACCCACGATGGTCAGGGGTGGAATCAATCCCATGACCTTACAGTCCTGCTACAGTGCTAACGACTGTGCCACCGAGCTGCGCTACTTTCATAGTGTGGCTGATCAACTTTATGCCTCTGTAGTTACGACAGCTCTGAGCATCATCCTTGTTCTTGAAAATTGGTACCAAAACACTACTTCTCCACTCCTCAGGCATCCTCTCACTCTCCAAGATTGTGTTAAACATTCTGGTTGAAAAGTCCACTGCCATCTCTCCTAAACATCTCCATACCTCCACAGGTATTTCATCTGGCCCAACCACCTTTCCATTCTTCATCCTCTTCAGAGCTGCTCTCATTTCTGCCTTGCTAATCCTCGGGACTTCCTTGTTCACCAGCTTTCCTTCAGCCATCCTCGTCTTGCTCTCAATTTCTTCATTCATCAGCTCCTCAGAATACTTCTTCCATCTTCTCAACACACTCATCACTCATTAGTATTTTACCATTTCTGTCCTTAATCAGCCTAACCTGCTGCACATCCTTTCCAGCTCGATCTCTCTGTCTGGCCAATTGATATGTCCTTTTCTCCTTTCTTAGTGTCCAGCCTCTCATACAACTCGCTATATGCCTTTTCCTTTGCCACCTCTCTTTGCCATAAACCTAGATTCCAAATACCCCTTTCTACTTTCTTCATTTCCCTGACTATCCCACTTTCTCTTTGCCAACCTCTTCTTTTGAATACTTTTCTGTACCTCATCATTTCACCACCAAGTCTCCTTGTCTTCCTTCCTTTGTCCAGAGGATACACCACATACCTTTCTACCCATTTCCCTAAATATTTTTGCTGTACTTTCTCAGTCATCTGATAATTCTTCCCTACCATCTGTATCAACTACTTCCTGAACTTTGTGCCACATTCTTCTTTCTGTAACTTCCCCCACTTAATCATTGGCATTGCCTTCAATCTTTTCCTCTTCCTTTCCAAAGTCATCCTCCAGACTGCCATCCAGTGCTGTCTAGCTACATTCTCCCCTGCCACTGCCTTGCAGTCTCCTGTCTCTTTCAAATTTCTCTTTCTGCATAAGATGTAGTCCGCCTGTGTGCACCTTCCTCCAATCCTGTAAGTCACCCGATGTTCCTCTCTTTTTTTTTGAAGTATGTGTTCACCACAGCCATTTTTATCCTTTTAGCAAAGACCACAACCATCTGTCCTTCCACATTTTTCTCCTTAAGACCATACCTACCTACCACCTATGCATCTCCTCATCACCTCTGTTCCCTCGACTTACATATCCATTAAAGTCCACTCCAACCACCCCCTAGGAATACTCTCTACTACTTCATCCAACTTACTCCAGAATTCCTCTTTCTCTTCTACTTGGCATCTAACTTGTGGGGCATACACACTAACAGCATTCAACATCACACCTTCAATTTCTGTCTTCACACTCATGATCTTGTCTGACTCCCACTTTACCTCCTCGATGCTCCTCACATACTCTTCCCTCAAGATTACCCCTTCTCTGTTTCTCTTCCTAATTACACCATGGTAGAACAGTTTAAATCCACCTTCAATGCTTCTAGCCTTGCTTCCCTTCCATCTGGTTTCTTGAACACACCGTATATCTATCTTTCTTCTCTCTTTCATATCAACCATCTCTCTCCCTTTACAATCATAGTCCCTACATTTAAAGTTCCTGCTCTCACATCCACACTTCTACCTTTCCTTTCGTCACCCTCTCTTCGTCCTCAATCTTTGACCAACTGTAGCCAAATTTCCACCGGTACCCTGTAGGTTAACAGCACGGTGGCGGTCGTTAACCAGGGCCTCGACCGATCCGGTATGAAAATCTCATTTGTCATGGTCCGCATGTTTGATTTGGCAAAGGTTTTACACCAGATGCCCTTCATGACACAACCCTCCCCATTTTCCCTGGCTTGGGACCGGCACTAGTACACTGGCTTATGCACCCTGTGGGGTTACTACATAATATAATTGGATTTTTTTTTTTTTTTTTAAGATTTGGCCACAATATAAGAGATGTTATATAATATTTAAAAATTAAACTCCCCTCCAAAAGTATTGAAATGGTAAGGCCAATTTATTTTTGCTGTAGATACATAAATATGAGTATTTACGTCTGGAACTGATACACAACTTAGAAGACAGCATTATTTGTAACGAAACACCCAAATTTTTAGGTGAGTATTGAAACAGATAGCCTTAAAATAGATTAAAGTGAATAATACTTAATATCTAGTTGCAAATCTTTTGCCTGCAATAACTGCATCAAGCCTCTGATCCACTGACATCAAACTTTTGTATTCTTTTTTGTGATGCTTTTCCAGGCTTTCACCTCAGCCTCTTTCAGTTGTTTGTTTAGAGTGTTTAGTCCTTCAGCCTCCCCTTTAGCAGGTAACAGGCATGTTCTGTAGGGTTTAAGTCTGGAGAGCCACTTGGCCAGTCTAAAACCTTCCACTTCTTGCACCTGATGAACTTCTTTGTTGTTTTGGCAGTGTGCTTTGGGTCATTATCTTACTGCATGATAAAGGATTTCCCACTCAGTTTGGTTGCATTTTCCTTTAAGTTGGCAGACAAAATGTTTCTGTAGGTGCTCAACCAAAGAAAAGGGGCACTCCTAAATTCCGACAAAAGTTTTTAATAAATGTTTTAAAAAGCTTGGTATATGTATTATATTTCAGTAAGTATACATTCATAGTTATTTACCTTTTGTTCTTATTAAAGACAAAAATAGAAAGGAGATGTTTTTACCTTATTTACATGTTTCGACTGTTCACTGCAGCCTTCGTCAGAAATGTCAGCCAATTGCTGCGAGGTGTCATTTTATCAGCTGACTTTTGTAGGCGGGGCCAGCCCAGCAGACCTGTCAGATCCACCGAGCCGGCCCCGCTTTCCGCCGTCCAATGGTCTCTGGAGAATGTGGTCCCAGGTGTGGGAAAGCATAAAGGCCCCCTCATCCCGTTTCATGCTATCTTTTCCCCGCTTCCTGATTTCTATGGTCTCCTTGATCCAGCGTTTGTGTCTGTTGCTCTCCAATCCGATGATTTTTGCGCTGTCCCGGTCCATGATGTGATTATTTCTTTTGCAGTGATCTGATATTGCTGATTTTAATATTGCTTGTTATGCCTTTTCTTTTTGTGATCTTGTGAGTCGTCCTTGTGTTTCCTTCTCACATTCCTTCTGGTGTTTTTCTTTTTTCCTTGTGGTGAATGATCTTCTGGTTTCTCCAATGTAGGTTTTGTTGCATGATCTGCATGATATTTCATATATTACATTGCATTTTTTGTCTTGTTCTGTTTTGTCCTTGGGGTGTACTAATAACTGTCTTAATTTTTTTGTATGGTTTTACTGCTGTGTTTGGTTTTTTTTGTATTTTTTCATGATCTTTTGAATTGGTTCTGTTATCCCTCGGATGTACGATATAGTTATGGTGTCCTTGTTTTTGATTTTGTCTTTTGTTCTGTGTCTTATTTCCTGTTTGTTTTCTTTGTTTTTGACTTGCTGTTTCCCTTTGTTTATGGCCCATACTGGATATTGGCAGCGTATGAGTGCATGTTTTATGTGGTTTTCCTCCTTCTGTCTGTCTTCTTGGTCTGTGATGATGGTGGACCGTTCATATAACATCCTGACAACTGATAGTTGGTGTGCTGTGGGGTGTTCTGATGTCCATAGTTGGTATTGATCCGTGTGGGTTGGTTTCCTGTAGACTGATTTTTATACTGCCGTCGTCGTTATAGTGGGTTTTCATGTCTAGAAAGACTATGGTGCCATTTTCTTCCTCTTTGTGTGTGACTTTTATATTCCCAGTGCTGTCTGTGCTATTCAGATGGTCAGCGAGTTCTTACGCGTGTCCTTTCCTTATTTTCTCCAAAATGTCGTCCACGTATCTCTTCCAGAGGGTGGGTTTACATTGTGTAAGTGCTGTGTTGATGGCTTTGTTTTCCAGATCCTCCATGAAAAAGCTGCTCATGATGGCTGATAGTGGGTCTCCCATTGCAAATCCTTCTTTTTGTTTGTAGATTTTTTCTCTGTATTGAAAATAGGTGGATTTTGCAACAAATTGTAATAGTTCAGATATGTCGTCAACTGTGAGATTGGTGTGTCTTTTTAGGGTTCTGTCATTTCTGAGGCGTTCTTGCGCTATGTGTAGTGTGACATCAACAGGGTCTTTGTGAATAATGAAATGACATCATGTGAAGTGAGGCTCTCGTCTGATTCTATTTTCAGATTTTTAAGTTCTTGTGCCAGCTCTTTTGAGTTTTTGCAGTGGTATTCTGATAGTCCAAGGAGGGGTTTGATGATTTCAACCAGGGCTTTTGATAAGTTGTATGTAACTGACTGTCTATTATTGGCCGCAGTGGGATATCCTTCTTATGTATTTTTGGGGTTCTATAGATCCGGGGGGTGATGCTGGCTGTGGGTATCAGGTGATCGTTTGTGTCCTTTGTGATTTTTTTGCTTTCTAATAGGCGTTTAAGAAGGGCTTTTAGCATTTTTTTCTTTTCTTCTGTGGGGTTTGTTTTTATGATTTCGTATGTGCTGCTGTCTGCCAACATGGTTTCCATCGTGTTTTTCATATGTTTCCATGTCCATTACTACTGTCTTACTACTATGAGGGGGGCTTTATGCTTTCCCACACCTGGGACCACATTCACCAGAGACCATCGGACATTGGAAAGCGGGGCCGACTCAGTGGATCTGACAGGTCTGCCGGGCTGGCACCGCCTACGAAAGTCAGCTGATAAAATGACACCTCGCAGCAATCAGCTGACACTTCTGACGAAGGCTGCAGTGAACAGTCGAAACATGTAAATAAGGTAAAAACATCTCCTTTCTATTTTTGTCTTTAATGAGAACAAAAGGTAAGTAATTAAAAGAAGACAAAATGAACCTACTTGAGCTATACATTCATAGATTTCTACAAAATAATCAACTCACTCAGAGACCATGGTCTTCATCATTAATTATTTATATGACAAAAGGTCAATGACAAAAAATGGGCAGCTTCCAGTGAAAAATAAATATCTGTTTAAAATGAATAAATATTTGCAAAAATTTGAAGAGAGGGCAGGGCTAATGCATCTATCACACAGAATTAATTAGACGTCAAAATATAGCTTTCAGACACTAAACCGCATTTGATCGGCAATTGGTGGGGCAGGTGGGTTATTTCATATGAACTCAATCAGAGGTCCCATGATGGCCAACTCGGATTTGACTAAAAAAATGTGTTGGTACCTGTACATATATAATGGCCACATGCCAAATTTTAGGTGAGAAAAGTCCAATGGGTTTGTGTGCTATGGCCCTTCAAAAAAAGGGTGTCACACCCATTTTTGATGCTCACAAATTGCATGTGTTCCTGTGTACTCACTTTTGGATGCCAGTATCTCTGAAATAAAGATATCTGGTTGAAATTTGCTAGCCAGGGTAATCTGAAATGTAAGCTGAAGTGTTTATCTCTTGTCTCATGTTCATCTTTTGACATCAAACCCAAATGTTTTCAGTCTACAGCAAAAATTTAAAAATTGGACTCACTGTTCCAACACTTTTGGAGGGGAGTGTAAGTCACTTTTTCTGTCATGGAAATATTTTCTGCTGCCTACTTAGATCTTATCATTTTCTACAAAAAGAACATGCTGGTTCAGCCCTCAGTTTTTCAGGTCAGTGATAATATTTTTTTACATTGTTTGTTCCTCTTTCCTTTCCAGTTTGATCCTCCCAAAGGAACCAGATTTTAATACAAACTGAAAATACTCTAGTGCTTTTAGTTAAGTGTGGATAGTCAATGCTTGGTTGATTTAGAGAGTACTACCTCACTGGCTGAGCAAAGCTGATCATTTGCTTCTGCTGCAGCCTGTAGAAGTGCTACATGAATCAGTTCATGAAGCAGCTTTATAGAACGTCTGTGAAGACTTATAGGGGCAGGAGTTCATTGATCACCCGATTGATGTGGATGATTTATTTCTCCTCATTTTGTAGTTGTGGTTCAGAATCTACCTACAGTGTGCACACCAATGCCTTCTCCTTTATAAGCCATGCAAATAGTTTTTTTTCCTTTTATCACAAACAGAAAGCTGCATAAAGGGAGTGACTCCCTTGCAATTTGCTCTCCTCGCAATAAAACCAACTTAACAGTGATTACAAATTGGGGTGTGCGCATAACCATTGAGTGTCATGTTAATCATACTTTATATCTGTGAGAAAACAAGAAAGAAATTTAGCATGTGACATTCCTGTGATATTCCTCTCACATGTGGATTGAAATGAAGCAGACATGCCTTGGTTGCTCCCTGGGATTTCTCATCAGCTACTCTGTCAGTGTCATTGGGCAACGCGAGGCAACGTTTGCCTTGCTTTCTTTTTCAGTCTTAATTCACTGTTGCACAATGTGCATGATTCCTGACATGAAACTAGGTCAAATACGTCTGCCTCTTTTAAATTTAGCAAAGACTGTGTTTTATTTGCTCAAGGACTAAGAACATAATGGCAAGATGAGAAAGGTCATTGGTGGGTTTCACTTCCTTTTCAGACAGGAAAACAAAACAAGTTACTGTTGCAGCCATTTTTTTTCCCCTCTGTCTGATTTGCTGCCTGGGACTCTTAAATTCCCACAATTTTTCTTGTTTAGGCTGGTAGAATATATAGGATCAGGATGTGTGAAGATCACTTCAAAAATCTTCCTCAAATCTCTCCACATACTTTATCGCTTTATCAATAATGATGTCAGCTTGGGACTGGGACAAGCCTTTTATTAGACAGATGCTATATATGGTTTCCTTGGAGCTATGAACCAGTCTGACAAGTTTCTCCTTGAAATAATCAACAGCTTACCCTGTTTTTCAGTTAAGTGATCTTCCCAGCTTTGTGTTGTTTCATGCTCTCCTCCTAAAAGCCTTTAAGAAGCCACAGATTGAATTTGAGGTTTGAGAGTGTGACTTAATGACCTGCTGTGATTTGCTTGTTTGGGATTTGGGAAACAAACTCACTGAAGACTGGAAACATCCCACCACAACCATTAGCTGCCCACTATTGTGAACAGAGAAAGCCATACACAAGTTGTTACACACACTCACAAAAATCACTGGTATGGTAATTAGGATCAGCTGATGTTAATCTTTTGCAAAGGATTTCATGGGGTTTAGTGGTGCTATTCATTTAATCAGAAAAATGTGTTGTTGTTTTTTTTCAATATCTTACAATGTTATTCCATCCCATAGTAGAGAAAGGTAGACAACAGTGGGTAGGTGTTTCTTATTTAAAATGTTTAAACGTTTATGTAGTGCTATAAGTCACTTGCTTTTAAATCACCCTGGAGAAAATCTGTCAGCGGGTATTCACACATTGTGCTAATTATGAAAGGAGTTTGACTAAATGACAGTTTGGTAGCTGCTCAAGGTTGGGTGTCAGGGCAGGGAATCGGTAAGCTAAGCTCTGAGTTCCATGGGGGAATGTGCAGGGCGTTGTCTTTAGAGGAACTCCAGAGAGGGAAGAGAAAGCAGTACATGTCAGAACAGGCTCAGCCAGGTTGGCTGGCAAACCTACCCAATGTAGTAGAAATTACCTTCCTTTTCTGTTTCTTCTATGCTGAACTCTTTCTGATACAGGAGCTCTTTTCTCCCCCACTAATCTGTTTTAGTTGTTTTACTGAAGGATTCTTGGATGTCAGGATTGGATGGATGTCCCATTTTGTTCACTTTAGGATTGGATTTTTCAGACTTTTTTCAATTTTCTTTTTACTACCAACTGCATCAATTAAAGATTAGTGGTCTCAAATCTGTGACCAGTATAACAAGATTTTTTAAAAAATAAGAATTTGTCACATTCATTGTCTTATTGTTGCAGGCTTTCAGGTATAGGATTAGGACATCCATACCGTAATGCCTCTGTATCATATTTGAATTGATTCCGCCAGTGTTACGTAGTGTCCATAGAATTGACCAAGTGCATTCTGGGTAGGGTAGGAACCGTTAGTTCGCTGAGGTCACGTCAACGTAGGAGACATCGTCACAAAGCAGCTGTGTTTTAAACTGTAATAGTCGTTCTCACAACCGCCGTGGAGAAAAGGTAAACCACGGAATAGGCTTTTATCGTTTTCCAGCATGGAAGAAGAACAGCACAGCCCACGTTTCGGATGTAACTAGGCGATGCCTGGCCTGGATTGCAGCAGTCAGAAGACCCAACATAACTTTCAAACACACACCTGTATCGATGGTGGTGTGCTCAAAGCATTTTCATAAAGGTACGTTATGATTTATTGTGTATGTCTGTTGTTAAAACTTGCTTGTGTTGTGGTTAAGACTTGCTTGGTCATAGCTTTTACCCTACGTCAGCAGTGCTAAGCTAAACAGAGCTAAGCTAAAGAAAGACTCCGATATCCAAGTAACTAGAGAAAGTTACCACTCACACACCTGTGTGAGCGGGTTTAATTTGTTCTACTCCAAAGTATTTTCTTACCGTTTCCTTTGCTTTAACAGGCAGACCAGCTTATGAAATGCTAGACTGTGATCCTGACTGGGCACCTTCTCTAAACCTTGGGCATGCAGAGCTTCCAGCTGCCACTCCTGACAGGTTTAACCGCTTATGCAGACAGGCGAGATTATGGCAAAAAGAATCGGCAGGGCATGCAAGTGACCCCCCCAGCACAGACCCCCAACATCACTGGCCCCGTGACTGAGATGGATAATGTAGCTCCTTCAGGTAGTCTTTTTTTACCTATGTTTTTCTTTCTAAAATGTGTCTTAGGATTCCTTTTGATTACAAAATATATCAACTACAGTTGTTTATTGTCCTGATCACCAACAGATGACACCACACCTCTGGCTGAGATGGAGGAGACGACATCTGATGAAGCAGCACTGATCTGTCAGGCTGATGATGCTCCAGAGGAAAATGTGCAAGAACTACAGAACTGCAGCATGTGTCACCTTAGACTTAAAGAAATTTTACTTTTGCAAGAGGAGAACAGAAAGTTAAAGGGAGAGCTCTCCAGAAAGACCCTGGATGAGAATTTCCTCAAAGATAATGACTCAAAGGTGAAATACTACACTGGTCTTCCATCTTTCAGTTTAATGGCTCTGCTGATGCAATTTTTTCCCAGCCTACCAAAGACAGAAAAAATTCCCATTTTCAAATTCTCCTTTTAACTATGATGCGTTTGTGGCTTAATTTGCCTCTTGAACATATTGCACACCTTTTTGACATAAGCAGACAAACCGCATCCATCCTGTTCTGCGACACCATAAATGTACTCCATGCACACCTCAGCCCTTTGGTGTACTGGCCAAAGAGACCTTGTTTGCAGGCTAGCATGCCACATCAGTATGTTGAAATGTTTGGCAATAAGGTCACAGTTATTATTGACTGCTTTTAACTTTTTAGTTTTAGAATGTAGGCCATGACATGTTTTTGGTGTGGTTTAGCCCTTTTGACATCATGTCTTTAACTGTGTCAATAATATTGAAGCAGTTAACCCCTTGCACTCTGGTCAATTTCCCTAAAAACACCAAAAAAATAACGTACCCAAAGTAAATCAAAAGCTGTTCTTCAACCCTTTGCAGCATCTTCATGGGGTTGGTCTCATTTAAAAGGAAACACTTTGAATTTTTTGGCAAAACAGTCATAATCTCTCTACGTGCTCCGGCCACTGAGTAACAGTCATCTAAACATACTGAACTTGAAGAAAATAAATTTGGCCTGGGTGTTTTTTTGGATACAAATGCTTGCAAATAACACACAGCTGTCAGATCCGGGCTGGAAAATGCAACAGAAATGTAGAACCAAGTGTTATCCAGCTGAGGTCAAAATTTTGTAACAATACCACAAAAAATATACACTACCGTTCAAAAGTTTGGGGTCACCCAGACAATTATTTTGTGTTTTCCATGAAAAGTCACACTTATTTACCACCATGAGTTGTAAAATGAATAGAAAATATAGTCAAGACATTGACAAGGTTAGAAATAATGATTTGTATTTGAAATAATATTTTTTTCCTTCAACTTTGCTTTCATCAAAGAATTCTCCATTTGCAGCAATTACAGCATTGCAGACGGAACATGATTGCACAAGGGTTTTCTAATCATCCATTAGCCTTCTGATGCAATGAGCAAACACATTGTACCATTAGAACACTGGAGTGATAGTTGCTGGAAATGGGCCTCTATACACCCATGCAGATATTGCACCAAAAACCAGACATTTGCAGCTAGAATAGTCATTTACCACATTAGCAACGTATAGAGTGTATTTCTGATTAGTTTAAAGTTATCTTCATTGAAAAAAGTGCTTTTCTTTCAAAAATAAGGAAATTTCTAAGTGACCCCAAACTTTTGAACGGTAGTGTATATTAATATATTACACTGCGGCGGCATGCAAAAATAAGCAGCGATGCTGTGGTTTTAAGCAGGTTTTATTAATCATACCGCCGTCACGGGAACTCGGCTCCGGCCCATAGCGTGAGCAGGCTGAAGCCGAATTCCTCAGGCTCTCAGTGAAGAAGAAGAGAGGCGGACACGTGTGTGTCTACCAGTTGCAGGATCAGAGTGAGAGAGAGAGAGATTGCGTTACAGAGTTGCACCTTAAATACTTGATCATAACAATACATCAAAGGGACATACCCCACAGTTAGAATGATCAAAGCAATAACCGAACAGGCAGGAGGTATTTGCATTTGTAAGACATACATCACAATGGGCAGATTAGCTAGACCTCGCTCCCAGTGTCAGACAAAGAGGCTAACAAGCACATCTACATATTGATCTGAGTCTCTAGGTCACAGTAAGGGCAAAATGCATGAACACTTTAACTTCAAGGCTGTAAACTCAGCATGCAGCGGAACAAACCCCAGGAGTGCGAGCTGACTGTCTCTGTGTTCTGTTTGTGTGTTGTGGGGGGTTTAATCGAACCGCTACAACACAGCATTTTTCTTAGGTTGTTCCCAGGCGTTTTTGAACTGTGCCAAATTGTGCCAAATGGCACAGTTTGGAAAAACGTCTGTAACTTTTGAATGATTCAATATAGAAGCTTGATCTTGGGCTCTAATGAAAGGTGACACTCAGGGCTGTGTGTGTGTGTGGGGGGGTGTTTATTCATTCATTCATGAATGAATGAACAAACAAGCCCCCACACACAAAGAAGCATGCCACGTAAAAAATGTGTGGCTTTTTTTTTTTTTACAAGAAAAAATAACCTACAGTGCACTAAAAATTATTCTAAAATATCTGTAATGTAGAAGATAACAACTCCCCCCCCCCCGCTACAGAGGACGGACATCGCCCATCGCCACATGACGGAACAGTCATGTGGCGATGTGGCGACCGTGTCGCACAGTCCCCGCAGTCTACTACGCACAGTTGTACTGAAATATCTGCAATATATCTGCAATCCGCTACAGAAGAGTAGGGGGGGGGGGGGCGTTCACGGTCCGGACGCGGCGCACGGACTTCGGACTTCGTGCGCCGCGGTCTACTATGCACAGTTGTAATTTACCGATCGGTCAAAAGTCATTTTTGATTACAGTTTTCAGGGATAAAGAATAATTTAGCTTATAACACTTACCTGTTCACAACAGCAGTGTCGCTGGCGAACTTCTCTTCCTCATTGTCAGACGAACATGACGCTGGTCCGCTTGTTACGGACTCGTGGTTCTGGTCACGCGACCCGGTCAAACCATAATTCCATTATTGCGGTTTTGCGCTTCCATTATTGCGGTTTTGGCGAACGATTTTTCAAAACAAATAACAGTAGTAAGAAAAAAAGACTGGCAAACGCGTGTGTGTCACCCAGCCTTCGTCGTCGGCCTCTGTCGGTCTATGATGACCATGGAAGAGAATCCTAAACGTCTACTCTGCTGGGACAGCACCGCCTGTGGCTGAACAGGCCGATGCGCGAATGGCAGTCCCTGTCACACAAGTCGCACTTGTGGGTGGTCTCCGTGCTGCTGGGTCTGTGGCGGTTCTTCCTGCGGGTCCTTTTTTCATCTGCTGCAGCAGTCAGTCTCTCTTCACTCAGCCTTACACAAAACAGATTTTGCAAGGGACGCACGCTTTCGAACTTCTGTGCTTCAATTGGCTCGCTGTATTCGCAGCCGTTGGTAGGCAGGTCCTTCTTGCTAGGTTTTCAGTCATTGGTTCTTCAAGGTTTCAGAAACCCAATTCAAGGCTCTTATTAGTCGAATGAGAGGTCAATCATATCTAAACCAATCAAAGCACTCCTTTGGCTTTCTGTTCGCGGCTGTGTCTGTAGTGGAAGAATGGAAATGCAGCTTTTTTTTCCAGTGCGCACTAGGACGCACAGTGAGGGCGCCCTCGTGCGCTCTAGGATGCAGAGACATGTCCGCCCGCAGTACACCGGAGTGCAAGAGGTTAAAGCAGCACCTCTTCAATTTTTCTTATTGCTCAAACATTTTGCTTTCTTTCCTCTTTTTATATATGTAAATCACACTGAGTTGCCCTTGTGTATGAAATGTGCTATATAAATACCACTTGCTTGCTTTGTAACAATTTTTGGAATAAAGTACACAATGGCTTACAAACTTCAGCTCTTTATTTCAAAGATGCAAACCTGTAACCATAACCATGACACAATACAAGAATATAAATTAACATGCATGATCGACATGTATCATTGTTCGCACAACGTTATAGCGCATCACTGTCTCATGCTACAGCACTACTCTAATGTGCACGTCGCAAAACCACAGCTGCTGTGGGGTTGGTGCTTCAGAGTCCCACACATCCTAAATGGAACCACTGAATTTCACAGTTTTGGTTATCACAGGCAACCATGTCATCCAGCTCTTCTGGCTGCCTGCAAGTCCACCACATTTCTGCTGTGTTCTGTGCCTGTCTTTTGGGATTGTGTGTGGGACCTGGCTGTAATGCAGTTAGATGTCGTCTTTTGGGCTTCTGAGTGGGTTTATCAGCTGCAGCTTTCCTCTTGTGTTGTGGGGTCAGAGTCAGTAAAGTGACAGGCAACAAGCTAAGGTAGGAAAACTTTATAAAAAAAAGTTTTGGTCCACTGGTAAAATTATTTGCTCCCACAGGTCAGAATCTGGTGTGACACGTACAACAACACAACTTTTTGTGGTCCAGACAACAAAGTCACAGAAATGTGAGCCTGTCACAAAGATTTGCGTTTGTACCTGCTTGTAGTACTTGGGACTGTGCTTGAGTTCTAGTCTCCCATCAGAGAGTTTCAGGCAAAAATCCTTGTCTGCACAGGCCTGCAGGATGTTGTTGTGGTGCTTATATGGGGATTTTATTTCCACACGGCCGTTTTCACAACAGGTGCAGGACACAAGTGCATCAGGGGTTGCACCAACTTCAGGAAAGGAGGGGTTGATTATAAAATATTATAAGCACACTTTCACATGTATATTGGGTGCATAATTCAATTTATGGCATGCACTTATTTTATTTAGTAAATAAATACTTGTAATCAAGACAAGAAATAAAAAAACACCTTTGTGAGCACAATTATCTTCAAGTCTACCTTGTACATCTACAAGTCATGCACCCATCCGTCTGTGAACTGCACTTTTTCTTGCTTCAAAGACCTAAAGTTACTAAAAACTTCATGTGTGTATGGACTTATGCTTAAAGTCATATAATTATAAATAAAGGCATGGTTGAAGTTTGGCAGAATGTTTACATCCGAACTCCATGTGATATGTTGGTAGAGATCTAGTCCATTAACCCCTTCAAGCTTCGCCAAATAGCGTACCTTTGCAGTCCCATTCAATTTGGCGGAGTACGGTCCCTTTAAATTTTCCTTCACGGTCCATTTTGTGATTTTTTTTTTTTTTTTTTTTCCGTTCATTCACAAGAAATGCTGAGGCGCTGTGTGTTTGCACTCCGTTTACAATTGCTGAACCTACCCCGCCCAGAATGCATTGCGCGTTTGTCACGTGGGCTGGCGAGGTTAATATTCAAAGTTCCACATTATAAAAATGGTGTGGGGATTTTAATCTTAAAAACAGATATGGATCACAGGTATAGTGTTAAAATATTAAGCTGCAAAATTGACAAAGAAATACACACTGCCTATCTTTAGTTAGGAGCTTAAAGAAAAAGATGATTTCACTTCCTGGGTTTTATGACATCACAACCTGATTGCCTTGTGATTGGCCAACTCAAAAACCCAAGTTTCGTTATATGTTGCTTCTAAGGATCCAGACTTTCTGGTCATCTTTAAAGAAATCTTGAGCAGTAGTTCTCCATTCTTTCTGAATGTCTTTTAGACATTTACTGCCTTTTCTTTCATTTTTGGTCTAGTCCTTGTGAACATTGTCCAATTTCCTCTTTTTTTTTTTTTGAGGACACTGGACTAGATGGAGGACAAAAGAAGTGTCAGACATTTAAAAAAAAAAAATCAGTATCTGAAATTCATGTTCTTTAAGAACTGGGGAAAAAATACAGCTTAAGACTTGACACAGGATCTGAGAGGTGCACCTGGCCCATCAATTGGTCCTTCCAAGAAAAAGTCACTCTTTAGGAAGGGAAACGGGGGAAAATGGCAACAGGTTTTATGGAGTGATGAATCCATATTTAAAATGTGGGATTTTCTTGACAGAAAATGGATACAAAAGGCAGCCAACATCCAAAGAAGACCTGTAGAATATAATTCAAGCAGCACAGAAAACAATTTTTAGCTAATTCCCGCAAAGCTGAAAGAAGCTAATGCGATGACGTGGCATACGTCCATATTTCAATTGAATCACTACTCTTTCTAGGCAATTGCCTCGTTGCTCACCGAAATTGCTCACAATGATCCTCAGGTGAGTCTACATCCAGGTTGTGGTCAAGGTCAGAGGTCAGGAGATCTGAGAACTTATGTCATTTCAGAAAAAGCAATACTCAGCAATTGCCTTAATTCTCACCAAATTCATGACAAATGATCATCATGTGGGTCTGCATCAAGGTTGTGCTCAAGGTCAGGAGATCTGGGCATTTATGATTTCACAAAAATTGTTACTCTTCCTAGGCAATAGTCCCAATGTTTGGCAAACTCCTGCACAATGATCCTCAAGTAGGTCTGCATCGAGGCTGTGCTGAAGGTCAATTGTCACTAGATCTGAGCACAGTTGGGGTGATTTCATCAGGTCAGAGTGAGCTACTCCATCATTGATGGTGTGGTTGAAGACTATCTCAAGAAGAGAGTTCAGGCTGTGTTGAATAAAGATGGTCAGAATAAATATTGAGTTTCAAACCTGTTGGAATTGAACTCTTATTGCCGTGTGTACTGTGTTTCTCTTGTCTTTAATAAACCACTGCAACCATTTCCCATTCAGAATTGGGATTTATAGAAAGCAGTCAAATCTGGAGTCATTTGATTTATTTTTTTCCCCTTGTCCTGTCAAGCAGCTAGGTAAGCAGAACAGAAATCTGCTTCCCTTATTGTGCCAAACAGATTTACTTTGCCAAAAGGAGCTTTATACATGTACTGTATATTATTTATAAACTCCTCTTGTAATAACTGTTAATACTTTATTTAAATTTTTTACCCATGATGGACTCGATGGGGGAATGGGGAAAGGAGAGGTGGGGAGGGGGAAAAAAGGGAGAGGAACAGACAAAGAAGACAAACAGACTGACACAACTGAAACAAACGGAAGACAAACTGTTTCTTCTACTGTAAAGGTCTAATCACGAGTCTGTTATCTGCACCTGTTAAAGGAGAGACATATGTGTGTGTGCATGCGTGTATATGAGAGCACACGCAAAATAAGTGTGTGCGTGTGAGTGGTTGGCCAGGAAACGCACAAAGAGAGTGGCAGGTCACAGACCCCACCCCCACAGAAACCCCGAGCAAGCAAGACAGCACCACTAACCCCCACTGAGCACAAATGTCCCGAGGTCACAATCCCCAGGACAGCCGACATTCACTCCAGGAGGGACGGCTGAGGGTGGCAGGGCCACCAAGCAGCCGGCGCGGTGCACCCCCGCCCCCTTACTGGCCAGCCCCTGCTCCCCAGCGGGGCCAACGTCGGCCCCTAAGTGCCAGAAGGCCAGCGCCTCCAGCGCGAGCCCCCCAGACACCCCCACAGCAGTCCCACCCCTACCCCAGCACTGCTGACACACACCCTGGGAACTCCCACACCCAAGGAAGGTGCCAGCAAGGAACAGGACTCCCCACCCCCCACCCCGGCTGGTCCAAGGGAGCCTATGCAGCCAGGAGGTGCCACCCCCTCAATCCAGCACCCCGGACCAACACACACACACCCATTCCCACACACTCACACCCTCATGCTCTCATACGCACCCACTCACACCCACACACACTCACTCACTCTTACTCGGCCTCTCACCCACACAATTCCACATTCACACTTCCAGACCCACCCACTCTCACCCACTCCTGTACCCGCTCAATCTCACTCCCACTCGCCCTCAGAGTCGCCTGCACCCACTCACGCTTACCCATACACTCACTCTCACTCACGCTCCGACTCATTCACATCCACTCTTGCTCTTCCCTATACACTCACCCACACTCGTTCACCCTTATTACTTGGGGCAGCCGTGGTGCAGATGTAGCAGATATGAACGGGCACCAACACTTGGCAGCAGCCGGGGAGACCACCGGTGCAGACCAGCAGCCACAGCCACAGAAGCAGACCACCACCCCCAATGCCCACCCAGAGTGAATGGTCAACGGGCCACTGCAAGCGCCCCGAGATGCCACCCGACACG